>JAFJYI010000015.1:6000000-6631225 GCA_019022655.1 Acacia acuminata
TCCCTCCAGTTAATTTTCTCTCTCTTGTGGATGATCCTTAATATAAACAACTTTTTTCTTGTGTCTTAAAATTTCAACTACTTTTTCCTTTTCTACTCACTCTCAAATTTTATACTCATTCTTCCTCATATTTTTACTCATTCTCTCTCCTATGCTCTTTTCATAAATAGTGGCATATTTAGAAGAAACATAACATCTTTGACATATTTATTGTTTTCACAAAAGCTACTTATGTTACTACCAATCCAAACATAAATCATACTGCACAATCTCACTTTTACACAACACACACTTGATGGGATGTCAAAGGACCATGCATTTTCATCTAAGCCTAAAAATTGGAGTACTCCAATATTCTCTAAAACAAAATAATTAAAATTAATAAGGGCTTAAACGAAAACTCACAGGATTGCTACCCGTTCCAACAGGAAGCCTTTCATCATCAAGGGGAGAGGGCACATTGTGCAAGGAACAAATTTCATACAGGCATTCTGACCACTTGTCAGCATTTAGTGCAATACAAGCCCCCTAAAACATACATAAAAAACGGTCATTTCATTGAATAAGTTGACACTGTGAGCTTAAAGAGTGTGTCCAGAGTACAAAGTTATACCTTCCATATCAGCTCTCTCATTTCTGGTTTTCCAACCCAAAGTTTGGATAACCATTCTCTTAGTTCTCGCTGGCCAATGTTGTTGCCTGAGCTCCAAGGGGACCTGTAGTGGTCCCTATCTTTATCCAAAAACATGGATAAGAAATTTATATCATAAGAAAATCCATCTTTCCACAAATTATATCTAGATGCACCATTTTTTGTTCTTCCATTATTCAAATCATCTCCATCTTCATCGTTTCTGGCTCTTTTCTCCCTCCTTGACAGAATGGAATGACTTGAATTCTGTTCATCACAGAACGTATTCTTTTTGACATCTTCATAACCATCATCATCAAGAGCTAGCAATCCAGCACGGCAAACTCCTTTATGACGATGACCAGGGGCCATATCCAAACATACAAATTCAAAGTTACTGGAATTCACAAAGTTCTGCGTGACAGCGATAGTTGTTTCCAAGTTTAGAACACAATGCCACCATCCACTTGGAACATAAATTGTCTCTCCAGGTAGTTGTGTACACTCAATTGGCTTGTCTTCATCAGCAAGAAGTGGATAAAAGTCCAGCCACCACTGCGAACATAGAGGAATTTGAGCAACCAAATGAATAAAGAGGAACCAAAAAACGAAGTTGGCTTTGATCATATGCTGCCCACAAGATAAATAAAGATAACTATAAATTGCTCATGAATTATAATACAGCATTAGAGTACCTGCAGTGATGATGGTGTCTCAATGTTAACATCACCATCATCTTCATTGACATGCACTGTGACTCCCAAAGGCACCTTTCCTGGAGGATACAATGCCCACCTAATCAAATGCAAGAGAAAAAAATGTCCCTTAGGCCTTCAGCTTTAGTTAACATGGAGAAGATCTACACAATAAATTACATAAAACATATGTTTGTGGTGGCATCATCATTAAAATATCCAGTAGATGATTTAACCATGTAGCAATTCCCCCCCCCCCCCCAACAGTTTCTCACTCACGCACAGACTATCTTCACACTGTGCTATGATGTTCAATTAGTAGTGCATTTACACTTAGACAAAGCATTCCTGTGCAATGACTGCCACAAAGGGAGATGCGTCTTTTGAAAACTATCCTCTTCCCCACACAAATGCAAACACAAAGAAAAAGGAAATAGTTTACGTCAGGGATAACACACCATGTTTGAAATATCTAATCACATTCATTTCCAGTTTCCACAAATTAAGTAATCCTTCTATTTTATGAATTCTAAAGAGGAAATTCTGCCCTGTAGCTTATATTCAAAATAAATTGTGCTATCTGGTCTAAAACAATTGTGCTAAAGCAGCTTGGGGGCGGTCTCAACCAAATAAGAATTTCCAATGAAGTAAATCTTAATGTTTACAAGGCATTAATAGCATTAATATGGAAATTCCAAATCATTAATTTCAATGAATAAACTCAAAACATTCAAGGCATACAGTTTCAACAGTTGCCATTCTAAAAGGTCATGATCTATGCCACAACACCAAAAATAGACAAAACTTCCATGTCGAGCAGCTCAATGTCTTCACCTTTTGCGACCAGAAAGAAGAGTATTCCATGCACTGGTAAGAGCAGGATCAACATGCCAAGAAGCACCAGATCTCTCTGGCCCAATTATGAGCCACCTGTAGGGGGGTCGTTTATCTTCATTTAAAATATCAAAGTAGTCTTCTTGAAACAAATGAGGCACACAATAATCCTTCAGCAAGCTGGGTGCAACTTCACCAAACTGAGAGAGAAAATAATGTTAAAATAACTCCCCAAAACTATCAAATGAAAACTAGAAATATGAATCATAGACATGCCTTTTCGTCAAAAATGTACAATGGATCTTCATCATGTTGCAGTTTCATATATGAAACATAATCCTTAAACTTCATCGACATCTTCCGAGAACTCCGATGTGAAATCTTGAAAGCAACATCTCCATAGTTTATCAACAGCTGATCAGTTGTCCATTTATGCCTTGCAGGCCACGCATCAGCCAATCCAGTAAGCATTACCTAGGATGAGCAATTCATCAAGACTAAAATGTGAGCTATTAAGTTCTGATAAATCACAATTTATTAGTTCTGAGACAACAATTTTTTTTTTTTTTTTTTTTTTTTTTTTTTTTTTTTTTTTGGGGGGGGGGGGGTTGGGGTGGTTGCAGCACCAATTGCTTCTGGGATAAGCAGCAAATATGCAAGCAATTTTTAAATTTATCCAAAAATATTGCAAACAGATAAAGCAAAGGATTGATAGAAGTCAAAGATAGGCAACAGAAAAATTTATAGAAAATAAATTATAAAATTCAGAGTAAACTACACAGATCTCATTTAAATATTATTGAAACTACATAAATCTTTTCTCTATTTTCTAGACATAAATTTCAGCCTAGTTTTATACTTCTGGGCTAAAATATCCTATATATAGATGCTTAAGATCATATCCTTGTTAAAAAAATAGATATGTACTTGGATTAATAGAATGTATTTTAATAAAAAAAAAAAATCGGATATTGGACTAAATTGTAGCATACACAGAAATTCAGTAAAACTTAGAGATCTTTGTAGTTTACTCTAGAATTTTCTAATTCTTCTAACATTGTACCGGTTTCTTTCCATCATACTCTGCATGGAAGTCTTCTAGAGAGATATCTTTTCTTCTTTCCACATTTCCATTATCCACATAAAATGCATCCAACTTGGCATGACACCTGTACAATCTTCTATACAAATATAACGAATTAAATCCTGTAGAATGGCAGACAAGAAAAGCATTGTGTCAATATCTGCTCTAGAGAAAATTCTTATCTAAGATTGCCTTAAGGGCTAAGGCCATATGATATAAAAAACGCCTAGAAAATAGAATATAAACAAACGCTATCAGAAGTCAGAACCATCACCGTCAAAATGCAGAAATCCTCTGTTACACTCAATGTATTTGTCTGGCAAATTCTCACTGCAATCAAAATGCCCAATTCATATGTTACAAATTGCATGAAATAGAAAGCAAAATGAAGCATCACACAACTCGCAGGTTCACAAGAGGCATACCGATGCAGAGCAGTTTTCTTCCAAGAGCTTTTGTACTGAAGTAAGCCAGACGCTCCTTTAAGGCATAAAGTCATCCATAATGGTTCTTCATAGCAAAGTATGTACATTACGCTGTTTCAAGTTATGAGAAATGCAACAGAAAATCCTGTTATACTCCCGTCAATATTCTCATCAAATTTGTCCAAGTTAAGTCGTTAGAATAGCATTTGCTTTACACCTAAACATGTTTCGCTAAGTCAAGAGCAGTGCCTATAATGATTAAAAGCATGTTTTTAAAACTATTAGCATGATCTTTAATTCCAAGCTGAGATTCGCCATTGATAAGGAAATATGAACGAATGTCGCAAATTAAGTCGACACAAAACAGAAGACTCGGACAGCCGCTACAAGAGAACAGCAGAGGGAGAGATAGTAGAATTGGAGCTAATGATAAAGAGAGGGAGATTTAATAGGATACCTGCTAACGCAAGCGAGGCGAGCAACATCACGTGGAGTGAGTTCCTCTAAAATTGCGCAGAGGATTTCATCGGGGAGGACTCGAAGGTCTCCAAGAGCATCAGCTCTGCGATCTCGGGGTCCTCCCGCCATCTGAGTCGTAGAAGGTTCCATCATAGTCGTTTGCAGATGAAGAATGCAATCCAAAATCAACCGCTCTCTCTGTTGTTGATATGTCCCGATTTAATCAAAAAGACTTATAAATAAGACATACCAAAAAAGCAGCTAATCACTTTTTTAGCGTTTTTGTTTGTTTTTTTCTTCCTTCCCAACGCTCTGCCTTTTTTTCTATATAAAAAAAAGTCGTAGTAAAAGATGATTTTTTGATGTGATATATGATGTATGTGGTACCATTCTAATCCTAATTATAAGTTCACTTTGACCAAAAAATTTGGTTTATTTATAAGTCTAGTTTAAATGTAATAAATGAGATTGTGATAATTTTACTTATATTAATTGTACTCACAAAGTAAAGAGAGAAAAAAAAACACTTTATACCTAATCATAAAATAAGGGCAAAATTAAAAATTTACCTCCATAATCATTAGTCAACTACTCTCTTTCGATACGAGATTTGGTCAAATTGATTTAATAAATAGGACCAAAGTAGAATAGTAAGTATGAAAGATGAATTTTATCTCGACTTACCTAAACATCCTTTTCTAAAGCTATCTCAAATAGGCCCATGTTTATTATGCAAAAAAAAAAAAATAAAATAAAAAAATTAAAAAAATGTTGCCAGAGTATACCTTTACCCCAGTGTTGATATCCCCTGCAGTCTACTGGCCAAAAAAAATTTATATCCTCTGCAGTCTACCAGTGATACCAAGCCCTTTCTATAAAAGGGAAATATTTAAATTTAATCTGACAATATTTAGGGAAGAATATTACGCTAATATTTTACTTGTTTCCAATACTATTTAAACTCATCAATATACAACTACAATACATAACTATACAACTTAATCCTTGTTATTCACAAAAATGCAGGGACTAAAAAAAATTATCTTGAGCATTATTCATCTAGAATAAATCCGTGACAATGAACACAGATTCCTTCCTTATAGCTGCGGCAGTAGCAGGTTCAAGTTCAAGATGATATTTAGATGGTTAGGTGAATTCATCCTAAAGCAGCTTTATTAGCTCAAACAACATTTATAAATATATTCATAAATTATTCAATAACAACATATTGACAAATGATAACAAGATTTGATCCGATTTTGCCAGTTGGGTTTCTAGCTGCGTTTCAATGGATAGAGAAGTGAGGAGAAAATAATGAGAGTATAGAAGAATGGAAAACTTTTAAAAATGGGAAAAAATTACACTCCATTAGTATTATTTTCCCTCTAATTTTTTCTTCACCCAAACACAAGGTTGGTGTCTTACCATGGATTCGCTGTAGTCTTAAAATATGTAGTATTCACTATTCATAAGTACGATGTACTAAGGAGGAGGCAAAAAACAGAGAACTGCCAAAACAAAAGTCCATTTAAGATATAAAAAAATGCCACAAGAAATTCTTGAGTTGGTGAATATCACATTCCAGATGTCGGTGTATATAGTCCTTGTTCTCACAAATGGAAATTCTCCCCAACTCGGGTATCCAAAACCATAAAAATGTCTTTCTTAATAAATAAACCCACGACTAGTAGAGAAACAGGCGAGTGCCGTCTTTGTTGGTTGGCTCGCACATTACTCGCAGAATACACATATAATTACACAACACAACCGAAGCTAATTTAGCCAGGAGGTTTACACGTTGCTGTCCCTCAGCAGTACTTGCGGCAGTCATATAAACTCAATTCTATGGCGTACGAGAAAAAACAAAGGTATATTGTGTGGGTTCCCAAAGGCTACCAGTCTTACTGGGAACCAAATAACTTCTGAGATCTCATCCTGCTCTTCCTAAGCCGTTCGGCGATGATGAAGGCAAGCTCGAGAGCCTGAGAAGCATTGAGTCTTGGGTCACAGTGTGTGTGATAACGGGAGTTGAGGTCGTCAAAGGTGACCGTCCTTGACCCGCCGATGCACTCCGTCACATTCTGACCCGTCATCTCCAGATGAACTCCTCCTGCGTGGCTTCCTTCTTGTTCGTGCACATCAAAGAATGCTCTCACCTCCGCCTGCCCAAATCAATTTGAGACTATCAGATATTAACTCACTACAAATCAAGATAATTTCAGATACCATTCACCACCAAATTATCACAATTTGGTAGCCTCCACTGATTATATGCCATGTTTCAGTGTTTCTACAAGTTGGATATATTCACAACCATAAAGGTCACAAGTGTCTAATCCCACCAACTGAAAAGAAACACAACCCAACCCCCGCAATGACATTTTTTATTACCTGTTGATAAAATAATATGCTGGTGGACTTGATTGCATCACTTTCGTAAAATTACAGGACCAATTCCTACCTTACCTACCACGGTTTCTAAATAATATAGCCTTCAGGATTGGTAGGTGATAGCCCACCATTCAGGACCACAGTTCAACAGAATGAAAGTCAAAAACCAAGGAACTCTGTTGCAAAGTTTCAACCGAAGGATCCCATTACAACTAAGCCTGGTTGCAATTAAGTCCTTGCAAAATTAATTATCGCACACAAAGTCCCTGAATGTAATTTCCCAATAGATAACCTTGAAAATTATTCGGTAGACTGCATCCTTGTTATTAAATCGTACTTATGGCCAAATATTCAAAACCATTTCTATAAAAAACACTCATCAGTTACAGTCATCACATATGCTTTATATCCCAATCTTTCTTTTTATGGGTTTTCCTTCCTTAGAAATTCTCAAAGGCAGAATATTTCTCCAAAGGTTATGGCCAGCAAATGATCATATTCTATCCCATGTTGGGGAGACGATAAAAAAAGCATCTAATTTTAATACAACCATTCTAATCTGTGGTTCTAAACGGCATGACAGTCACATATAGACACTCAAAAGAGCGAAAGAAAAGTTACTAGAATTATACCCTGATGGCATCAAAGGGGCGAGTTTTAAGACCGCAAGGAGCCTTGATGGTGTTTCCATGCATTGGATCGGTGATCCATGTGACAATTGCCCAGCTCTTTTAACTGCCCTGATTAGATGTGGAAGCTTCACTCTCATAGTTTCAGCTCCCATCCTTGTGATCACAGTTATTCTTCCTGGTTTGTTTTGGGGATTCAAAATCATAATGAGCTTAACAAGCTCATTTGGATTCATCTTATCACTTACCTGCAATAAAATACCAATTCATTCTTGATTTCAATAGTAATTGAGCAAATCATGAAGTTGCATGCCTTGATGTGAATAAATGAAAATGAAGCGCAAGAAATGAAGTTATTTCACCACTCGATTATTGAAGAATCATGTTCTAACCTTAATCCCTAGAGGATTAGCAATTCCTCTCAGAAACTCAACATGGGCACCATCCAACTGCCTGGTCCGCTCCCCAACCCAAAGCATATGGGCGGAGCAGTCATAGTAGAGTCCGGAAGTGGAATCCAACCTAGTGAGTGATTGTTCATAAGGCAACAACAAGCATTCATGAGAAGTCCAGAACTCTGTTGTTTTCATTATAGGATGGTCCACAGTCAGCCCAGCTGCAGCCATGAATCCAAGAGCCTCATCAACTCGTAGAGCAAGCTCTCGGTACCTGCCATGCCAAGACCAGAGTTAGCTTTCATCAAGCTACATTTCATCACCATATCAACAAAGCCAAGCCAGAAGTCTATATACATTCATGGTCGCTGAATAAATAAAGTTTATCGACCCATTAACTAAATCATTTGTTATCAAGGATTTCAATCCGGTAAATTCCATAAACCAGCAGAACTCTGAAAAAGCCCATTTTCATACGAATAATGTCAAATCATTTTATATACGTAATTTTCTTCAGAAAGAAGATAAAAATCCATATATAAAAGGTCTAGATGCAAAAAGTTCTTTTAGTGCCTGTTTCCTTTAATTATAACACTCGCTTTGCAACCAAAACAGATGGAAAAGTTGGGAGTTGACGAGGGTGACGTGCTGTGGAAGGAAAAGATGCTAAAACATAAATTTGTCCTCTTTAGAAGCCCCAAAGCACAAGTCTGACAATAATTGGTTGTTTTCACTTTTCATCCAAAAAGATTTTCGGCTCTCTTCCGCAAAAAGTTTAAAGTGACAAAAATAACAAATTCAAGAAAAAATAATCGTGATATGGAAGTTGCACAAAGATGAAGCCAGGTCCAGTTCGAATATACACATACCTGTCTCCTTGCTCGCTCTGCTCTGTGAAGTCCAAATTCCATTGAGTAACCCTTTGCATAGCAGCATAACCACCGGTGGCAAAAGCTCTAAGAAGGTTAAGGGTGGCTGCCGATTGACAGTACGCTCTTATCATCCTTTGTGGATCCGGAATTCTTGACTTCTCATCAAAAGAATCTCCGTTTATATTATCGCCTCGGTAGCTCGGAAGCTTCACGCCGTCTTTCTCCTCGAACGGTTCCGATCTGGGTTTTGCAAACTGCCCCGCCATCCTTCCCACCTATTGAAAGATAGGCCAGATTTACAGCTCGATTCATCTTGATCTCACTGAATTTTCTTACAAGGCAACAGAAAAACAAAAAGGAAAAATCAAGAGAAAAACAGGGGACCTTAATGACGGGCATTTGGCCTCCGAACATCATAACAACGCTCATCTGGAGAAGAATTCTGAAGGTGTCACGAGTGTTAACGGCATTGAATTCCTTGAAGCTCTCGGCACAATCGCCACCCTGAAGAAGAAAAGCATTTCCCATGGCAGCCTCGGCAAGACGTTCCTCCAAGCTCCTGGCCTCTCCGGCAAACACGATAGGAGGGAACGCTTCGATCGTCCGAAGAACCGATTCCAGCTCCTCTTTATTCGGGTACTCAGGTTGCTGAAGAGCTTTCTTAGATTTCCAACTGTCGAGGCTCCATTTTCCCCGACCCACATTAGGGGGTGCAATCGTCGTCGCAGATGAGGACACAGCCGTGGTGGCCGTCGCTTGGGGCTTGGTGGGCTCGGCCGCGTGAACGGCGAGAATGGAAGGGGAAGGCCTGGGCTTAGTATTGGGGAGGGAAGATGGGTTGACTTTGGAGAGAGGAAGAGGGGAATGAGAAGGGAGAAAGGACTTGTTGGGAATGAGAGAGTTGGTAGTGGCGACGGCCATTGTGATGGTGGTAGTTGAAGCTGTTACAATGGTACCTTCTGACAGGATCTACCGTAAGAGGGATGTAGCAGGAGGTACCTGGAGAAAAATGGGATGGGAAAGAGGAGGATTTTATAAGAAGGGTTCTGACCTGAAGGCTTCCGGGTGGGTTGGTTGATAGTGTTGTTGGGCAAGCAGCGCCGACGAGGCAGAGCGGGAGTGGGTGGAAAGAGAAAGGGTATTTTAGTCAATTCAGCAGGGTGAACGCACAATGTGGAGTTTAATTTCCGAGAAGGCGATCAAGTCAACTTGCTTTTTATGGTTGTTTGCGCCACTTTGCAGTATGCACGAAACAGTCCTCACCTACCATGCGAGTCCCCAAAACTTATTTATTCCTTTCGTCTCTTTTTTATTATAAGGTATTAATTAATAAATATATTTAAAAAAGAATAATCATTATAATATTTAAGTTTAGTACAACTAATAAAGGTAAAATTGAAAATTACTTAAATTTTAGAATAACTTTATTAATTTTAACTGTTTTTATTAGTTTGTATAACTTATTAGTTGATGTCTTATAATAAAATTAGAGAGAGAATACATCCGGCACTCACAATTGTGCCCTTGTTTCCTTGATTTTTCTGATTATAATCTCTTTTCGATAATGTTAGTTAGTTCCTTCAGTTTTAAATATAAGATAAAGTTTGTAGTATAATTTACACTATAAATTTTATCCTATATTTAGGAGTGGATGTAGTATTACATATCCTATTTATAAGTTTCAATTTTTTAAATGAATGTAATCCTTCTTACAAGTTATGTTTTGCAAACGTCTAAATATGTATTATCTTTTTTAAATTTTTACACTTCATTAAATATATCATGAAAATGTATAAATGTTTATTATATTTTGGGTTTTAGATAGAAGGCAATTCATTCATCCTGAATTTCCTTAAGAATGGTAGTCCCTCCCGACTTATTTATATACGACATTTCTCTCATATAAAATTGATGCTAGATATAGATAATAATATGTGATTTTCTAAAAAAAAAAAAATCATTTTTACCCTCATTAATCACATATCCCTCGTCTCTTTTTCCCTTATTTCTCTCCTCTCTCATTTATCATTTTAGCCTTAAGTATAAAACATATTTTTTATATTTTTCATTTTTTTCCTAATTAATCATTATTAATGCTCCATCTAGTAATGACTACGTGTGAATTGCACTAATTAAGAAGGTGGATGAGATTTATATTTACAAGGGAAGGCATAATTAAAAAAAATACTGACATATTTATTGATTTTAACTACTTCTAACTAGTTTCTTGTAAAAAAATATTATTTAAAGTTTATATTTAGAGACGGAGGGAGTATAATAGATTTTGTGTGTGTGTGAGTGAGATTACAACTTTAATTCTTTAATACACACAGATAAAAGGAGAAATATTAGATTTATTGTCGTGAAAAAAAATTATAACCAGTATAAAATTGTTGTTGTATTTATATCAGCCAATACTATATAAGAAAAATTGCAAGTAGCTCCCAACTAACAGAATTAATTATTGTCAGGTTTTTAAAATAATCAAATTGCAGTGAAGTCCCAATGAATCTTGATACTATTAATTTCAAATGTGAAAGTACAATTTTGGTCCAATGACAAATGTGAAGCAGTCACTGACAGGTTTAAAACAACCAATGACAAGTTATATCGTAAAGATCAAAAGATTAAACCATATGGAAAAATGTGTTCCAATTCCCATTAATATTAGGGTGAAGGAGCAAAAATACACATAACATTTTGCCCCAGGGGCGCCCAACACCACGACCTTTCAACTGGAGCAAAAATACACACGACGTTACGTTTTGGAAGTGCTTCAAGACCACACGGTAGTTAGTCAACTGTTAGTTGATCGTCAGATTGGATGGAACGTTGATGTGGCGCCGTCGTGGCGGCCGACGCAGACCGACACGCCGACGGACGCAGACCGACACGCCGACATGGACGCAAACCGACACGCCGACGTGGAATAAAAAAAATTCAAAAAATTAGGATAAAAAATAATTAAAATAATTCGAAAAAATTTAAAAAATTAGAAAAAAAAATTCAAAAAATGAGGAAATAATTAAAATAATTAGAAAAAATTCAAATAATTAGCAAAATAATTAAAATAATTAGAAAGAAATTAAAATACCCCCGCCAGTGGGCCCCACCACCGGCCACCCTACACGGCGGCAATCACTTGTTATTATATACTAACAAAATTAAAATGACAATGACCAAAATAAGAAACTAACAAAATTAAGACACTTTTGAATACCTTTACAATTTATTTATTATATACTCCCTCCGGTCCTAATTATAAGATAAGATTTGAGAGTTTGTTTTAGTCTTAATTATAATACAATATTCTAATTTTTGTCAATTTCTTCCTAAAAGATGCCTATTGATATAAATGAAGGATTATGTGAAATCATTAAGGTAGTTGAGGTACAAAATTTATATAAGGGCATTTTAGAAAAATAAGTAAAATCAACTAATTCGACCCGCCGAGTGGCGCCACCGGCAGAACCGATCGCCATCGGCGGGTATTTTAATTTCTTTATAATTATTTTAATTATTTGAATTTTTTCCTAATTTTTTGAATTTTTTTTCTAATTATTTGAATTTTTTTCCTAATTATTTTAATTATTTCCTCATTTTTTGAATTTTTTTCTAATTTATTTTATTTATTTCTAATTTTTTAAATTTTTTTCGAATTATTTTACTTTTTTTTATTATTTAATTATTTAAATTTTTTTCCTAATCTTTTTAATTTTTTTTTATTCCACGTCGGCGTCCATGTCGCGTCACGCCGCGTGTCGGGCCAGCGCCACGTCAGCGTTCCATCCAATCTGACGGTCAACTAACAGTTGATTAACGCCCGTGGTGTTGAGCGCTCCCAAAACGTAACGTCGTGTGTATTTTTGCTCCAGTGGAAAAATGTGTTCCAATTCCCATTAATATTATCAGAAGTTTTTTTTTTGTTTAGATGGGCATATTAGCACCATATTTTTATCATTTGGCAGATGACAAGCATGCATCAAGGCGACTCAAGACTCATCCATACTGCTTGTAACGAATGAGTTGGCCACAACAGATCAGAGCTGAGGTTGTTTCTTTTGTAGAAAATAGAAGACATCTGTGTATATTATGTACATTTGAAAGACACCTGTATATAGTTGAAGATTCATTGTATCCAACTAACAAATATATGTCCTCACTCGTACATAAATACTCGATCTCAAGCAAAAAAATCTGACATATAAAGTAAGAAGGATGTCTTTTTAACTAATTTTACCCTACCCAAATGCACGATGCAGGGAAGGGATCACGGTATTTGAGTATAATAAAAGATTCAGACTCGTGTAGACAAAGGTGGTCGTATAAGTTGATCCTAGCGATAACTCAGCCAGTTAGTGCTGCGTGCCCATTTGAAAAAGGAAAAGAAAAAAAGATTCAGGGAGGTTGTTGAAGAGGAGCTCAAAAGTCAGGCGGGTATTAGGACAGAGAAGGCAATGACACGTGCAGCGAAAGGGAGTTATAATGAATGCGCCCGAATGACTAAAATACCCCTGTTTTCTTGGTCTAAGTCATGCTCGTCCACCTACCCCCGGCCCCATCATCATATATCCAAATGAGAGTCACAAACTCTGTTTGAATTCCGTTTACTTGCCAAACACCGTAATGTGGCCCGTTAACTTTGATGCCTCAACCCCGCCTCACCTACCCAACCCCGAAGGGACATGGAAGGCATTTTACAAACTCCACTCCAAGCAAAATTCGCAAACTTCACTTTGGTAACATAATAAAGTAAAGATGATAGGTACACATAAAGTTGGTTTCATGACTTCAGAAACAAACCGAATCCCAAGTCGAGATGGGTTTCCTCATTATAATTTGGTTAAAATATTTTGTTTCGTGTCATGTATAAAAAAATAATTTGCTTGATGACAAGCCGTGAATCCGCGTTTTATATTCTATGGCTTCGATCGCTCCATCAAAATTTGAACTCAGGCCTTTAATTTCTACCTGGTCAAAATTAAATTCACGGGTCTTTAATTATAGGTAAGTGATGGCAAAAGATAAATTATCTTACTAGTATTTTTCTAACCGGAACCCAAATCACATACAAAACTTGGTCCATAAAAAACAAAAAGGTCACATACAACACTGGAGTTGATTGAGACAAGGCTGCATGTTTTCCCCACTCTATTCTTGCAATTGCTGCATGTATATTCTACTGCTCACGTCCTACTTACAATAGCTTGTTGGGGATTCATCATCCTATTACTATAATACTTTAATATATTCCATCTTTTGATATTTATCATTTTTTTTCTTAAATTAACTTACCTAATTTTAAACCTGATGTATAACATAATGTTATATGTGATGGAGCAGTGGTGGAGCCAAGATTTAGGATTTATGGGTGCACAATTAGATAGGGGTTGCCCTCAAAAAAAAAAAATTTTAAAGAAAAGTTTTAAATGCATTAAGATTGTATCGTTGACATTTTCTGGAAGGAAAAAAGTTTGACAAGATTAAAGAACATGTTGCAACTTATAAGAAATCAAAGAATGAAGAATTATAATAATTAAAAGGTGGACAAGCAAACCAAAATGTATCGTTGACATTTTCTGAAAGAAAAAAAGTTTGACAAGATTAGGGAATTTAATCTGGATCCTAAAATCAAGGGATATGATCTAGATCTTAGAATGAAGGATTTTCTAACAGAAAGTATAGCTATCTTAGCAAAACTTAGAATTATATTATTCCAACATCTGCAACTCTATTTCAACTCTATTTTAATAACTAGCATGAACTCCCATGTGCAATGAATGGGAGAATTCAAGTGCACAAGTGATGTGAATCAGAAATCAGAGATATTTAGTTCAAGATTATATTTTAAGGACAAGTCCAACAAGAAGCAATAGATGTTCAAGACACAACCAACTCAAGGATAATTTGACCAAAGTAAACTTAGTCAATGCACCAATAACATTATCAAAACCATAAGGTGAAGGGGTTATTCTCGATGCTTCTGTTATTAAAAGTGGACTAATAATGAAGAATCCATTTATAATGGACAAAATCATAAACAAAGGAAAACTCGAACAAAATAATACGGAAGAAGTGGCCGCTTTTGTATGCTCTCTCGATTCGATGAGTAGGATTTTTCAAAGCAACAAGAACATCTATTGCTTCTTGTTGGACTTGTTCTTAAACAAAACAAGATCCTTTATGACTTACCCCAATTCTCGGAGCCCGTTCCCGTGAAAAGCAAGATCCTTCTTGTCTCGACAATGATATTAATGCTTGCTTGTTGCCTTCTTCGACCAACATAACAAAAACAAGCTCAAAATTGTTTTAGTATTATAATCAAGGATCAACCATGACACCGCATGGTTGAAGCGTATCGCATTTTAACACGTATCAGCAAATATGGTATAGGGATAAAAGCCTGATATTCTACAGTAGAAAAAAACTTAAGAACCTACTTAAGTACGAAGAAAAGTCATTGAGTAAAAATCGACAATTTGGTCCCTAAATTGTCGGGTTCATTGGACTGTACTCTTCAAAATTCAGTAGTAATGAGTGCGCCGAGCTAATAGAAAATAGCAAAAACGGTTGGGTCAGTAGCCCTTTTGACATCTCAATTTCCAAGGGCACTCACAGATTTTGGGTATTAAAACTAAATGAAGCTAATAATATATGAAACAAATTACAAACTATAGTTCAATGCACATTAACCCTGACTAATGAAGCAGGGAAAAAGAACATAAATTACCAAAGAAGAAAGGATGAAGAGGTATTTTAGAGACTAAAAGTGTGTCGTTTCCGCCATGGCTTTGATTGGAATAAAGCACCGGCACGGTGAAGAAGAACGGAACTGAACATACCCAGTTGAAATTTCAAAAATTACCTCGGAGGAGAAACACGACCCAAGGCGCAATCGGCGACAAGCAACGGCGAATTGGGATGGTGGCCTGACGCGATTCACGGAGAAAGAGCAACGACGAATACCATGAAGCGATTATGAATCAAACACAAAACAAATCTGAGATCTGGGAATGAACCTCAAGTCGTGAACCACCGGGAGAGAAAAACGAGAAGGTAAAGTCGAGAGAATATGAAACTGAGGAAAAGAAGGGAAAAAAAAAAACCAAAAGGATAACTGTGTCGTTCGAACTGGACCTTGTACATGGATGTGGAAGGTTTTAACCAATTACTTCAATCAGCTAAGTTGTAACAAAAGTCCTTCACAAAATATATATTTTTAAATTTTTTTATGGGTTCACTTGCCCACACATAGAGACTAGTGTGCCTCCGCCCCTGTGATGGCCACAAGCCCAAAAAGAGAGCATATCTCAAAAGACCAGTCAATTAAGAAAGAAAGCTCTTTGAACTTATAAAAAAGATTCCATTTGTGAGATTTTCAAATGTAAGATTTATAATATACTCACCCTCTTAAGAGCCCACGTATATGGTGGCTTCTTACCACGACACTTCATTCGGCTTCCTGCTAATTAGAACCTTCGTTAGTAGCCATTTTCGTGAACACTGGATTCTCAATGAGAGAGTCAATGTCATGATCACGAGCTCAAAGAGAAAACTTATATCGAAAGACTAACCTATTAAGAGGGAGAACCCTTGAGATTATAAACTCCATTCTATTTATGAGGTTCTTCTATGTGAGACTTAAAACATATAAACGTGATATTGGTGTTTGTATAATTGAAAGAATCTGGTTTGAAAGAATACTGCTGACGTGTCGTAGTCTTGTATTGGAGGTGGTTGGGGCTAGGAATGGACAGTTTTGGCATAATATTTACTCCATCCGGTCTAATTTTAAAATCACTTTTATAATGTAAATTACACTATAAAAATGATTTTATAATTAAGACCAGAGGTAATATTGAATACGCAATTGAGGCGAGAAAGGCCGAATTTTTCTTTGTAATGGGTCCCCAACTTTAATTATGAACAACACGGCTCATTAATTAAGTTGCTGAACAGGGTCATGGGGAGAATGTATTGTTCATTGCTTGTAGGTAGACACGCATAAACATGGGTAAAATGTTGGGAATAAGAACCTACGAAGCACATTGACGACAATCCTATTACAAAATGATTGAAAAATACGCAAGAGTGGTGAAGAAGACAAGTAATTAAAATGACTTTTGATGCTGCCAGTTGATTGAGATTTTTGTTTCTGGTGTCCCTCTCAATTTGCGACGACCTCAATAAATACAGGCACACTCTCCACGTGTCGGGATCCTAATAATCTCACTCTTCCGCGCGATGAGCATTGAGCCCGCCAAATCATTTTGTATTCTCCACTTGTCCTGTTCGTGCATTGAAGATCGCAGTGCTCTGCTCAAATATATATATATATATATATATATTTTTTTTTAAAAAAAAAAAAAAGTTTTGGAGGGTTCGACATCACCCTCACTGCGCCAGCAAGAGACCCCGCTCTATAAAGACTTATCGGGACTTACGAGATCGCTACCAAAGAAGCCTCCCAATGACGGGCAGAGGATCGAACCCACGGGCCACGACCATTTGAACAAGCTAAAGTCCGGATCCCTTACCATCTATACCAACTCTCATTGGCTGCTGTGCTCAAATATGATCTTTTTTTTTTTTTTTTTTTTTTTTTGCTAAATATCCCCACACATAATCTTGTTCGTTTAGAAAACCCAATACCTTAACTCGGCTCTTAGTTTGGGCCAAGCCTAAGAATTCAAGCCCAGCTAATTTTTTGTGTGTGGACTGGGGCCGCTCAATCCACAAAAAGTGTATTAGTAATCATTTCGCATACAAGTTTTAGAGGAAAGTGAAGAATCTCGCGGGCAAATCAGATCAGCGATGTGTTCATAAATGTTACGGTAAAATTCTGCCCTGAAAGCTTCGTTTCATGGCTTCTCAAAAGAAGAGCCTATATGTGTAATTTTATTCTGGGGCCAAACTTGAGAATGGGAGAAAGAAGAGGGTAAGAATTGTGTGTGTGTGTGGATGTGTGAAGGTTCAATGAGTAAATAGGGGTAGGTAGAGGGACCACAATAAGGTAGAGGCATGATGGATTAGGACAGAGGACAAATATGTATATTCCTGCTTCTCAAATCTGTTCACAGGAAGCAGACACCAACCATATGCATGAAACAGAGTTAAAGAGACCACTCTGCCCCCTGGTGGTCCTCTCTCACAACCTTCTCATACCAATTCCTGATCACTTCATTGCAGATGATACTTACATATTTTAAGAACATTGACTTGGTTTCATTTCACCTGTTTTCTTCATCAAGCAATCCATCCCACTACAGTCCAGAAGTTGATCAAGTCACTGATAATCAACTGTGAGTTTTGTAATTTTTAAATCAAGAAACCAACACGTGACCCTCCAATTTTAATTTTAACGTAGCTTTTCCGACAGAATGGTCGGACACAAGTTTCAAAGGATGGGATCAAATCATAACAGGCTCCGCAGGGTCCAAAAACACGGATCACATGTAATCATGTGACTCCTGAGTCCTGACTATGTATGGTGGTCTCAGAAAAAACGTTAACCCTTCGGTGAAACGTTGCATAATTACAAACAAGATTGTAATAAGAAATGAACATTGAAAAACATCCACCAGACACAATCCTGGGAACATCAAACCCAGCATAACCATGGCATGAATCATACTTATTCTCTGCTTCTCGATCTTGTCAGACCATATACTTCGCCGTGAGCCAAGGGCTAGCGAAAACCCTTGGGAGATTTTGTGCTTTACGCCATTTGATTTTTGTTTTTATTTTTTTATTTTTACAGTTCTAATCAGTAACAGCACGGGAATGAGGAGTTGTTCGGTAACTTTTTTGCACCTTCCAAGGCATCAAAGGCTATCGTCATGAGAGTTTGTCAGAAACTAGGATGATTCCCTGAGATTATTGGAGTTCGGCTACGAATGGGACTTTTCTTTTTCTTCTTCACAAAAAATGTCTTTTGGTTGATGCTTCACACATATTTACCGGTCCTTTATGTGTTCCTTTCGGATTTTAAAATGGTGTGTATTGATCGAATAATGAATTGGGAATAACGTACGGTGACCGAGTATTTACTACTACTACTTCACATAGTGGTCAGTTTTACGGTACCAGTCGAAGAAGCAGAGAAGAGAACACTTTTCACCCAGAGCGCTAAATTATTAGTAAATTTAAACAAGCAAGGCACGCAAGGCCAGCTTCTGTCTGAGCAACTCGTCTTTTTCGTTTAATTTGATGAGGACATGTTCTCTCTTCAATGAGTAGATTATTTGCAGGCCATAATTTTATGCAAGGTTGACCGTTAGGGAGCCATCAGCCATTGGCTGATCAAAGAACACGACTGAGGAGTGAGGAGATAGTGTTTGTTTTCAAGCATTCCAACAACAAAAAAATCATTCACGGGCCTACCTCAAGAGTCATGGATGAACTCCTTGAACACGTGGATTAAATTAATCTAACCTCACATTCCACAAACCACCGCTCACCCTTTTGATCAAATAAAAACAAGTTGATATTTTTGTTCCCCGAAAGTGATAACCCCACATATGTTTCCAGATGAGCAGACGATAGTACCGAGTGGGGCAGCTATCCTCTCCAATTTCAAACCCAACAGTCTCCATCCTTTGGATATTTTCAAAGTTCTATAACTCAAGAAGAGACTATTCAAGAGCCGTCTGAGGCACTAATTCTAACAGGGCAACATATTCTTCCCGCTTCCGAGAATCATATCAGTTTTCGAGCTTTCTCTTCTGTGTTTGCCAGGCAGAGATGCTAGATACACATTTTAGTTAGATTGTAAAGAAAGAAATATAGTCATGAACAGGGAAGAAGGTAAACTTAGTAGGGAAAGACAAAAAAAAAAAAAAAAAGGACTGCTTCGTTTTCATGGCAATACATATTGATGAAGCATAAGAAAAGCCAACAAAAGAAGAAGCATCAGTCATAGTAACTAGCAAGTAATCTACGAGAGATAGAACTACAGGCTAAGGAGATGGAGGCCAATACATTCTCGCATCATCAATTCCTTCATAGAACCTTAACTCAAGCTCCTCAAGCCTTCCTTCATCGTCCCACATGTCATCATAACTCTCACTTTCATCATCATAGTCACCAACATCACCAGCAACAAACTCCCAGGAAAGATACTCAGAGGTATCAGAGAAATCAGAGCAATCGTCCCAACCTTCCCTCTCATAGTAGCCAAGAACAAGAGGCCCCAAGACATTGAGCTTTGGGAAATTCTGCTTCAGGAACATGTTATCCAATTTCACTCCCCAACATCCCCTCAGATCCAGAAATTCAAGATTAGGACAGGCCGAGAGTATTCGAAGGACACCCTCTGAGCTGATGAGATGGTAAGCCATTTCCAGATGCTTAAGCTTGGGCATTGTGGAGGCAATTGCTAAGGCTTCATCGTCTTGTGGGGGCTTTCCTGATGTATCCACTGGATGCATGTTGCGACACAGCCCTTGCAGTAATTTGCAGTTCTTGCCAATAATCTCCAGAGCATAAGCACTCATGTTAACACAATAGCTCACATCTAAGAAAGATATCATACAAAGCCTTCCAGCAATATCTTCAACTATGGATTCACCCATATTACTCCTCGGCACTCGCAAACTCTGCAGCGACCCAGCACTTGCAAACAGAACAAGAAAAATAACATTTAAGTAAGGAAGATCTGCTAATTGGACAGTAACACTAACCGAAGTTACAATACATCAATTTGAAGATGTGATATAACATAATAACATCAGTATATAGAACCGAATAAAGACTGAAGAGTAAACAAATAAAGTAAGGAAATGAAATTAGGAAGCATAATATGGCTTACTTTTGAGCAAGGAAAGCGAAAATGGAATGGGTTTGGAGATTAGAAACAGAGAGCTTGCGGAGAGATCCAGAGCTTCTAGTGATGAGCAAGCGAAGCATGGGGTCGAGTTGGTGAGGCTGGCAACGGTTGCTCCAATCGTCAATGTCAATCTCCTGCCAGCAGTAAGGTCCGGCGACCGCTTTAGCCCACGACTTACAAACCCTGGGGATTACAGTCAGTTTCTCCAGCAGCGACAGGTTCCTGAAGATTAACCCCAGTGCGTCCGGAATCAACTCATCCCAACTTCGAAACTCTGATACTACTTCCATCCAATCTGCCCGTAACAGCAAAGAAAACTATGTCTGCATATGGCAAACGAAAATCTGAAATGAGCATATGGATACAAAAAATGCATTCAAAGATCTGTCAAAGGGAAGCAGTTAATTTGCTCAAATGAGTGACTTCAATAAACGGTAAAAGAAGTGTTTCCTTGGAAGGGTTAGACAAGATTGAAAATTGGAGGAGAGATTAGAATAAAAAGAAAAAGAATTTTGCAGAGCCCGAAACAGGCTGCGAATATAAGAGATGAATAAAAAGATTAGCAGCTTTGCGCATTTATCCCCCATGAGTAATTGGCAAGAAGATCAAAAGTATTTCTTTCCAATAAAATAAGAAATCTTGGTATCTACTAGAACATTGAAGTGCCAGAAACGTTTCCCCCCCTTCCCAACAGAGCAGCAGTGGACAATCCAAGACATTGGCCATCAGATCGAAAACCCCAGCAAATTGCTCACAGTACATGGTATAGCGGGGGAAAATTAATTTTCTTTCAGAGCTGCAACGAGTAAAACCAAATCATGCAAGAAAAACCAAACAAAAGACGTACGGTTTCTCAGATTTGAAGTCTCTTCTTTCTCTCTGGACTCACTTTCAGAGTATGGAAGTACTGAAGAACAGAGAAGAAAGAAACCCAGAGAGCAAGAGAAAATACAAATCACATGCGCCAAGGAGGGGAAAAAAGGAAAAGGAGGTGGTTTTACCAGGCGTAATGTAAGGCCAGTGAGAAAGCTCTTCTAGAATCTGAATTACGCAGAGTAAGCGACATCCGGCACATGCGCCGGGAAAAAGAGAGGGAGAAGAAGATAAGAGGGAAGAAAGGAAAAAACTAAAAAATAAGAGCCATCGACCCAACTACCCAAAGCTTGAATGCAGCCACCAGAAACCAAAGTAGAGTAAAGACACAGTGGCAAACCCAAAATACGTGTAGAGTATACACAGGATAAAGGCAAACAATAATAATACAAGAGGGTGCAGCAGGAAAGCAATTCTCTCATCATTTCATTTTTTTTTTCATCTCTTTTGAGCCTATGTAAACCGTTAATTGAAAAGAGATAATAAATTTTAAATGAATAATAACTTGATAACATGTCTATTATAGCTTTTCAAAATAATTAGACACTGATTTAAAAATGAGGAGGGAAGGTGAAAAATTAGATGATGTGATAAACCGGAACCGTGTAATTTGAGCCAAAGAAAACAATAAACAATTTTGTTCCTAGTGGGAAATGAAATGAAGTGACAGCGGGACCAGAAAAGAACCAAGTTTTACGGCAACACTCAACACTGTCAAAAACTTCACTTACTACAGATTGACAGGGGCGAGAAAACATAAATTAACTATTAGTTAATAAAATTAAACATGTATTCTAAGCAGGCATGCGTTGTAACACCCAAAGTACAGCTTGGAGATTGGCCTTGAAAAAGGAAGATTTGGACAAGAGAAGGGGACGGCGACGTCAATGACGTGGCTATGGGGCAAATTCTAAGCGGGCATGCGTTGTAAAACTGCAGACGGTAAATAGGGGAAGAGAAGTGAAGAACAGAAGTGGGAAAAGGGTTTGATGAGAGCACTAGGCACCGACACGAGTCGGTAATTCAAAGGAATGATCCCTACTCAAAGGAGATGAGTCTGGAGTAGAGACTAGTACACTGTTCTGGACTTCTATACTGTACGAACTGAGAGTAACGATACTGTGCATAAATGAAGTGTGGTTTGAATTAACTTTCTTTGACGTTCACAAATTTTTTTACAAATTTAAGATGGAATAAAATTAAATTGTAAATGTGATTTATGTTTAAATTAATAGTAATAGAAATTTATCTATACTGTAAAAAACAGGTCTTAATGACTTTTTTCTAAAAGTAACTTTTGGTTTGAAAGCTCAGTTAAAAAAATATTAACTCAAATACTTTATTTTATTCTTATCGTGCTTTTTCCCTTCCTACCACCCACATGCTTCTCAAAAAAAGGCCCATAATCAGTAACAATCTGTGGCATTGAAAAAAGATACAATTCCTTTATTTAGTATTTATACTTATGAATGATGTAGATTATTAGAAAAATCACACCTTAACACAAAAAATCAAGCCATGCTATTTATAATAAACTGTATGATTTATTAGTCAACTGATTTCAGACTTAATTACAGTATTTGGGCTTGTGTGTTTGTGTATGCGTTTGCAAAAACAGTCCTCCAGGGAACGTAAAAGCTGAGTGTGAAATAGTACTAGCACTGGGGTCTTTGCCGATAAATTTGCGTGAGAACAAGAGCTGGGGACCCAAAAAAACATGTTGCGTTTGAAGAAGATAGCAGCCAGTGAAATCGAATATTATGGCCCCGTGCCAGTGAAGTCGAATATTATGGCCCCTCACGGTCACGGCTCTCTCTGATGGAAATAGGCCACAAAGGCCATAGCTATGCCTAGTTGACACTAAACCTGAACCTCCGTTTTCCAATGTCACCCACTCATTCTGGACTCTCCTATTTATTCCTCCGCCAAATGATCTCACTGGGCGATAATCCGGTACAAATTTTCCTCCATTTAAATTTATTCGAATGACCTATGTATGAATAATGATACACACACACACGAGTATACACCATATATTTGCATTCCAGACTTTTCAACCTATTTCTATAAGTTTTTGGGACCATTTTTTATCTAAACTAATGCAGAACTTCTGACATTAAAAAAATGCGACCCCGTGTACAAAACTCCCACCATGAGAGGTTTAGATAAGGATAGATGCTGAACTTCTGACATCAATCAAAATGAATTAACTAACTAATGTTCAGGTTCAACATTGTGCCAAAGTTTTTTTTTTCTAAAATTGTAAACATGTAAAAATAACACAATCGACTAAAAAAACTATATTACGTTTTCCAAATACAGTCTACATAAATGATATGAATGTCGCGAAAGTTCATGACAAGCATTGAAGGGGCGGGCCATATAGAATTGTGCGTGTAAAAGCGAAACAGCCCCCCATTACTATTCGCAGAACACGAATGATGCAGCTTTTAGTCTCAAAATCCCCACAAAGCATGAGGTTTAGTATTCAGTTATCTAATGGCTTCAAAACCTAAATGCACAAATATACTTACGAGAGAATCAAATGCACAAATCATAACATGATTTCTTTTGCGATAAATTAGTCATTTCTTGTCACAGCATTCTGTATTGCTACGTGATAACAATATAGTACACTATTAATCATTAGTTGTGCATTTAGTCTGAGAAAAAGAAGTCTAAACTCCATTTGCAAGATAGAAGGTCTACAACATTAGTAGTTGACCAAATAACCACTCGTCAGAATATGACTGTTCATATCAACATGAAGCTTTACCAAGTCACACACTCCTATCTCATGCACCAAACTAATAAACACCAACCGTAATCTCTCTCATGCACCAAACTAATAAACTCCAACCGTAATTATTTACTCCCACCAGTACAAGTTATTTAGAATAGCTAGTTGCCGGTAAACTGGCACTCTGGTCATACGGGGCATATAGCATCTAGAGAATAAAAAAGAAGGTACAAATGAAGAATCACGAAAGCAGGCTTCTATGAATATAACCCCCTTCCAATGCCTTCCTAATTCATAAATTCATTAAACCTGAATTTCACCTGGGCCCCACAGCTACAACCCAGTAAGGTGCATCCATGAACTACTCCCTGGCAAGAAAAATTAATAATGGATGTCAAAAACAAGAAACAGGCCTAGAAAATCTCAGCTAGTCATATAAAAACGTATATAAGTAAACGTGAAGGTTGAAAATTAAAAGACCATGCACAACTCGCCCTAATGATCCCAAGAAAAGAGAGAGAAATGTTAAGCTGTGCACACAAGACTTGACTCAAGCCCTGAAATACAGTTAGAAACCAAATCCAGGGGAGAGGGAATAGAAATACTTTGTCCAGTAAGTTCCATTCCAGATGCTACCAATAAAGTTCAGGAAGGCTTGATAAACACAACATTATCGATACAAGTCTGAAAGGGTCACAGGTGCTGCTCGTCAATTCATTCCAAAACACAACCACACTATTCTCACACTCCAATGGAAACAGGAGAAGCTTTGAAAACAAAATAAAGGAAGGCTCGAGAGGTCATTATTATTGTAAGAAAACAAAAACTGGGTTGCTTCCGGAGAAAAGGCACAGTCCAGTGTATCCCATCAGTTCTTCACTAGGTTGATAAAGGTCTTCCACATCAAAAAGATGAAAGAAACAAAGCAGAGCCCGGAAGCCTGAGGATATTACCTTAAAAACGATCAGGTTTTCGCGTATAAAATCCATAGGCGTCGTGTAAAAGCCATCCTAGTCAGGTCTGCCCAAATCTCATTTACCTTTCTGTATCTCCCTTCCAGTGAGTGTTTGGTAACACAACGTTAAGTGGGAGAGAACGAGTATCATAAAAAGGGAGGCACGAAATTATTATACAATGTTTCTTATATTCCTACCACCATTATTTAAAAGTGTCCGTCCTTTCTTGTTACTTTCTTTCTTCTTCAGTTTTTTCAACAGGTGCCAAGCTCATTTCCATTTACCTTCCTTCTCATTGGTGATTTATGCTAAATTCATATACCTAGAGTCAAGAAGATACTAACTCCAACCAAAATTATTCCCTCAAGAGATCTCAAGTTCCATCAAATTCGTCAGTAATACACTTCGGTAACTACAATAATAGGCAGTGATGATAGAAATAGAACAAAATTGGGCCCATAACAACTAGACAGAATTTTGCACCAAAAATACAAAGGACTTACCACTTAATAAGCCAGCCGAAAAGAAAATGCTGCATTATAGGGACCTTTTCCAAGACTTCTGCCTTGTACATCTTCAGTAACCCACTATTTACTTTGTTCCAATTAGGCACCCCACTGATATCGTCCAACATTGGAGAGTGCTCCGCAAATAAACCCTTCTTCACCTTCTTTATGAAGGCAATGCAGGCAAGGTAGAGATAATCATTTGAAAAATTTTCCAATATATCTTGGTTATGAATCGACTTGGGCTTCATATACTTATGGTCGATCAACTGGGACGACCCGAAAATGAAAGGCAGAAAATGGTAATCATCAAGACCCCAAACTCCATGGGATCCAGCAGGCTCCAAATTATAAACCAACTGCAACTTTCTCATCAATTCCAGATACCTCACAAAAACTCTGGCCACTACAGCATGATAATCCTCCTCTTTGATTAGCCCCAATCTCGCAAGGCAATACAACCAGGCCGCAAAATTTGTTTCATGACCAGTACCGTAATCGATTCGGCTAGAATTACCAAAACTATCCATAAAATAAGGACCGATCTCGATGGTTGCCGAATGAAGTTGCTCCGGGAGAAAGCGAAGCATCAAGGAGTCGCAGTCGCTCTCCAATCGGCTGTGCCAAGTTCTGTAGGCTATGTTACCGTAACGGCCTGCCAGCTGGACGGGAGGGATTTCTTCGACCCATTGAATTAGGGAATCAAGAACTGCGACGATGGAGTTCACGGTGTCAGATTGATGGCAGGGGTCCGAAATTTTGTGGCCGCGAATAGACTCGGAGAGAGCTACGACGAAGCCGAGGAAATTCTTGCCGGAATCGGAGTCCTGGAAGTGGCGAATATCATCCGGGGATTGAATTTTCTTAGATGGGGTTTGAAAAAAATAGGGAGGGGAAGCGACAGGGACTTTCTGGGCTTGTGGAACTGGAGCCAGAATGATGGCACGTTGCGTGTTAGTGTCGGGAGGAATAGCAGGGGCTCTGATGGGTCGATAGGCGGGAGGAGGAGAACTCTCAGACCACGACGGCGGGGGCGGCGGGAAGGTTGTAGGGCCGCCGCATTTGCAACAAGTCCCGGTAGGGACGGTGGAAGTCGGAGAGGACGGAGATTGCGGCGACTGTGAACAGTGTTGGTGATCGGCGGCTTCCATATTACTAGCGAGGGAGGCAGCGCAGTGAAAGAAATGAGAAAGGAGTGAAGGGAGGGAAGTATCGACAGACACCGCCTCGCTACCTCGTTAAATAACCCGTGGATATTAAAACCCGACCCGAACATCCAGATTAACCATAAATAAATAGGAATACCAGTAAGTCTCTAGAATATGCCATGCGAGGGTGAATTTGCGGGTCACCATGCATCATGAAAAATTCATACATGAAACTTAGAATGAATTTAATACTAGTAGTATTCATATTTGTTACGGACCGCTACTAAGGCTAAATACCACAAAGGCCCAATGGTGGGCATATCCAATATAACCATACGCCTATGGTACAAGAAGACTGGATGATCCGGATTTATAGCATAGTGGGCGCACTCACATTACCGTTGCAGACGTGCGCCCCCACCAAGTCGGCATGGAGATCATGCCCGAGGCCATGATCACCATCACGGTGGCCTCTATAAATACGAGACAAGTTAACCGGGTTCTACGTTCTAACTCGGACCCTACTACTTTCGGTCACCGGTGCACACACCTCACCCCCTATATTGTGTACGGTGATCCCAACCTCCTCCGGATATCTCCCCCTTAGATATCGGAGCGAGCCCTTTGATCCAACATCAAAGCACCGGTCGAGCCGGACAATAACGTTCTATACCAGAACATTGGCGCCGACCGTGGGAGTCGCTAAATTACGATTCCCGTGACTACCAATGGCTCACACCAGAAGCAACAGTCGGAGTATTCAGCCTAATCAACCACAGGCTGAGGCAAGCAAGCCGCACGATCGAAGTATATCCCACCAGGGAGGAGCTCTTGAGGGTTACATGTCAGATACGGCCTCCTCTCCTCCTGATGCCAACAAAACGCAAGGCGAGACGGCCACGGACACCTCGGCTCCAAACCCGGATGTCCGCATTCTGTAAAAAACTTAGGAGTCGATCCTCAGAAAGTTCGAGACTAAGGAGAGGCAGGACGAGCTCCAACGCCAAGAGGATTTTAGAGTGATCCAACAGATGATGGATGATCAGCTCGAAAGATTCTAAGATTGGGTGCACCAAGGAGGCCGAGAAGGATCACGCGGAAAAAAGAGAGCGACGCGGGATGGTAGCGATTCGTCCGCGGCTCGAGTCGGTATCCGCACCGCGCGGGGGTGAGCGGAAGACGAAAGTGCGCCCGTAACGAAAGCGGAAGACGAAGGCCGAGGTAGGGGAGAGGAGATCCGGTCTCGGACGTCGGAAGGTGAAGACAAAGAAGTCGCCAGGATACCACGGTCTCGACGATCTTCTCGAGTATACAGGATGAAGTACCTGACAGAAGCCGACGCGAGCCCATTCTCGCGAGAAGCCGCCACGGCACCTATCCAAAGAATTTCGATCTTACCGATCTCCCGAAATATGACGGAACACGGGATCCGCGATCACCTCGAAACATTTGAGTTACTCATGTGGGTCCGCTTGATCAAAGGAGGTCATCCTACGCTTGTTCGCAGTGACTTTGACCGGACCGGCCCAGAAGTGGCTCCATTCCTTGCCGAATAATTCCGTGCACAACTTCGAAGACCTGGCGCGGAAGTTCGAGCTGAATTTCGCAACCAGTAAAAAACAGCCGAAGTCCCAGTACACGAGAATAAAGCGAATAAAGCGAAGAAGGGAGAGACATTGCGAAATACCTTAACCGATTCAAGAAGGTGGCTCGCAAGTGCGCTCGCTCTGTGGAAGTTCATGTCCATTGCCTCGTAGATGGCACGGATCCGTGGCCGCGTCCGGCCAAGAACATATGTAAGAACCGGGTCTACACGCTCACCAAGTTTTACACCCGGGCACAGCAATATCTGAACGTCGAGCAAATGGAGCTGGCCAATACCGTGGAACCCGAAAGAATAAGCAAGACATCTCCTGACCCCGAGAGTAAACGAAGAGAGGAGTCCAGAAAACGCAACCGAGACAGTCGGACTAGGGGGGAAAGGCCGAAAGGAAAGTCGAAATACGACAACTATACCCCGTTGAACGTCCCTCGGGCGCGGCTACGGAAGGAGGTGGCTCGAGGCCAGAGATGAGAAGAGTTGGAAAGCCGAGGCCCCTCCGAAACCGACCCACTATAGACCAATCAAAGTCTTGTTCGTTTCATGACGGGACGGGACACACAACGGAGCAATGCTATGAGCTTCGAGATGCAATAGAGAAGTTTATCAGGGAAGGAAAATTGCGCCAATACGTAATTAAAACTCAGGGCAAGAGAAATAGCACGCGCAATCAAGGAGGTCGGAGCACGAGCCAGTGCGGACCCGAGGAGAGAAGAAAAAAGAAGAAGGTCCAACTTCCATGACGCCTTCCCAAAAATCGAATTCCGTTGCAATGGGATCGGCGGAGGATTCGAAGGCGGTGGAGACCTGATGAGCCGAGCGCAAGAAGTACTTGAGAGAAGTCCAGACAAGTAAGAGACCTCCCAAAAGTCAAGGACGAACGGAGGAGGCGGCACCACCACCCTTAACTTTTACCATTGAAGAGTTGAATGATGTCGTACCGGGGCATCAAGACGGATTTGGTAATCTTTGGAACCCTGGCTAATTGCCTAGTCAAAAGGATATTCGTAGATGCGGGGAGCTCAGCCGACATTATCAGCTGGGATGCGTATAAAAGGATGCGGATGGATGTCGAAGATTTAAAGCCGTGCAAGACGACTCTCATAGGGTTCAACGGAGAGCGCTCCCTTCCTAAGGGTTACATAGACCTCAGGCTGACGCTAGGTACGAGGGAGGCATTCAAGTCGAAACGGGTCAGGTTTATAGTGGCCGACTTTTCGTCCTCTTACAATGTCATACTGGGCAGGCCGACCATTCACAAATGGGACGTGATGGTATCTACTAAGAATTAGAAACTTAAGATGCTTAACAAGAAGGAACAGGTGGTAGTGGTCACAGGGGATCAGAAGGAATCCCGGCAATGCTATTTCGAAACCCTCCGAATCGGGGAAGGAGGGCCTTCGTCTCCACCTTGCCTCGGAAGAAGGGAGAATTCGGCCGAACCCGAAAGACATCAACGGGTCCGACGATCAGTAAACGTGGTAGAGCTGGACCTCAGGGACAAGCCCGAGATACCACGCCCGGAACCGGAAGGAGAGTTCGAGGAGTTGGTGCTCGGCTCGGATCCTTCGAGAACCACCAAGATTGGAGGGGCGCTGAATAGCGACCTCAAAGCCCGGCTAAGTCAATTCTTAAGGAGCAACCACGACGTATTCGCGTGGACCTCGTCCGAGGTACTTGTTATCGATCCAAGGTTCTGTTGCCACAGGTTAGCCGTCCGGCCGAGGTCTACCCCGGTCGCCCAAAGGAAAAGGAACATCGGGGAAGACAGGCAAAAGGCCCTCGACAAGCATGTGACCGAGCTTCTGGAGGCTGGATTCATCAGAGAGATACAATACACCACTTGGCTTTCCAATGTAGGGATGGTGTTAAAGCCAAATGGCAAGTGGAGGGTATGTACGGATTACACCAATTTGAATAAGGTATGCCCGAAGGACTCCTACCCCATGCCAAACATCGATAAATTGGTTGACAGCTCGGCCGGCTTTCAGTTGCTATCATTCATGGATGCATACTCCGGGTACAATCAGATAGCCATGCATCCCGATGACCAGGAAAGGACGGCCTTCATGACCGATAAGGCCAACTCATCGCTATAAGGTCATGCCTTTCGGGTTGAAGAACGGCGGAGCTACCTATCAGAGAATGATGAACAGAGTGTTCGAAGACCAGATCGGGCAAAACATAGAAGTATATATTGACGACATGATCGTAAAATCAAAGCGCCCAGACGACCATATCCGAGACCTGGAACAAACATTTGAGAAGTTAAGGAGGCACCGGATAAGGTTAAACCCGGCCAAGTACGCGTTTGGGGTCCTGGCTGGGAAATTCTTAGGATTTATGTTGACCAACCGCGGGATCGAGGCAAATCCAGATAAGTGCAAGGCGGTGTTGGACATGCAAGCCCGAGGACGAAGAAGGAAGTTCGAGAAGTTGCCCGCCGATTAGCCGCCCCGACCGATTCCTACCGGGTCGGCCGAGAAAGCGCTCCCTTTCTTTAGGCTCTTAAAAATGAAAACTCGGGGGTTGGAGCACGAGTGCGAAGTAGCGTTCGACGGGATCAAACAATGCTTGGCAACCCCTCCGGTCCTCCAAAACCCGAGCCGGGAGACCTTATTTCGTACTGTCGGTTGGAGAAAGAGGGCTAGTAGCGCCGCGTTAGTAAGAGAAGCCGAATCCGGACAGGCATCGATTTACTTTGTAAGTAAGGCCCTGCAAGCTCAGAATTGCGATATCAGAAGCTCGAAAAGATGGCTTTCGCCCTATTAACAACGGCAAGAAGACTAAGGCCGTATTTTCAAGGACATCCGATAGTGGTCCGAACTAGTCAACCGATCCGCCAAGTATTACACAAGCCGGACCTCGCCGGGAGAATGACTAGTTGGGTGATTGAGTTGTCGAGTTCGATATCTCTTACGAAGCCCGACGCGCAATTAAGTCGCAAGCACTGGCGGACTTCATCATGGAACTCACCCCGGCAGAGGCGACCGAGGGGGATCACGGAGGTATATGGAAGGTGTATGTTGACGGCTCCTCCAACGCAAAGGGGAGCGGAGCAGGTATCATAGTCGAGAGCCCGGAGGGCGTCACTGTGGAGCACTCCCTCCAGTTAAAGTTCCCGACCTCAAATAACCAAGCCGAGTATGAGGCTCTCCTTGCATGGGGACTACGAGGCCAAAGAGAATGGAGCGCGAGAGGTCAAGGTTTTCACCGACTCACTCGTAGCCGCGCAAATCGAAGGGACCTACCGGACCAAAGGTCCACTCTTAGCCAAGTACCTCAACAAAGCTAAGGAGATTATCTCAGAATTCTAAGAAGTAATTGACACCCATATCCCAAGGGAAGAAAACTCTAGGGCGGATATCCTGTCAAAACTGGCAAGCACGAAAGAAGCCGGCAATCATAGAACGGTGATACAGCAAAAGTTGGCCGAGCCGAGTTGCATTATGACCATCTCGCGGCCACGGATGGAGAAAGCCCATAGAAGATTATCTAGAGAGGCATTATCCCAACCGATTCGACCGACGCCAAGAAGCTAATGCGGGAGGCCGCCATCTATACAATGGTCGACGACTAGTCCGATCGAAAAGGCTTACATTCTCCGATGATGAGATGCACGGACGAAGCGGAAGCGAAATATGTGCTAGCGAAATACACGAAGGCATCAACGGCCACCACACGGGGGCAAGGCACTCGCTAGGAAAGCGGCTGGCGCGCGAGTATTATTGGCCAACCATGACGGAGGACGCCAAAGAGGCCGTAAGAAGATGCGATAGTTGTCGAAGCACGCCAAACTCATTTGGCCACCCCCGGAATCGAAAAGCATCTCGGCCTCTTGGCCTTTCTTTAAATGGGGCATGGACACCCTCGGACCTTTCAAAGCAGCCCTAGGATAGTTCAGGTGGCTCATCGTGGCGGTTGATTATTTCACCAAGTGGATCGAAGCCGAGCCATTGACGATAATCACCTTGGCTCGCATACAGAGATTCTTCAGACACAACATCGTCTCTCATTTTGGGGTACCAGCCGAAGTGATCACGGATAACGGCACACAGTTTACGGACCAAAGATTCAAGACTTTGATGTCAGACCTCGACGTCGGATTGTATTTTGCCTCAGTTGAGCATCCTCAGCCTAACGGACAGGCCGAGTCGGCCAACAAAATAATCCTTGACGGGCTAACGAAACGGATGCAAGACGCGGAATCCAAGCGGGTCAGCGGTACGGCGTCTTATGGGGATACGGGACAAGTGTACGGTCTTCACCCAAGAGACCCCTTTTCGGTTGACGTATGGATGCGAAGCCATGATCCCGTCGAGATAGGACAACCATCATGGAGGAAGATGAGAGCCGCCGGGGAGAGGCGTCGAATGACGACGCGCTTATGACGAACTTGGAGCTGATCGACGAGGTCAGAGTAGCGGCGCACTGCCGAGAACTCGCCGCTAAGCAACTTCTAGCGGTGAATTATAATCAGAAGGTTCGACCCCGGTCCTTCAACCGAGGTAACCTTGTACTCCGACGAGCCGACATAGGCAACAAGAACGCCAGAGATGGCAAGGCGCGGCAAGCGGGAAGGTCCCTAGGGTTAAAGAGAAAGCTGGGCAATGGAGCCTATATACTCAAAACCTTGGCTAGGAAACCCATGAAAAGAACTTGGAACGCTGACAAGTTGAAGATCTACCACAGTTAGACCTCGGCCTCGGAGGATGGGGGTACCGGACACATCCTGCTTGGAGATCGGTTATTGTTTGTTTTCAGTATTTTATTTGAAGAATTTATCTTTCTTTCTTAAAATTTCCCCGAATTATGTGTTAGCTCTTTGGAGCGTTTTCATTTTAATGAAGGATTCCTCAGTCGATTTTCGCCAACGAACACAATTGATCGCTTAAGCATTACACCAAGGTATATAAACCCGGTCACAAATACGACACATCTAGATGATTTAACACCGGGGCAAACTAGCCCAGGTTTAGAGCTCGGTGAAATTGCCTTTTATTGGCCTTCGTGAAATTGACATGTCAACGCTCGCCCCGATTTAAGCATTCGAGTTGTCATTAGACCCCGATCAGTCAAAATGTTTAAGTTGTGCGTTACAGACACCTCATTTAAACAAGTGACAATTCACCTTACCTCGGTTATAATCCCGGCCAACGGCTCCGGAACACGGTAGCACGGTTAGGTTAATACCACGTACGGTTAAAACTAACAACCCTACCATCCATTCCCAGACTTCACATCTAGTAGAGTGCATAGCTCGGCACCCTTTGCGCCGACGAATCTCTAACTATGTTTAGAATTCAAACGACAACAAATTCGTAAAATTTACTTTGTCATTAAAACATTTATAACCGGCACGCACGCGGAAAATTCATGTTTACAAAGGCGAAACGCCTCAATGAAAAGAAGCTAAGCGACAAGCATTGTTCGAGGGCCCGCCTCGCCGAATGGAGTCACCTCGGCGAGTCGATTCGGCCTCGGGATTTAACCTTGCGCCTTCTACTGTTCCTCACTGCTGTTCCCCGCGGTCCTCATCTTGATAGATATGGACTCATCTTTCGGGGAGGAGGAGCCGGGTAAAACACGCCGTCCTTCACATAAGCTCGGTAGTGATAGCCGTCGACGTTCAAGGATAACTTGGGGTTCAGGACCTGGATTTGATCCAACGCCATTTTGAAGCATTCTCTGGCTGACTCATGGAGGGTCTCGAGAGACTCCACATTAGCTTGTCGCTCTACAGCAAGATCCTCTTTAACCGACCCAAGTTCGGCGACTAGATCGCCTCGTTGCTGCTGGACAGTCTTCACGGCATCCAGGCTTTCATCCAGGGCCTTCTGAAGACGATGATACTCTGAGGTCTTTTTATCCAATGCCTCTTTCGTCATCAGAAGCTCCTCGGTCGCCTTCCCACATGAAGCTTTGGCAACAGCTAGCTCGTCCTCCAAAGGCTTTACTCGGTCGGCCAGGCGTAGCGGCGGCTACCTCATCCTCCAAAGCCTTCAATTGTCCGACCGGGGCCTTGGCATTAGCCGCCTCCTCTTCGCGGCTTTGGCTCTAGTCAAGGCCTCTTCCTCGGTAAGTTTCGGCGCATGGGATATCTACCTCGGTTGCCACGTGCTTCTCCTTCAAGATAAGTAGCGCTTGGTGAAGGACCGAGGGACTTGCGAAGGAACCTTTAAGCTTCATTAATGACGGACTCATCCGTGGCGAACAAAGGGACTCCATTCATAAATTGGCTTGGCGGAAGGAAAGCGACACTGAGCTCCTCGGTCACCCCTTTCTCCCACGAAAGCCCTCGGGGAATCATAGGCACGGATGAGCAATTGGCAGAGGTTCGGAAGGGAGGAGCAGCCGCCACGGGGGAAGCAGACGCAACGGCTCCCTTAGCGTTCGCAGCCATCACGTCCTGAGCCGGAGGAAATCCGGGGGCGGTGGTGCGGTCAAGGTTGGAAGAACCGTGGAGTTGTAGCATCCGGGGCAGGATCGGACCCCTCGGGGGTAGTGGTCCCGGGTACGGTTGGTGAGGGCCAGGGCATATCCGGAAGGAGTGCAGAACGCCTAGAGCCAGGAGTATCTGAGGCCTTGGTTTTCCTGGTCCTTGATGACCCAGACGCCGCCCTTGATCTTTCTCCTTCTGAGCCCGAGGAAGGGCGCTTACGAGTCGACGCGGCTACCGTCAGATTCACAAGTGCCAGGTAGCGGGAAAGTTCCGACATGTCTTGAGCTACAAAAAAGATCAAAAAGAAGGGGTAAGATACGTGCAAAAAAGGTTATGACAAGGGAAAACCAAAAAGCAGAATAATTAGCAGGCATGGAACCATACAATTAACAGACAGCGGCGTAGCCCCAACCCCGTTAATAAAGAAGGTGGCACTTCGGATCCCGTATTTCTCAACATATGCGACAAACCGAGGTATAGAGGCGGCCTCTTCAGGTGAAAGGTCCTCAATCTGAATTTGGTACAAAGAAGGATTCAGATCATAATGGGTGTCGTTCTAGTAAAGAGAAAACTCCCACTCCACGTCCTCTCCGCCGGGCCCTTTCAAAACCCGGGGGCATTTTGTCCAGGTTTAGCCTCGACTTTAAAGAAATCCGTTTTGAAATGTTTAAAGGAGTCCGAGAATGCACTCATTATTTTCCTATCCGGGTCCACACGAAGGGAAACCAACCCCTTCAATCTCTCATCTTCCTTAGATGTCCGGGAAGTAAAAGGGCCGAAATAATGGAAAAACAACGAGGTGGTGCAAGGAATGGGGACCGGAAAGGAAGAGCACAGGCGCTCGAAGGCCACTAAGTAGGCCCATCCGTTGGGATGGAGCTGAGAGGGTGCTAGCCGTAGAGCCATCAACGCCGGCATTTGAAACTGGCTAAAAGGAAATTGAACCTTAACACGGGTCAGGTAGTCTCGATAGAAGAAGAAGAAGTTGGTGCGCCCCACCGACCGAGTAGAGCATATAGGCTCACCCTCATCCGGAGGATCGACAAGATGAGCCTTCCATTTCGGGAAGTTTAAGATGAGCAATGTCGGCCTTGGACATCAGCGACGTGTCTTTAGGATATCGTGGGATACCCGGGGAATATTTGTCTACATAGCGCCTCGGGAGGACTAGAAGAGTTCGACTCCCCGGCATCGGATTGAATGTTGTGCGGAGAAGACTTGAAGCTATTCACCTATAAGCAAAGTAAAAAATGCTAGGATCAGCAAGAGAAAAAAATACCTGAATGAAGTATATTGTCATGCGAGAAAACAAGCGGACCGGGGACGGAGATTGCCAGAAGAAGGATTGAAAGGGGCCAAATGGCGGCAAGAACCTAAAATTAATGAAGCTTGGGAATCTTCGCCCTGGGCGATGAGGAAGGAGCTCTCGGCGAGACAATCCCAGCAGGGGCCGAGATACCCCGACGGATGGACATCCGAACCCTGACCCAAGGATGAACGATAGAAGTTAAGGGGTTGAGCAGACAGTGCGTCGTCCTCTGCACGAGCCATACTACTCGGTCCAGCAGGTTCCAACTGAACGCTTGAAGCGGCCTCGTATTGAGCACGAACCGGCGTCGGATTCGGAACCCGAGCACGAGCGGATCGGGACCCGGATACATTCCGTTGACCGGATCCTCCCCTTAGCACGAACGTTAACCTCTCTTCCTCAGAAAGTTCAGAATCGAGAATCCAATAGGAGGTACGGGGGTAACGGGTACGCAAGGCTTCCTCTTCCTCAGGGGTTAATGGTGGATTAGAAGGGGGTAAGCGATTACTCCCAACCATCGTTAAAGAACAGAAACCTATAAAGGCACAAAAGGGTATGTGAAGAAGGGGAAATAAGGGGAAGGATCGTCAAAGATATGTTGTGGCTACAAGACAGGTTGAAGGGGGATTTTGACCTTAGAAACAGAGACAGAAGCTACCAAAGAAGTCTACCCAGAAAATCGCCACAACGAAAAACTAACCGGTAAAAATAAACGGAAACCATCAAGTTACACCAGTCAAAGCGAGCCGCGAACGAAGATGTAAAAGCGCGGGAGTAGGCGATTGCAGAAAAATGGCAGAGAGTAGAGAAAAAAGACAATGACAATGGAAATAGTGAAATGAAGAAAATGGAGGGAAAGGTGATTCGTATAGGCTCGTGGGTAACTGAAGTGACGGGGACAGAAGTGTCTTTTCACCCCGATCAAGGAAATGGCATATCGCGTGTGCAGAGAGCATTAAATGCGCACGAAGATCAATGCATGGAGTGGCGCGGCGGTTGCAGACACTCGCCAATGCTGAGTCGCCAGATGTCAGGGGCAATGATGGCGAATGCGGAAAGTCCCTCTCATCAAAAAAGCATGAATTCATCGTAACCAGCCGGTATAGCCGAGAGCACCTCAGTAAGCCACATACGTTCCCAGCTCGGAAATATTCGTTGCACGAAGCCTCGGATAAATGGCCCAAAGAGTCTACCTCGGCTCCTTGAGCTTCCACCTCAGAATCACGAAAAGTTAGCATAGCTTGGCCAATGAAGCCAGCACGGGATATAGGACATCTCGGCAGCTCGAAATTCCCGACCTACCGAGCTGGGGGGCAACTGTTACGGACCGCTACTAAGGCCCAATGCCACGAAGGCCCAATGGTGGGCATATCCAATATAACAGTACGCCTATGGTATAGGAAGACTGGATGATCCGGATTTATAGCATAGTGGGCGCACTCACATTACCGTTGCAGTACGTGCGCCCCCCACCAAGTCAGCATGGAGATCATGCCCGACCATGATCACCATCATGGTGGCCTCTATAAATACAGAGACAAGTTAACCAAGTTCTACGTTCTAACTTAGACCTACTACTTTCAGTTACACTGTGCACACACCTCACCCCCTATATTGTGTACGGTGATCCCAACCTCCTCCGGATATCTCCCCCTTAGATATCGGAGCGAGCCCTTTGATCCAACATCAAAGCACCAGTCCAAGACTGGACAATAACGTTCTATACCAGAACAATATTAAAAGGTAGATCTTTTGCTTCAATTTCCCACTTCCGTTTACGATTTTACCTTTTTCTTTGGCCATCCAATTCTACCTCGTATTAGTACTTCATGTTGTCATGATAATTAAAAGGGTTAAGTAGTAATTTTGCCCTGAAAATTTTTTTAGGTTCAATTTTACCCCAAAATTTTTGTTTGGAACAATTTTGCCCTTGCTAACGGTCAACCATTATATTGTTAGGGTTGTTAACGGAAGGGCAAAATTGTTCCAAACAAAAACTTCTAGGGCAACATTGCTAAAAAAAAAACTTTCTATCCCCAAAAAAACTTCCAGGGCAAAATTGCTCCTGGTCGTATACTGCCGGGGCAAAAATGCTACTTAACCCTTTTTTATATTTAATATTTAATTTTGCAATAATGACACGTTAATGAAAATGCAACCATTTTTTATCTATGCCTTCACTGATTTATGTAATTCGGCTGTTTAAAGTAGGCCTATTTTTGGTCTGTTTGAGGTAAACTTGTTTTTCAGTAAGGCCTATGGCCTGTTAGCCTAATTATAAAATTTTTAAGAATATAGGCCCTCTTAACAGGTACAGGCCAGGCTCAGGCCACTTTGTTGCCGAACAGGCCTGGCTTTGTTAAGGGTGAAGCCCGAGCTAGTCGGCTATAAATGAGAATTAAAAATATGTGATATCACAAATAGCGTTTTTAACATTTTTTGGGCTTAAATAGCAATTTTGCTTGAGAAGTTTTTTTTTTTGGGAGCAATTTTGCCCACGAAAGTTTTTTTTAGAGCAATGTTGCCGGAAGTTTTTTTTGGAGCAATTCGCCCTCCGTTAACAACCCTAACGGCCAACCATTAAGGTTGTTAATGGAGGGGCGTAATTGCTCAAGAAAAAATTCCCGGCAACATTGCTCTAAAAAAACTTTCCGAGAAAAAAGTACTCGAGAGTGTACTTCCAAAACAAAATTACTATTTTACCCTAATTAAAATTTGCAGTTGAGGTTTGATGAATCATAATGGGAAATACAAAGAAAGTTCCACATCAGTGGTAAAAAGAAGAATGCTACATTGCCAAAGTCCAGCAGCGGGCCCAAAAATGTAACTCTGGCCCAGCATGCGTCTAGTCGAGCCTAATCGCCTATCCCGCTTAATCCAATGGGTTCTTTCTTTCTACATTTAATCCAACATTGTTTTTAATCTTTGTCACATTCGATCTTTGCGAGATAATGAGTCCATGACACCACCCTCATGCTTAGGTTCAACTGGCAAAGGGGTGGACACTCTTACTAAAAAAAATGAGGGGTTTGATTTTAGAGTTGGTCAAGGCGTTGAGGGAAGCATCTTAGCTCCTAGGTACTTAGATTAACTCCTGAGGGTAATAGACGGCTCGCCCTACCTAACATTGATATCACCTAGGAGGAAGGGAGATTTCGCCCTGCCCTTGGATCGTATGTGAACCTAACTCATTTCCTAAAATTTTCGTATAAAAAAGAAAATTGAATCCATTACACCTAATCTGTTACTACATCAACTTTCAAATATAACTAGTTTATTGAAGATTAAAGGGTTAAGTAGCAAATCTGCCTCAAAAGTATAAGCCTAAAAGTAATATTACCCTTAAAGTTTTTCTTATCTCAATGTTACCCTGAAAGTTTTAAAACGTACAATGTTGCCCTATTCAATTAAAAAACTAACATTGATAAACGAAGGCTTTTAGGACCGACGATTTAGTAAATCTGCAGTCCTAAAAGACTGTAACTTTCAGGACCGGACATTTAGTAAATCTACGGTCCTAAAAGACTGACATATTTTTCCGATGATAAACGAAGACTTTTAGGACCGGCGATTTAATAAATCTGCAATCCTAAAAGACTGTGACTTTTAGGACCGGACATTTAGTAAATCTACGGTCCTAAAAGACTGGCAAGATAAACAAAGACTTTTAGGACCGCGATTTAGTAAATCTACGGTCCCAAAAAGACAGACATATTTTCCAATGACTTTTAGGACCGGACATTTATAAAATCTGCGGTCCTAAAACACTAACATATTTTTTAAATGATTCGAGGATGATTGTTGATACATCATATATTTACGAATGAATTCACAAATCAATTATTTTTTCGACTTTCCGAGATCATCAGATCATACAGATATTCACAAAACAAATTGCGTGTGCGCTCAATATCACCATCAGGAAAGGGGTCAACACAGTCAAAATGTCTATAGCTACATCAAAGAAAGAAAGATATATATATATATATATATTAGTCGTCCTTCCTTGCATCAAAGGGGTCACTTATAAGCAAAGTTATGTAACATGCATTTACCGTTTCAAAGTGATGGTAGTCACCGGTTGCATGACAATATTATACATATGTCTCAAGACGTAATGCCCACATAAGTTGGACTACTTTGGTTGCCGACGGGTCTAAAAACGAATAAGAAATATATAAGATCATATATTGCTACTGACTAAGTTCACAAGCCAGTGTGCCAGTCCAAATATATATGTACTAACCTTTGGTATGATCCATGTAGGCTCTTTGACCTCAGCCCCAAACCTTTTCTTGACCTTTTGTTGGAATGATTTCAAGGGCCTATTGTCAAAATCACAAATTTACTCAATAACGGTCCTTTGAAAATTTACAGAGATTTGAGACTAGACAATCAAGATGACATATGCTTACTTGTTCACCATCTGCGCAATGTAGGCGGTGGATCATAGTGAAGAGAGCATAAAAAGACCACTTTATTCTCATTCGGGCAAATCAGGACCAATCACAACGGCGACCGAAAATTCACAAATGACAAGTACTCGAGTAATATGTAGCAGTATTAAGGAAATTGCATAAAAGAATTATGATATGTACCTATTGTAGTATGGTGTCAAGTACCACTTTCTCCTATTAGCGGATAACCTTGACGTTATGTATGATGGTCTCTCCACTAAGGGTGGTTGACTTATGTACTATGGGCACAAGAATCCAATATCTTGGCTTCTGCCCTGTTGTTCCAATTCACGATCAATAAACCTACAATAATGACGTCAGGGAATTAGTATATACGTATGTGAGTGTCTCACATTTATGTTATGTACTCATAGAAGAAGATACTTACTTTATAAACATGAGAATAATTGCATCATTAAGCTCCATTTTATCAAACAGCAGGGAAATTATATCATCTTGGTCAACCAAAACCGGGTGCTTGTTTTTAAGACCTACTTCTATATTGAGAGGCCACTGATTAAGTCCAACTTGTTTATTGGATACCATAAGGACAAGCTTGTCCTTGGCACTCAACTTAGCCGTGCCAACCAATTCAGGAGGGGCTGGAGCTTTAGGAGGAGTAGAAACATGTACAAGCTTCACTGGCCACGAGATGAAAGTTCCAATGACATCACTCACAACCTTCACCTCACCAGTTGGGAGAGGGACAGGTGCATCAACGATGACCTCTTCAACTGACACTCTGAGTTCATCACCAGTCATTTGTTGGTGGTGTACAGTTGATCTCAAGTTGTGGACAGTCCCTTTTGCAACCAATCGTCTATCATGATGATCAGGATCCTCCACATAAAGGTCACAAGGTTGCTCTTATTGTCCAACAATACAGCTCCTCAGTGCTCTGTTGCATAGTTTGTAGGTGAGTGTGGCAAGGGAACACCGGGTCTCGGACGAGCTCAAAAGCAACCTCATCTCGATTCAATTCCTCCTTCATCTGGCTCATCTCAGATTGTCACTTTGCTTCTTTAGCCGCTGCTTCCTCACTCATTTTGGACATCGTCTAATCCATCTCCTCCCGGGTAACCATACTTTGTTTATGGCGTTTGGATTTACCAAAGTATTCCTTCGAGCCTACCCGTCCTCCAATCCCCTTACACGCCCGAGTGATCCGGTTTCCGGCCGCAATGGTCGTATATCATTCCTCCCGTCGACACAAAAGATCCCTCTACTTCTTTCTTTTTTAGATCTTCCTGTAAGATACAGATAATGAGAAGGTTAGTAATGAAACATGTTTAGTAACTAAAAATTAACGTAACGATACTTACAATTCTTTCAGCAACTAGACAAGTCTGTTCACTCGTGTAGGCACCGCTTGGCTTTTGCTAAATATACAACCACAACTCCTTGCGACGTATTGGAGATGGCGGATCATGTATCGCGAAGGATTGGATTCCGCTTCATCTTCCAATCTCTTCCGCAGCCGCCATCAATTTTTTCAGCCTTTTCATATCCGCCGCGAGAAGCCATATGCGGGCAATCATTCTTTCTCCCTATCTCCTGTGCTTGTTCCTTTCTTTTCTGTGAATCAGAATTGAAAACAATTATTAATTATGAATTCCAGCCATCTCACTACAAATTGAAATTAGATAACTTCGCTTGATATGAACCTCAAACACTAGTCAAATTCACTTTATCAAGTTTCAACATTTTATTTAAGGAAGATGTAGAATTGTAGAAGAAATTGGAGCTATGTTTTGTACTGCTAAGATAGATAGGTTAAGAAACAAAAGAGGATTATGCTTACAGAATAATACAAGCTTGATCCTTTTTAAGGCATCCAGTAGGATCAGCAATCCCCATTAGATAGTAACAATTGGGTATATAAAGTTTTCCCCTTTTAAGACTACTAATTTCCTCCTTTACATAGTTAACATACTAATTAACTAATAGTAATATCTAACCACTATCTACTATAAAAGAACTAGCTAAGACTATAATAATGGTTTGACTCTTATGCCATTATTATTTCCCTAATTACCTACTTAATATTTTACCTTTGCACAGTTTACATATCAGAGTTGCATACAACTAAAACATGTTCCTCTTATGCAGGACAAAGGAGGGAAATATATACTTCTATTCACACATCAAACCATCTAACTAACAGGATTAGATGAACACGTACAATAACATTCACATATCCGCACAAGTTAATAAGCAAACAAAAAAGGGCAAACAAAACTAAATATAAACTCACCAAAGCTCCAGGAGTGGTCATAACAAATTTTGAACAAATTGTTGCCAAGTTTGTTCATCAATAAATGTGTATTTGTCCCAAGGATTATGGTCGCCTAACCTCGGCAAAAATATGTGTTAGCTAGAAAGGTCTTAAACTTCCTCCACCGATCAAGACAATAAGACAATGTCTTGTCTTTCAACTTCGGGCGATCGAGGGACAAGTGTATGTAAGCCGAATAGTGTCCCAAATAGGTTCCTTTACATTGCGAAGGTTCACATTTCTCCACTCATCTCTGTCAAGATGCTAGCCTTCTTGCATGCTAGATAGCCGACAAAACTATTATATTTGCCTTTATTAGGACCGAAAAGAGCCAACTTTTCATCAAACTGAATCTCGAGCTTTGACCCAGAGGTCCGACTTACGGATACGTCTTTCATTTGTGTGCCACTTCTACCACGACGTGCACGGCGATTACAAGGCTCATTATGAGATGAAGAAGGTTCGTTCTGACTCACACCAGTAACTGACGTTGAACAAACAGGAGAAGAACCGTTTTCTCCGTTCATTTTCGAGAAAGGAAGAGAGGTTGGGAGTGGTGGTGCGAAAAAGGAACGCCTGAGAGAGAGTGAGAGAGTAACGAGAGGATGATGGTGGTGGGCGAGGAAGAAAGGTAATGCAACGGGAAGAGGGGTTTCGTAACAACAACAGGGGTTTTAGAGTTCAGAGAGAACAACGTTATAGTCGTAAGGTAAGGTTTCGTGCAAAGAAGAGTATATTTGGCGTCTTAGTTTTAAGACCGGATGAAGTAAACGACGATCTTAAAGGTTACAATTTAAGACCGTCCTTTATTAATGTCCGGTCTTAAAAAAAAATTTCAATATTTAGTACCTTAGGGCACCATTTATTCCGGTCTTAAAAATATAACCTTTAAGACCGTCTTTTTATATATATCCAGGTCTTAAAAGTTATACTTAAATTTTTCCTTATTTTTTTGGACTACGAGAAAATATAAGTCGGCCGCACGAGATTTCTCTAATAATGTAATTGATATTTCAATTTTTTTAATAACATTTTTAAGATAGGTTGTTTTTTATGCCGGTTTGAATAATATATTTAAAACCTATGAAAAAATTATCACGGTTCATGAAGTTCTTTATATTTACAAAATTACCATCGGTCCATACCTTTAAGACCAGGCGTGTAAAGGGGCGGATCCATAAATTTATGGAAGGGGGCACTATTGGTGGGAGGTGCAGATTTTTTTTTTCACTTGTCATCAAAAGCACAAACAATAATACAGGATTCAAAAGGTTCTCACTTGTCATTAGTTGCAAGTTTTATCATCATCAATAAGAAAAAGAGTAAGTGTTAGCATAAAATGCCCATGGCTAAAAATTAGCAACCTACATGCTCGAAGCAATTTTTTGTCTTTGGGAATATCCACCTAAAATACAGAGAAAATGCAACAAAATACTAGGAAAGGATCTCAAAAAAGGAAGCAAATCTTTCCCAGTTGAAGTTACAATGCTAAAATATATCCGCAAGTATTTTTATAGGGGAAAGAAGAACGGAGAGCGAGTAAGTCGGACGTGTTGAGGAAGACATAGAAGTAGAAAAAACAATAATTAAAATTTATTTATTTATTAAAAAAAATCAAGGGGCGGCATGTGCCCCCTTCTAATATACTTGCATCCGCCTTTGGACGTGTCGATACTCCGATCTAAATGAGACAGTCTTAAAACGTTTTTTTGCACTAGTGTGAGACGCCTTCAACTAATATTGCCCATTTATACTTAGGACTGTAGATAAAATATTTTCAAGAATTATGATTAAATATATCTTTTTAACTTTTAGTATACAGATCAAAGTCAAGGCAAGAGCTGGTTACAAAGGAAGCCTGAGTAGGAGGCCAGGCGAGCGAAAAGTCATGCCCACTTGTTTGACTCACTGATAATTTTATCTTCCTTAACTTGCTATATAAAATTCTAACGCGTTCGGCTTTATTACTACCTGTTCAAAGACGATTTGATCACAATGAAACGCAGAAAAGCTCCAATCAACAACTTGACCTATGTATGAAAAAAGTATGGATAAATGGGGTAATATCATATTGTGTCTCCTGGTCAAAGGGGTATCATAGTGTGTCTTCCTAGTCAATGACGCTAACGCCTCCCTCTTGCATGCCTCATTTCCCATTTCAGCCGATATTGTTATTTGGCCGACTCCTGCATTTATCATTTTTCACATAAAAACTTATAAAATTGTGTCAACTTATTGTTAAATGCGTGTTAGCTTTTCACCTTTTCTTGTATTTCATCACGTTGAATGACTCGGTATATCAACTTCATAAGAAATTCTTAACTACTGAACATAATAACTTATGAATATTGATGCCCTTAACTTCAATTATCTTAGATCATATATCAAATTGTTTTATCTTGGGAAAATTGCACTTGAATCATAATATTCAATAAGTGGCGATCATATCTATATCATCACTTATTGAATATTGATCGGGTCTAGTGTGTGGATATTAAAGTGATCATCTCTATTGTTCTTTTTTATATTTGTAAACTAACAAGGCGGCCATAATTAAATGCAATTTATATGATGTGATTGTGGTTTCAAAGTGTTTAAGTAGGGATTAGTATGCTTTGTTTTTGCATTGCAAGGGCTTAGGAATGAAGATGAGGGTGAAAGTTTTGTACGTAGTTCCTGTTATGGAAAGGAAAAAATATGTTGTTTATTATGAACTTGTTAATGACAAACTCTCTAATTCCTAAAAATTTAAGGATGTTATACAAATGATTTTGTAATTTCACTTGACTTATAATTTTTCGCATGTGTCTTATAAATAATTATATTTAACTCATAAAGTAAGGGGCACAATATTTTTTCATACAAATTTAATTTCAGTTTAATTTTAGAGGTAGGTAAAATTTTTTAAAGCTGGATATTAAATGGCTGCAAAAACGGTTCGGTGAAATTTTCCCTTCATCAGCGGATTAATTAGCTTCTCTCATTATTATTTGTTTTTAAATTATAAAAGGCATGAGACTTGGCTGAGCAGCTTTGCGGCTGACAAGTTTGACTCCAATTGCCCTGGTGTTGTCTCTATTCAAAGGTTATGGCAGCGATGCAGAATATCAAATAGTGAAAAAATAAACACCGCCTCTAGGCTCCATCTATATAAATCGACGACGTCTCAGGCCACCATGTATATCTCTGCCTTTGACTTGTTTTGCCTGAGTGAGTTGTATCCGAGAAAATGGGTTCATTGCCTGTATCGGAGAAACCTCATGCCTTGTGCATCCCGTACCCAGCACAAGGCCACATCAACCCAATGCTCAAACTCGCTAAGCTCCTCCACTTTCGTGGTTTTCACATCACCTTCGTCAACACCGAGTTCAACCACAAACGACTCCTCAAATCTCGAGGTCCTACTTCCCTCGACGGCCTCCCTTCCTTCCGTTTTGAAACCATCCCCGACGGCCTTCCCGTCGCCGACATCGACGCCACACAGGACATACCTTCCCTCTGCGAGTCCACCCGCAGAACCTGCCTCCCCCCCTTCAGAGATCTCCTTCACGAACTTAACACCTCCTCCGACGTCCCTCCCGTTACCTGCATAGTTTCCGACGGTGTCATGAGCTTCACGCTTGATGCTGCTCATGAACTTGGGATTCCAGAGGTTCTTTTCTGGACTACTAGTGCCTGCGGCTTTCTCTGTTATGTTCACTATCGCCACCTCATAGAGAAGGGTTTGACTCCTCTCAAAGGTATAAACTTCGATGCTAGTTTAATGGATCACGTGGAATTTACAGAGTAGTAATTAACTTTGTTACTTAAACCCCATTGTTTTGCGTTGACGTTTGCAGACCCCAGCTATTTAACCGACGGGTATTTGGACACTGTGATAGATTGGATACCAGGAATCAAGGAAATCCGGCTGAGGGACATCCCAACCTTCATCAGAACCACGAACCCAGATGAATTTATGCTTGATTTTGTAACAGGCGAGTGTGCCAGAGCTCAGAGAGCATCTGCCATCATTTTGAACACATTCGATGCTCTGGAGCATGACGTCTTGGAAGGATTATCCTCCATTCTGCCTCCTGTCTATTCCATCGGTCCCTTAAATCTGCTCATAAACGATGTCACGGACAAAGACTTGAAGTCAATCGGATCGAACCTCTGGAAGGAAGAGACAGAGTGTCTGGAATGGCTGGACACCAAAGAACTCAACTCCGTAGTGTACGTAAACTTTGGGAGCATCACGGTGATGACAAACGAGCAATTGATAGAGTTTGCATGGGGACTTGCTAACAGCAACCAAACATTCTTGTGGGTTATCAGACCCGACCTCGTTGGAGGAGACAACGCCGTTCTTCCTGCAGAATTCGTACAGGAGACTAAAAACAGAGGACGACTTTACAGCTGGTGCCCACAAGAGCAAGTTCTAGCTCACCCTGCCATCGGAGGGTTCTTGACGCACAGTGGATGGAATTCGACGTTGGAAAGCATGTGCGGCGGAGTGGCGATGGTGTGTTGGCCGTTCTTCGCAGAGCAGCAAACCAATTCTCGATTCTCGTGCAAGGAGTGGGGAATTGGGTTGGAGATAGACAGTGATGTGACGAGGGAAGGAGTGGAGAGGCTGGTGACAGAGTTGATGGAAGGGGAAAAGGGGAAGGAGATGAAGAAGAAGGCTTTGGAATGGAAGAAAATGGCGCAGGAAGCTGCTTCTGAAGGAGCTGGATCTTCGTTCAGGAATTTGGAGACGGTGGTTCAACAAGTTCTTCTCGCCGGAACTGCTGTTACTAACTAGAGATTGTGCATGTTTGGTATAGTTTGTATGAATGGACAATTGGGCTTATGGCTTTCTTTTTTTTTTTTGGATGATTTTTTTTTTTTTTAATTGTGCTTATAAGGTAAAAACAGTTTTATCTTAAAAGCTACTGATGCAACCATTAATTCAAATATAGTTTATGGAATAAAAACCCTTTATTTAAACTTGACTTATGAAATAAAAGTTACTTATGTAACCATCAATCCAAATATAAATCATATTTTATAATTGAATTTTTACCAAATTTAATTTTTCTATAAGTCTTTTTTCTAATGGTATCCCAAACAAAGGATTTTCCCATTGAGTTTGTTTTGCTATTGACAAGGGATCTTGTACTTTACTGTTGGGTACGCATTCAAAAATTAACTAAGATTTCTGAGTTTTTTTTATTTAAATACTTCAAGGAGAAATTGGTTTTGAGTTTTTTTTTTTTTCTAAACAAGATTATTAACTAAAAAAGTGATGCAATTTAATTAAAAGCCAAAATATATTTTTAGTCTTTTCTATAAATGGGATTGATATTAGGAGACAAATCTTGATAGTAAGGTTAATGGCTTTCTTAGCTTTTTAAAATGATTTAGGAGTTAATTTGTCATGAAGTCATATTGAAAACCTTAAGCAATCACATTGAGTCTAATTTATCTAATTAATAACTAATCATACAATCACATTCTTGTCTCTTAGATAAATTGTAAAAAACCACCTGATATGTGTTTAAAAATCATTTTAATCACTTATTTCTTTTTAAATAAGAAAACAATAGCAACACTCATTATGAAATAAATCAGCCACACTTAAAATATTTAGGTACTTTTATGCAATTTTCCTTGATCCCTTTCTTTATTGACTTGTAATTTTTAGAAATTTATGTCTGTTTTTTGTAATTTTTTCTAGTCCTAAAAATATTAAGTTTGACACTCCAAAATTTCAAATTTTCTTCTTAAATACTTACGTACCATGCAAGATTAAGCACAAGGTAGTATAAAAAATTCAAGAAATCATTTATATGAATAATAAACAAATTATGACAATTTTACCCCTAATTACACTTAATTCAATACAAATGTTCTTAACTTAGATTAATGTTTAATCATACAATAATATCCCAATGCATTACAAATGAAACAATAAGCATGAAGTCTGTAAGAAACTATCTTATCTTGTTGAATGTTTTAATAAATTTTGGGTCCAGTACCACGTTCAATTGTTACTGTGAAGATTGAAGAACGAGATGGGGGAGAAACTTGACAAGCACAACCTTTTATGACTGCATAATTTTTTTTTTAAAAGATTTGATGCATTCATAGAATAATTTGACAACCATGACAATAGCGGAATTAAACAACTTAGATGGCCACATATCACTTGAATAGTGATATATTTAGTTCTTAATATAGAATTAATTAGTTAGAGATTAATTAATTATTCTCTAACTAAGTTTATCCTATCTATCTTAGGATAAAATAATACACAACATATTTTAAAAAATATTTTTATTAATTCACTAATTATTATTCTCACAAATTTCTTTAATTAAATTTAGCTATAATATTTTACTATTTATATATCAAATTTTTAATGCACAAAATATTAAATAATTAGTCATCTATCTTATAGTTTATAATAAATTCACTAATTATTAATCTTATATCTTAAGATTTATAATAAATTTTAAATATTTTTAATTTTCATAACTATTAATTAAAATTATTATTTATAATTTTTAAATATAATTATAAAATTATATTTTAAAAAAATTGACGCCTTGGCATCAAAAATTTTAGCGTCAATTATTAATTTTAGCGTCAATTATTAATTGACGCCAGATGGCATCAATTAATTCACGCCACTAGTGATTGTTGGCATGAATTAATTGACGCCACTCTACAGATCTAGTTGGTGTTAGTATTAGTAGTGGCGTCAGTTAATTAACGTCTTTGACTGTATTAGTTTGAAAATTATTTTTCTAACTACTCTAATCTAGTATATGTTTTTAAAAAAAAATCTTATTTTGATAAATTTCCCATTTTGGAGAGCGTGAGGGTTAGAATCAGAATGTTTCATACTTTTGACGGCATGAGGACTGTGAATTTGTTTGTTTTTTTGTGCGGTTGACGGTCGACGTACTACATCTCTGGAAGTAGTTTTCAAAAAGCAAGTGTAGTATAGTTTAAAAAAAGATGAAAATTTATATCAGGGCCCTCTTAACAAAAAAAATACTCCAAAAAAGACCTAAATATATTTTTGAGATATCGGAGGGCCTCCATATGAATTTTCCCTTTTAAAAAACGAGAGGTTCAAGGTCTTCGTTGTTGACTGGGTTGAAGAAATATGGGAGGATTAAAGTCAAATATATTTTTCACGGGCAGGACAGACGTGCAGGGAAGGGCTGCTTTTTAAGTACGGTACTGATATTTAATTATATGATTTGGATTGAGAAAGATCGATGAGGGCCCATGACCTCATTATGGTTCACTGCTACGTTATCGCCTTTGGGATAGATCCGTAGATATTGGGTGTTCCATTTCATTTCTTGCGCTTTAAAAAAAATGGTGGGAAAGGGAATGGGTATTACAACTTCAAAGTTTAGAATGAATCGAGGACTTAAATCGGTTTCAATGTGAATGATGTCATGCCGACAGAAACCCACCCCATGCACTTTCTTCCTTCCCAGTCAAGGCGGCTGAGCGCCCTATGTGAGTATATATAATATTACTATCTTCGATTTAATTATAAGAATATTTTTATAATATAATTTACACTATAAAAATGTTCTTATAATTAGGATCGGAGGATTAATATTATTGTTATATAATTACGTGTCCAAAGAATCTTTGTTTGTTTTTTTTTTTTGATAAACCATCTGGTGTCGGAAACCATTGGTTCGAACTGCTTCGGATTAGCCTCAAACCAAACCCATGGTCATAGGAAAAGAGCCCACAAACTCATTTTTCTATTCACATGCTTCAAACCTTCTTGTTGAATTGGCAGACTTGCACCATGCTTCAAACAATGGACTTCATCCTCAATCACTCACAAAAAGCCTTCCTCACATTAATGAGGGTGTTTGGCATAATTGCAAAACTTGAAAAAAGCTCAGTGGGGGAAAAATGCTGATTTTTGGTGTTTAGGATGACTTCTAATGTTGATGGGCTTCTCTAACAAAAGTTACTTTTTTTAGAATTCACTCAATGCAGCTTCTGGCTTCATTGAGGTCTGGCTTCAGCAACTGTTGCTCTCTGTTTCCTTTTCCTTGACTAATAGGGGCAGAATCAGGGGGCTTGGGGTGGCCTCGCCCCCTAAAATTATAGAAGTAGACCCAAAATTCTTAGAAATTATGCTTTAGTCTCATAAAAATTTAAAACTTTTCACTTTAGTCCTTATTAAAAATGTTATGGGAGGGACTAAAATGAAGAGATTGAAATATCTAAGAGGCTAAAGCAGAATTTCCTAAAATTTTAGATGGGTCTATAATTTTATAATTTCCTTTCGCCCCCTAATTTCTATTTCAAATGCTGCTGGCTAAACATGTTGGTGTGAAGAATGAAGGGATCACCACTCAGGTTTCCTAGAAATTCAAAGTCTTTATATCAGTATCTCATCCCACTTTGATCCCTTTGAAGATAACTGCAAGTTCCAAGAAAGAAAACATAGATTTATTAATTTTAGTCACAAAAGGTGATATCTTGAGAAATGAATCTCCTACTATAAGAAACAAAAAGGAACATAATAGGCAGTGACAATGCCAGCAGAATTTCCCCGGACGAGTTTAAGCTGCATGTCGATCTTGCCAAAGAGATACTCATTCTTTGATTGAAAACCTGAGCCTGAGGCTTTGTCAGCGAGAGAGTGAGAAGTTCGCCATTGTTGAGCATCTTGCCTCGAGGATCCCCATGTAATGTCAAACTGTTGGTCCATATTGCGACAAAGGCAAAAACCAAGATTTAGTTGTATTAATAATTTTTTATTTTCTAAACTTTTTTTTCAAGGTATTACTCTCTTCTGATTCCTTATTATAACGCACCAATTAGTAATTTTATTTAGTTCTTTTTATAAACTTGACTTTGATTCTAACAATTAATTATTTTTTTCCCGCCCATAATTAATAAGGGTAGTTGGTAAGAGTAATAATTAATATAATATTAATTAGGCGGGGATAGAATTTAGGGGTGGCTAAAATTATAGAATTTGATCCAACAGTATAAGAAATTATGATTTAGCCTCATAAAGTTTTTAACATTTTCAATTTAGTCCCTATTAAAAAGTCTTATAGGATAAATATTTATGAGGTTTAACTAATTTTATTTATTTATGCTCGCCCTTGAGTTTAGGGCAATTAAAATATTGGAAATTACTTAGATCCTAGGATAACTTTATTGACTTTAACTACTTTTATAATGAAAAAAAGATCTTATAATAAGAATCGGGGGGAGTATTGTTTATAAAATTTACATTTAGTGTTTTTGATTTTGCTTGATAGTTGTATTATTTTTTTTTAGCAAATTTACATTTAGCATACAATAAGCACTTCAGTGTTTTTTAATTTTTTTAATAGTGATTTTACTATTTTTTGGCAAATTAACATTTAAATTTAAATTTTTATCTTCAATTATCACAATATATACAACTAATATATGTATATATGTTTTGTATGTAGTATTCAATAATATTCATGCCCTTTTTAGTCATTTTTCATCTCAAAAGACTTTTTTAATGCTATATCAAATAAGAGCTCATTTGGAAAAAATCATCTCTACTACCACTACCCCAAATAAAAATCACATTTACAACATAACTTTTAGAAAAAGGTCCATCTAGAAAAGCCTAGCAGAAAGAAAGTCATTTTTACTATCACTATCTCAAACGGGTCTAAAGAAGACGGGACTTGGAGGAAACTAGTATGTTATTACTCCCTCCGGTCCTAATTATAAGAACACTTTTGTAGTATAAATTGCACCACAAAAATATTTTTATAATTAGAACCGGAGGTAGTATTACTTTTTGTTTACCAAGGTTGGGCCTGAGTCTGAGTGGAAGCTGACCGTAAAACTAATTCTTTTTCTTTTCTTAATGACTATTCATGTAGATGTACTAAGCTTAAGCTTGATGTTTTCTACTATCCTTAAAGAAAAAGGTAATATCAAATAGAATGAACTTTGTAACCAAAAAGAGAGAGAGAGAACTTGTCAAGTTCTATTTGCTAATTTTCTTTGGAAGAAAAACATTCATACTTTTTGGGATACGGGTTTTCAGCCCTTAGGGATCGCTATTTAAACCTAATTTACCACAGGTGTGGGAGGCTTATATAATGGATTTGTTTGCCTGCCCATGAAACCCAGATCTGCCTCAAACTCACAATTAACCGAGTCTTGATCCACCCATTTGTGATCGGACGATCGCATCAACACCACCTTGATCTCCAAATAAAACCCTCTCCACAAATTGGCTACTCGTCCCAAACCAAGGGTTAATTGGACGAATCATAAAATAAACAGCCCGTTCAACCTTTACAGATTATGGATTGATACGTTCATTCCACTAGTTCTTAACTAAGTAACGTGATTTAATTTTTTTAAAGTGTACGTAAACATATACAATCAAAGCCAATGAGAGAAAATGATCAATAGCTGGCAAAAGCACGAAACTGATCAAGTCTTATGCTTCAAGAGACCGTTAAACCTGATGCCCGAAATATCCCTAACCATAAGGTAACACATAGTCGTCCATACCTCGAAACGAGGTAATTAATCAACATAAAGGAAAACGAAAAAAATAAATGAAGAAGTACAGAGTGGTGAAAACGAATCATCAGATGGCATCGGAGGAAGAAGAAAGAGGGTAGTGAGCAGAGCCAAACGCTTTGATATGGTCCTTAAGCGACCTCTTATGTTTAAAATCAGAGCCACAGACGCAAAGCCAACGCTTTCCACAATTCTTCTCATGAGTTCGCCAGTCGCCCTTCACGGCCAGTGTCTTGCCACACTTGCGACACATAAAAGGTTTGCTTCCATGCTTCCTCTTGTAATGTGTCTGCAGTGTCCTAAAATCCTTCAGAGGCTTAGCCCTCGGGTGCTCTATGTTGTTCCTGCATCCTCTTGCGCAACAATAACATGGAATGTCCAACAACGGCCTTGGATGTGTTCTTTTCAGCGACTCTGGTCCTCTTCGGTACTGTGACCCATGTCCCCACATGTGCATCTACTTTTTCTCAATCCAATCCCCCCACCCCACCATTTTCATCAGTCAGCACAATATCATTCTACTACATATAATATATAGAGATAGCTACTTTTTAGCAGTACTCTAACGTTTTATACACAGCTACATGCATGTGCTTGCCAAGGAACATATGTCATTTACTTTATTCTATTCTCTATCAGCTCAAGTTATACATGAAAGTACTGTACCTGAAGATTATTGTAGCGGTTGAAGGTTTTGAGGCAGACAGGACAAGAGAAATGACTGAATCCGATGAGGATTTGTTCTTGGGTTGGGATCCAGTATTTCCTGGGTACTTGGGCTTCATTGAGGACTCCATTTGGACCTGAAGAAGCGGTACTGGAATTATGGGGGAGTCCTATGCGTAAGGCTACTGTGACATCCTCCTCATCAGCATCATCATCATCATGAGTCGTAGTCGTAGGGTAAGGTTTGGAGCTTAAAGGAGTTGAACCGAGGAAGCTGCTCAGTAGAGGAAGAGGCTGAAGCTGATGATGATTACTCGGCCGGTTCATGGCAGGCAAAAAGAAGTGATTGGAATCAGTATGATCAACACGTGAATAAGGGAGGTAATAAGAGCTACATATTGGATCAGAGGGCTCCATTATCTCCTAGCTAATATTATCTATCCTCTTTGATTTTATTAGAGCAGTGCATGTTGGAACTTATCATAATCTGGGAGCTTTATAGCGAATACACCCCCTCTCTGGATAGATTGGAAGCTAATGAAACTTTGGAATGGAGGAGAAGTAAGAGGGAAAATAGGGTAATGATAGGGGACTGGAGAATATTACAGTTGAGTGAAAAGAGCCTTTTATTGAGAGGCTCATTATTTCTTCCTGTATGTCCTCTTTTTCAGTTTTGGGGTTGGATAGGATATTACCTTAAATTCTGTGGCCCGCCTCTCCCAAACTTAGAATCAATTCCAGAGCAGTGGATTTCAAATCTAAGGCGACTTTTTTTTATTTCTGGTTAGCTCCCAACACTCAACATTCCCATTCATTACTGGGAGCATTTTCACAATTTCATTTCCATTTGAGGTTTTGCACCATACATATAGATTCTTTCATTAATGTCTAGTATTTCCAACATTGTGTCCCTCATTACTCTACCCATGAGTCTTTTATGACAATTGCAGTTTACATATTTGACAACCCTAACTTATTGTTATAAAATCAAAAGCAAAAAAAAAAAAAAAAAAAAAGTAAGTAATACTCAACAATGTAAAAGAAGTTAAATCAATAAATTGATGTCCATGCTTTTATTCTTCTTGCATATATATTATGTCACACGTAAGATGAATAAAGTATAATTGTATCCGGGAGTCAAGGAACGTTACTCGATCATCAATCATATTAAAGAATAATTCTACATTTGTGAAGATACGTATGCTTTAAATGGCCACGTTGGTTAACTTTCTCAGATGACCTTTCTGTTCACCTCTAGTGGACACTTGACAGTGAAAGAATTAATTACTAGTGCAGCTGAGAGCATATCATTGGGCTTTAGGGTTAATTTTTTTTAAGTGAAACTCTAACTCGGCCCAATCCAATATACAAAATAAACCCTTTGATGTCAAAAAAGGCTGGAGTGCACAAACTCCAGCAAACCTCTACATATCATTGAGCTAGAGAGGATTGCCTTAACGAAGCTTCTTGTTGAGGACAATGCCTTTCTTATTCATTTGTTGATGATACAATATGTCGATGCAAGATGTAGCTCTTATATAATGGGGTAATAATGTAAATTAAAAAGGAATTGAATAATTAGTAAAAAAATAATTTAAAAGTCCTTGAAAAAGAAGGGGAAAAGGGGATGTAGGTGAATTAGGGAAGTCTGCATGGAGTTGGGGATTAGTCCATCTTTTGAGTGCGATGGCCGTGTGGAGAGCACGTGATCTGCGAAACCATTATTGCCTAAAGCTACAGCTTTGGACCCCCAAAAAAAAAGATTATATGGATATATTATGGGAAAGGATGATGAAGAATTAATGAGTGACGAAATCGTGAAGATTATACAGTTGAAACTTAACTTTCAACAGGTGTCCATATTTATTAGTTTTTCCCTTGGGTATTTGGACTCTCTGATGAAGCTGCCGCCGTAACCACTACTCCGGCCGTCGTCTCAGAGGAGGTACGCTGCTGAGTCTGTTGGGGCTGTGAATCTGAGAGCAGCAATGATAATAAAATTAGAAGGTGGGCATAAAAAAGTGACAGCGGTCAGAATTAACAGAAGCAAAGTAACATGGGTGGTGGGCCAATGAGTGGGAAGAGAAAGAGAACACTTGACTGCATCTAAAAACTAAAAAGAAATAACCACTCCCTCTTAGTTGGTAGTAGTACAAATATAAACCACATGCATTCACTGCTACTTTTCACATTAGCCACATGACCCTTCTTCCTCTGTCATTGACCCACTTTACATTATAAGTTTGATGCCACAACCCGGACAGCTCATTCACATGGGGTTGGGTTTGCCCATGTGGACCCCCCCTCCCCCACATGCATCTTAATCCCAAACCACAATATTATATATTATGCTGTGTCAGTAACTGCATCATGCCATCAAAGGCTCTTAACTGCTCCATCATTGCGCGCGTACGTTGATTATATAATAATATGTAATAACAATGGAGAATTAATTAAGGGTGATAGAGAAGGTGAAAGGTAAAAGGGGAGAGAAAGGTACGTACCAGTAGAGGGAGGGAAGGGCTGCCTCAACAGTGTGGGTTGTCGAGGGGGACGATAAGCGGGGAAGGAGAGATCCACTGGTGGTGGGGGTGCGGGTGCAGGTGAAGGTGGTGAAGGAGGGTAAGGGTAGTACAGATAGGAGGGTCCAGGTGGCAGACGATGAGCCTGGGGCGTAGAATAAGAGGCTCTGGGTGGCTGCACTGAATAACCGTAGTAATATGGGGAACTCACTCCTGATGATGAAGCTCCATAAACTTGCTGGTAGTATTGTGGCTGCTGAATCTGGGGGTTGTACATTGTCGCCTGTGCTCATAAACACCAATCATATGTTACTACTTTCACATCATTTACTAATTATAAAGAGAGAGATATGCCTATTACTTGGTGGTAGCCGTAATCAGGAGAGTAAGGAGAGTATCTGCAGAAGAAATATTGAAAAGAAACCAGTGAGAAAATTTGACAAGAGTTTGCGAATTTAGTTTGAATTAGGACTGGTAAGTGGTATATATAAATATGCTTCTCTTGTAATGGAATTGAATCGTATACTTAAACATACATGTAAGGCTTTTGGACTAGTGTGAGTCCAGTGAGACGGTAGGTATATATATTATTAATTGAATGCATTCTGACTACTCTTAGTTATGTCGCCTTTTTATTGCGGTTCCCCAAGCTCAAATTAGAATTATGTGTGTTACTTCGGTGATATCCTTAATTTTTATGGCCATATTTCATAATTATGTGACCTTTTTATAACATGTACTACTTTTTTTGAAAATAGAAGCGATTTGATTAATGGATGCATTGAGGGCAAAGAAAGGACCTTATCTTCTGCGGCTTCTTTATCCTATTTTTCCTCTTGATCGGGTTGGAGAGTAGTAATATAATTAACAAGGCATCTATGACACTCAGAGAAAAGGGAAAATACAGACTGTTTTCAACAAGCTAGCTAGATCAGAAATGTGTGTGTTTTTAAGAGCAATAAAAAGCAGTTGTGTGTCTGCTAATTTGTTTGTTTCTCTTGTTGCTTTTCAAATGCATTTTATTTTACCAACTCAATATATTCATTAGAAAACAATAACACCGCTGGTGAGAAAATGACTTGATGGTACAACAGTACTGAGACAGAGCCAAGGGTAAAGAGAAATACACAAGTAAAATATATTACTGCTGGGCCACCAAGGATCGCATATCCATTATTTGAACTGTAGTAGCTATCATATTTTTGCTAATCACCATACAAGGATTATAATTATTTTTATACTAAAAAACTTGTGTCAGAATTTCGCAGAAAGGGGGGGCATGGCTGAGAGAGGGGTAGCGATTAATAAGGAAATTTATCTGGTATAAATGAAATTAGAGGGCAAGAAATATTGGAAGATGATGAAGAAGAGAGGATTAATGGTGGTATCGTAAAAGGGAGAGAGGAAGCTTGAATGAATTGGTGTACTTGGTATTACGAAATTGAGGCTGACACTGATTCCTACTGTAATTGGAGGGGGGGAGCAGCCAAGCGTCATAGGTAGATAGACGATAGTAATGCGTGCGCCTCTATATGCACTTCTCAATTAATACCATGGACCACTTCCTTTGACTGCCTCTCTTATGCATCATTAATGAACAAAGCTAACTCTACTCTACTCTACTCACCCATATGGCGGGTACATCAGCCCAGGCCCCGCCGGCGCCGGAGGTGGAGGAGGCGGAGGCACCGCTGCCGGAGCGCCACCGTACGATGCTCCACTCTGTGATGATGTGCTTCCGCCTTGAAATGTATTCTTCCCTGCATTACCAAATTCCAAAAATCACTGCAGTCTCAGTGTCAATTTTAACCTGGCATCAAAAGTTATAAATAGTTGAAACAGTATAACATATATATATATAAAGAAGGATAAAGAACTGACGACCTCGGGGTGGGGAAGGTCGAGGACGTCCCAGAGAAGCAATATTACAGTTGGCTCTTCTTCCATCTATTACTGGGTTTGGATCAGCACAGGCCCTTCTGGCTGATTCTGGATCACGGAATGTTACCTGCTCATGAAAACATCAATACAAACACTAAAATCTAGCACCATACAAATATACGCAGTAGCAGGTGGGGCAAAAAAAGCTTGGTGTTCAAGGCAGAGAGAAGGAGAGGAGAGAGAGACATACGAATCCGTAGCCTTTAGATTTTCCAGTGTTCTTATCGGTGATTATAACAGCCTCGAGAATGTCTCCGAACTGCTCGAAATATCTACGCATTTCTTCAGTGGGAGTCTCCCAAGCGAGTCCTCCCACAAACACTTTGGTGAATGTTGTGTCGCCGAACTGTGATCGGTAATGCGGGTAAGCCATGGCATCAAAATAACAAAAGAGAGTACTTGTCGTTCATGCATCAAGACTAAGCCTTTTTAACTTCTTCCTCTTCTCTCTGCCATTCCCTTAACAGAGTAGTATCTGCTTGCAGGCAGCTCTATATGTGCATCCACGTACCCCCCTCAATCTCTTTGCCTTTTTTTTTTTACAGCACACGAATCATTGAGGAGCCACAGAAAAAGAGGTGGGTATGATTTATGATGGTGTGTTTTGTGTTATATTGTTATTATTTGATGATGGTTGTTTGGGACAGAGGAGATGGTTAATTATAAAAAATAAAATAAAAAGAACAGGGGAAGTGAAGGAGAGAGAAAGTGATCTGACAGCTGCAAACGCTAATTTGCTGGCTGGCCAAGAGAGAAGGAAGGGATAGTGGGCTTTGTAGGATGGAGTGACAGCTGCGTTACTATCTCACTTGGAGTGTGTCCTCTCTGTCTCTGCATTAATATACTCCCCCACCCTCCAATCAATTCCTCCTTTTTCTCCATTTTCATTTCTTCACCCTTTCACTCCTCTTCTTTGTTTGTCCTTTTTCTCTTCTCTTTCACCTCCATTATTAAGGCTTCTCCTTCTAAAACCATTTTCTAATCATGGCCCATTCTATATAAAAAAAAACAAGAAATTCCATATGTGTAATAGATGTCAAGGTTGCATGGTGGAGTTTGCAGCTTTGGGTTTCTTTCCACTTGGTTGGTGTGAGATCTGTCACTTTTATGTGAAAAACAGATTTCTTTCCCGTTTGACCCCTTCAATTCTCCAAAACCGTTGCATTTGTTAGTTAATACTCTCCTCATTTCTAAATACAAGATATAGTTGATTTTTTTAGAAAGATTAAAAAAGTTAAATAAATTATTTAATCATATTATGTTGTGTGTACCATTAGATTTTATATTAATTTATAAGTTTGGAAAAAATAATAGATATAAAAATTTTAAAATAATTTAATTAATTTTTTAAATATCTCTTAAAAAGCTAAACTCTGTTTTATATTTCCCATTGGAGGAAGTATTTGGTTTTTTGTGTGCGTGTGTTCCGAGGTGATGCATTGGACCATGGACTGTTACACCTTGTTCCTTGTTCTGTTGGGACCAAATATATTAGTACGAAGGACCCTATGTTCCTACACCTGAATCCCCAAATCATAGACTATTACCTGGCCAACGCCAAAGTCAATCAAAACCCAAAACGATATATACTCAGATATTGAGTTGTTAATTGCGTCCGGATTCTCTCATGTGCTCATCCTTCGTTATCTGTAAATTTTGGCTCTCAAAATCTTAATCTAAAAGTTTAGAGTAATTTTAAAAAAAATCACATGCGGTAATTTTTGCATGTGATTTTTTAAAAAATTACTCTAACCCTTAGATCAAGATTTTGACAACTAAGATCAAAGATAAGGAGGGATAAATAGAGACTAATCGACAGAGTATCCTCTTCCTTATTAATTAGTGGGTGAAGATAGCAAATCATCAAGTACAAGGGAACCATTGGGCGGCTGCAAGCGATGAAAACAAAATTAAGGACTGTCAATGAGTTATATACCCTTGCCATCCTATCATTCCTTAGTCAATCGCCACATTAATATATAATTTGTAAAAAATAAAGCTACTATTAATCTTCCACTTTTAATTATGAATGGCAGACCATTATCCTGTCCCCGAGCCCACGAGGATGAGAACCACAACCACGATATCCTTACTTTTCAATAATGACTCATCCATTGCCCTTGGTCGCTCCCATGTTATGGATCTTGACCTTCATGATCCCCATAGCTCATAGCTAGCTTTCTCTGACTTTTTGCAAGTGAGCCAGAACAGAACAGAACAGAACAGGGCAACACATTCTCAGAGAGAGAGAGAGAGAGATAGAGAGGGAAGGAAGAGAAGAAACAGTCAATAATCAATATCTGCCTTGTTGCCAGCGTTAGGGACGAGAAGACAGCTGATGTTTAGGGAAAAAAAACTGGATTATAAAAAAGAAGCTAGCTAGTCCGTGAACTGGCAGTCCCCTCCACGTGGGGTCTTATTGCAGTGTTGGAGAACTATGAGCTGGATTTTCATCTACTTCCTTTTATGCTTGAAGCCGTTCTAGGACGCACTGATCCATTATAAACGACCCCTTCTCTCTCAGACTCCCAACCTGGCTTTCATCAACCTGCACCCACCCCTTTATACCCATTTACATTTACAGCTAACCCACTAATCTTTTCCTTCACAATCTTATTCCTTTTACGCTTACTACTCTGGGGTTCGTCTTTTCTCTCCTCAACAGCCATAAAACATGTTTCATCTTTTAGACAGTGACAGCATGTCAAACTTTCCAGTGGGAAGACCCAAAAAGGTAAACTTCTTTCACATTCACAGATAAAGGACTTGCTAAATAGATTCACCCTTCACAATCCTATTATTGACGTCATTTTCCCCCTCATTGTTTTGACAAACCAACCAGAATAGGCTCTTGCAACCAGCTAAAGAGTGGAAAGAATCTTTGATAATAATGTTAAAGCATTGATTACTAATGAAGAACTTGTTGAGAGATTTTGTAGCTGGAGAAGACATCTAACTTTGTTGGGAGGGTTTGGTTTCTTTCATTGTCATCTTTCTCATTTTTTTTCTTATCATCTCATATCTACCGTTAGATTAAAATAAAATATAGTTTAGATTCAATCTTTTATAAAATTATTTCTATGAATATGAATAAGTAAATTTATACTCTTGAAATCTTATATATATAATTCATAATTGCAATCTATAATAAATAAATAAATAAATTTTAATTTATAAAATATAATAATAATAATTTTATAAAAATTAAATTTAAACTATCCATTTCATAATTTAAGGGTGAAGATGAGATGATGAGAAGATAATGAGAAAGAGGACAATAAGAATATCTGGCCAACAACCAAAATGAAGATAACAGTCAAGAGCTGGTTCATTTATTAAGAATTACTTGGCGCTGTAACAAAGACACAAAACGCTTTGCATTGAGAACTTGGAGGACCTATCAGATAGGACGGGGATATAGGAGGCCAAAATACGACCTACATGTGTTTGACCGTTTATTAAGATCAAGGGGAATCGTTAAATCATAACTCGGTAGCCACAATGTTTGAACTCAATAATTGGTAAAACGTTCTATGACTCCACACACTGCAGCCTGTCAGTGTATCGATGTAAAATCGTTGCTTGTCGCACGGTTTTTTTTTTTATAAGAAAGATGGCTAGAAGCCAAAATTAAACATAAGGATACATGATAGAGGGAATGGCTCCCAAACACACCTGATCAACCCTCGCTGAAAGTGAAAACTGTTGCATCCAAAGGTTCTTTGATATTTGTACGGAGAGACCCCTGTGCAATGTGAAAACTCATATTTTTTTCCTGCTCAATCACCGCGTAAATGTTATGAACCTCTTTGCTTGGTTCGGGGAGAGGGATAGGAATTATGGACCTTGGTTCAGAAATACTAATAGGCGCAAGCAAGAATGGACTGTGCTTTCGAGATCCCATATCAATATGTTGTCCAACTATGGCATGCATACTTGCCTAACCTATGTCCTGATCTTATATTCTCAATCCATCTTTCAAGCGATTTGCCAAACAGATTTACCAAAACAAAAAAGATAAAGAAATTACATCTGCCTCTGAATCAAAGGCCCGTTTTGTTTAGATTATGTCATATATTTCCAAAACATTGTTTTTGGAAAGTTTGGATTAGATCTATTGCTTGCGTAGGCCTAAATGCTTCAACACAAAAAATTGGGCCGGAGGAAACTTGTTGGATCAAAACAAGCTTCGGGATCGATTCACTAATAAAAAATTAAATCTTCCACAGAATAAGAAATTTTTTTGACCATCCCATGTGTGCTCATGGTGCAAGAACCTGACTCGAGTTGAAAAGAAAACAAGAACGTGACTTATGTTATGAAATTAAAGAAAATATAAGAGATCGAGATAAATGGATGAAGAAAGACAAGAGAGATTTGTAGAAATGAAGAGTATACTATATGAGAACTCCCATCCACATAACATTTTCATGTACATTAAAACATTTGGGTTTAAAGAGCTACAATGTCATAAATATAAGAATTAATCTACTACATAAAACCATAAAACCATGAGAGATTATAGGTATTATAGAATCCTAAGAGACCGTGAACATTTATTGCCACAATATTCATAACAACTTGAAATTTGTAAATAATAAGCGGTAAAAAAAGAAAGAAAGAAAGAAAGAAAAATAGGAAGAATGGAGCGAGGCAGCAATTTGTTACTAAGATAATGCCTTTCAATTATACGTTCTGACTTCTGAGGCATTCATGAATGATGATTGTACCTGATCAGATTAATACAGATTTCAAAATATTGGAAGCGACTGACTTCATAGCCCAAAGACCTTTGGCAAACTCTATGCCACTAAACTATTAAAATGTATAAAGAAATATTTCACACCGACTAGTTTGTCACTAAAGATATATAAAAGTTAATGTATGGCTTATCAGTTGACTCAAGTCATTTTGATATATTGACATTCTCAAGTCCTCAATCCCTACGCACATAAAAAAATTCAACCTAAACTACTCGGTACAGACTAGAAAAATGTATAATTTTTACTCAAAAAAGAAAGAAAGAAAGAAAACTGTACAATTGACACACTTTTTTAATATATATTACGGGAGCTAGAATGCTTAAGACAGAACACGTTTAAACACCCAGACGCTTGACAAGTTAGAACCGAGCTGTAAATGTTGATAGTAGAAAGTTATATTCGTATTATATGACAGACTGAAACATGGGGTTAAAAGCAGAAAAGGGTAAAAATTAAAATGCCTCCACTGGCTAAAGAACTCTTCCCCGCAACAAGCCGCTTAAGTGTTGAGCGTCGAAGTTTGACAATTTCTTTAACCAAATCAGCTCACCTTAAGTGATCAGCAATAAAGTCAAATTATGAATGCGAGATTATTGACTTGGGGACTGACTGACAAAGAAAAGAGATCATTGAGGTTTGTGATTCGTATTTATCAACATAGCCATGAATCAGTAATGAAGTAAATCAACAATTTATCCCAGTTTTTTGGTTCTATTTGTTAGGTTAAAGCTAATCCCTGACATATTCTAACATAAAACCCAGCAAGAACAAAACAGACCAGTGTCATGATAAACGGCTTTATCATCTGAATAGAGGAAACCATCACCGCAGTCCAAAATAAAAAGCAAGGTAGACATTCATTAATCAATTTCTACATCAAAACGGAAAAAATAAATATTGCCAAGAATATGCAGCAAGCTTCTCTACATTTCTCTTTCATTTCGCCACTTTTCCTTTAGGCTCTAGCTACTCTTTTCACCATCATCTTTCTTAGCTTTCTTGGCCGCTGTTGCCTGCGAATATAGGAAAGTCCCCAGTATAGCAACGGCAGACCCGAGGGCATTAAGAGGCCTAACTGGATTCCTGAACACCAAAATGGAAGATACAATCACCACCACTCTCTTCATTGTGTTACCTACCGAGAAAGTCAGCGGGCTAATTTCATCCAGTGCCTGATAAGACGATTGATTATACAGATGGTAGAACAACCCAGAGAGTAAAACCCATATATAAAATGTGGATGGTTTGCCTATAGCTTCTATTGCTCGGTAATACCCTGGAATCCATTGAGATCCTTCAACCACTATAGCCACTGGAAACAAGTAAAGCAATGAAATAATGGTAATCCAGCCATATAAATTCAACCCATCGACTTCCTTGAAATTCTGCAAACTTCGTTTAGAATATATGTTCCTCAATACGAAACCAACATTGCTTATCATGGCCCCCCACAATCCTTGTACATTGAAAGACACCTCAGTGACAGCAGCCAGAGAACAACCAAACACAATAGGGAGAATGGACAGCCAAACCTGAACAGGGTATTTATCACCGAGGAACGAAGAGAAGGCCACAGAGAAAACCGGTTCTGCAGATTTGATGACATGGGTGAAGGAAACAGCCACCTTGGAAAATGAAACACAGGCTGAGATATGGCCTATTGTGTGAAATAAAGCAGGTCCGAGGAGAGCAACAATGAAAGATTTTGAGATTTTCGGGCATTTTTGGAGCTTCAAGGACCAAAGCGCGAGCATCCAAACGGACCCGACGAACAGTTGGAAGGAAGCAAGAAGCCATGGGAATGGGAAAATGTTCAACGCTTTCTTGTTGTAAATATTGAAGACAATGTTTTGGAAGTACCAAAAGCCAAAAACAAGAGCAAGTTTTAAGGACTTGGCCTTTGGATTCGGAGCTGCACTTTCTCCTTCAGGGTTGACCTCAGATGCTGCTTTAACGATTTGGAATCTGGATTTGGCAGAAATACCCGACGGATTAGCGAAGGGTTTATTCACCAGGCTTAAATTAGTGATTGAATCTTGGATCTGAGATGTGGGCCGCAGATGAATCCTCCATGGGAAGCCATGGAACTTGGTTGATACGGAACTTCTGGAACCAGCTTCATGAAGCCGAGAAGTGATTCTGAAGCAGTGGAAGTTCTTATGGCTGTGAACCCTAGTGAGAGGATATGGATGGAAAACCGAAAATGCATTTACGGCAGGTTGGTGGTTGGATTTGACGAAAGTGACAGAGGGTGAGGGAATAACATTCAGAGAGAGCATTTTTTTTCCTGCCTGGCTTCGAGCGGGGCCGCAAAAAGGAAAACAGAGATATTTAGTTGAAAAAAGGCAGAATAGTTTTGAAGTTTCAGGAGGCGCTCGTTACGGTCACAGATTACGCTCTATTTCCATACACTATTTAAACGATGGCCCCTCCAAAATTGTGTCCGAAGCTCCGGCCTCCGTGTCAACGAATACCCAATAAATGCATATCCTCATGAGAGTCCCGGAACTGAAGAAGCAGTTTCAGTCTTTCAGAATATAGGTTGCCCCAAGTAGTACTGGTAGTTTTCTTGGAGGATCGATCCGGTCGTGTCAGTACGATAATATCTGGGCTTTCAGGCCCACAAACTCCCCAGTTCCGTCTCTCCCGCACCTTCTCTGTTTTGTCGTCCGGGCTTTGAACTTATTAATCATTACGTACGTCTCTGGTTTACTTCCAATAACTACTTCCTCCCGCCCATGAGGTTGGCCAATCGGAAAATGTTAGCCTCTAATAACCTGGTAAACTAATATTCAAATTTTTGTTGTAAAAGGTACCCATAGTGATGGACAGTGTTTTCAATAGGATTATCTTTAATATGAGGACGCCGAAAATAAATAAATAAATAAAAGCAATGCTATATTATTTAATATGGGTAAAAATAAAGAGTGAATGTGAAAGAATTAGTAGAGAACAGAGATATGTAAGAAATAATAAAAGCAATGCTATATTGTTTAATATGGGTAAAAATAAAAAATGGTAAATTTATTTTAAAAATTAACATATTTGATGCAAGAGTTTCGCGAGTACTTTCATGAATTATTTATTGAAGTACCCAGCTCCCCATTATTGATTCATATAAAATTATCTCAAAAAAAATAACAACATGGGGTGGTGGCGCAGTTGGCTAGCGCGTAGGTCTCATAGCTTAGAGTGATCCTGAGGTCGAGAGTTCGAGCCTCTCTCACCCCAGATATGTTTTTGGAATTTATTTTTATATTTTGATATGTAGAGCTGTCCAATTCAGTTGATCACTTTCATAGGGCATCTACCTTAGCTTGGTCTTTTTTTGAACAACTGCGTCAGCGCTAACAAGGACATTTCACGAAGGTATTATCAGCAACAAATTTAATTGTGATTGATGAGATTTGTAAATAAGGTGGGTATTGGACACCCAACAAAATGGACATTAATGAATTTAAACAGGTGGTAGGGTTATTTAATGATCGTTAAAAATACGTATATGTATATCAAAGGATCCATGGTGGATTCAATGGTTGAGTCCCATGGGGTTCTTAGCCTTTTAAGGATAAAAGTGAAGGGAAGCAGGAGCAGAACGTGCAGGAGAATAGTGGAGTTGAAGCTAGCTGTTAGCTATTATTGGATTACACCACACTTGTGGATGAAGCTGAATTTATTAAAACCCATTCTCGTGACGTCGTGTTATCATGTGATATGCTGCAGATCGATGCCTAATCCCTATTCATATGCTTGCTGAATGATTGAGTACAGCCTTCACTATCCTCACCCAAACTTATTGTCCCTTAGCTTGTGAGGGTCTTATTCTGCATAATGTCGTTCACTCCAATCGTTAGCATAACTTGCGTTAAATTAGCAGCTCCCTAGGTTGATGCAGTGAGTTTATCAGTTGAGAATCCCACTAATTATGAAAGGAGCGACCTTAATAAGCACGGCACATGGAGTAGAGGGGCCCCATGCTCCTCGCCAATCATGAATCCTGCTGACAAACAAAACAACATACACATCTGTTTGTCTGGTCCCACTCACTTTGAACCAAAATGGATGCCTGCCAACAGTACAACGCCAACATGTTTATTTCAACATCAAATAAAACTTCACTCGTATATTGCACAACTTTCAGTATGGAAGGAATTCTCGGCTTATATATAAAGCATCTCATAAGATCATTTGAGCCATGATTTTACAGCTGAACTTTATCCTCCTTGTTGTATTCCACAGTATCTCGTTTGAAAAATCTTTGCCAAGTCATGTAGGTCTTGATCCTTAAGTAATTAATCACGTACGTACATAGTATATATTGAATTAGAATTCATGGGTGCTTCAGTATTGGCGGAAATTAAGTTTGAGAATGACATATTGACTTTATTCCGATCCTCATCCCTGGTCCTGCCACTACCACCTTCCCATGTGGATGCCATATTGTTGCTCTCCAAGACTCCAAGGCTAAACGCCGGATATTGTTGTTTTTTTAATTTATTGCTATAAAAATGTAAAATAATTATTTATTGTATCCTGTTTTTTTAATAAAATAAAATAAAAATCAATAAGCTAAGCCCCAAAGAGTCCATCCTATTTTGTTTAATAACTAACCATAAGAACCAATCAGTTGAGAAAATGTTAAAAGTCAGCCAGAATATAATAGTATATTGAATAAGAAAGCTAAGTTTGTGTTCTTTTGTCAAACCCTCCGTTAATTGTTCTTCAATATATTGGCTATCCTTTTCCTTCTAGTTTTGCATCTTGCCGGGCCCATCACTCGATAGTATAGTCCCACCGATCATTTTCCCTACACCGTTCACTTTATTAGAAATAAAGTAAGTGAGCAGGACACGGCATCCGGAGACGGGTAGGATCTATACAAAGCTAAACTTTAACTAGTCAAGGCTTAAACATTGACCATTTGAAAAATTAAGATGCAGGAATACTAAACTCACGATCGAAAGCTTTGACCTTCCCTGAGACGTGTCAAATTTGAAATGCGTTCAATTCCACGATGACAGATTATTCACTGAACTGATAAATGTACACTAGTATAGTCAGATTGATCAAGTAATCAGGATTCACCCACACTTTGCCTATTGTATAACTACTCTTTGGCGCGCACATTCTTTTGCCTATGCCTTTTTGGCACCAACATATGTCCAGTTGTTTTTTTACTAATACTGTTGCTTCAATTATTTAATCGCAGTTTTCTTATTTTTTTTTTTTTTTTTTTGTGTGCCAACAATCGCAGTTTTCTTATTAGGCCCGTAAACTGCATAAACGCAGGTTTCAAGTCTTGGTTAATCGTAAATCAAAAAGCCTAATTGAAATAAGCTAGCTGACCATCATGTCGATGTTCAAACTCTTCACTCAATCGCGTTTACCATAACGTAAGCAATCAAGGCTAACCAAAACCTTGAATTACAAACAAATAGTCATTTATGTAGTGGGGATGGAGGATTTAAATCAATAGCACCGTCTGTTTGACTGTCGCTTGTTCCTCTGGTTTGGCGTTTTCATATCCCATGTGAAAATTTGGATGATGAATCACTCAAACAAAATGACAAAAGGAGGGTTGGTAGTTTGCCAATGTTGGGATATTTTTCTAAGTAATCATAGCATATAATTGTAAGTGATAGAAAAAGAAATAGGGGGCGTTATTACACTTTCACCTCCCTTTAATTTCCCGGGTAAAATTGACCATAGATTCCAACTAAAAAAAAAAAAAAAAACTGAGAGTGGAGGGAGAGAGAAGATATGAGGTCAAATAATAAGCAGCCATATGAGAATTTCATCCAGGAAACAACAATTCTAACCCCACGTTTAGACCACCGTCGCGTTAGATATAGGGTCTTAGTGATAGGATGACTTATTTTATATTTGACTTTTTTAAAAATCTGATAAGGAAAAAATTAGGTCATAAATATGATTTGTGTTTATCGATGTGGTAAAAGCGACAAAGCCCATGTGCGAGAAATGCTCATAGAAATGCTACATTTTTTTTATTTTTTTTTTGGCTTTAAATTACTTAAAGCTCTCTCTCAAAACCAGCCTTATATATATATATATATATATTTGATATAAAGGATGGCATTCAGAATACAAAGTAAATTACATAGCAAGGGGAATGAATCCCAAACACTATTGATTATCCACGCCCTCAAAGAAGAGGGGCACTTGCTAAAAATACCGGTATGGGAAAAACCCATTTTTGCTAAAGCATCAGCAACTCTATTTGACTCCATCGGAATGTGTGATAAGACTACACTCCAATTCCTAGCCATAAGACACCATGAGATACAACGCCAGCGCCCAATGATAAGACTATATGCATTAAGCCTTATATGCATATACGACACCATGAGATACAACGCCAGCGCCCAATGCAAGCCAGACACGTCCCTATTTTTGGTCCACCGACACAGCAAAACGCGGCTCCACGGTGGGGCCCACGGAAAAAACGATGAATAACTTTTAAATTTTTATAGCGGAAGTTTTTTCTTGGTTAGACTAGTCATAAATTGCAATTCCAGTGCACAACCGCTTCTACAAAAAGGAAGGGGAATACGCATTTCCAGTACGTGATTTTTCTATCAATTTTAATTTCAATTAACATACCAGGAGAGTAGGAACAAATACAACTACAATAAGGTATCATAAATAATAGATACTGATACTTTTTTATCCTAATTATAAGATATAGTTGATTTTTATGGATAAATTAAGGAAGTTAATTAAATTACTTTAGAGTATTTCATTTTTATTTTTTTTCAAAGTAATTAGTTTGACGAATAAACTAATATATAATTTAAGGATACATAATGTATAAAATGATTAAGTAACTTATTTAGTTTCCTTAATATCCCCAAATAAAGTCAACCATGTCTTATAATTAGGATCGGAGATAGTATTTTCTAGATTCAACCCAAGTACATAACATTAAAAATTGCATGTAATTAATAATAATTACTCCCTCTAATCCTAATTATAAGAGTTGGTTGAATTTTTTTTAGAGAGATTAAGGAAATTAATTAAATTACTTTAGAGTATTTTCATTTTCATTTTTTTTCTTCAAACTAATTAGTTTAACTAATAAACTAATATATAATCTAAAGATATACAATATATGAAATGATTAAGTAACTTATTTAACTTTTAATTCTCCAAAAAAAAAAATCAATTAGCTCTTATAATTTATAATTAGGATCAGATATAGTATAATAATAATAATATGGTTCCATTTGATGTCCCCCGCTCCCGCCTTTTTAACTTTTTAACATATAACGAACCTCCTTTTGTATTCGGGGAAGGAGGGAAGCGGATGACATCACCCCCAACTACTTTACTTCCATGTGTATAAAACATATTCCTTTGATTTTTAATATAGGATAAAATTTATAATATAAATTATATTATAAACTTTATCATATTATATTTAGGACTAGATAGAGTAACATATAACAAGAGACCCAAACAAAATGGATGGACAGTACTTGAATAGTCTCCTTAATTTTCATCGTACAAGATGCTTACAGTCTTGACCTTCTACTTATTTCAGGTACATTTAATCTACTTTATTGTTGAATTAACTCCATCATTCTAACCCTAGAACGGTTTGGTACTTGATATTTCCTTGCACCACACGTACATGATTTTAAGAAATCTAACATGCCCACCATCAAGATTAAAACTCAGATTCGGAGATGTTTCTGATACCATCCAAGGAGTTACTGCCATATTAGGAGTGTGCCTATTTATTTATGAGAAAAGTACCAATCCCAATTATTTTACCTTTTTCTAATGATATAATAAATACTAGAAACTAAGCCTGTAACTCAAGATAAAATTAAATTTACCCACATGCATAGGGCTGAAATCACGCCGGAAAGCTCTTGCCTCGCCTGATCACGTTCGTCTTGAGGCGGCAGCTTTATTTATGTTTATCCAGAAATAGAATCTCAGCTATGTACGTACGTGGGTAACCATTAATAAAACATGATATGGGTCACTGTCTGCCATTACAGCTTCAACTCAGATTTGCAACACAATCAAGGAAACAACGGAACTCTCATTTTCTTTATTAGACTTCAGTGAAATGCTCTCTCGAGAAAAAGTAATTAAAATCAGAGACAGAGTTGGCTAATTTTTTAAGCATCTCGGTGTTCTTTCATTGGATCTATCATTTTTTTATAGGTCAAAGGCCAATTTTGCACTGAAAATTTGTTGGGAAGCAATTTTGTCCAGATTGTTATCCAGTTAAGTTTGATTGTTAGTTGATCATATATATTAAGCTAACAGTCCACGTATTATCCATATCATTTTTATTTTGGGTTTAGTTGCAAATTAGTCCCGTAAGTTTTCCATCACAAACAATAGTACCTTAAAAATTTATAAGTTGTAGCAATTTCACTCTTATTATTCAGGTTAAGTTTACTTATTAGTTGGTCAAATATGCTTCTTTGGCAAGTCTATATCTCATTTACTTCATTTTTTTTTTCAAAGTTAGATTTTAAAATAAGCAGGATTTTTTTTTTTTTTTTTTTTTCAAATGCATCCCATATGAAGAATTAAAGACAATCAAAGAGGTAAAAACATATTATACAATGAAGAAAAAATAAAACAGGCATTTTCCTATCTTGATATCGCCAGGGCACGGCTATAGAGAATTTTGATGGCCTTGTTCTAGGCAATTTTTCTTAATATGTCATGCATCTAGTGATTAAATTTTTTTCTTTATTAATCTCTGACTAATGTGAGATCTTCCTCCATATGTAACTTTTTCTTCTTCCATGTTGTTCATATGGTTAGCTTAACATATTTGGTCAATTAAGAGTTAAAGATAACCTAGATAATTAATAGGGCTACATTGCTATGATTTGAAAAATTTCGCAGCTCAAGATTTAAAACTTTTAGGATAAATTTGCACCTTAACAAAATAAACGTGGATGACACATGGACTGTCAGCTTAATATATTTGATTAATTAATGGTTAAACTCAACTGAGATAACGGTCAAAGCAAAATTGCTCTAATTTCGATACTTTCAGAAAAAAAAAAATTGACCCTAAAAAAATTCCAAGATAAAATTGTCCCCCAAAAAACCACCAAAACAAATAACTTTTAACCATTTCTTTATTTTCCCCTCAAATTCCCACTATGATTCTTCTCGAGACATATTTTAATGCTCCTTAAATTCTTTTTAGTTGGCCAAGCTGGAGCCTTAAACCGGACGCTTCATAGAGAAGAAAATAAAAAGAGCCACTTAAATATGACGGGTAAAGTGGCATTTTTTCATTGGGACAGACTTATTCGAAAGGATGTGATATGATGATAAGTGGGCAACTTTTGCCTGTCGAGGATGAATTGAAGACGTTTGTATACTTCTCAGGGAGCTTCCTAATCGTCTTCACTTGTTCATTTGTCAAAGTGATCTCATTAATTAATTCCAGTGGGCTTCGAACTGTCAGTGGAGTTAAGCGCGTTTCCTCTTATTATAGTAAGTAAATACCCGGCTCCTTCCTACCGCCACATCCTTTTTATAATACCAATTTCATTAATTTACTGATTTTACGAAGGATTTCATTCATTTCAAAGTCTGCAAAACAAACTAATGATATTTGAAATCATTAAAAATAAAATTCATGGTAAGACACCAAAGTTAGTACTTAAATATTTAAAATATTATTACTCCTTATTGAAATATAATTTATTTATTTTTATAAGAATTTTAGTTTTAAGTGTTTAATATATTTTCTAACAATTTCTGCGAATCTTTAAATAGTACGAGGAGTCGCAGTATTTTCCTTATTAATTATCATGCCCTTGTTAGATTAAAGCCAATTCGTTTCACGAGCTGTGTCCCCACCCCCCGGGTTTTCTTTTTAACACCCCTAAAAATTAATATTTTTGGGCATCTGAGGAGTGCTCTCTCACTCTCGATCGGATCAGCGCAAAATCTCATAGTGCTGTCGAGTCAGTGGCATCTCTCTCCATTTTCCTTTGCGAAGCAGCAACCATCCGACGGTGCGGGGGTGTGCCGAGAGAGGAAGAGAGTGGTCGAGAGAGCGAGGAGTATATAAACCAAACCGAGCTAAGGAATGCTGGAACGTGTTTATAATCCTCAGTGTGACCGTGCCCCTGCGAGCATTGCCAATTCACTCGTTAATTCCTGCTAAACTCTCCGGCATTAGTTTCAGTCTCCTGCTTCTTTAAGCGACCCCTGTAAGGAGGAGGAGGAGGAGGTACTAGTCTTTGCCTTTCTGCTGCTCCGTCTCTGCTTCTTTTATTCACTGGATTTGATCTCATGCCTTCAATTAATGTTTTATTATTATCTTGTGTCAGCTGGTGGATTGATCTAAATACTGTTTCTTTTTTTCTTTTCTTTTTTCTTTTCGGTTTTCATGACATCTTAGTATTGAATGGAACGCGCTTTCTAGCTCTCTTTAAGTCAGAGGAATTTTACCACCATGCTGCCTTCCAATTAATCTACTTCACTTCATTGTATCCATTTCAAGATTGGGATTGAGATGGATCTGATGCGCTGAATTAATGCTCTAAGTATTCATCATTCCCATGGAGTTGGTGCTATGGCCGCACCATCGCTTTGCTTATTCCTTGTCTTTAAACTTGCTTCTCCTCACTTATACTTTTATTTGAATATCTCTTAGGAATTGAATTTGTTTTTCTGCGAAGTCTGATAGTTTAACAGGGTATCTTTATTTGCATAGGTTTCCAATTGCTTTACTGGAGGAGCTGTCTCCCAATGACTTGCCCCCTCAAATCCGGATGTCGTTGAAATAAAAAACGTTTATTGGTTTCTCAGCATATTCATAAACTTCTCTCAGTTACACATCAACTTCTTCGTGCAAGTTTAACATTCCAGGACGTAGAATGTCCAGGCCTCTGCATCGAGGTGTATCTGGTTTTCGGATCCCTGACAGCAGTCATGAGCTGCGGGATTCTCAATCCAAAGATAAAGCGGAAAAGGAAGATTCGGATAGAAGAGCTTCGTCAGATCACATTCACAGCCCTTTAGCCCTGAGGCTGCCTTTACGGTTATTTTTAGCAGATAATTCTCAATCAAAATATGGTAACTCTGAGAATTGTTTTGCGGATAGCTTCATTGCTGGCACTCCAAGAAGTCGATTTAAATTGACAATGCTTCTCTTGAAATCTAGCCTGCTATTCATCGTTGTTCTTGCTCTTACTGGATCTTTTTGGTGGACGATCTTGATTTCAAGTTCATCAAGAGGTCACATATACCATGGTTATAGAAGACTCCAAGAGAAACTTGTATTAGACCTGTTGGATATTGGGGAGTTTTCCAGTGGCACCTCGAAATTTAAAGAAATAGAATTTTGTTCTCAAGAATTTGAAAACCATGTTCCGTGCTTTAATGTTTCTAAGAATCTATCTTTGGGTTATTCTGACGACAATGAGCTTGATAGGCAGTGTGAGCATGAGCTCAAGCAAAACTGTTTGATACTTCCTCCTGCAAAGTACAAAATCCCTCTTCGGTGGCCAACTGGAAGAGATGTTATCTGGGTTGCAAATGTCAAAATCACTGCCCAGGAGGTTCTTTCTTCTGGAAGCTTGACCAAGAGGTAAGTTAGATATCTCTCCTTACTAATTATTTTAATTTCAGTCATCTTTTTATTTAATGTTGCCTTTTCTTTCACTTGGTTATAGAATGATGATGCTGGATGAAGAACAAATTTCATTTCGTTCAGCCTCTCTAATGTTTGATGGAGTTGAAGACTATTCACATCAAATTGCAGAAATGATTGGTCTCAGAAATGAGTCTAACTTCATACAAGCTGGGGTAAATATATATTTTCTAATAAAATCGCATATAATTTTTTCTTGCCTCATTTCTTGTGGTTTTCAACTAGTGGGATAAGGCTTGTAGTTGTCGTATTTCCTGTGGTCTCCTCATCCATTATGCTTATATTTTACAAATTTAGTGCATGTTACTTACTTTTATATTCTGTCAAAGTATGTGGGTGAGCTTAAGCTTTCCTTATTTGGTATAGATATAAAAAAATAGACATTAATCATCTAATTTGTGATTTCAGCAAAATTATATATGAATGGTGCCAAATGATTACGGGCATGTATTGGCTTGTATACCTATGAACTATTCCAAACATGTAGATTGTTCTAGAGTAGATTGTTTCAAAGTGGTGGATACATTGCAAAGCTTCCAGACAATCCCATGGAATTAGCGAATTAGTTTTTTATACCATTGGGTTGTTTAGAATCTCTTGGTCTGTTGCACATGACCGCCCAAGTTTTTTTACTGTCAAACATCTTATTGGTGATTTTTGTGTGTGTAGAATTTCATGTAACTTCAACTTGGATGGATTTGTAATGTTTTGCATAATAGGAAGCTCTGAAACTTAATTGAGTCTTTACAGTTCAACTTTAATTGAACATGGCATTCTGAAATTCACAGGTTCGAACCATACTAGACATAGGTTGTGGCTATGGTAGCTTTGGAGCACACCTCTTTAACAGTCATCTCTTGACTATGTGCATTGCTGACTATGAGCCTTCTGGCAGCCAAGTTCAGCTCACGCTTGAGAGGGGTCTGCCAGCTATGATTGCTTCTTTCACTTCAAAACAATTGCCATATCCATCTCTGTCATTCGATATGCTGCATTGTGCAAGATGTGGGATTGATTGGGACCAGAAAGGTACCTTAAAGAATTCAATCTCATGCTAAATTTTTGTAGTAAGCATGTGTGGATGGTATTTTGCATTTATTCAGCAAAACCTTGTACTCCCTCTAGTCTCTAGTATAAATTACGTTAATTTAGGAGCATAGAAAAACCTTCTAGAAATGTGACTTATAATATACTAAGGCCCAGGGGGAGTATTTTGTTGTAATGTAGGTCTTACGTTACAAGTGTCACTGAAAGAGAAATTAGTTGTCATAACATGAAAACTGAAATATTAATTATTGCAAATGTCAATTCTTAGTTTTTTAGGGATACTTATCTACACTTGATACCGATTTACCTTGTTTGCTGAATTGAGGGCTGTCTATCTCTCTGATCATGCTGCTGTATTTTTAAATGGTTGAGCTTAGACCTTTAAACAGAGTTCTGGGACCAAGGAAAAGTACTGACAGTGGGCTACCTCTCTGGTCGTGCAGTCTTTTCTCCAATGCCTGGACCTTTCTGATTTTAATTAAAAGTGTTACTCTAACCATTTACCTTTGGTCAATAAAGGCTATATCATTTGTTCAATACTTCCTTTATTAGGGATAATCATTTATGATTCGTTGACATCATGAATCCCTCATTTGTTTCTGGTGTAATCTACATCCTCAAATACAGATTTTATTTATTTATTTTAAAAATGATATGACTTATACCTTTGATAAAATCTCCAAATTTAGTTCTTAATTACAGGAAGTTTCCCAAAGTTAATAAATTCTGTCTTTCCAGCAGACTTTGAATTTCGAGTAGCTTGGTAATGCTGTTGCTACCAATGAGAAGCTAAATGTTGAAAATTTTTAGTTTCTATTTTTCTCTCTGTGTTCTGAGTAGCCAGTGTTCCTTTTGTGAAAATTACTGAGGTTAAGATATTTTATTACATCTGCCATACCGTATGTAACTTTTCAAAGTCTTCCTTTGAACTGTGTGTGAAGGCTACTTTCTAACAGCCAGTTATATCCTTATTCCTTATAACTGTTAGCGTGATTATTGGACTTCAATCAGTATTTTTAATCTTACATTCTTATTACTTTTCATAGATGGTACTTTCTTGATTGAAGCTGATAGACTTCTAAAACCGGGTGGCTACTTTGTCTGGACATCGCCACTTTCAAATGCCCATAGCAAAGAGAATCAGAAGCGGTGGAAGTTTGTCCATGATTTCACAGAAAATATTTGCTGGGAAATGTTGTCTCAACAAGATGAAACTGTCATATGGAAGAAAACTAGTAAAAGAAATTGCTATAATTCAAGGTAAAGCTGATGTGAACTTGTGACATATTGGTGAAAACTACATTCAGATTGTACATTCTAAGGAATCATATTTCTAAAAGTTGAATCTCTACCAATATATGCAATCATGCTGTATTAAGAATTATGAAATGGTTCTGATTTTTAGCATCGCTTTTCTGGTACTTTCAGAAATTCTGGTGGAGCCCCTCCTTTGTGTGGTAAGGGTTACGATGTGGAGTCTCCATATTATCGAGAACTGCAAAACTGCATAGGAGGAACACATAGTAGTCGTTGGATTTCTATTGATGAGAGGGCAACCTGGCCTTCTCGGGCTAACTTGAACAATAAAGAGCTTGCTACCTATGGTAATTGTTATTTACTAATGTTTTTCAAAAGTTATAGATCTTTAATGGAAGGATTTGCTTTAACTCTTTCTCTGAATTCTGGTGCAAAAAGAAAGAAACTATTTCAATGAATGGAATCTCCTGGCCACTTGTTATCTTATCAAGCTTATATTAATGTGTTAGGGCTGCAGCCTGAAGAATTTGCCGAGGAATCTGAAACCTGGAGAACAGTAGTCCGTAATTACTGGTCTCTCCTTTCACCTTTAATATTCTCTGATCATCCAAAGAGGCCTGGTGAAGAGGATCCTTCACCGCCTTACAACATGCTCAGAAATGTATTAGACATGAATGCTCATTTTGGTGGTTTTAATTCGGCACTGCTGCAAGCTGGAAAGTCCGTGTGGGTCATGAATGTGGTCCCAACCAGTGGACCAAACTACCTTCCCCTGATCCAGGACAGGGGTTTTGTTGGTGTTTTGCATGATTGGTATTCCTTTTTCCTTTGTATCTTGTATTTTATTATGCTATTGCAGTTTCCGACAATAAATTTCTTGTGGTTGAATATGATTGCCACATGCAAATCCATTACTTCCTTCTTCCGTTTCTATTATCATTATATCATGTCCATTTTAGTTTTCTTACAGGTCTGTTCTATTTTTGCTTTTAGGTGTGAGGCTTTTCCAACATATCCTAGAACCTATGACTTGGTGCATGCAGCAGGACTTCTGTCACTTCAAAATTCTCAGCTTGCTAGATGCACCATGCTTGATCTGTTCACTGAAATTGATAGGTTACTTCGTCCAGAGGTATGTAAATTGAATACTCCGAGCTTTTCCTTTTTATGTATGTAGAAATCGATATGCCCATAGGACCTGGAACAGCAATTTTTCAGGATTTGTTATTTTATCTGTCTAGCACAAAAATTACCCGACGCTTGTGTTGGAATTTAGGATCGTCTTGTTGTAAGCTTAACAACACCCCCCCCCCCCCCCCCCCCAAAAAAAAAATAATAAAATAAAATAAATAAATAAATCTCTCCACTGGTATTTGCCTCAAGCGCATAATAAAACCTTGTACTATTACTAAACATTATGGCCTGGACTTGAGCGGAAAATCTTGTACTATTTTAAGCTGCTGCATAGTAACTTTATGGAAGAGCACACTGTTACAAGTCTGAATTCACCTCCATTAGCATAATACTTTGTTTTTTGAATCAGACTTGTTCACCTTCCACTTTGTCCTAATTTATTAATGATGATTAAAATTTACCTTTTTCCAATGCATTGGTGCTATATTGCTATTTCTGAATCAGAGTGGACTTGTACATTTTGTACAGAGCTCAAAAGGAGCTACATTGTTCATGGCTTGTGAAAAGTGCAGTTTTCTACCATTTTTATGGAATACCAATGATTATAGCTGGCAGTTCACTATATGCCTCTGATTGTGTTTATTAACTTGTGACCCTCGAAATGCATTAATTTGTGAATAGGATAACAAATTGAATTGAACTCTTTTTTTATCAGTAATATATTAAATCTCCTTTGATATCCTTATGAGGTCGTTTTCCAAACCCCAATTTTGGTTTAATAGTACATCCCAATAGGGCTATTAAGATTACTTTAAACATTTAGTTGCTTATTAACCAGTCCACTAATGTATCTTTTGATGCCTTTACAAATAGAATCATGTTAATACATTGGCAGCCCTTCGGTGTTGTCTGAGTTGCTGAATTTGATTTGTATGTTTGATATGATGAATTCGATTTGTACTCACATACTGAAAATCCGTTAATTGCCTGTTTGTTGTAGTTGTCTTGTTGAAGGCTCCTTCTTTTTGGGTATGATCTCGGGGAAGGCTTTTAATTTGCTGACTTGATTGTGTGTGCAGGGCTGGATCATAATTCGGGATACAGTTCCTTTGATAGAGTCAGCTAGAGCTCTAGCAACACGGCTGAAGTGGGATGCCAGAGTTGTAGAACTTGAGAGTGACAACGATCATCTACTCCTAATCTGTCAGAAACCTTTCTTTAAGTCAGTCAAACTAATTAATTGATTCTATTCATATTCATTTCCATCATGTTCATTTATTGTCATAAAGCTCCGCCACAGATAGTGGGGGTTGAAAATTTTGAACAGAAAGTGATAGAACAGGATAAAGGGAACAGTGAATCTTGGTCAATTATGCAATCACAAGTCCTATGTTTAGGGCCATGTAATTGCCAAGCGAAGTCCCAGAGGAGATGAGGAAGTATACCGGCATATCTATTTTTTCCCGTGGCGTCTGATTACAGTTAACACAGCCACATCATATTAAGATTGTGAAAGTCATAGAATAAGTTATTGATGTTTTCTGTAGCGTATAAAATTCTCAGCCAATCAATCCCCCCTATATTGTTTACTCTTCCTGTTTTCATCTTACAGGCTATCTGCTGTCTCATGTAAAAGCTGGACAAATCTGTACTTGACAAATTTGTCAATGTTTATAAATTATAAATTATAATGTGAATTTATAGTATTTCACTGCAATTTTGCAATGCCCCAGCGACTGCACATATTGACGCTGAAAATCGGATTCAACAACTGCTCTAAAATGGAGCGAGTTGTATTCTGTACTCATTTATATTGCTAATGTGGCGTTTTACCTCAATTACATGTTTTCTGAGCAACATCTATATTTATCTTTCTTCCAATTTACAAATAAGTTTTGTGTCTGGACAGTGTTGGCTTTGAGTAATTTGTGATGTTTAAAATTCGAGTCTTGTATAATAAGAATATCATGGTAACTTCCCATTCATGCTTCAAAAGCATAGTAGCTTTGTCTTTATGCGAGGGAACAAGTTAAAATTGCAGGAAGAGGATGGATCCCTTTCAATCACCATTTTAATCGTAGGCATAAAAACTATACTAGATCTTTAACGGAAGGGCAATTTATCTGATAATTAAGGTATTTTCATGTTCTCAAAAAATTATTTGATGAAGGTAATAAATAATATTTTTGCTATGGAAATTGTTATGGACCTACTTTAGGCCCATTTGTGATATGACCCAACAAAGGTCAATCCGCATCAGAATCCGTCCATAATGAGAGAAGATTCTAATTGCCCTATAATCAGAACTATAATCAAAGAATATCTGCAAGTGTGGCGGCACAATATCGGGAAAACCTTATGAGGGACTTTTTTGGCAAAAAAAAATCCAAAAAGGGGACCTAAGGCAATCTCGAAAAGGCCCCTTGGTCCTCTCGAGTCCATTTACAACAATTTTTTTACAATTAAATCTGGTTAACAACTATATGAATAAGACCTTTCGGGATGGTAAATCTTTTTTGGATTTTTTTTTGCCAAAAAGGTCCCATGGAAGGATTTTCCCCACAATATCGGGATCATCTATCCATTCTCTATGAATAAGAGGTAAATCTAAAAGGTAGGCATCATCTATCCATTATTCATTGTCATTGTCTTGTGCACACACAAACCACCTCATTTTGGCTAAACGCCATATATGTGCATGGATGATCTAATATTATTCTCAATATCTTCCATATAGATATCTTGGAGTAATCATGTTCTCTTTTGTATCTGCTTTATAAATATCTTGAAGTAACAATTTGATCTAATATAAACACACTAGTCCAGAAGAGCTAGACATATGTGTTCTTATACAGAACAAGAATGAAGAAAATTTGAAACCTCTCATATGAAAGCGAAGCGAAGAAATATTTTGAAGATAATTATATTCTCTCTCAAAGCATTTTCCAAAATAAAAACTCCCATTCCCATACAAATACGCTATCTTGTACCATTTGACTATGCAACTGTAAATATAATTTTTGAAACTCACCGAATGCAATGATATTAATAAAACGACGGTCAAATGATTATAACAGAGCCCGCATTTGATTGTGAGGCGAAGGATGAGTCAAGTTTGGTGAGTCACGAGATATGGGCATATGGCTAGCATGAGCAACTGACTTGACCAATAAGATTCGGAATATGACTGCCTCCGATTGAAGCATGTGAAACGCCGTCTAGACATCCATAGATCGCTGGTTCAAATCCGGTAGTTCTCCAACATATGTTTTGCTCCACGTATTTTCGGTCTACTGTTGCCTTATAATTCTTGTTTCATGATGTGGTTTTGTCCTGGAAATCTGTTTAACCGTTCCGTTATACATAAGAAGTCACCGGTCAAGTATCATCAGGTGTGTTAACAGAATAGCGTTACTTTCCACATGCTTATCATTCACGTGTGCGTATCTGCTATAATTCTGTTATGAGATAGTGTGACGTGTCAAGTATGAGCTTGTGTAATCTCTCGTTTCATGTATCGTTTACTCTCTCAAGACATCAGCTATATAATGTACTGATCACCACATTATCAATAAGATGATTGATTTCTTCTCTTCAATCATATTCTGAATTAGAGTTATTGGCATGGTATCAGAGCCACTAGCCACACCGGCGAGGCTTTGGTAACTCCAGCCACACATAACCAATAATTAGTGACACTGACGGTGATTAATCTCCATTCTTGGATTGATCAATCATCAACACAATGTCCACAAATGCTTCTCTGGTGTCAAATGATCCAGGCCTGAACAGTCGGAATTTTACGAACAAGAAGATCACGGTACGTCTTGATGATTCCAACTACCTCATCTGGAAGCAACAAGTATACTTCATGGCTAAGCAACACAGACTGTTTTCATATCTCGATGGCTCCGTCAGTATTCCGTCAAAGCAAATTCGTAGCACTGAGACTGGTCTTAACGTTGATAATCCAGAGTTTCAAACGTATGAGCAGCTAGACTCTGCGCTGGCATCCTGGCTTCTTGCCTCTGTAACTCCGTCAGTACTCCCTGACTTGGTTGGATTAGAAACATCCACTCAGATCTGGCAAAAATTGAATCGATTATACAAGATCTCGATAAATCCTCGTTAACCAATCGGAAAGGAGAATTGAGCATGCGTGATTACTTGGCCAATCTAAAGTCCATTTGCGATCATCTCGCATTGCTCGGTGAATCGGTTCCTAATTCAACCAGGATATCTCACATTCTAAACGGCCTTACTGTTGAATATGAGTCTATAATCGCTGTTATCAACTCTGCTAAACCGAAGTTTGATCTTGATACAGTGACTACTATGTTGCTTGACTCAGAAGCTCGGCAAAAATCGTTTATAACCAACTCACTGACTCAAGCTCACTGTACCACTGCATACTCTCCCGGTTTGAGTAGTCCTCATGATGATCCGATGGTTTTTACTACTCATCCCTCAGGATCAGTGAGTCGAGATCAACCGTCCATACAGCCTTTTCGTCCTCAATTTGCAGCTGGCAGAGGACGTGGTCGTGGATTTTACCAGTACAATTAGTATAAACCTTCATGCCAAATTTGTCACAAGGTCGACCACTTAGCTGATGTGTGTTATTTCAGAAATGACACAACCAGTCAAAATCGTCCCTCAACTCAGGTTCATTACATTGATTCTAGTACACCCTATCATATGATGCCATATGAACCTGCCTATGCATATAATTGGCCTGTGCACTATACTGAAATTCCAATGCAATCCTCGTCTGCTCTTCCATCAACATATAGTCAGTTTGTCCATCCTACTGTTGCTTCTGCTAGTCAAACTGACCCTCAGTCAGCAATACAACATTTTGGTAATGTATCTGCTCATACTCATGTCATGAATCCAGTAGCTATGACTGTATCTGCCTCTTCTGCTAACCCTACAGCAATGAGCAATCAGTCATCTTCGTCTGAATCAGTAGTACCTCAAGCATTTGTAGCTTCTCCCGAGGTTATCACGGATGAGGCTTGGTATCTCGACTCTGGCGCTACACAGCATATTACCAACTCAATGGCTACTCTTCAGTCAGCCACATCACCACGAGGTAAGAGTGCAGTCATTGTTGGTGGTGGTACCTGTATTCCTGTCTCTCATGTTGGTCAAACATGCTTAACTGCTCCAAATTTTGCTTTGCATCTGAATAAAGTGCTGTGTGTGCCTACTATGCAAAAGAATTTAGTCTCTATTGCGCAAGTGACAAAGGAAAATGGTGTATCAATTGAATTTTTTCCTAATGGCTGTGTTGTCAAGGATTTGCAGACTCAAACATACTTATGACTGGAACTGAGACTTGTGGAATGTACAAGCTAGGTGCTACCTCCTCTTCATGTGCTTCAGCAGGTGTACCAGCCTCTGGTCATCAATATCAATCTTCTTTCAATTCATGTTTTCTTGCTGCTTCCTCAGACAATTTCACCTTGTGGCATAGGCGTCTCGGTCATCCTCATGGAGGTATCAAGCCGTCAATGCATGCGTTCTTAAATTGCTTAATGTGCCTATTTCTCAAGTCACCCACAGATGATGTATGTAGTGCATGTAGGTTGGGAAAGAGTCATAAACTTCCCTTTGTGTCATCATCAACTGTGTACAATAAACCACTTGACTTGATCTCAATGGATCTATGGGGTCTGCTCCATTTGTGTCTAATGGCTGTGTGTATTATCTAGCATTTGTCGATGCTCATAGCAGATTTACATGGCTTTATCTCTTGCATAAAAATCTGAGGCACTTGCTAAGTTTAAAGAATTTAAGCTACTCATTGAAAATAAACTCCACACAACGATAAAGCAAGTTCAGAGTGATAATGGTGGTGAGTTCATGTCATTTGCACCCTTCCTTAAATCTTGTGGCATCCAACACAGACTGACATGTCCGTACACGTCAGAGCAAAACGACCTTGTTGAGCGTAAGCACAGATCAATCGTTGAAACAGGCCTGACCTTGCTGGCCACTGCTTCGTTGCCTCTCTTTTATTGGAGTGATGCTTTCATATCAGCTGTATTTCTGATCAACCGCTTGCCCACACCTGTTTTACATGGTTCCACTCCCTATGAAACACTCTTTGGAGTAAAACCAGACTACTCATTGTTAAAGGTTTTTGGATGCGAATGTTTTCCCCACTTGCGTCCCTATAACAGACATAAACTCCAATTCAGATCTGTTCCCTGTCTGTTTTTGGGGTATAGCTTGCAGCACAAAGGCTATAAATGCCTCGATCGCCTCACTGGTCGTGTATATATCACCCGACATGTGCAATTTCATGAACACATATTTCCAGCTGAGTCTCAATTCAGCATCAAACGTGCATGTCAGTCCAACTCTGTCCCTGGTTTTGCACCACCCATTCTCAGTCCTCAGTCCCCGTCAATCCCATCTGCTCTCTCTACCTCATCTTCTCCCTCTTCCCCACATCGATCTTCCCCTGTCACGTCACCATCTTCTCAATCCTCAGCTCATTCCTCTCCCCAATCATCATCCTCTCCTCAGCTCTCACCTCACCCAGTTTTGACTAACACTCACTCCATGACAACCAGGAGTAAAGCAGGTGTCTTCAAGCCCAAAATCTTTACCGTGAGTGAAGATGTCCACATCCCTACTAGTATTGAGGAAGCTTTTGCTGATCCTAATTGGAAGAAGGCCGTACAAGAGGAATATGATGCATTACATAAGTTTGGAACATGGGAACTCGTTGTTGTTCCAACTGACAGAAAAGTCATAGGCTGTCGTTGGCTATGTTGCTTCAAAACACATGCAGATGGCTCCATCGCAAGATACAAAGGTCGATTAGTAGCCAAGGGATATTCTCAGGAGGCTGGAGCTGACTATCGAGATACCTTTAGTCCTATTGTTAAAGCTACAACAATCAGGGCTCTTCTGACCTTAGCTGTCACTAAGCATTGGAGTTTGCATCAAGTAGATTTCAACAACGCATTTCTTAATGGTGATTTGACTGAAGAAGTGTTTATGGAACAACCCCCAGGTTTTGTTCAACATGATTCTGATGGTAAGCCATTGGTTTGTAAGCTCAAGCGTGCTTTGTACGGGTTGAAACAAGCACCACGTGCTTGGTATGTTAAGCTGAGCAATTACCTCCAAACTCTGGGTTTTATATCTGCGAAGGCTGACTCGTGTCTATTTGTAAATAGAACTGAAACTGATGTCACTTATCTTCTCGTGTATGTGGACAATTTGGTGATCACAGGCTCCAATAAAGACGTAGTACAGACACTTATTGCAAAGATGAGTTCACTATTCTCATTAAAGGATCTGGGTGAGCTCTCCTACTTCTTGGGAATTGAGTTTCATCGATCATCTAGAGGAATTCACTTGACTCAGAAGAAGTATATCCATAATCTGCTTGCAAAGACACAAATGACAGGAGCTCACTCTTATGCTTCTCCCATGGCTGTTAATGTCCAACTCTTTGCCAAAGACAGTGTTCCGGTCTTTGATCCAAAATTATATCGTAGTATTGTTGGCTCTCTTCAGTATCTGTGCTACACCAGATCTGATATAGCCTTTACTGTCAACAAACTGAGTCAATTCCTCCATGAGCCAACTATCAAGCAGTGGGAGTGTGTTAATTGGCTCTTGCGCTATCTAAATGGTTAGCACTCATGGCCTCCTGATCAAACCAGTTGCACAATTCAATATTCAAGCCTACACTGATTCGGACTGGGGTGGTATCACAGGCAAGAAAAACAAAAAAAAGATGAAGTAGTTGAAATCGTGCCTGAAAACAAACGATCCACTAGTGGCTATTGTGTCTTTCTCAGTGCAAATCCAATTCTATGGGTTTCCAGAAAACACCAAGTGGTGTCCAGATTTGCCACTGAAGCTGAATATCGCAGTGTAGCTGATTCCATCCAGGATCTTATGTGGGTGCTGTCGCTGCTGAAAGAGCTATACATTGATGTTGTCAACACCCCTTTTATTTGGTGTGATAATACTGGAACAGTCGCCTTGGCCTCGAATCCAGTTCTACACTCCAAGACTAAGCATGTGGAGCTTGATGTTCACTTTATCAGGGAAAAAGTAGCTGCGGGTATTGTTCAAGTTGGATATGTCCCATCAACACATCAGGTTGCAGACATACTCACTAAGCCGCAGGTTTATGGAATGTTTTTATTCTGTCGTGACAAGCTTAACATCATATCCACTGATGAGGTGCATAATGGTGAAGTCAAGATAGGTTCAATCTCAGAAGGAAAAATGTTAACAGAATAGCGTTACTTTCCACATGCTTATCATTCACGTGTGCGTATCTGCTATAATTCTGTTATGAGTAGTATGACGTGTCAAGTGCCAGTTGTGTAATCTCTCTGTTTCATGTATCGTTTACTCTCTCAAGACATCAGCTATATAATGTACTGATCACCACATTATCAATAAGATGATTGATTTCTTTTCTTCAATCATATTCTGAATTAGAGTTATTGGCAAGGTGGGCTTGCTATTATAATTCAAAATTGAGTCTTATAAAACATGTTTTGTTCTTCTGCTGAGATTTCACTGAATAGCATTCGCAACCCGAGTGCAATAAATTGCCACAACAAAGGTGACCTGACGAATAGCTGCGTTAAGCCAAGAGCCGTCTCCGTATTAACTCGTAGTTTCTCAGCCAAAATTCATAACGCCTCTAAAAACTGATACGGTGACTTGGGATTCACAAAGGGTTTAAAATGATAGCCCCAGAACAGAGGATAAACTGAGATGGTCAGTTATTGTCTGAATGTCTGGCACTGTCAAAAATGTTTATATATAACGTTGGCAGAGTTTGAGAAAAAGCCGGGTGACAAAAAAAAAAAAAAAACTACCACCAATGAAAGTTGTAGACTTCAAAGACCGACCACATTGGCATCCATTATTAACAAACAAGGAGACTTTCAACGCCCACTTAGAGCTCAAGTATTCTGTTTGGAAAAAACTGAAACAAACCCAATCCCAAAAGGTCAACTTAAACATTGAAGATTGCTATGGCCTGCGGGTGCACTTTATGGTCAAGACCTGGAAACATACATGATAAACAGCCAAGCTAAGAGAATTAGTACTTTAACGAAGTGTTCCTCTTAGCAGGCACCTGAATTCTGCTCTTTGACTTGTTCCTACTTCTCTGAACAACGCTAGCACTGCTTCTGGAGGAGGACAGCGATCCTCCCTGCCCTCTCTTGAGTGCTCTTCTGCGGGAGCTACTACTGCCGTTCCCAAGTGCTGCTTTGGCCACACTGTCTGTGAGTATTTCTCGCGCCCTCTGAGGTTTGATGGATTGTTTGTTCAGGTACACTAGCTTTGGAAGAAGACCACACACTGCTTTCCTCAGCTGCTCCTCGCTGATATTGCTCTGAATTGGATTTCCCAGAAGATTCAGAGCCTGCAGCGAGTTAAAGTTAGCCACAAGCTGACCTAACGATTTTGTTGTTGTGATCTTGTTGAAGCTCATATCCAGAACAGTTAACTTCAGTAGCCTGTGGAGGCCCTCAAAGTCGCTAATCTTGTTCCCCGCTAGGTATAACTCTTTGATGAGTGTACAATTCGATAACCCTGGTAACATACCGGAGAATAAGTTGCAAGGTGAATTAAAATGAGAAACACGCCATCATTGAGTATAAACCTCAGCAGAAAAAGAAACTAACCTTGTCCAATTCTTGAGATGCGATTATAACTGAGATCAAGTACTCGCAAACGTGTTAATTCTCTGAGTCCCTCAATGGTACTGATCTTATTTCTTGACAAATTAAGAGTGTGAAGACCCTTTGGGAGCAATCCTGGCGTGATGTGAACTGCAAATAGATGAATTGAACTGAGTCAATAAGTTATGCAGCTATTTATTGCCGTATTTGAAGTGTTATTTTCTGTTGCTGTGGTTATACCTATGAAATTATTGGACAAATTGAGAGTGCGGAGACTGGAGAAATGTGAAATAGCAGGAATGGCCTTCAAACCAACACCCGTAATGTGAGCTGCAGATGAGGCTGGATTCAGAGACTGTACGATGCTATTAGCAAACAAAATCTCCTTTGAAAGATTGGCACCTGGATGTTGAGCTGTGCTTCTGACCATTGATCTCCCAGTGTCTGGAGATGTAGGATACACGATGTCTCTTTCAATGTCATCATCACCGTCCATTGGAAGTGGATCTTGGGTTTCTAGATCTCTCACCCACTCGTCCACCCTTGTGAAGGACGATGATTCTGTTGAGAAAGCCACCCACTGGTTTTGAGGCCAAATGTTTGATTGACCAATGTGAAATGTCCCCCACCGTTGGTTATCAGTATGTTCTTCAATGGAGAGTTTGCCAAAAGATTCACCGGTATATGATCCAGGCGATTCGACATTTCCCACTGCCTTAACTTGTTTGGGTTCGAGGATGTCTGAAGAATAGCCACATTGCCTGTTTGAAGCAGCAGCAACATGAAGAGGAGGTAATTGCGTTGATTTGCTAAACCGAGGTCTGTGTATATTCCTGTGGCTCCACAAGAACAATTTCCACCAGAGTCTTCTACTTCTGGAAGGGAGAACTTGACTTGATGAATGCTTTTTCAACATAACTTTATCGGCACTGCAATGAGTCACTCCTGACTTGGGGCTTTCAAGATAATCCATTTGGTTTTCTGATAATCCCTGCAGATCCTCGTAGGACTGAGAGGTAGAATAAGGCAATTGGCGAGTCAAGTTCCTAAATACGTCCCTTCTTTCCAGGTCGGAGCAGGAGCGCTTGAGATTTGGAGAAGCCCAGAAAACAGCCTTGCCAACCCCAGGATCACTGACATGTCCACTTTGGATCATATCAATACTCTTTATGACTCTCTTTAACATTCTTGTCTTCGAATTGATTGTTGGCTTCAGTTCCATATAAAATGGGAAAACTTATCTCAGCATCTCTTGGACCAAATCCTCCTTTGCTGGCATTGGCTTCATCTGTGTGGCTTTGGAGATCCATGTCAGAGAGTTCCCTCTTGATTGAGGTTGAATCTTCATGCTCATCTTCCCCTTCATAAGCTTCCTCTGCTTCATGCTGCACAGGACTTTCAAGATTCATAACCCTCACATTGCACCGTGAATTTATCTGGATCCCGCGCGGTTCTTTAACGTCTACGGTTGACGCCTTCAACTGCTCTATTTTAAGCTGCAGACTTTTAAGTCTCCCGTTCGTAGCTTGTTCTTCCTCCTGAAATAAGTAACCCAAATGAAGCCAAAATCAATCGATGCTTCAGGTATATTCAACCTCACAATACAAAATAAGATGCAAAAATTCCGAGTTTTTACCTTGTTGGCATTCTTCCTCCCGGTGAAAACAGAGAAACATTTACACGTGGCCATTGCAGAGGTTAAAATTACCACAAAATCTTCTCAGTTCAATCTATATTGTCGCTCACATCTCTGCTCGACGGCGGAGAATTTAGAAATCACATTGGACCCAAATCAAAAGTTAGCCATAATCAGTGGGAAGGCGCAGGACAAGACACAGAACCCAGAGCGAGAAAAATCGAAAACCGGCAAACGAAGAAGCAACGCCTGCACCGGCCGGCGAAAATGTCTCTAGATTGTCGGCCAGAGTTATAGGTGCAGTAAAATCTTTTCCTCAAAGCTTCATGTATATATATGCCTCTTCCAAGAGAGACCTGCCCAGTTTAAGATCAAACGGTCAGACGGGCAAAAATCCATTTAAGAAAACTAAGAAGCCCCATCAAACACGTCATTGGCGTCCATTATACGAAAATGAAAACACTTTAGAAATTGCAAAATTCATATCGGCCCAACTTAATTCCATCAACCAAACAAATTCATTACTTTAACAGATCTAATAGGAACTGCAATTACTAGCTCCCATTAAAAATAGGATTTCTTTTCATGGGTTGCAGATAGGTTCGAATAACCATCAAGAAAGAAACAGCAACAGCAGACATCAACCTTTGTTCTATGACTCATAAGAAGAAAAGGAACCCAGTGCCTCATGATAGGGAGGCTGAGGCGCGATTTCTGGCATAAACTACGAAGCTTTTTATGTGGTGAAAAAAAAGGTGAAACTTACCTTAGGAAGCAAAAAAAATAATCAACGTGGTGGAGCTATCAGGCAATAATGGGCGCCATGTGGAATCCGGAGAACTTCGAGAGAAAGCTAAAATGGAGAAAGTGAGGAATGGAGGGATTAGGAGGGGCAAGAAAAGGCAGGTATTATTTGGAGATCATCAACGGCAACGGCAACGGCCACAACAACGTACGCGCAATCAACACGTTGGCTGTGCTTTTGTCACCCTCGGCGTGCCTTGCTCCATGGGCATCCTTTATAGGAGTAATTCACCGCTCCAATTATAACCACGCGGATATTATATTCTACTCCCAAAATATAGTTATAATAAATATGTTTAAAATGCAACCATTTTTCTGAAATATTCCTCTCTCTCTCTCGGGAAAATATTTATTAAGCCCTCATGAACAACTAATATTGATATAATAATCAATTTAAATAAAAAATAAGACAAGTAGCTGGAATTTCATTTTTATAATAAAAGGGACAAGAGCCAATAGGGGTAGTATTAACCTTCCTTTTCCCCCCGTTGTCTTTCCTATTCATTTCATTGCTTCTTCAATCATGTATAAATTATAATTACTCATGATTTCTGCCCCTCAATTAAAAAAATAAAATAAAATAATCTTGCACGCCGTATACAGTACTAAGTAGTAAGTACTCCTTTTTGTATTCAGCTTAAGACTTAATTGACTTTTTTTATACAAATTAAGAAAGTTAAATAAATTATCTAAAATATTTATATTTATATTTTTTATACAAAAATAATTTTTTTATTTATAAATTTATATATAATCAAATGATACACAATATATGTTATGATTAACTAAATTATTTAGCTTCTTTAATCTCTCCAAAAAAAAATCATTTTAAATCTTATATTAAAGAGGCAAGAGAGTATATTATTTTCCTTTTATATAAAGAGGATTTATCATTTATATCAGGGTTTAAGATGCAAAAATATACATATGGTTTTCCCAAAAGTGCACCAAAACCCTAAGTAATTTTTTTGGTGCAAAAGTGACTATGTGGCTACAAAAGTGGGGCAAAAAAATTCATTGACCATTAGTTTGACTATTTTGTATTTTTAAGGTTGACATGGATGATGACACTCAATTAAATTTCACTCTAGCTGGCACTAAAGAACTAGAGAAAATTACAGAAAATGGCATAGATATTTTAGAAATTACGGTTTCACCCTCTCTATCAATTCATCCAATTTACCCTTCTCTCTTTTAATTCCAATCTTACGAGAAAATGGCATAGATATTTTAGAAATTACGGTTGCCCTTCTCTATCCAATTCCCCTTCTCTCTTTTAATTCCAATCTTACCTCATCGGGTTGCCCAACTCTGCCTCCTCATCGTTGTTGCCGCCTTTCTATAATTTTCAAATTTATTTGGACCATTTTATGTAATTTTCTCCAATTCTTCACTGCCAACTGAGATGAAATCTAGTTAAATTATCATTCATATCAGCCTTAAAAATACACAAAAAGTTAAACTAGTGGTCAATAGGTATTTTTGTTCCATTTTTATAACCACAACCACTTTTATACCCCAAAAACCATTTGATGTTGGGTATGATGGTTAATTTTGTCCATTACATGACTTTCATGCAAAGTTTCATGAGGTTGAAAACAAAAATTTTGTTTAATCGTTGCGGAAATCCAAACCCATAACTCCTTATAGTCCTCGTGAATTATTAACCTTAACTCATTACACTAATTAGTTAATAATTATTAATCCGTAACTCTTTACGGTACTCATGAGAATTCATAACAATTTATAATATTCATAAGTTTTAGGATTACTTGTTAAAACAACTATTGGGGTTTAGGATAATTTGATGGAACGATTATTGGAGGTTAGAATACTTTAGATCACTCGAAGACTTCAAGGTTGTTGATGTCCTCTAACGTTGATCCACACAAACTATCCCCGATTGCAATGAGAACTCCTTCTCTTAAAACCTCCCACTCCTTGAATGTTTGTTAGGTGAAAACAAGGTTGAGTTGTGGTTTTCTTGGGTTTTTATCTTTTCAGGAAGATGGTGGTTTCTTAAGATTAGGTTAAAGATAGGAGGAGCAAGATCATTGGAACCTTGTCTTTCTATGGATGGTGCTTTTTTCTCTCTAAACCTTTGGTAAAGACCGAAATTTAAAGAGCATAAGGATCTTATTTTTCTCTTAGAAAAACGCAGGAAAAAGCACACCAAAAATCAAGACTTTATAAGAATCTAACCCTAATTTAAGTGTTCACAAGAAAGGTTCAATCCAAGCTTGAATTGGAAAATCCAAATTACAATGAATTGAATTTATATCTTGATTGATTGATTGAATTTAAGATAATGAATCACATTTATATCTTGATTGATTGATTGAATCAATCATTTAAGATGATGGATTATATTTATTTCCTTTTTTTCCTTCAAAAAAGGTCCATAAAAAGGGCACATAAAAAATCAACACTTTATAAGAGTCTAACCCTAATTTAAGTGCTCACAAGAAAGGCCCAATTCAAACTTGATTTGGAAAATCCAAATCATAATAAATTAAATTCATATCTTGATTAAATAATAATTTAAAATGATAAATCACATTTATCTCTTAAACTAAAATTCAAAATCATTTCAATCAATCATTTATTATTTCTCTCATTTTCATCCAATCATTATTGGATCTTTATATATTTATATATATATATTTAGATAATTTAAAATTATCTTTATAACCTAACCTCTTTAATTTAAATTCAAATTTAAAATTCAAACTTAAATTCAAAATTGGAATTCCAAATTCAACTTGGCCTAAAACCCGTTAGGTCTTTCAACACATTTTGGCCCTTTTGTGGAGAAAATGATTTCCTGGGGACACCATATATGACGCCATTTTCTCCTCATTGGGCTCCAACCCAAATACATCTTTACTCTTGATAAAGCTCAATAACAATTATTACCCCAAGTTTGCTAATTTTAAACAATCGGGAATAACATTTTGTGTGTGACCCATTAGGTCTAATTAGTCACCGACATAAATAAACTTTGACCAATTAAAAACCCTTTAACGAGCCCAATTTATTTATTGACCTCATAAGATACTAGCAATGTTTCATGCGGTCCCTTAACTAATTGAGTTGATCAAATGATCTACCTTTCATATTTGGATACCGTGCAGATATCATCTCTCACATCGTCATTCATATTTAGTCGAAAGCAAAGATAGAGTATCATCTCTCTTAATTGACTAAATGCAATTATTTCACAGAACTAGGAATCTTCTTATATTAACTCCATAACAGATCATGACTCTTCATGATCACTTCTTCGCTGTCTTTACGACTCGAGTTAATTAAAAGCTATCCAAGCTCTACCGTCTTATGAATGACTAATCCCTTGTAGGAATCGTGAGTCCTCTCAAAGATGTCCATCTATACACATGTTTTCGAGTTACACCCAAGAGTACATTGTTCTCCCCATTTTCAAAGGTGGATAGAGTTGTACGGTCAAAGTGTAACCATAGGACATAGTGTTTGATGACATCCTTAAGTCCAGGACGATTCGTACTACCAAACGATGAGAGAATTTATATATCCAATGATACTCTCTACAATGAATCTTTGTGGAGTCTCTCGGCGAGTCTGTTCGGTACTATCTATTCTCTAACAGATCTATCCACAACATCAGCTAAGGCATCTCCATGCCTGCATTCCATGAGGTCCCTACCTCGTATCTCTATACAAGTAGATGATATCGTGCTAATCTTATTGAGATCATCAATGCCTTTTCTTGGTGATTCAAGACTAGGAACAAGTTTTAGGTAATAGATATACGGATTCTCGAGTCCTCGTGATCATAATCTCTATCATTGATCCTCGAGATTAACACATATTTTATTCTAGGGCTTTTATCTTTAAACACATATTTACTTTAAAATAAAGATGAGACATAAATATGATAAAGATAAAATCTACTCATTTATTAATAATAAAATACTACAACGTAGAAATGGTGTTGATCTGTTCTCACAGATTGTCTCTAGGACACCTAAATACTAACAGGGTTAACTTTTGAAAATATCTTATATGTATGTTTGCACCTTAACCCTTTATATCAGGGATCCACCCCCATACTTTATACATAGTTCACTGAGTTTTTAATTAAATAAAAAAATGTTTAAGATTAAAAAATGGCTGATTTCTAAACCCGGCGTGATTCTTAAAATAATGGCACCTGATGCGCAATTTGGGTGTTGTTGGTCCAGCCACTCCCACCCTTCACATCACCTTTTATTGATTTATTTAGGTATGGATCTCTTATTCGTTTGCTTATTTCTTACTACGATTAGGATGCCCTTCTCATCACTCATCATCATCCCCCTCCACCATTTTTCTTCTAAACCATTCGTTTATTCATCACTACCCATCAAAAAGCACTCCCCTTTTTTACTGTTTTTCTATCAAGTGGAGAGGCACTTTTCAACCCCCTTTTTGTTTTTGATACTACATGGTAGGAGAGGGGAGTAGGTCAACTCAGGCATGGGGGAGGAAGAGTTAATAGGTTAATCCTACGTAACCGCGCTTACTAAACGCATTTGGTTTTTTCTTTTTTCTTTTTCATTCTCAGGAGTTGCATGTATTCAACTGTCTCATCTTAATAATAACTAAATTTTGGTATCCGTGCCTTTGCTTTTTATTTTAAAATTTTCTGCATGAATGTTGGTTTTCGTTTGACGAATGGATTTAATAAAGATTTATGGTGTTTAGTAAGTGATTGAACAAGTTTATTTTAAGTGATTTTTTACTTATAGAATAGATCTACAAGGAAGTCTTATCTAATAAAATATAATGGAGTTTTTAAAAATGGTTGTGGACTTGCGGGCGTCACCATTACCAAAAACTTGGAAAGATTTGAATAAGGAAAAAAATAATTAAAAAATAATTCACCGTCCCTCTATATAAGATTATTCTTTTTAATAAGCTTGTCTTTTTTTTATAAGATCTCATTTGATTGTCTCGATAATAAATGTATTTTTATCCATTTACGCTCATCCTCTCACATGGTTTATTTACTAGACAATCACTTTCTTCCTCTTCTCATCATTATTATTTTTATCTTATTCATTCATAAATAGGGATACCTTTTTGAAAAGAAAAAAAAAAATCTACTGTATATGTCTTTGTTATTTTTAACTAATTTAACTGTTTTTTAGAATTCTGATATTCAATTGAAAAGATATAATATTACGGACAGAGGAGTAGGGTGGGGACGACGAGGAAGTGTATGGCTGTGGGAGGTGGCAAAATTAGGTATGACTACGGATCCGACATTTTATTGATTCGAATAAACTTATCCATAACTCAGTGAAGAAAAATAACAGAAAGACATAAATTTAATTTTATATTCCATAGACATATGTCTTTTAGATGCTTGTAGAGCCATCAAAAACAGATCAGGTCAGTCTTCATGAGCCCGACTCCTGACTCGTTGAGTCCATAAGTGCATATCTCAAATTTTGTTGTTCTTTCCAGATCGATTCCAATTAGCTGGATTCAGGTTAGGCTTGAAAGGTCGCATCATTTTTTTATATAGTTTTCAAAGACTACAAATAAATATTTAACATAGAAAATAAATTTTAATGTCCGAACTAAATAATACGAATATAAATCTCTAATCTTTAGTCATTGCCGAGCTGGAATGGACTTCCACGCATAAAACTTCCAGCAGCAACAAGGAACATAAAAAAAAAAAAAAATAAAAATAAAAAATAAAGATGCAATCATCACTCTTAATACTACATCCGGTTCTAATTATAAAAACGCATTGATAGTGTAAATTGTACAGTAAAAATATTCTTATAATTAGGACCGGAGGAATATAACATATAATTTGTAATGTGATTTTTATTACAAATTATATTTTATATTTAAAACCTAATGTTTGAGCCGGCGCATATATTTTATATTCATACATTTTAGCGTTAAACTTATGTTGGACCAATCATTTTTTTAAAAGGTTATTTTGGGTTCTTACAAAAATCAAATATCTATTTATTTAATGAATGTAACAAAATATGGTGTGAAACACGCCATTCACACCACAAACACAATGACAACTCAGATTCCCTGTATGAAACGGACCGATCGTTAAATCTCAAATGTTAAATATAAGATTAACAAGATATGTAGTCGTACCATTTTTGGGGGGGGGGGGGGGGTGTTTTCATTTAAGTTTCATTAAAAAATTTAAATCAATTTAAGAATGATCGATATAACAGTAATAGGGACAACATGGAGAGAGAGAGAGCAGGAATTGGTGGTGGGAAGCTAATTTACAACAAAAGGACAAAAAAGACATGTCCTCCCTTAAATGACGCTACAAATTGATAGCCCCCCGCCATTTCTCGGCCTCCATTCATTTTTTAATTCCCTTTCGTACCCTAAAAATACCACACCTCACCTAACTACGTGTCGTACTCATCACCGTACAATCATGTGGCATCGCATTCTGCATAATCAATCCAAGTGTCAATTGTCTTAGCTTGGGCCATGATTAATCATATGGTGCCTATAACTGATAAATTAATCATATTCACAATTTCTCAATTTTATCCTGTTGAGAATGCTTGTGCATGTGGGAGAAGATGTATAGCATATTTCTTTCCATAAAACGTTAATTAATTTAAAACATATTAAATGTGTTGACTTTTACTTCATCTTCATGTGAGCTGGCCTTCCATTTGGAAAATGAGAATTAGAGCGGTGCATTTTGTTTTTGGCATTCTATCTCTACTTCTGTCAGCTTTAATGAAATGTTACTTTGTCTTGTTTAAAAAACCATCACTATAGTTAATAGTTTTATCTCTTTAATCAACTTCTTGGGTTAAGGTTAGTAAATGGCCAATCCGGGTGAGGTATAAAAAATTGAAAATAATTAATTTCTCATCACACCAACATAAAACATCTATAGTTTTATATTTAACAAAATAACCATATACTTTAACTACATATTTGAGATATTCTTAAAATTTTCTTGTAAAGATACATTTGACAAAATATTTTTAAAAAAATTGAGTTTGCAGTGGAAATGAATATGTCGTTTCAAATTAAATTATTTTATAAATAAAAATTTATATTTATCGTTTTTTGGGTCTTAAAACCAATTTCACAAACCATGACTTTAATTAACGAAACCCTACTAACTCCTAAATATAAGATTTAAATGACTTTTTTTTAAAAAATAATAATGAGAATAATTAAATTATTTTAAAGTATTTATATCTATCGTTTTTCTCAAAACTAATTTTTTGACTTATAAACAAAATGTACTACCTCCGGTCCTAATTATAAAAATGGGTTGACTTTTTATGGAGAATTTACGGAAACTAAATAAATTACTTAATCATATCATATGTTTGTATATAAATTATATATTAGTTTATTAGTCAAACTAATTTGGTTTGGAGAAAAATAAAAATAATTTAAAATAATTTAATTAACTTCCTTAATCTCTCAAAAAAATCAACTTAATTTTATAATTAAGACTGGAAAGAGTATAATTTAATTATACTTAACATATGATATTATTAACGTTTTAACGTTTTATTTAATTTCCTTCAACAAAGATTTAAAAAGCCAACTAAGATTTATGAGTGGAGGCAGTAAAAGAATGAGGGGGGCGGCAGTTAACAAAGGTGTAAAGCCCCAAAATGGGAGAGCAGGCACGAACGTGGTTAAGAGTTAAGACTTAAGACAGCGAACACTGCCAAAGTTGGGCCTCCTCCTTCTCTGTCACAACCTCAATGATACCACGAAGAACCAGACCTGTCTTGCTCAAAACTCTCTGCTTCCTTAACTTCATGTCCTTGTCTTTTTCAGCACACATCTTTAGGCCAGCTCATGATAAATAATGGCTGCCATTCATCTCAATAGACGTCTCCATGATGCAGCTTTGGGAAATGGAAATCCTGTTAATTGTTGTTGTTATTGTTTTCCCCACCTTTCTAGTATTAAATTGGTAGATAAAGCCAAACTGGGCGGTTAAAAATTAAAGGAGCCACAAGGAGGACGGTCCAAACACTTCCACAGCAGGCTGGAACGTCGGCCTGGAAGACACTGTCATTCTCGTTCATCTATTACGAGGAGGCTCATTTATTATAGTATTATCGCCTGTTTCTACAAAGTATAAAACTTCTGCATCATCCTTTTTTCATTTTATTTTTTCCAATCCCCATTCGGTTCACTGGTTCCAATAAAAACAATAGCGAAAAATGAAGTCCTTCCATAAACTTAGATTTTTTCGGGGCATACGGAATTCCCCCAGATCGGGCATTTGTGGAGATAACTCTCAACACTATTTTCTCCATTCTCACGTGTCAAATCAAAGATATAGTTATAGGAAAACAAGTCTTTTATCACTTGCTTTCTTTAAATGGATATTGGTTTCTGGTCGCTTCTTTTCTTTCACTGTGATTTAGCCCCCCTTTTTTTTGGCAAAGGGATTTTGCTCACATTCAGGACTAAAAACGCTGCTGCCGCCAACTGTGGTTCAAAATATATATTTCTTCTTATCTAAATATAATATCTAATTGATTTTTTTGAAAAAATCAAGAAAATAAATACTCATCTGGTCCTATTTATAAAACACTTTTAACATTTTTCACACCGATCAAGAAAATATATACCCCTATTTAATATACAAAATACCAAATGAAAACAAAGTCAACACCATAATAAACAAAGGGTTAAATCGTACATTTACATCAAGACTTTAATGAGATGCCTTATAAATAAAACAAAAACAGAAACAAAAATCTTTTCTCTATCTTACGTATGGAACCAGAGGAATAAGTCACTTAATCGTATCATATATTATTAAATTATTAGTTATCAAATTAGTGATTTAAATGTTTTGAAGTAATTTAATTTACCTCTTTAATCTCTTTAAAAAGGTTAACTATATCTTATATTCAAGCCTGATGATAGTAACATCTTTTTTAAAAAAATTCTTAGTTCATAATATAAGTTATTATGACATGGTTTACAAGGTAGTATTTTTTTTAATTTACCTCCTCTATTTATTGATGATACACATTGGATATGACGAAAAAAGAAGATATATGAACGAATTTAAACAGAGGTAAAGTTTTTTTTTTTAAAAAAAAAAACTTTAATTCAAGTCATTTAATTAGTTGCTCGCTTTGAGTTTTGATGAAGTAATTGAAAGTGAATTATAGCTTCAACGGTAAGGAAGTGCCAATATTTTATATTTCCTGGTTATACAAATTTTGAACTCATACACGGTGACCCTTGTGAGAGAACATTTTATATGGTCGCTTAAATTTAATAATACTATAAATGAGAAGTAAGTCCAAAAACGTAAACATAACGAGGAGGACTCAGCTTTGCTTTTCCTACGTCTGGTGGGACTCGCTTGTGGCAGTTGAAGCCATCTTCATCTCATAGTCTGCTTAAATTGTTTGTTTGATAACGCGACAATACAGTGCATGAGAGATGGAGCTCACACTCCCTCAGAAGCTCTATCCTGACTATTGGGCCACAAACCTGAATAGTGAAAGTCCAATTACACCTCGAGTGAATGGAGCTATTGAACTTCACTGGGCTTATTTTATAAAAAAAACTTCACTGGGCTTATGGGCTTTTTAATCAAGACATCCAATGTTGTATTGCGGCGATCCAAGAAAAGACCGGGGGGATTTTGGAAACCACTTCGTTGTTGATATTGAAATTACAGGTGTCCGTTTAGGTTGGCAAAGGAAAATAAAATTTATACCATTCTGGTCATATTTATAAGTTCACTTTGATCAAAAAATTTGGTTCTTTTTATAAGTCCATTTTGATCAGATAAATGAGATTATGACAATTTTGCCCATAATAATGATGATGAGAGAAATTGGCTAGCTATGTTGGAAAGAGAAAAAGATAAGAGAGATTTGACAATAAATTTTAAAAGGTACTCATTCATAAAGGAGGGTAAAGTTGGAAATTTGTTCCATAATCATTGAGATACTTACCGCTCTTTGGTATGTAAGATTTGGTCAAACTGGACTTATAAATAAGATTAGAGTGGTACAAGTTGAGATAAAACTCATCTCGTATATTGTAAATTACATTGAAAAACAGCTTCGACCGCAAATTCAAACAAGCACATCAGTTGTTTGGTTCAGAGGGGTTTGGGACTTGGTCGTAATTTAACATATTGCAATCCAACGCGCAGGGATTGCTAAATTTTGGTCAGCCTTCAAGCGATATTCCATCTCTCTTGAAGGATGCCAGGATGATGAACAGGGGAAATCAGGTTACTAAAAAGAATGACCAGTACTCTCTTTGATTTGCCACTTGTGCAATGCTTGTTTGCTCTCAGACACATCTTATTTGGTGTTTGGCATTCATGCAGGTTCTCGTTCCTCCGGCTGTTTGTTTCTTTTTATTTCTTTGAGATGTTTCCTTCTATATATATAAGCGATCAAAGATTCTTTTTATTTAAACGGCACGCAGTTGCATTGACTGCTTCAGGACACAAGAATAGACATACTTTTAGGCCATGTTCGTGAGTTTGGAGGGGGAAGGGAAGGAAAGGAATGCAAGGAGAATGAAGGGGAAGGGAAGGAAGGGAAATGGAGGATATTCCACTACCCTTGTTTTGCGAGTTAAAAATATAGTGAGGGGGAAGATGGAGGATTAATGAGCCTACATTTACCATTTTGTCCCTTTCTTTAATAACTAATATAATTATTATACTTTACAAATAAATTTAAATTTAAATTTTCTAAAAAATTATTTATGTAAATTTAAATTTATGTAGTGTTGTTGGTGGCGGCCACCACCATCGCCGGCCACCACCGTCGGCGGCCGACCACCACCACCGTCGTCGGCGGCGGCGGTTGGTAGTGGGTGGTGGTGGTGGCGGCCAACCACCACCGCCGGCCGGTGGTGGTCGGTCGGTGGTCCACGGCCACCCGGCGGTGGTGGGTGGCGTGGCCGGTGGTGGTGGTGGTGATGGTGGGGGCGGCGGCGGCGGTGGCGGCGGTGGCGGTGGTGGCGGGGTGATGGTGGTGGCGGTGGCGGCGATAGGGTGGTGGTGGGGGCGGGGTGGTGCCGATGGTGGTGGTGGTAGGGTGGTGTGGTGGTGGTGAATGAGGGTAAAGTAATTAACTTATTTGCCCTCTTAAAACCCCCATATTGGGGAACTCTATTTTTTAGAAGGAGAAGGATTTTGGAGGATTTGTAAAATCCCGATTCCCTCCTCTCCTATTTTTAAAACTGCATGAAACGAGGAAGGGATTACCAAAACCCTCCCTTTCCTTTCCTTTCCTTCCAAAATAAAACTCGCGAACATAGCCTTAATGGCTAAGCATTTTCGTTACACTGCATCGGACTTTTTTTTACCCGTATGATATTTAAAATTGAACTCTACTTTTGTAAAAAAAAAAAAATTATATTTAAGTCAGTCCAATTATTATTTAAGTTTGTCGGTGATAGTGGCTAATACTAATGGGTTCACCATAGCCCTGCGTCCGACTCCAGCATTCCCTCTGTGGGCTTTTTTATAATAACAAGCGTTTAATCACATAAATAATGTTTAATCCCGTATATTTTTAGAATAATGTTTTATAACTCTCCTCCTACTTAAAGAAAAATCACATAAATAAATAATATAGTTAAAGATAAAAATAATGCTAACAATAATGCACTGGGTTTCTTTGCTGTTTATCATTGCCTTTATTAATGTTGTTTAGTAGTGCTGCTTGGATAATACTCTTATGCTCTATACCATATTCGTCCCATGTTGAGTTTTTCCGTATTCTATCATCATATTCATTGCTTTTATTGCTTCCAAATGTGTAATTACATAGTTACGTGATATTGACTTATGATTCAAGAATCAACGTGATAAAATGTATTATTAAGTTTTATTTTATTGCACATTGAACATGATTTCATTGACTTTAATTGTAAAGTTTTATGTTGTTGCAGTAATAACCTAGTTTTTAATATAAATTGTCAATCATTCATATAATTTACGGAGATCCTTTCAATAGTCCGAATATGCCCTTTTTTTCATATGCTTGAATCATAATTATATAATGATTAATATAATCATGATTTCTTATTTAATTTCCAAATTCAAATTCAATTTATCCCATTAAACCCAAATTAGTTATGGAGATTATACAATCGTATAAGGTGAATTTATTGTTTATACATGGAATACATACGTCAATATAATTATAAATCTTAGTTTAACGTCTAATTTCAAATTCAACTTACCTCCTCTTATATTCAAACTCCAGTGCCTTCGTTATGATGCTGAGTAGTGCAGCTTGGATAATTCTCTTATATATAATGTATACGATCCCAGGTTGAACTATATATTCTGTATTCACCATATCATCATTTTCGTTGTTTTTATTGCTTCCAAATGCTATATGATATTGACTTATGATTCAAGAATTAATGTGATAAAATACGGAAATAAAGTACCTCAAATAAAACTAATTAATACAATTTTTTAAGTTTTATTTTATTGCACTAACCTAATTTTGACCAAGACTTTCGTTGACCTCAATTATATATGTATACACACACATATGTACACATATATACTTACACACACTCACAGATATATATACATGTGTGTCTCTATATATATTTATGTGTGTGTGTGTTTGTGTATATATGTATGTATATTTGTATATAGACATACACACATGTAATCACTAAAAACCAAACACACTTAAGAAAATAAAATAGGGGTATTTTAGGAAGAAATTGACCAAAATTAGAATGTTGTCCTATAATTAGGACTAAAATCAACTCTCAAATGTTGTCTTATAATTAATTAGGACCGGAGGGAGTATAAATTATTAATTATTCATATAATTTATGGAGATCCCTTAATTATGAAGGGTGCTGTTCTTAGATATGATTAGATCACAATTATATAATTATATATATAATTTATCTGGTTAAACCCAAATTAATTATGGAGTTCCCTACAATTATGGAATGTGAATTTATTGTTTATTCATGAGACATGTAAATATAATTATTCATATAATTATGGGATAGGATATTATCACTTCTAATTTTATGTCACTACCAAGTCACTATCACTTTTTGTTAGTTATGATTAGTTTTGATGATGTCTTATATGGATGTCATTATTGAAAGCAAAAAGATTGAGTAATATAGTTATCTCCTACATTGACTAACTACTTGTATTTAATGTAGATTAATCCAAGATGAATTATAGAGATTGATCAAGAGAAGAGAAGAAAGAAAGAGTTAGAGTTATGGAGAATGATCAAGAGAAGAAGAAAGAAAGAAGAACTTGTTGAATGAAGTGAAGATATCGTTATTCAAGTTCTAAAATTGATCTTAGAAGTCTCGAAGGTCATATGGAAGTTGGAATGGGTCAATTTGAAGTTAAAGTCAAGAAAAATCAACTTCAGGATGAGAAAACTCGAGTTTGGAACACAAAACTCGAGTTTGAGACTCAAAACTCGAGTATACAACTCAAAACTCGAGTTTGTAGTGTCTTTAGCACCTCTGGCGTCTCTGGACAAGTGAAAAACTCGAGTTTGGAACACAAAACTCGAGTTTGGGACTCAAAACTCGAGTATGCAAGTGAAAACTCGAGTATGCAACTGTTATCAGCACTTCAGCTCCACACTGTCTCACGTTCAGCATGGGCGACCTCTGGTGATTTGATGATATCTCTCAAACCAGGAATCGAATTGACGTGAAACCAGTGACATTTGAAAATAGACATCCAAAGCGTCATTTTGATATATAAATCAAGTCCAAAGGTGTCAAGATCAAGGAGCTATGATTTTTACAAGTTGCCACAAGAATCAACGTCACAGTCCAGACCCACCTTCGGTATTTTGAGTGTAACTCACAATCTACAAATCGTATTGAGCTGAAATCAGTGGCATATGAAAATAGACTCAAAGAGCTTTCCATCAAGAGTTGAACGGACCAAAACAGAGGTCAAACCAGGGAGATATGGCCCTCGAAAGTTGACAAATAATTTCAAGATAAGTCAATACTGCAGTATAGGTTTGCTTACTCAAGTATTGGACTTCCAGAAAGCAACCAAGTCTTTCAAGTTAAGTCAATACTGCAGTATAGGTTTGCATACCGCAGTATTGGACTTCTAGAAAGCAACCAAGTCTTTCAAGTTAAGTCAATACTGCAGTATAGGTTTGCATACCGCAGTATTGGACTTCCAGAGAGCAACCAAGTTTTTCAAGCTAAGTCAATACTTCCACCTTTACTGGAGTATGTAAGTGAAAGTATGCTATACTCCAAGTAAGCAAGATCCATACTCAAGTATTGGACTTCCAGAAAGCAACCAATATTTTCAAGCTAAGTCAATACTTCCACCTTTTTGGAGTATGTAAGTGAAAGTATGCTATCTTGCGATGGCATAAGCATGAACATACTTTAAGTATACAACGGTAAAAACTGATTTTGAATTACACGAATTTGCAAATCACTCTTGTTTGATCCTATTGCTTTCATAAATCATTCACTTATGTTCCCGAGATAAGTTTAACAAGTTTATTGAGTGAATTTCGGTTAAGCACGAGATGAAGATTAATGAAGATCAAAACAAAAAGCAAAAAGGTGCTCAGTGCATTTAATGCACCTCTGCAAATCTACCTACTCTCAGCTAATTCATCTGAGCACGCCTTCTGAACGTTAAAGAATGCTTACTACAACAAGCAAACTCTTCTCCAACGGGCAAATTTCCGAGAGCCACCTCGGATCAATTAATCAGTGGAATAAGCAAAAACTAGAGAGAGAAGAAGACCAAAGCTCAACCCAAACCTTGTCGAGATAGGCAACGGCTATAAACGGTCATATGAAGTTCCCTACCTATAAAAGAGGACATACTCAAGCAGAAAAAAGTGGAGAAACAAGCTTACACTTCCAACATCGATACTCGCTCTCATATCATTTGCACTCTGTTTTTCATGTTTAGATAACTTAGAGAGTGAAGTGATTTATATTTGATCCTCGTGCTTATCTATTCACTTCTAAGAGAGAAGATTTATTGTAATCATTCTATTCTTCGAGAGTTACTCAAGATTGGGTGATCTTGAGAGAGAACACATTGTAACCTTACATTGTGTAAGGGGGAGTATCTCGGTGAGAGATTTGGCTTCACAAGTCTTGCGGGTGAACTTGTGGTTTGTAAAGGCTTCTCTTGTGCCTGGATTAAACAAGAGGATAGTGGATTGAAAATCTCAAGTTGAGCTTGAGGAATTTGGACGTAGGCCAAGGATTGGACCGAACCGGGATAAATCTCGGTTTGCATATTCGCTTCCCTTATCTCTTATATTTCAAAGATATATGTTTGAATGACTATCTATTGTTTTATAACTCTTTTCTTGTCATACAAACTCATTGCAAAAAAGATTTTCAAAGTTACTAAATTTTTATACTTCACCCAATTCACCCCCTCTTGGGTTCAAATGTTCTTACATTTTTCACCGTTAGATTAGAATCTCATCTATCTTTATCATTTCTCTCTCCTATTGAGATTCTGATCTAACAGTGAAAAAGTGGTAGTGACATAAAATGTAGATTCCCGACTCTACATTTATGTGACTATTTTCATTTAAGGATAGGATATTGTCACTACCAATTTTATGTCACTACCAAGTCACTACCACTTTTTCACTGTTAGATCAGAATCCCATTTACCTTTATCATTTCTCTCTCCTATTGAGATTCTGATCTAACAATGAAAAAGTGATAATGACTTAACAGTGACATAAAATTAGTAGTGATAATATACTATCCCTTTAATTTATTGAAAAGATGAAGGAAACTTATTGAGATTTGAGAGGAAGGAGGAGAGAATCTAGCCTGATTTTAATTTTAGGTGCCGACTCGGCTGCGTCCGTCAGGTGGGCCTCGCATCACTGCTTATTAGTGCTGAATGCTGATCCCCACCATCCCATAACCCTCGTCATCCTCCGACCCAACCCTTTGTAGAAATTTAACTTCCCACCCAGTTTCCTACACGTCATCTCCTTCCCCTAAAATCTCCGCTCCCCAAAATTTACACGACCCGCCGGTCTCACACTCTGCGACCTTCCCATTCCTCCATTCCCTTTCCTCTCAATTCCTTGTTTTAGAATTTGTATCTCCTTTTCCGCTTTCGGTGGGTCCCCGCTCTTCGGGGTTAGCTCTGAGCTTACTTTCCAATTCCATGGGATCGTTCGGGATGGGGCTTTGGGGTTTTCATCTCGCCTTCGCCGTGTTGCTTTCCGGAAGCCTTACTTGCGCCGCACGACCTCATGCGGCTTCTCTCGGGAGCAGCGTCTGCCCTACCGTGTCCCTCTCCGAATCGATCTTAGGGTTTCTTGATTGGAGCTGCTTGCCCAGCGATGCTGCTGGATCCATCGAATTTGTTGGCGTCACCGAGGTGGATACTGTTCTTTCATCTGCACATGTTTTATAATTTGTGATATAATCTCTCATTTCCTTGATAGTTCTGATTTTTGATTGCGTCGCTGTTTCGGCTTAGTTTGGTTGCCTCGTCTGAGGGCAAAAGTCATGCGTGCTTCGGAATTTAACTTGTCTTCAACTTCGATATGCCTAATTTTGGGGTCACAAGGGGATATTCTTTATACACTGATGATTCTCAAATTCTCACCGTCCAGAATTTTAGAAGGTTACCATAACTTAACCTAAAACCACGGTTTCCTTTTAGGAAAATGAATGAGCCACTGAGAAGATCATACTGCGATGTTTATCTCTGAAGCTTCGTTTCATTTATTTTTTCTGGGCTTGACGAAAGCCCTTGATCACCCATGGTTTCTTGCTTCACCTCTGATGCTTTGTTTCACTGTTTAGTTTGTTGTCTGTATATAGGACACATCAATAATTTTTTATCTTAATATGTTAATCGGAGTACTGTGTACTGTGTTTCACGCTCACCTGTGACTATGTTGTAGTATGTGCGTGATGTATGAAGCTATATTGGTTTCTACATTTTTCGTGTGATTTCTAATATTTATGCCTTCTAGCTGTCCATATCATAAATGAGATTGACATTCTTAGGATGTAATTTGGTGTGAGTTTTGGCATCTATTTTTTTCCCTGAATTTAAAGAGAGCAAAAGGTTTAAGCAAAATGCAAAATACCGTTCCTAATGCCTATCATTATTCCGCACCTTCCAGCTACAAGGTGGAGAATGATTTTTGGTATATTGATTTGATTTGATGTTGAGTTCTATGATGTATGGAACTTTGTTGGCATTGATGAAGATGATAGAATATTGAGGGTATACTTATGGTATTTCTACATGTTATAATATGCAGGGAGATGAAATTTCATTGCAAAAGGCATTAAATATAGTTCACAAGAATAATCGTGATTATGTGGCTGTGCTTTTCTACGCATCTTGGTGTCCTTTCTCTAGGATATTTAGACCAAGTTTCTCCATCATGTCTTCCCTATATCCTTCCATCCCACATTTTGCAATTGAAGAGTCAACCATCAGGCCTAGGTTTGTGTTATTTCGCTTATTTCATGGATCGTTTGGTGTACAATTATTATTTTTTTTTTGGCTGGAAATAACTATTCATCTCTTGCAGCATACTATCAAAATATGGCGTTCATGGCTTCCCTACACTATTCATTTTAAATTCTACCATGCGTGTCCGTTATCATGGATCCCGGACCCTTATCTCTCTCTTAGGTTTCTACAGTGATGTTACTAGTAAGTCCACTCTTGCACTCTTTTCCCTTTTAAGTTTCTTTAAATGAAATCTTCATATTAACCAGTTCATGATTTAGCTAGTTTTCATTGCTCTTTAGATGAAAATATAGGCAGAAGTATTTAAACTCTACAAGGGAACTTAATCTATGTGCAGAATAATGTCATAGTCTTCCTGAAGCCTCACCATAATCAACATGAGAATTTTTCCTTATTATGTAATCTCCAATATGCACACAGAACAAATGGGTGAATTTACTTGAACAGCACCAACTTCATGCTGTAGAAATTGTGTTTCATCTGGTGGGGTGTCGTTTTCCCAGAAGATGTTCATTATTTTCATTTAGTTTGTTATTGGTGAATATAAAACTTGGATGCTTGTTTTTGATTGACATGATTTTCCTCTACACTCGGTTAAACCTGTATTGCATTTTGTGTTGTAGTTAAGGCACGGTCAGGGTCATAGGTTTTACTCCCTCCGATCCTAATTATATGAACACTTTATCTTCTTCTTCTTCTTAAACGTTTTTCCTTTAAAAAATGCCTTAGGTGTGGGAGAAGTCCCTTGATAGCTTTTTGGTGCGATATATTAAGCTTGTTTGGGATACCGGTGGGAAAAATGACGTATAATCAATTTGACTTATGGAAAAGTCAGAAGTCAGATTGTGAAATTTGTTTTATGTTTGAATTGGTGATAGCATAAGTAGCTTTTGTGATTTGAACTTATAGTCAATCTGAAATGTTTTTTAGGGTACTAAAAATACACTTTAGGATACTGAACGCTACTAAAAAAAAATATTTCATGATCTTGAAAAATTATTATAGTATCAAATCCTAAAATATTTTTTAGGGTACTGAATGATACTAAAATAATGCTTCAAGATACATAATTGTACTTAAAAAATACCTCATGATCTGAAAAAATTATTTTAGGATCTTGAAAAGGATTTCAAAAGCTCCCCAAAGTAACTTTTGGTCCTTAAGTCCAATTGGAACAACTTTTCAACCAAACATAAATAAATAAATAAATAAATAAATAAATAAATAAAAGAAAAAAAAAAAAGAAAAAGAAGAATCCCATGAGTCCATTGCACACAGTGCACAAGTCTGATTTCGGCATACCAAACATGCACAATGCATTTAAGCTTCGTGTGACAGTGTTCTCTTATTATTATTATTATTTTTTGTAAATGCAGGGATTAGGACTTTTTCACATGATCAACCATCACTTGAGAAAATTGGGAGCCTGTCAGTTCATGAGAAACATGGTTACACTGAGCCAGAAAATTGTCCATTTTCTTGGGCAAGATCACCAGAAAATTTGCTGCGACAGGAGACATATTTAGCTCTGGCTACTGCCTTTGTGCTTCTAAGACTACTATTTTTCATTTTCCTCCACTGCTTGCATGCGTTCAATGTGTTTGGAGAAGTGTTATCCAAAATATTAGATTAGGGAGTTTGTTGGAACATCCCCTGGTATATCTGAAGCGAATAATGCAGTCTATAATCTGTGTGAGGGTGCCTTGCAAGAGAAGTAATCTGCAGGAAGGAGCACTGAATGCTAAAGTTTGGGCTTCCAAGTCCCTTGCTACTGTTTCAATTGGGGAGGGTAGCACCAGCCGTGGGATGCACCAGTAAGCTGATTGCTCTGAGGAGTAGTTTTCTGTGATGAGTGTATGCTCTTTGAAAGGTTTGGCTGCAGGAGATCGTGAAACTTATGTTAGGATTTGTCTTCAGACCCCTTCATGGGTGTGACGTGGCCTGATGATCTTTAAGAAGGTCATCAGGTTCCTGACTGAAGTAATTAATCCTTTTTCATTTGGCCATATGATTTAGAATACTTGTTCGTTTGGCATGATAGAAATTTGGGACTTCTATGTGAATAGATTGTATAACTAGCAAACTCAAGCTTAAGTCTTCAATTCTTTGCCTTGTAGGCTTGCATGAAGGCACATTGTTGACCATCACCACATAAATTAATTCTTGTTGAGAATGAAATGCTTGTAAATGCTCAGCTTATCACTGGTCTACATGTTGGAGTAAATGCATGATCATATTGACACGGATAAGATGGAGATTAGGGCTGTACATGGACCAGGACAGGGTAGGTCATTAGCCCGTGGTCTGGTCCGGAAGGTTGTTGTTCAGCCTGAAGCCCGGTCCAACCCGGAGAAAACCCCGATCATTATCGGGTTGGACAGACTGGGTTAGTAGTCTAGCTGGCCCAGTCCATCTTGCCCAGATACAGAACATTTTCGGAACTTGAAATCATGGCATTGTTATTGTTGCAGGAACTCTGTTTAATCAGATCAGCTTTAGCTTGCATCAGAGGCTGCCATTCTTGATCTGAAGCAACCATGATATGGGATCTCCCTTCAACAACCAGTCCAAGCCTCTTCATTTCACATGTTTAAATCAAGTCAAGTCTATTGTGACATAACAACATCAACTACTGCTTTTTCTCTGCGCCTATGACTCATAACAAGGAATAAGATAGTTAACTTCAAACATTTCCTTTTTGTCCAGGATAAACACAAATTAATATTAAAGATTAAGGGATCACAGTCATGTTTTTTGGAGGATGAAAAAGTAACCTTTATAAATTTCTTTTCCTTTAAATTTTTAACCAACCAAACATAGGTGCCTGATGGCAAAACCAAAGCCCAAGGAAGAGAATAAGGAAGAATCAATCAACCTATCAAGAAAAAAAGTTAACAGTAACCTAAGTGAAAAACTTCAGGTCATCCTCACCCACCTGGGTTGGCTATTAGATGGCTTTCAATAGTTGGGTTGAACTTCACAGGCTTTCTTGAACAGGGATGACCTCTGTGTATACGACGCTCATAGTACTGGATTTGCATCAGTGCTGCTACTGGACAGCCTTAGATTAAAACCACCATCAACTACTCATGAGAAAAGGCAAAGATATAACTGATAAGACCTTGGCTCTGGATTGAGAGAATTCTTCAAACCCTATCTTGTTTGCAATCGCTGAATCGGGGACAGGGAGGCCAAAATTGCAAATGGAAAAAGTAGGGCAGAAGTAAAAATATATACTCCCCTTAACGACGTCGTTTATGTTTTATTTTTATTTTTTTGAAGGCTATAATTTTATATATTAATAAAATTATATCATATATCCGGGTAGGAGCGGGCTTACTAGTCCTGGATCCTAGCCTGATACCCGGTCCTACCCGGTCTTGCCGAATGTGTTAGACTTTTTTCTCCTTTTGGCGGGTTGGACCGGGTCCGAGTCGGACTGGGTCGGGTTCACCGGGTTTCATAAACACCCCTAATGGAGATGGCATCATCGCCTCTTATCTAAAGGGAGGGTAAAATAGTCATGTAATTAGATAGCTCGCATTTGGACGTCGCATTCCCAATTGACACATCCGATTTGTTGGCTAGTTTGCTGATGATATCATATGCCTGTTGATTATACTAGACTCTCTTGATTGGACGGCCGAGTTTTGATGTTTGGATAGCGAGGTTTAGGGAAAATCTATATGGGGGCTCTTTTAACAGAAAAAATCCCAAAAAAGGCCCAAAGATTTAGAAAATCCTAAAAAAAGCCTCAGAGCCTTTTCTGGGATAATTTCATTAAGACTTTAGTTGTTAACGGGGTTGATATAGTTGTTAATGGGTAGGTCATTAACAATTATATTAGCCCCGTTAACAACTATATCAGCTCCATTAACAATTATATCAGTACGTGTTAACAAGTATATCAGCTCCGTTAACAACTAACGTTTTAATGAAATTATACCAAAAAAGGCCTTGAGATTTTCAGAATCTTTGGGCCTTTTTTGGATTTTTTTTTTCTGTTAAAAGGGCTTTGATATGAATTTTCCTGTGGATTTACTTGGATGCACTTGAACAAAATTGTACTCCTCTTGTGACGGGTCTAGTAAAACCATTTAGAGCATTTATGTAAAAAATGTTTTATTTTGAAAATATTTGAATTCCTTACAAAAAATAAATTGTTGAAGTAATTAAATCACATGCATGACGTTCTCGAGCAAGGTATTCTATTCTTCTTCGTGATAAATTGGAATAGGTGAGTGTTTGAATTATAGGCAAAGCGAATTGATTATGTGTTGTGCAAATTAAATGGGAGTGAAATTTTGTCACGCCTTAAAGAATTTCTTTTATAGTCGATTCCTTCATTTGTCAAGTATGCACCAAGATATAATATAACTAAAACATGAGGAGTATCACGCAACAAACAGTGGACCAGTGAAGAAACTGTATGAATTACATGAACAAGAGCAAGTATTTCGTAGCAGTGAAACCAAAATCATATGTACTATTGTGAATCCTTAATATAAGATATATTTAGAAAGTTTATCTTAGTCATTAATATAAGACATATTTATTATATTTATTAATTTTTTTTAATTTTCTAGTTATTAATGCTCTATCAACAATAATCAAGGTAATGAGAGATGAATGAAATAAAGAAGGATGAATAGAGTGTTTTATAAAATATATGTTATATTAACTAATTTAATTTATTTATTTTATATAATCAAATTTAATAAATATGTCATAGAGTCACGCCAAAATGGCGTCAAATGAGGGATACGGGAATTAGTATGCATGGTGAGGGAATTGGAGGATGGAAGAATCAGCTAGGAAAAACTTCGACATTGTCTAATGTCTCTTGCAATTGCCAGTTTCTTATTCTCTCTCACTCTCTTTTCCCTATAAAGATTTTTTTTCAACAAAAAAAAAAAATTATTGTTTTGAAATATAAAGCAACAGTAAACAATTATTCTTCTTGGAAAACCATATGCAATTTTTTCATGGAAAAATGAGGTTTCCTAAAACCTTGTTATTTAATTGGATAGAAGCAATTAATTATACCCTTAGAGATTATGATAGGGACCTTTCTTTGAAGGTTGTAGTGTATTCATAGAAATTGGTAAGTTGTAGTTATTCATTTTCATGCTTACTCGGAGGCCATAAATATAGCTAATAAGTTAGTAGAGTATTCACATAGGATAAAAAGCAATTTTTGTGTCCTTGTTCACTCCCCTCTTACTCGCCGAGGATGATGACTGATGAGGGATAACTAGCTCGAGATCATGTCGTAAATCTTGTTGTAATCTTGTAATACTCCTCTAATCCTAAATGTTGACATTCTTAAAAAAATTAACGAAGATAAATAAATTCTTTTAGAGTAAATACGGAAACCTTTTTAGTCATTTACGATAAAAAAACTTACGCGATCCTTTTATTTCAATGACCCTTATTCGTCTGGATTAAAAAAAATCGACCAAAATGGGGATTATTCGTCCATTATTTTAAGTGACTAAAAAAAACTTTTGAAATTTGTGAGGGATAAAAAATGTCGCCAACCAATTGAACGTTAGTTGACCATTAGTTATACCCTTATTCGTCCTTTTTATGGATTAAAAATTATATTTTTTTTGTAAAGTTTAAAAATGGAGCAATAGGCTAAAAATGGGGATCGTGTTTTTTGTTAGGGCAACATTGCTACGAAATGATATTTACTCATTATTTTAAAATACTTTTATCTATCGCTTTTTTTATTAGATAAATCAGTCTGACTTATCAACTCATATATATAATCTAATGATAAATAACATATGATATGATTAAATAATATATTTAATTTTTTTAATCTCTTAAAAAAAAATCAATTGAGTCTTATATTTATAAGAGTAACCCATTTACGTTAATGAGTTCCAGTTTTACAGCAAAAACAAAATTAAGTTTCAAGTATAAGATGGCATGGGTTAAGGATATGACTAAGAGCAGTTTGTGGAATATCAACAATATAAAAGGACTAGGGTAGGAGTAGTGAAGCCACGCATAAGAATCAGCATTCTGTCAGAGCTACGTCAGTGGTCATCCAGGTCATCAAAGGCACGCAGTGATCCTCCCGCTAACCGAATATTATAATCCTACGGCCACTTCCTCTCTAGAACTCACACGGACGGCGGAGATTAACCTTTCATTTTCCCCTTCCTGCCCAGTAATCTTCTCTTCCTCAAACGCAATCCCCCGGTTCTATTGTTGGAGGGAGTCAGTTAAGAGTCTAACGCAACATACCAAAACTGCTGACGCACCGAGAGACTGAGAAACCAAGGAGAATGAGCGAAACTTGCTGAACAAGCAGAGACATATGCCGGTATGCTTTCTTTCTTTCTTTGTAGGTTAACAGAAGCTTGACAGTTTTTCTACTCGGTATCTGACTCTTCTATTCAATTCGTGATCATGTGTGTGTGATCTTTGGTACTTTGTAGCTTCCTGAAATGCTGGGTTTATGGCTGCGTCTTGCCGTCTTTTAATCAATTCGTGATCATCTAAGGTCTTCGGTACTTCGTTGCTTCCAGAAAGGCTGGATTCATGGCTGCGTCTTGCCGTCTTTTGTTCAATTCCTGATCATGTAAGGTCTTCGGTACTCTGTTGCTTCCTGAAATGCTGGATTAGTAATGGCTGCGTCTTGCCATCTTATTTTCAATTCCTGATCATGTAAGGTCTACGGTACTTTGTTGCTTCCTGAAATGCTGGATTAATATCCGCGTCTTGCCGTCTTTTGTTCAATTATTGATCATGTAAGGTATTCAGTACTTTATTGCTTCCTGAAATGATGGATTAATAGCTGTATCTTGCCTTCTTTTGTTCAATTCCTGATCATGTAAGGTCTTCGTACTTTGTTGCTTCCTGAAATGCTGGACTAATAGCTGCGTCTTTGCTCCTTGGGTTTATTTAAACTGAAGGACTAGTGGCTTATTGACTGTGGTGCTATATGGACGGTTGACGTGTTTTAAACAACTTGTTTGAGGCCCCCGGTTTATGAAGTTGTTCTATATTGCAATTTCCTTTCTGGCTGCTACTAGCCTGCCACTGAATTTTCTTTTCCGACGGTCACCTAATTTATAGATCATAGAGTTGTTAAAAAAGAGAGAGGAGAAAACAGATACTACATTCATGGACTATACTTGCTTCTGTTGGTGCTGCAACATGACGTGGAAGTTGTGCTGGAAAAAAAACAGGAACGAAGAGAAAAGAGAGGAGTAAGTGTTTATGATGACTAGGATACCCAATAAAAAAACTATTAATCACTTTTTTTCCGTGTAATGAATCCATTTATGCTTATTGTACTTTTCTCATATCCTGGAACCAAAGTTCATTGATACGCTTAGACTTGACTGCTTGGCAAGTTTCATCATAAAATCTGCCAGATTTTGAAAATTTGAATTGGATCATTTAGTAAACAGTTGTTTCTCCAAAACATTAGCATTAATCTGTTTTTTTTTTTAAAAAAATTGCTTCATTCCATTTTGTTTGGTTATGCATCTCTCTGGTTTTTCTTGTTGCAGATATGGTTGAAGCTATGAAAGGCGTTGCTAAATTGGGTGCGGAACTCACAGTGGAGGAGAGGAACCTTGTCTCCGTTGGGTACAGAAATGCAATTGGAGCAAAAAGGGCATCGTGGCGGCTACTATTTTCCTTTGAGGACAAGGAGGAGGGCAAGGGTCATTAATTGAATGTGAAAAGGATAAAGGACTACAGAATGAGAGTTGAAGATGAGATCTCAAATATCTGCTATGACATATTATCACACTCATAGACAAGCACCTCCTTCCATCTTCCACTACTGGGGAATCAACTGTTTTCTATTATAAGATGAGTCTTGAATAATTTCTAATTCTTTTAGTAGATTTAAATGTTTTATATCTTGTGACGTAAAGTTTTTTATTATCTGAGTAGGATTCAAGATATAGCTTCAAAAATCTCAGAATTTATGCAAGTACTTTGGTTTTATACTTTTTAAAACATAATGTAACTGCCAAAAGCTTAAACCATTTGGTGTTATGAAGGCCCAAGTTCATATGCGTTTGTTTTTGCTGGGATCACAAGCTTTTTTCTCCTCCACGTAGGAAAGGAGACTACTACCGTTATTTAGATGAGTTTAAATCAGGTGGTCATCGCAAAGAAGCTGCAGACGAATCACTCAGGGCGTATGAGGTGAATTTAGTTGGACTTTTTTTTTTTTTTTTTTTTTTTTTTTTTTTTTTTTTTTTTTTTTTTTTTTTTTTTCGATTTCATGATTTCTCTCATTTTTAAACTTGGTAGAAACTAGAAACTGATAGATAACTAAATGCAGGCTGCCACTGGTACTGCTGCCTGTGATCTACCCCCGACTCATCCAATCAGACTTGGCCTGGCATTGAACTTTTTTTTTTTTTTTTTTTTCTACTATAAGATGTTAAGCTCTTCTGAGAGGTTTCTCATCTCTCTTCTCTTCCTTATTCCGATTCTTCAACTGTTATAAATGTAGACTTTTTTTCTCAGGGGACAGCGTTGACTTTTTAACAATTTTTAAACGTATTTTAGGTTTTATGTTTGTATCAGAGTGGTTTTACGCACATGTCAACCATAAATTTACATTTTCACTCAATTGTTTCTTTGAGCTTTTTTAAATTGCCACTTTCCTGTTTTACATGTACTGTTTATAAACTTCATATTTGCAGGGCCTGCTATCTGGCCCAGAAAGCACTTGATGAGGCTACTGCTGAACTTGATAATCTCAATGAAGACTCCTACAAGGACAGTACCCTAATTATGCAGCTTTTGAGGGACAGTCTCACCTTACGGGCCCCAGACCTGGATGATGGAGGTGAGTTTATGTAATTCCTCTTTCCTGATATTAAAGGGCTTCTTTTATGGATATCCCTTTATCTACCATTTTTTATGGCACCTTTTTTCTTCGGTGGACCTAAAGAACATCCAAATTAGATTGTCATAGTACTTAGTTTGTGACTGATGACTACTTGCAGCTTTCCTCCTAACCCTGCTTAATACTCTTGGAGTCAGATTTGCTCAGAAGCCTCCCCCTCAGTATCCCTTAGCATCTCTCAATCCTGACCGTCCAAAAATTGATCCAACCGTTCAGAGAGAGACACCTCATCTACTTTTGAAATTTTCATATTTACCGCATGCGATTTTTTGAAATATATGAGGTGTACGTCTCGAACGGCGGATCAATTTTTGGATGGCTAGAATTGAGGGATACCGAGGGATACCGAGGGGGAGGCTTCAGCAAATCCGACCCGATACTCTTTGCATATGCTTGTAGGTTGATATATGATGATGTGTATTAATGCTATAGTTTTGCATATGTTATCATCACGTAGTTCTTTTAAGTTTTAACAATTAAAACAGCATTATTCTTAATTTGAACCTCAGTTTTTGGAACACAAGTATGATGCTCGAGGTTCTTGGCTGCCGTTATTATTAAAAACTTTTCTTAAATGGCTTTGACGGACTGATCTATTAGGCATAATGCTTTCATAGTGTGGGAAGTTGAGCTTATAATTTAAGTCATCCCAGCATGTAGCTGTTCTGGAGTCATGATTTATGTTGTTGCTTTCTGGGTTGAAGTTGGCAGCCTTTTTTTTTATGATGGTTTCACGTCATATGTTTTATAACAGTACATCTCCCTTTGAATTTAATTCTAAAGCCATACGTGCTTTTTAAATTTATAAATCGAATTCTGAAATTCTTGAAGTTGCACACTACGTAAATACGTAGTTAGTGTAGCAACAGTTTGCCGCCATGTTAAAAGTCTCCTCTATTTTCTGAATCCATCCCGGACTTTACATTTAGTATGATTCAAGTACGATGGATATAATTACCATATATTTGAATTATTATTGAATGCAAACAGCCATGTGTGCTGAAACATATTCTTCCCCTCCACCCCATTTCTTTTATTCTCATTATGATCGCAAATGAACTGGCTTGCTGCTACCATTAGAGAATATTTCTTGCATTTTTTAGATTTGTTCCTTTCCATTCAGGAATCCTTTTTTAAATTTAGAGAAATTGTGTGGATTCTTTCAATTACCATGTTTCAAACTGGAAGATGATCCTTCAAAAGTTGATGAATCTCGAGCAGAGTAAAGATAAAGCTAGTGGAAGTGATGCATCGCTACATTGCAGCTGTTAATGGGCTACTTGCTAAAGTTGAACTACATTTGTATCAGATATTTTCTGTATGGATCAATTGCTGACCTGAATTCATTTGGCGGGATAGTTGGATAGGAAACATCGTGTAAACTGTAAAGAATGGATTTGGTCACAAAAGAGCTAGAGGAGCTGAAGTGTCTCAGTTGTAGAAAAAAGACTCTTCGGCTTGTATGGTTTTTACTTTCTTAAAACACCGGATCTGCTAGCATGTGTTCTGATAATCTCACCCCTTGCTAAAGATATTTGCCCAAGTGTCAGTTAGCATTAGCATATTTTAAATGATTTTATGTTGTATGAAGTAAATAAGTAAAGAATTTGTTTAAAACACAATTTTTTTTAATAAGAAAATTTTATTTGATTCTCCTGTTTTCCAAATAGCCACCAAGTCATTGATTAGAGAGTGCTTTCAGTCATTTTGGCGGCAGTCACATTTAAATTAGTCTTATTTTTTTTTAAAAAAAAAAATTGTATTGAAGAATAAAAAGGACTATAACAGCCTCTCTTTAAGTTTGAATAAAGTTTTTTCTTTAAAGAAATTATACTAAAATTTCTATTGAAGAACATCCTCCAATTTACTTTGTTGATCAAGTTAATAAACTTAAGACAATAAAATAGTTTAGAAATCATTTTGGGGTCCCATTTTGGCCTAAAAAATATCACGAGTGTAAAAAGCATATACTCTTCAATAAACACAAGTAGGAAACTTTTAGAATAAAATAATTAATCCTCCATAAATTCTGACAAAATAGTTTACATTTTGAATCATAAAACTTGAAGAATACTCTATTAAATATGTAAGGAATGTAATGTGTGTGTGAGAGAGAGAGATTGTGCTCTGCGATTTTATTCTTTAGCTCCCCTCACAGCGAATCCAAAATGAAACCAGAGAATTCCTGTACAATGACTTGCTTTAACGGAAGTATTAAGATAATTTAGCGGAAGGAAAAAATTGAAAATTGCCACCTGAAGGATCCCTTTTGTTGTTTAAACTGATGATTTGTCATGAGATTTGGGAGATAGGGCGTCTGCAACCGCAGGAGGCTTCAAATCGACGAGGAAAGACCTCAAGACATTGTAGAACTCCCTGGATTTCTCCACATTGAGGGCGTGTCCCGTGTTCTTTATGACTACCAGTTCAGCGTTGTCCCCCAAATGCCTGTGTTTGATCAGTTCACGATTCCCAATTCAGAAGGAAACAAAACAAAAAACAAAAAAAATCCCATAGTAAGTTGGGTAAGAGAGTCACTGACTTTTTCAATCTGTGAGCCAATTCCAATGGGAACACTTGATCACGTTCTCCCCACACCAGTAACGCAGGCTGCTTCAGAAGAAGAGATATAAAAACCTCTAATAACAACATACGTCCACAACCCTCCAATATTACGTTGAAAATGTGATAGGGGGATGGAAATGAAGAACGAACCTGGGAAATCCTAGGGAGATCAGAAAGTTTTCGGCCCTTGGCGACTGCTAGGATCATTTCCCTCCTCTCTTCAACATGATCCCTGCACATTGCCTACACAAACCCACCATTTCTTACTCTTGCATCCATGTTTTGCCACAATACAATCCAACGAAAATTCATACATCTTTCACACGTTTGAGTATATATATAACTTTTGTCATTATTGAACGTCACATGGATGATGGCCTTTTCTTTTTTCTTTAAGGATATCTTAGATTTTTCTAATTATCTGTTATTTGGTCTGCGCTTGTTGTGAAACGCTACTTATGCAACGAAGCAGCTCTCAGTTTCCTCACTACCACTCAATGGAAGAAGTCGTCATAAAAGGAAGAGAGATAGAGAAGTAGCTCCTTACATCAATATAATCAATAAAGAGACAAGAAGGCAGCCAAGCCACCGTAGAGGGTCTGGAAAGAGTAAAGCCGAGAAGCTCTTTGAGCCTCTCCGGTGTCTGCGGCACCAAAATGTCGACAGCTTCTTCCAAGCCCACCGGGAAAAGCCCCTCCTTCAGGTCCTTTTCTTCCATGGTTACCCCGGAGCCGCACAGCACCACCCTCTCCACCATTTCCTTATACTGAGCCGCCATGCTGTATCCCACAAACCCACCGTAGCTCAACCCCACCAGACTCAGCCTCTGCACGGAGTTAGCGTCCATGACCCGCTTCAAGCACTGAGCCTGGAACGAGTCGCTCCGCTCGGGGCGGGTCGTGTAGGATCCTCCGAAGAAGAGAAGGTCCGGCACGTACACGTTGAAGAAGGGGGTTAGATGGCGGATGATGTCGCCCCATTGCCACAATGCGTTGGCTCCGACCCCGTGAATTAGGAGCAGATTTGGCTTAGAGTCTAGTCGGGTCTTAGGCACCCAGCAATGAATGACGGTACCGTCTTTGAGGTCAGTGATGGATGATCGGAGCCCCGACCTTCCGAAGGTGGATCTATAACACCAGTTTTTGGATTCTGTCAAGCTAAAGCACTTGGTCATCTTTGACAAGTAGGTACAAAAAACAGAGGCTGTAGAGGAGACGATCCAAGTCTTGAAGGGTAATTAAGAAAAAGGTTTATGTCACGTATGATAGGTGTGATTTAGTGAGATTATTCATTCTAGAAAGAGTCTCGGATGCAACATCCCAGAGCTGGTTACCTACTTTTGCGTTTGTTTTATATCAAAGAATCGTCCATAGTCGGAAGCGAAAGACAGAACACGAATCACGTGGGTGGGGTGAATTTTTGCCCCAGAGCTGCCTCAAGTTTTTGATAAGAAAAAAATTTCCGTCTGGTGGCTGTCATATCCTTATCTAGTGGCTCACTTGATTTCTGGAATAAATGAAAATGGGGGCAGAATCGACCCGGACAGGTGGCATTTATATTACGGAAAAATTGCACCTGAGTAAGAAAAAATATGATAAAATAGTCTTTAAAATCTCAGAATTATAGTACAATCTGCTGAGATTCTTTTTACAATATTTTTCATATGTGAAAAATATACAAATATCCTATAAAGGCTCATGGACATATCAACACAGACACATGAACTTATCTTATAAACTCGTTAAAACTGATTAATGGACTTATCATGCATATGAAGGTATTTGTGTATTTTCACATTTAAAAAATATTACAAAAAAATCCCATAAAACTTCACCATAAATTTTGAGATTTCTTTTATCGTATTTTTACTTTTTCGGGATGACTAGGAGCGATATTCCACAACCCACCATATTTTCTTGATTGGGGTAGAGGGGCACGTGCCGGTCTTTTACGTAGCTAAAGGGGGTTGGTTGAGGAACAATGAGTGGTTCTTAGCAATTTGTCATACCTGTAATCCTCATAAAGTTGGTTTTTCTTTCTAGACCAATCTAGTTCCTGGTATGACTGCTCTTTTTCTTGCGCCCAGATTATCCCAGAAGACAAAAGGCCGAGTCGCATCAACTGCGTATGCTTCATGAACAATATTTCTCCGCCTCCATGAACCCTTGTGCAATTGATATTCTCGCGAGGCCCATTCATTTTATAAGTTAGAAGAACCTCTACCGAAACGAGAATGCTTCTAAGGTCTTTGTGTTACTGTCCCACCATTGCAGTTGGAAAATCATGTTGATGTTAGTCGAAATAAAATTTCTTTCATAAATTTATCTTATATATTATAAATCAAGTCAAAAAAACAATTTCTATCATTAATCCAAAAATATCTTTACAGCTTTTTCAGTGAACAAAAATTAAAATCCAAACCTAAAAATAATTATAATAGTGAAGACTGTATCAACTCCGCCTCAAGATTATACAAGAAGCACTCTGGTAGGCAAATGCATGTTAGCTCTGTTGGTTTTAATGTATTGAGTAGGTGGAAATTAAATATACAGTAAACACAATAGTATAACAAGAATCTGTATTAACTAAATAGAATATACAGAGAACATTCAACAAGTCTGTATAATATGGAAAAACTATAAAATGAACTCACAAAGGCTAGTATTTTGAATAAACAATGCGAAACCGGGCCCAACTTTTGTTGTGTCTTAAGACAATTTTGCTCCTCAATATGGATGCCGAAGGTTTTCTGAGCAATTGTCTCCTAGGATAGAGTGGATTATCCGTCTCCAGAAAGATGGCTCTGTCTGTCTGAAGCCCAAGCGAATCCAACGAGTTTGCTTTCGGAACGCACGGAATGTATATGCAGAATGCAGAGAGAGAGAGTATGTAGAAAAACGTAATCTAACATGTGACTAGGGCGCCCTATTTATAGATTCTGAAAAAACATGATAAGATGGACTTGTCTGTTGCTGCGAATTGGTGCGTTGTGCAAACAGACACATCAGAACGGAACGAACAGAGGCGACCCGCGTCTCTTGCCGGCGAACTGCTGCGTCGTATGAACAGATGCACCAGGATGAAGCGAACGATCCGAACGGATCGCAAAACGCAGCCGCTGGTTGGAAAACTCGAAGAGGCACAACGGACTGGTTGGAAAACTCGAAGAGGCACAACGGAATTATTTAAACGTTTGGAAATTCAAAAAATTATTTAATAAAAATTTATTTTTTTAATCCAAAAAATAATTAAATAAAAAATTAATTTCTTATTTCACACGCGGATCAAAGCGGGTGGCCCGGACCAAAACGGACGGCAGTGCGTGTGTGGTGAATCAAGGGTCACCTAAGTCCTCACCTCTCCACAAAAGTGGGTTGGCCCAAGGGTCCAATTAGGAGCCAAGTTAGGGCTTGTATACCCTCTAACTTTCTCTTCAACTAAGAATGTAGGACTATTCTCTCATACACACATTCCTTCTTACTTTTTCCTCTTCTTTTCCATCCTCCTTCTTATTCATAACTCATGAGATTTTATCCTAAAATTCCAACAAGCTCAATGACAACCCACATCCATTTAAAAAGGAGATTGTGGTTAGTGAGTTTTTAGACCGAGTGATATGGAGGTGCGAGGTGTACATGTGAATGTAACAAATGTGTGCTTTCTTTCCCATGAATAAAGATCAGCGTGCGTATAAACAGGAAGGGTGAGCATTTGTAGGGCAGGACCACCCCTGTCCCATGCCAACCCTGCCACATGCCCAGTTCAAAAAATGGATGGGCTGTATTTTGCATCTTGATACTAGACTTATCCGATAGAAGCTCTAACAATTACGGGTTGGATATGACGGGCTTTCCTACCTAAGTGCTAATTAAAATTAACCTTGAGTTTTTCAATAAAATTTCTTAGGAATTTTGATTTTCCATAGGTTTTGGAAGTTAAGGGAGCTAAATCCTAAATATATTTCACGCACCTAATCTCCCTTAAAAGCTCTTTCGCGGCAGTTATTGAAGTGGTTGGGATCTGAATCCGTTGCAAGGTTTGAGACTCAAGTATGGGGCGAATAGAGGCTTTTCCAAGAACCCATCAGAAATTATTCAAACAATGTTTTTTCTTTAAAAAAACTAAATACGTGTGTAATTGATGTTTTGAGGTTAATTATCTCCATATGGTAATTGGTAAATACTCAAGCTGTGTTTGTTATCAAATGCATAGTCGTGTTCCTCTACTGCTCCGGAATAACGAATGCGTGCTTTCTTCCCCATGAGTAATGATGCAGTGTGTGTAAAAAGGGTTGAACCAAAATACAGAAAAAGCACTCCCTTACTCAATTTCTTTTTCAAAACATCAGCTGCCATCGCTTTTTATCAAGACTTTTCTCTAATTTTATTATATCATGCTTGCACGTGTCACTTTACCGTAATATACATGGACGGTAATAGCAAAAGATTAGATTTTTTTCCCGAATCGCTATAAATGTCATATGTTTTTTTTCTTATGGAAATAGTGAACACTTTGTTACAGTATTTTCACGGTTCCAGCTCCAAGATCATCCAATCCTATCGATGAGTAGGGGAAAGCCCATCTGAATAGTTCAAATTTAATTTTTTTAACTGTCTATTTTTAAACAAAAAATTATTTTTTAAAAATATGTTGGTTGAAATATTATTTTTATTTTAATTTATTTACCTGTTAAAATATTTTTAAAAAAAGAATAAAAAATATCTGAACTATCTGAGAAAAACTTACCCAATTCATCCAAGGAGAAGTAGGGAACTGGATCCATTCTTTACAGCATCACATACTAATGATGGATCTTAACAATGCACGATAGCTATTAGTCCACGATGCAATGATAAGTAATCCTTACCAGTCCAGTCCTACAGAACAAGGCTAAGAAATCATGGCCCAAGTAGGCCCAACCTTGAAATTTTCGGTATTCTTCATTACATCGTGGACTATAAAGCTGCACCCAAAAAAAAAAAGTTATATATCTCCCTACAAAAAAGAGAAAGAAAAAAGTCTGGGTAAAGCAAAGAAAAGTTCTCAATCAACATGTGGTTGGTACAGTGGAATATGACGTTGAATTTCCTTAAGAGATCTAGGGTTCGAGCTGTCGTAAAACGACTCATAATCCGCCTTGTATGAAGCTATCACGGTAGGGAAGGTTGTTTTTGCCATTGCAGAACTCACACTTGCTACTATTTTTTTATACCAAAAAAAAAAAAAAAAAAAAAAAAAAAAAAAGTTCTCACGGGATTCCTAATGTTACTATTGGGTTTTCATTGTTGCCTACTTTGCTAAGAAAAAAGCTTGGAGAGAAAAGGCGTAGGAGACTAGGAAAAAAACACGAGAGAATTTGTGCGCCGGCGATAATATAAGCTTAGCTCAGGAGTGGATACAGAGCATGGCCACATACGTAAGCATTCGGTGGAAACTAGTACACCGCGCCTCAGGAACGTACCGGGAAATTGCTTACACCCACCGTGGAAACGCGCGCACGAGAAATATCCTTTCAACAGTTTATCATAAAAAACATTCCAAGGCCAAGTTTAATTCAGTAAATAAGGTATACACTACTGTTGAATCATCAAATGGAAGCGCACGCCATTCAGCCAAATAGATTAAACTAACCGGTCCCAAATGGAGACAAAAATATGTATTGTGATATATATAGCATCTCTATATGCATCAGGCTTTTGAGTGAAAAAACAAAGAAAAGCACAAACAACACAAACAACACTGATTAAGCAGGGTCATGCATTATGTAGAATTGGGTCGTCAAAAAAGAGTTCGGGCCAATAAGATGAGGTTCCTCCTTCATAGCTGGACGTGCGGCTGCTGGCGTCTCCAGGATTGCCATTTGACGAGGTCATAGTTGGCTGAATAGATGGGATCATCCATGAAGTGTCATCATTGGCTATGTTATCCCCTCCGCTTATCATTGTAAAGTTATTGGAACCTGCTTGATTCTTCTCACTATTCATACATGGCTGGGAAGTATTGAAAGAGACTTGTGGGTCTGAAATTTGAGATAATAACATGTTTGGGTGGTGGAGTGGTTGAGGGCCAGCAATCCCGTTAGAAAATAAGGAAGCGTTATCCAGTTGTGATGGGCAGTTTATAACTGCATTATTATTCTCGTTGACATTAGACATTGAAGTTAGCAAATTGAGGGCTTCCATGTTACCCATGCTGGCACTCTGGTCATAGGAGTTGGTAGTAGTGAAGGAACTGGTGGATTGGAGTAAATAATGAAGGTATTCAAGCTTGGCCAACTGTACTGCCTCTGCTTGTAACTTGACGGCTTGTTCATCCAGTGATTGATGATCCATTAGGTCAGTCATGTTGGCCAGAGCCAGAAGGTAGGGCAAGCTTGAAACAAGGTCAGTTCTTGGCTGATGCGTCATTGGGTCAAAGCCCATCTGAATCAGCTTCTTCTTCAAATGAGTATTCCAGAAATTCTTGATCTCATTATCTGTCCTGCCTGGAAGATGGGATGCAATTGCAGACCACCTGTGAAACAAAGCATTATGTACATGCATCGATGTAAGACATAAGAATCCGAAAAAATGAGTAATTGTTTGAATGCAAGGAAAGCTGAAAAAAATGTGGGGGGAAGTATGTACTTGTTTCCAAGGATAGAATGGAGGTGGAGAATGGTTTGCTCCTCTTCTTGAGAAAATTTGCCCCTCTTAATATCAGGTCTTAAATAGTTGGTCCACCTTAGTCTGCAGCTCTTTCCACATCTGTTGAGACCTGCAACAATTTGTAAGAAATGAAATGAGCAAAGCGGTGAAGAGGGCGAAAGAGAGAGTTGATACAGTATGTATATGGAAATATGAAGAGACCAGCAAGTTTGGGGAGAGCTCTCCAGCTTCCATGGCCATGTTTCTGAATGAATTGGACAAGCTTTTCGTCTTCCTCGGGAGTCCAGGGTCCTTTCTTAAGTCCGTTTTCATCACAGCACGGAGACCTTCCCATTCTGTAACAATAGACCTGCGGCTCTTTTCCCTGTTCTACCACCCGATAAAACTTGGGGCTTTCGACTTAGATCGCCTTTACTATTTATATCCAAACTTCACGCTAGCTTATTGTTAATTATATTAATATTCTAGTTTTTTTTTTTTGGGTTGAAAAAATACAATTGCTTTATTGGCTGGTTCATTTACATTCTTGCGACTGAACCCTCCATGGCAATAAAACTATGGGTCACAAACAAATGTCTTATGCCTGGATATATATGTATACCTTCAGATAATTAGAGTAAATTAAAATAGCCATGCACGCACCATTTTACGCTAATTAATTGCACTTATACCAACAGATAAAACGAAACTTTCATTTAATTAGTAGGGCATACGTCTGCATTATATATATATCTAATATTTCGGGGTTGGAAAAATTCAGAATGTGTACTTCAATTTCAATACAGGGTATCACCCTTCAATTTCAATACATTAATTAAATTGATTAAATGGTTAATAAAAAATTGATTCTGATACATTTACTAAGAAAAAAGCTGAAGTTTTTTAATTTTTAATCGTCATGAATATAAAGCCCTTATCCACTCAACTAAACAGAAATTCCATCTTGATATATCGTTTTTATAATTTATTTTATTTTTGGGAATTATTTAGATTGTTTTCAATTAGCTAGCATGCAAATGCGCCGCCACCTAAAAGTTCAAGGCTTAGAAATGATATTGAATTAGCATTACATAAAAATTTCATACGATTGAGCACGCAATTACAAAAAGACACAACGCAATAGTATTTTCCAGCACCTTTAAATACTATTGTTGTGTTGGGGGGGGGGGGAAATGAAAGGCTGATGCTATGCAATTAATCAGCAGACGTAATTGTTATACTAATTAATTTCATATATGTGATAGGAGCTAAAGATTTTTCATATGAAAAGTGCATGTGTTAGATAGCTACCATGGATATGTGCTTTTAAATATTCTTATTAGGTTAAAGTAATAATTATTTTATTAATTAATTAATAGTCCTAATTATAAGACAACAGTTGGTTTTGTCCTAATTATAAGACATCATTCTAATTTTTGTCAATTTCTTCCTAAAATACCCTACTTTATTCTCTCAAGTGTATTTAGTTTTTGATGAGGTATATTTAGTAAGACAATTATTTCAATCAAATAGCGTGTGGAAATGAAGATTTTAGATTGAAGAGGTATTTAAGTTATTTATTCACTTTTATTTATGTCATTTTAATTTATATAAGGTATTTTAGAAAAATGTAAAATTAATAATTAATTTTAATTCCACAAAATAAATATATATAATAGGACATACATAAAAGAAGAAACTATCAAATCAGGTCATCATTAAGTAATAGATGGCGAACGAACACAGGTCGAACCCCAGAAGAAGGAGGTCCCCCTCTCATGCACGCAAAGGCAAAGCAGAAGCTATCTTCTCTATTTTGTCGTGGTTTGCATGGCATCAAATGACTTGCTCAAAAACACACACACACACACACAAAATATCATTAATTTTAATTCTACAATTCATATATTCTGCTTAATTAACAGCAAATCAATCCTATAAATATACATTACTAGCATAATTTTCTTATATCACACATGATTTAAAAGACAAATAATAGTATTCATAATAAGTTGTGAATTTGTTCTATATTATTATATTGATTAAGATAATCACATGTGAATTAATGTATATACATATTGACCGATTGTTGGCCCCCTTGGCCCGTCAAATAATACCGACATGCATGCTACGTACGTAACACAGCCTTATAACCGAATACCCGACAGGTAAACTAAAAAATCTAGCAAAGTCGTTGAAAATATATGCATATATATATATATATATATATATATATCAACAGTGAAATCATATCATCGAGGTAATGAAAGGGTTATAGCTATAGTAGAAACATGTTCGTAGTCTGAAAATGACATAAAGGATCGATGTGACCTGTTTGACAAAGAGGGTGGTGCAGTTGAAGACGTGAAGAAGAATTTGGTGTATCCAATCTATACCTATCCTTTTTGTAACCCTTGAGACGTTATTATTATTCTTTGCATGGTCGATAAACCTTCAAATAGCATTCGTTAGTCTGTTGCAATTTTTTCTTTGATATTGCGACTCTCGGTTAATTTAAATTATGCATAAAGTAAAAGGTTAACGCTTAGTGCAAGTCATGTGATTTCATTAACGAAAGTATGCAAAGTTTATCATCAAAAGCTAAGCTAGATGTTAATGACGTACAATTTATATATAAGCTCGAAAATAATATACCTGACTTAGAAATGCTGGCAAATAATTAATTAATTACGCATCAGAAATTATAAAATTAAAAGAATAAGGTATCAATAATTAACAGATCGTTATTCAAGGTTGGACTCTATCATGTATGTACACTGAACACACACATATATCATAGAAATATCCATAGTATTAGTTCATTAGTCGACTTACCTACAGATGCAAAGGATAGAAATAAATTTTTAATATTCTCTAACATACTAGCATACGTGGCGCCCGTAAGTGCCTTCCCAGTCAAGCAAAACCACATTTTCAAACCTAAGGCTATATCAATAGACTTAATTAAGTGTCAACCTCGGTATATATGTGGAGCAGCTAGCTAGCTAGGTTAAGAAGTCATTAAATAGAGAGAGCAATGTAATTTTAACCAACTCCGAATGAGTTTCTTGTTCAATTACGCGTGGAGAAGCTTTTCGTTAATGTCCTTATTACCCTCCTCTAACTGTGAATATTGTTTGTAAAGGTTTCATTTCATACACACCAAGACTTTGTTGGTTGTACGTGTTGTCGGGGAGAAAATATCATACTACGTTTGTTATAATAATGAGAGTGAAAGGAAGTGATGATGTAAGACAAAAGGCTTTATATATATAATTAATCTGCGTATCTATGTTTTGATTTCAGTGTCAGCTAAACAACTGAATTGCTTGTTATAATAGGTTTCCAACCAATACATCTAAAAGCCACCAGAGTCGGAGGGCCACCTATACACCTACTTATTACTGTCTTAAATGTGTCAAGAGATATCCCTAAAAAGAGGCCTCACTTGTCTCGCTTCAAGTATGTCTTTAGCAGTGTATTTAGACGCAAATTTCAACAAAACTTGTTCCGATAAGGTAAACTCAACTGCAGAAAGTTATGCTCCATCGTGGCAACATATAGCAGAAGACATTAGAGGGAAAAGAAAGAAAGAAATGAGGATATATGGCAGACAAATGAATTGACGTGGATGCATAAATTAAATAATGTATGACAAATTTATTAGGAGAGAAACTATAGGAGCATAGCAGTTAATTAATAGGCGAAGTAACGACGAAATTAAAAGAAGTCAAAACAAAAGGGGAGCTATTTCCGAGGAGTAACTTATAGAAGGCATAATAATTGATAACCTAATGATGACCCAGGACATAACTTGGTTGACAGTACACATGGACGATGGAAGGGAAGTCCAGGCTTTTTATCCTGAGTAACAATCTCCAGAGATGATGATTCTTGTTGTTAGTAAGGAAGTTTATTTTCTGTCATGACTGCCTGTAAATTAGAAAGGAGAGCTAACATTTACTTTGGATAGTTTGGGGGAAGAACTATACTGCTGTACATGAGAAACAAAATATGCAAAGCTAATAATAACAAAAATGAATATAAGTCTTCTCCCACGTCTTGTTGATGTATTCATTCAAGGTTTTGTGTTTTGTGTGTCATAATTATTCATACACGAACACGACATGCGTTTATATCATTTCATGAAATTAATTAATTTTTTTTTCTGGAATGGTGGTCCGTGCTTACGATTTATCATACTGTGTTGCAGCTCATTGAAATTTAGTTTTTCTATTTAGCTAATAAAATACATATGGTTAAGTGGGAAAAAAAAATAGCATACCTTCTTTCTCTTTGTTTTCAAGTCACTTGCCTCACACACAATACGAATGGTATGACACTTTTCGTTGAGTGTGGTAACACGACGGAACTGTTAAAAAATGAATGGCACATTCTTGTGTTTTTTTGGTTAGCCTACGTGTATTTTATTGTTGGAGACAATTTTGAACCTTGGTGTGATACATTTCTTGTTGCCATCTATAAAAAGGAAATAAAAATGGGATGCAGAATAGTCCGGTGAATAAACGCGGCCCAAGATGATTCATTCTCTTGGGCCAGATGATGAAATCTGACACTGATTGACATATTGAAATTGTAATCCATGGCCCTTCTGTTGTGGACTCACAGACATTATGGACCTAAACTGGCCCAATAGTCAGGCAATTGAAAATCTATCATTCCACCCGTTTTTATTTTGGTTTATTAGTCCTACTCTATTAGCAAGCTACGGTTATTTCTTTTGGTTGAAAGATGGGGCCAAGGCAACCCAATCTACACTTGTTATTAAACCTTTTTTTTTTTCGGGGAATCATAGAGGCACGACCATGAAAGATCGATGGGATATGGTACAGAAAAAAAGGTGGCAAAAGGAAAAAGTCCCTCTCTAAAATTTTTAATAGAGATGAATGAAGAGATCGATGGGATATGGTTGGGAGGAAGTTAAAAGGCGTGGCAGAGCGGCAGCCGCATTAAACCGGGATAGAGAAGAGAGGCCATGGAATGCACTTAAAGCTGGTAAAGGACAGCTGTGAGTGTAGCCCACAACGGTGAGGGAGAAGGTCACATGGACGTTGCAGGCCAACTGTATATTAAACACGTAGTAGCTTGGCTTTGGTTGGATGGGCGTTAAGAGAGAAGCAGTAAAAGTGGTGAAGAAGGAGAGTGAATATAATGGGCAACGACGACGCCGCCCTCAAGACTTGTCTTCTCTGGCTGGCCGCCATTATAGTGGTGGTTGGCTTCTCCACCCACTCTCCTCTCAAGATGCTCGTTACCTATCTTCTCGGAGTTCTGGGCATCGCCGGCGTCCTCCTCCCTGATTGGGACTACTTCAACCGTCATTTCTCTCGCTGGCCTTACCCTGTCACTGCCGACGAAAGAGCGTCTCTTCTTCCCCATGGATCTCCCTTCCTCAGGTCGATCTCTTCCTTCTTTCTCTCAATATATATTATACCCTCCCTTTTTATGTCTCCACTTTTACTGTTTCTAAATCTCTTGGATTCACCTTTCAGGTTTGCCAGTTCTCCGCTTAGGGTGATTGCTTATAGCGCCATTTATGGGTATGCGATCTACAAATGGTGGGGTTATGTTTCCAACGACTTGTGAGCCGTGACTCCAGGTTCCTTCTCGCCGGCGCCGGCAACGGCAATCTCTAGCCGTACGTTTTTAATTATGTTGATTTGTTCATCTTAATTAGTATAGTGATTGAAGGGCAAGGATGAATGGGATCCATGTCGATGTACGACCACGAGCATGGACTGCACATGATTTAATACACCCCAACTGCCTCCACTGCGCGTTCTGTAAATGCCATTGCCCTCCGTCTAGGGGAAGTTAGTGTCGGAGGCTCTTAAATGGAAAATCAGTCACGTCCGAAATTAATCATAAAAAAATCTCACTCAATTCCGCCTTTAGGATTAATTGCTGAATTTTTTGATAAAAAAAGTCTCATTGTTAAAATGATTTTTATATTATTAAAATGGTTTTATAAGTGGTTAAAATGTCCCTATAAAAATCTTGTTGTGAAAATGACTTTTTATATTGTTAAAAATTCTCTAAATTTTTTCTCCGCATATAGAAATTTAAAAACCTGGATAATTTTTGGTAACATGAAAAATCATTTTAACAACATAAGAATTCATTTTCATAAGGATATTTTAACAACTAATAAAACCATTTTAACAACATGAAAAACCATTTTGACAACGAAAATTTTTTATGAATGGAATTTCCTTAACTTATTCACAACTAATCACAAAAAAATTCCCTTAGAACTGAAAAGTTTATATTTGGATGTACGTTTTCCATTCATTATATATAGGGAACAAAAGGGCAGGATGACTTTTGTTTTTATTGAATTCATTTCATGTAGCTCAATTCTGTCCATGAAAGACGCGATGGGAGGGCGGAGAGCCTCTCTACTATCTTTTTTTTCCCCCAAAAAAGTCAATTTTATTAATAACAAACAAGAATTACAATCACCAATAGCCGAAGCCAAGTAAAACACTCATAAAATACCTATAAGTACAACCCATCACACAACTTACCAAAACAAATCTATAACTAACAACTTTGAAAACAAACCTATAGCAAACAAATCAAATACTATATCTTTGGGTGAGGACCGATTCTCAGCCCACACCCACCCTATCACCTGTGTCAGCAAACTCAGCATTGAATTTCCTGTGTTGCTTAGAATCCTGAACTAATATCATGCATAAAGAAGATGGAAGAGAATCCAGTCAAATGGACTGATACATCTTCTTTATAGCAACAACTATTAGACAATCTGCAGCTTTATTTCCCTGTCTTGCAACTAGGGAGAAGGACACACCATTCCGAGATTCAATCAACCCAAGAATTTCCTGCATTAAATCTTGACATTGCCATTCACAGCCAGCAATGGTCTTTTTTTCCACCAATCTATACAAACATTCACAATCAGTCAATCAAATGAGATCCATGAAATCTTCCTTTGTTCAATAAAGCCTCCCTCAGCGCCATGCATTCAGTCATGAATGAAGACTCAGCTGATACAGCCCCTCCTAGCCCACCAACAAATTCACCCTTATCATTCCTACTAACCAAACCAACTCCAGCAGCCCCCGAAGACCCCAAGAAAGAGCCATCCACATTGATCTTAATTGTTCCAGGAGGGGGTGACACCCAAGAGACGTTTCTTACTGACTGATTCATGAATACCTTCCTACCATCCTATCCCCTCTTGTTTTATTGTTCCAAAATTCATCAACTTGGGCATTAACCAATCGGACCACATTCATAGCATCAGGATTTTCACCCTTGAAGACCCAATTACATCTAGTTTTCCAAACCCACCAACACATTGTAATGAATAAGGATTTGCCATACTCATCCAGACCCTCCCTCCCATTCAACAAATCATTGAACCATTCCTCACACCTCTTCATGGACCATTTACTAAATTTAAGCCTAAGGGGACAACCAAACCAAGACAACTTAGTCCATGGACACAAAAAAAAGTAAATGTTCAACGGTTTCACGTCGTTAAGCATACGGGCGGATAGGATTATTAACATATTTCCTCCTAAACAAGGCATCGCGAGTTGCAACAGCTCCTACAACTAACCTCCACATAAAATGTTGAATTTTAGGTGGAACCATCACTTTCCAAATGCAATTCCAGAGGGTTTTAGACACAGAAAAAGAAGTACCTGGATCTTTGATTTTATTCTCCTCAGAGCTGATTCTAGCAATTGCATATCCAGATTTTACTGAATAAAGACCATCCTTAGTTGCCATGCTAACTGCACGATTAGGACAAATATTAATAGGAATAAGAAGTTTTAAAATCATATCTTTTTCCTCACAACTAATTCTCGTTATAATTGGACTAAGATCCCATCGTCCATTGTTGATAAGTTCAGCCACTGTTGCTGATTCCTCTTCCATCATCAAATCCACATTGTGTAGTTTAAATCCTTCAAGGCTTTGAATCCATCGATCCCTCCATATTCTAATTTTTGTCCCATCACCCACCTTCCAACACAGTCTTTTTAATAGCAGGTCCCTTCCCTCCAACAAGATGGACCAACCCCATGAAGCATGTCTGCCTTTTTTTGCATCTACAAAATTCCCCTTAGGAAAGTAAATTCCCTTGAGGATTTTACACCATAAGTCATTAGGTTGGTTGAGCAATCTCCAAGCCGTCTTTGCTAGCAAGGCTTTATTGAAACATAGCAATTTCTTTAAAACCCATCATTCTTCCCATCATTCTTCCTCTTAGTGCCTTCCTTTCCATGCTGCCCCAGAATCTAGCAATCAAGCTATCAATATCCATACACGTTTTCTTTGGAAACAGAAAACAAGTCATGGGGTATGTGGGTATGGCATTTGCAACCGCCTTAATCAAAATTTCACGTCCCACAAATGTAAGGGTTTTCTGTTTCCATCCTTGTAGTTTCAGTCCGATGCAATCCCTCACGTAAGCCAAAGCAGCAGCCTTCGATCTTCCCCAAATGACAGGTAGTCCCAGGTACTTCCCAGTCTGATCAGAATATTTAATACCAAGACAGGCGATATTTCCTCCTTGATTCCTGTTGGTGTATTTGCTGAAAAGAAAATGTTGGATTTTTCAAGATTCACCAACTGTCCTGATGCCCTACAATACACATCTAGAATTCGTTTCAATATCTTGCAATTCACCTCATCTGGCTTTAAAAACAGCAACGCATCATCAACAAAAAAAACAGTGAGATAATGGAGGAGCGCCTCTTGCCAATTTCACACCCTTCAAGTCCTTCTTCTCAATTTGTTGTTGTATCATCAAAGATAAGACCTTCGAAGCAAAAATAAACATGTATGGTGAGAGGGGATCACCTTGTCTCACTCCCCTTTGAGGTTTAAAAGAGTCCACCTTGTGCCCATCCACTTGCAATGTAAATTCAGTAGTTGAAATGCACCTCATGATCCTTTCCACCCAACCACTACTAAACCCCATCCTCAACAATACTGCCTCAAGGAAATCTCATTCCACGCGATCATAGGCTTTGTTCATATCCACCTTTAGAGCTAACTCCTACTTTCGACCAGTCTTCTTATGTTTCAAATAGTAGAAAACCCCATGCACTAAAATGATGTTATCCTGTATCATACGACCAGCAATAAAGGCCCTTTGGTTAGGTGATATTATTTTTCCATTAGCTCCCTCATCCGATTCGTCATGATTTTTGCAATGATCTTATATGATACATTGCATAGTCCAGTTGGTCTGAACTGATGCACCCCCTCTGGTTTTTCAACTTTTGGAAGTAGCACAATATTAGTTTCGTTGATCAGATTGATATCAGCCCTTCCCCCAAAAAATTATTGGATCATCATGCAAATCTCTTTACTCACTTCCTTCCAAGCCATTTGGTAGAACAAAGCTGAGAACCCATCAGGTCCAGGTGCTCTAGTGGCCCCTAGCTGAAATACCGCAAATTCAATTTCCTGGCAAGACATAGGTTCCATAAGTCGCGCATTGTCAAGATCAGTCACCACCTTCCTAACGTATGACAGCGCCTGTTCCATAGGCCGACTACCTCCTGAACTGAAGAGATTTGAATAAAAGTCACTTAAGGATTTGTTAATGGCCCCACGATCCTCCAACCACACCCCATTCTCATCCTTTAATCTCAAGACTTTATTTCGTTGCCTTTGCTGTATAACGCTACTGTGAAAAAACTTTGAATTTCTGTCACCACATTGCAGCCATGAAATTCTGGACCTTTGCCACCAATACCTTTCTTCCTTGTTCCATGCATCTTCCATCTGATTAATCAAGACCTCAGCCTCAATTAATTTTCCAGTATTCAAAATACCCTTATAACAGTTGCTCAGCATATGCCTTAAATGTGCTATGACCTTCCTACAATTAGGAAACTCCTTTGCACTCCATGTAATAAGCTTTTGGCGGCATGCATTCAGTCTTCTAACCATATTAGCCACCCAATCCTCAACATCACCATCCACATCATTCCATCCCTTGTCCACTATCTGCAGGAAATCATCATGATGGATCCAATTCACCTCAAATTTGAAGGATCTGACCCCTTTCTCCTCGTTGTAGCAGCAGTCCACCACCAACGCATGGTGATCTGATCCGATTGGTTCCTCATGAAAGACTATAGCTCACTTGAAGGTATCTCTAAATTTCGCATTACTAAGAGCGCGATCTATTCTTTCCCTCACTAATCCTTCAGGCCTCTTATTACACCAAGTAAATTTAGAACCCTTAAAATCTAGATCAAGAAGGTTGCAATCAGACAACAAGCTTTGAAAGTTGATGATCTTGCATATAGATAGTGGATTGCCGCCCTCTTTCTCAGATTGAGATAACAGGTCATTAAACTCCCCAATAGCTAACCATGCTTCTTTCACATTCACAGCCAACTTCCTCAAAGTGTCCAAAACAATTCGGCGTTCCCCTTCTTTGGGTGGACCATATACAAAAGAGATCACTTCAGGAACATTCAGACCACCTGACTCCACCAGCACATGAATAATGTTTTTTGATTTGTATAGGATTGTTAGAATCAAGCCACCATAATGTCAAACCACCAGCTAGACCCCTCGATTCCACATACAACTCCTGATTAAAACCGCATCTGCTTCTGATTTTTTATTTTATTTTCTCAGAACATATTTTGGTCTCCATTAGGAAGATTATTGAGGGATGAAATTTCTTCACCATATCCCTTAGGTTTTTGACTGGCAAGGCTCTTCCCAAGCATTGACAGTTCCAGGAGATGAGTTTCATGGCTGCTGGGTGGCTGTTTTTGGCCAGCCACCAGTACCTTCAGTTGTAATGTTCACCCTCCTACCACATCTAGCTTTAAAGACAACTAGATTCTAATATAGAGACATCAGCAGCAACCACCTCCACTTCCTCTAGATCCATCAACTCCTCTGAAAGATTTTCCTTATCACCCTTTCTTTTCCTCTTAGCATTTCTTTTAATGCGTGCTTTTATCTTCCTTAAATTTTCAACATATAAGGAAATGTCCTGTTTAGGACTGATCATTCCTTCCTCCATCCTCCGACGTTTAGATAGTGACGAATCCCAACATTCCTCAGCATTTCTTTTCAGTCCAAGTGCATTTAAACCATTGGTAACCTCACCCAACGCACCACCATTATACAGGATCATAGCCATGCCGTTTACATTCAGATCATCGGTGGTTTGGCTAATGATACTTCCATCTCCAGTTACCTACTGACTACCCAGGACATCAACAGATTTAGGAGATAGGTCCCCTATATCAGACATACGTTCATGTGACCTCTCCAAATCCCCCTATCCTTGCACTCCTGTAGATTTGAAGAGCTCTCCATTTTCCTCCTATTTTTTTATCTCCAGACAACCTTCATCCCTACTCCTCGTCTTTTCTTCACTTACAGCAGACCTCTCTACATGTCCATTCGAATCTGCATCAGTACTTGATGTCATGGACCTGTTGACCTTGATGAAAAATAGATCAATTTCATCAAGCTTCTTCTCCAAACCTTCTTTAATTTCTCCATATTTAACCTTCTAATTGTTGCCTCTTTCTTCTTCCTCCTAGCATACCTAGCCTCCACCCAATCATTATTAACAACAAACATCACCTCGTCCCAACAACGACACTGAGTAGTAGTTAACCAGTTCCCAAACCGAGGCAATAAAGGTTCAAGAGCAGACATTAATTTTTCAGACTTACAGGAACGATTGTCATGCCCAATCCTTCCACAATTATAGCATAAACTCAACAATTTCTCATACATAATCGAAATCCATACCTTCTTGTCAGTCGGGTTGGCATCCAGAAACCATGGGCCAGTGGCTTCTTCAGATCCAAAATGATTCTGGCTCGCAAGAAGCTTCGAAGAAATCTGCCATTGTGGTAGGGATCCTTAGCCAACATAACCTCACCAACATGCTCACCTATTTTGATTTTGTTTTCTAGGCACATTGCTTCATAGGCACATTGTGCATTTGAATCCAAACAGGACAGGTACTAAAATCAAAGTCCTCATAGGATTTGTATTTCGATCGTTCCATTAGATTTAGCAAATAGCCATTGACCGACCATGGCCACCCTCTTAAAACTCTGTAATACTCGCCATCATCTGAAAATTTGAACAGGAAAGCATTTCCGTTAATCTCGATTACGTCAACGCCTTCCTGAAGATTCCATGCTTTCTTCAGAATTGCCTCCACGGCGGATCTCGTGAATGTCTTGCTTGACAGAACCTTGCCGATCAAAGTCCACTCAGACGCCTCCTCCTTCCAGATCAATGGAGTCGAAAGCTGCGATGCCTCCATACTGCAACACCGAACCACCGAATTTGACAGATCAACCACAAATATCGCTATCCACCACTGATCTCCTTCACCAGGAATGATTGATCGCCTAGTTGTAACACCTAACCACCGATCTATCACGGCGGCCACCCTCCGTATCACTCTCATGCTTGGCGGAGAGACCTATGCTCCACACAAGTGCGTGGGAGAAAAATCTCTCTCTCTAGATTAAATCCTTTTAGCCTCTCTACTATCTTGAATTAGTAGAAATCCCATGATCACTCTTCAATCTTCATTTCTTAGGACCTCATCAATATTTGCACTATAAATAAGGTTCGGCATTTGGGAGAGTAGAAGTATAAATTTATTCCATTGATGTTTCGCCGATTAAAAGAGAAACTCAAAGTTAATTGGTCTTATGCTTTCTACCTAGCTATTAAATTTTAGAGAAATTGAAACTAAGGTTTCAATCAAGCAAAATAATAGTCTTATATCTTGTCAATGAGACTTTTTATATATTATTTTCTTAAGTAAGACCTTACATTCATGCTTACCTTTTTGGCTTACGAAAAAGCTCAATCATGCAGCGTGAAAACAATGGTAAGGATGCACAATATACAAACTATTGTTTTATTATTTTGTTGGCCTTTGTTTAAATGTCATCCTGAGTTTACATGATAATTGACAAAAAGTATATATTTTGATTCTATTTATAAATCATTTCCAACAATGTTTCACCGGAATAAGAAAAATCTTAATGTTAATTAACTATGGGATTAATATTTCTCCTATCACTGGAGATAAGGTTCTTTCCAGTGATCCTAAAACTATATCGTTTCAATCAATTTAGAATATTAAATAAACAGATCATGGCACTGTTTTCAGATTCTCTCTATCTAGAAATCAACATATCAATAATCATAAACAAGTTGTCGACATCGCATAGAATCCCCTATTATTTTATTTTACCCTTTGCTTCAAACAAATGATGATCGATCAAGGTGATATGAAAGAGGGGAATGAGAGGTCTATGGGTAAAGGAGATTCAGTGTCCTTGAAAAAGCCACCCATATATCTTCTTGTAGTCAATGGGATTAAGGGAAGCGGCGGCCACCTTGAGGAGAACCTAATCTTCCTTGAAGTTGGGTATAGCAAAATTAGAATCCAAGCAGAGAACATCATATGAGTTGCCATATTCAGAATAGACCCAAGCTTTCATGTGAGACGGAATCTTAGGATTGGATTGGACGAAGAGAATGGCGATGAGGAGTGAAATGGCAGAGAAGTCAAATAGATCCTCTCTATGAGTACAGGAGAACTGAAAGTGAGTGGGGGAACGTGAGAAGCGCGGTTTGGTTTTCAGTAAATTAGATGTTTTTTATTTTTTAAGTGTCAGACGGTGTAGTTTTGGGGGTCACTAGAAAAAACCTTATCTCCAATGACAGGAGAAATATTAATCCCATTAACTATAATCTGTGCTTTAAAATTCAACTACTTTAAAACTCCATCCCTATTTTATATACATTATACCCTAAAGTCTACGCACTAATAAATGAAGAGTAAAATTATGTATTTATATAACAAATTTAATGACCTAACTTATAAATTGGGGGGGGGGGGGGCATTCTCTCACTTCCTAAAAATAAGAAAGAAAACCTACGCAATTTCTGCTCGGGTAAAAATGCCAGTTCTTGTTCAGCGCATGGTTGATGCTGCGATTGAGTTAGATGCTATTATCGTCGTCACGAAGTTGAGCATCGTTTTCACTTGGATTTCAGCAGTATATGGCAGATAAAATTGCCCTCAGGGAAAACATTTGCTATCTCCCTTTACAACGTGGAGTTTCACATGGCGGAGGAGGTACACCGAACACCCAGTCAAGGACATTCAAATATTTGGATCTAAATACTTCCCTCTCTTGTGCATAGCAGTGCATTATGATTGCTGTTGAGAAGCTGAACACCAGAATATCGGCCCTCCTCATCTTAACTGACTGCGGCAAATATCCTACATCATCCAGGCATGCGAAAAAGCTCTCAATTGCTCGCGCAAAGCAGTATAAGGAAATCTCCATTCGTCTGCTTTTCTTCTCAATACCCAATGCAAGGCCAGTAGGGAACTGCGGCAACATGTAACTTTTTGTAATAATCAATACAAGAGATATGCTTTTTTATCTCGCAACATCATTCCAGCAGCAGTACTTCAAGCAGATCATACAAATTAAAATAACCTAGCCAAACAGACAAGATTTAAAGACAAAGTAAGCAACTTACCGTTCCCACGAACACCATTGGAATGTTGCATCTTCTGAAGATTCTGAAAAGCAAGCACGTCCATATCCTGTTGAACAATGAAGACATCCTTATTATACATATGATAGTTTCAACAGAAATCATGTCATAAAATTGACAATGATAGAGCCAGTTGATAGCAAGCACTTAAAAGTGGACCATGCATTTCTCATGTTCACTCACAATATAAGTTTTCTCTCTTTAAGCCAAGGTTTCTCAATAAAGAGAAATATTGGTGATGTTAGTCCCTCTTTTCTACTCATTTTTAAATAAAAATTGATAAGTGGTTTCTTTTATAATTCAGCATTGTATAACTATAAACATTTGATTTAACGTTCAAAATTATCAAAATAATTATTTTGATGGCAGCATGTGAGTTTTTTCCTTTTGACCATCATGTATCTTTAGATATGCAAGATTGAAACTATAAAAAAGATTACAATAATTGCAGACATTTCTGCTTTACTTGATTCTAGTACATTTTTCTATTTAACCTGAATTCACACGATTGAAATGTGGGTTTGCACTTTTAGCCAATATATGTTATGTGGACAGCATAACATACCAGCATAGTAGGAAATTTTGAACAGATAAAGAACACTAAATTTAAAACCATTGCCAAATTAGTAATAAGACAGCTAGGGGCAAGGTAATGGATACTGAGTAATTTAAGAGATGCTGACCAGGCAGATGAGCAATAAACAGACAGAAATAAGCTTGATCTTGCGGTGCCAACAAGACCCTTGGCTAATATTGTATGAGGCCTGCATATAAGAATGATGATGATGAGCAATAAGGCCAAAAAAATTGTCATTCCACGTACTATGCCATAATTATAAACCAAAGCATTACACAAATGCAATCCTTCCACACTAGGACTGCATGCATCTTGGGAATTTTATCCATATAAAACAGAGGCTCACTTCTTGATTTGTTCGCAAAGGAGAAAGTGGATATTTATTAGATAAATTGATCACCTCTTTACAAGTCCTTGTCTGTGAACTAACAGAGCTGGGATAAGATAAACTGGAAGATAAACAGGTAATGCCCTCTTGTAAGCTTCGAGGAGGAAAGAAAGAAAATGCCCACCACACGACTGATTTTCATGAATAATCTGCAAGACATTGGTCAATTAAAACAACGATACTGTATTCACCAAAAATGAAAAAACGATCCTGCATCATAGAGAAAGAAAATATGCTTCTCCGAAAGAGAGCTCATAAACAACAAGAAGTTTAAAAACATTTAGCATATATGTAATTCCTTATCAAATGCTTAACAGATACCATGGGAGTTTTGACTCTAGTAGGCCTGATCATGATGAACAATTGATGTTTTTCTCATTATTGGACGTTTGTTACTGTGAATGCAGGCAATACTGATATTTCCAACTTCCAAGCTAAATTTGGCATCTATATGCTGAACCAGATGACTTCCAGTTTCCAGTTTGAAGTAAATATTAGAACATAGAACATGTGATAACTATGTTCAATCTTTTACATTTTGTCCCCCAACTCCCTGGCCAACAAACAGCAATCAAGAAATAAAAAATGTATAAGAATCACTCCCATACCGAGCAAGGAACTTCCATATTTGGATCAAGTTGCACATCGACACCCTTGGCCTTGTAGTATCTTTGTATTGCCTGCAGATCAGAAAAAGGCATGCCACTTGCAATATCTTTTACACCTTGTAGGATAACAAGATCCTTTCCACCATGTTTATTGAGAAATGACTTATATGAAGAAGGCAAACTCTCTTGCTTTAATATGTAAGCAGACCTACAACCAATTGCCAAAATATTTTCCAGATTCTGTTAATCATTTTTGCACCCATTAGGGAGGAAAATAAAGTGCTTCCCAATTGCTTTTTGCCCAGAAAGAACTAATAAGTGAGCACCCATGTGGATGAAAACACATTCACAACCATAGATAAAGCACAAACTTCTTTATTTGCTTGAGCATAAGTGGTAGTTAAGACTTCTACTAAATCAAATTAAAGCAAAATTAGTCTCACAAGCTCATTTTTAATATGCCTATAGTACTGAAAAGTACATGAGAAAATGATTTATGTCATGCAAAGTTGGAATACAACCACGATTAAAGATCCAGGTGATAAACTAGCTGACTAGCTCAGTCACTTGACATTTCATTAAACTACCTGACTGGACTTGATTTCTTTTTTACCATAAAGTATATATTAGTAATTTTATAAGGAAGAATGCAGCATAGTTCATTAGGAAATCGCGCATAACATATGTGATCAAGCATCAGCTTTCGACTACCAGCTCATCCAATGAAAGAGAAGATTACTCGTCAGAGAGAAAAGGGAGGAAATGATACAGTACACAAGCACAGCCACGCTAATATATTAAATTTATCCCAATAAAAATAAGGGGCACATACAATATTTGTGACGAGGAGAGACACATAAGGAAAATGTCACCATGCTTCCATGTGAGAGGTTTACAAATTCTCCCAAATCGTTTGCTCTTAATCCCACATCGAGATGCCAAGACAGCAGCTCGCATAAATATGTAAATGGCCAAGCTTGTGTGCTGTGTTTTAAACCCAGTCAAAAGAATGGATGGGCCAGCAATCGCCCCTGCCAACAAAGCTCTCCATTTTGCTGTTCTGAGCCAGGAGGAACAATACGAATCAAAATCTAACGAACACCACCTGATAAGCCTTCTAAAACGTAAATAGTAACCACTAAACAAAATTGATTATCCACAAGAGAACGTGCCTGCGGTGACCACCCAAAGCACCTATAAGCTCATCCATGGACACGAATGTTCCAGCAAAGGTTCCAAGAAAAAGACCGTAACTCAATGATTCTTTTACAGCCGTAACAATCGCTTCACTATTTGTTTTCAGAGCCTCCTTCCTAAATCAGGGAATAAGAAACATATATATTTTATATTTATATATGAGAGAATGGAATGGTTAATAGACATGCAGCCCAAATTCTGCAAACCAATATTCGAATATCTTAAATACCATAAGTACTACCTCAGAGAAGTTAGTGGCCTCCTTTGTTTAAATCGAGCTAAGATCGAGAAAAGAGCAAGACCACCCTTGAGACCAGCTCCAATCGTGAAGCCCTTAGCCGACGCAATAAGAATTCTCCTGAGCTTCTCCCACTCCTTCAATGTAAGATGACTAAAAAAGTCTGAACATCCCGAGGAAGACGGAGAAGAACAAGATTTTCCACAATGTTTGCAATTGACATAAAGAGATCTACAGTCATCATTGTGAGGATCATTATTCGCATCGGAGGAGCCGTCGGCGGACGGCGACATAGCGCTAGTTAACAACAAGCACAAAGTGAATGTGACAATGCGGGAAAACGTTTTACGGTCATCGTCAAATTTAAATTAATTTAATTTTTAAATTTTAAATAATTTTTTATTTTTTCACTTTGATGAGCAAGCAAACATTTTTATTGTGAGAATGATTTTGAATGGTCAAATTTAAATTAATTTAATTTTTACATTTTAAATAAATTTTATTTTATTACATATAAAATTTTAAAATAAAGACGAAGTTATAATTATCCTTTCTCGTAAAAATGAATTTATTAATTAAAAAATTAAAATAAAACCGTTTAAATCAAAATTTACACGGTTGAGATAAAAAATTAGGGGCAGAGAATACGAAGCCGTAGCAGAAGAAAAAACCGCAGGGGAGCGAGGAACAGTGGGCGGATAGAGACTAGAGAGTTGAGTAATGAAGCCGTGTGATGGTAGTGTGCTTGGGGAAATGCTTTTGAAATTACAAATTTATAATTACGATGCTGACGCCCTGGGTCCAAACAATTCCGTGGCAGTCTCCTGCCAAGTGGCGACAGCTGGAGCCCCGATTCCCCATTCGTCTAGACCGCATTGGTCTGTTTATTCGTTTTTCTAAGGACATTAGTTGGGGTAGGTTTTTTTTTGGGTCAAAATCTTAGTAGGGTTGGTTAACTGTGAGAATTTTGTTTAATCTTTCTTTATTTTAGAGTAATTACTATAATTATGTTGATATACCTTTGCTTCTCACCCTCTAATATTTATTAATAAGACACCAACTATCAATTTTCATAAATTAAAAACAAAAGCATTAAAATCGTCATAATATTCAAGTAATTTTTAATATGGGTCAAGGTGCAGATTTGCCAACCAACTATTACCCGAGGAGCGTCTGGCACAAATAACTATCGAAGCGACCAAAATGGCTAATCAACAATTAAAAAGTGAAAAAAAACACAATTTGGAGCAGATTCGCCAACGAACTATTACCACATGTCCGTCTTGTCTTGGTGTCTCCGTCTTCCATTGATCGTCCACAACGGTGTCGGCGACGTCGGCATTTCCAAAGCTTCTATTTCTTGGGTGTTCCACTCACCTCTTGAACTCATCCAAGTAGTCCACGGCGTTCGGGCACGCACCTTGCACCCCGGTTCCATCCTCCGATGCCACAAGAAGAACGATTGCCGCCCTTGATACGCCTCTCCATGGGTCCCATCTCTATTGGTGTTTTCTTTTTCAACAAGAAGGCTTAACCGCTTTTTTTTTTTTTAGCCCGCCACCGTCCTTCGCCAGTGCCTCATATTTTAACTTAATTATTTGGTGTTTTTTTTAATAGTTATTTGGTTTTTTTTTTCACTTTTAATAGTTATTTGGTTTTTTTTTTCCACGTTTTAATTGTTGATTGGTAATTTTGGTCTCCTCAATAGTTATTTGTGTCAGGCGCTCCTCGGGTAATAGTTGGTTGGCAAATCTGCACCTTCACCCTTTTAATATTATCTTTATTAATTACATTAAATTCTTTGATCCTTATTATAAGGTACCAACTAACAAGTCTTATAAACCAATAAAAATGGATGAAGGCACGCCAGTCACGCACGAAGGTAATGAGGGAGGGAGTAAACAAAGATCATATAAAGACTCCTTGATGGCTAAATCAAATTGGGGCGATAACTGGTTTGCAACGAGGGAGGAGGACGGTGAGGAATCAATGGCAGGGGTAGGGAGTGGTTACATTGAGGTGGCGAAGGTGGTAGTGGAGGGGTCAGACGGGATAGAGGAAGGTGAGATTGCAGAGAATTCTAAGCAGGCTACTGGTCCATGGAAGGTTGTTCAAAGACTTTGTAGGCAAAGGAGGGATAGGCCAATGAATGAGGATGTCAACATTGCGTCTAGGTATGACATGTTGAATATAGGGCAGGGTGATATATCTGGAGGTAGAGGGGTGGCGATGGAAGACAATTTATAAAATGAAGGGATAGGGGGCTGAGGAAACCTGTGAGCGTAGTTAAAGAAAATGGGCCACGTACGGAGTCAACAATTATTCCCAATAGGTCACAACAGAGATTGGCCCAAGGGGAGAGGAGCAAAAAGGAAGGAAGAATGGGGTATGATAAGGGAAGTTTGACTGTTCCGGTGCCAGAGTATAAGGATGAAGGGAATGGTCAAGTGATATTACATGACACAGGTGTATCTGATTGCAACATAAAAAAGGGTTGGATTCGGTAGAGGATGTAGGACGATACTATGGTGATGATATGGAAGATAACAGGGGTGATAAGAACTCGTTGGTTGTTGCTAATGCGGTACAAGTTCAAATTGAGGGGACAATGGATGTGTGTGAGGGATAGGAGGTAACACCATCTTACTTAACTTTTAATGTTTAAGATCTTAATTTGGAATTGTAGAGGGGTAGTTAGTAAAGGATTCGCTGCTTCCTTGAAAAACCTAATTTTTGTCCATAAAGCGGATATGGTTGTTCTGCTTGAAACTCGAATTTGTGGCAATAAAACCAATAAAGCAATCCGGTCTTTTGGTTTTAAGCATTCAGAAATAGTAGAAGCAGTGGATTTTGCAGGAGGTATATGGTTAATGTGGAATGACTCAAGCTTGGTGGTTAATGTAGTGAGAGACAGTTACAGTTTTTGCATTGTCAATTGATGATTGGGGGGCAATTACATTGGTATTTCATTGCTGTATATGCTAGTCCGCATGAGAATGTGAGGGGGGAGCTATAGGAGAAATTGGATGATATAGCTACTACCATGACTGATCTGTGGCTGCTAGCCGGGGATTTGAATGAAATAAGTACTTGTGTGGAGCAAAAAGGGGGAGGTAGGGTTAATGAGGGAAGATGTAGATGATTTCATGACTGGATTGAAGGAATCAGACTCATTGACTTGGGTGCACAGGGCCTTTCTTCACATGGAGAGGACCTAAATGGAGTGGACATGATCGTGTTTTTAAGAGGTTAGACCGGTGCTTATGTAACATGGGGTGGCAGGAATTATTCCCTGATTCCATGGTAAAGACAGGCGTAAGGGTAAGTTCAGATCACCATCCCTTAATCATCAATACTAGTCCCGAATCTAATATAAGACGAGAGAGACCTTTTCGTTTTGAGGCAGCATGGTTTAATCATAGTGATTTCAGGAATTTTCTTTTGCAAAAATGGGTGAGAGGAGGAGAAGTGTGTGGGAACATAAGGGTATTGAAGGAGCAACTTGGGGTGTGGAGTAAAGAAGTGTTTGGTCACATACGGTACAGAATAAGAGGCTTATGCAGGAGGCTGGAAGGGATTCAACGAAGTGCAGGCCGCTTTAATAATCCCTTCCTCATAAACCTTGAAAAAGAACTGGAGGAAGAATTGGTGAATGTGTTCAAACAAGAAGAGCTACTGTGGTTCCAGAAGTCAAGAGGATTATGGATTAGACAAGGGGACAGAAAGACGAGGTACTACCATAATATGACAATGATTCACAGACGGAGGAATAAGGTAAAAAGCCTTAAAAATAATGAGGGCGTTTGGGTAGAGACGAGAATCTAATTGGTAACATGTTCCAGACCTTTTATGATTCTTTGTTCTTGGAGGAAAATATGAATAGAAGATGGCATTTGACCAAACAAGGTTGGGGAGTAGTGAGAAGGGAGGACATGAGAAGAATAGGGAGGAGATTAGAGAAAGGGGAAATTAAAAGTGCATTCTTTGATATTGGAGGTTTCAAGGCGCCAGGGGAAGATGGTATTCCGGCAGTATTTTATCAAAGAAATTGGGATGTGGTAGGACAAGAAATGTATGAGTTGATTAGAGGACTATGGGATAGACCAGAAGGGATTGTAGATCTGAACAAAACTCTCCTAGTGTTAGTACCAAAAGTGGAGAGCCCAGAGCGAGTTACTCAATTCAGACCAATTGCTCTTTGTAATGTGCTATACAAAGGATTGACAAAGATACTAGTGTGCAGATTAAAAGATGTTATGGATAGTCTAGTGTCACCATTTCAGGCTAGCTTTGTGCCAGGACGTAACATCCAAGAGAACATTATCATCGCCAAGGAGATTTCCCATATAATGCAAAGGATGAGTGGCAAGAAAGGTTATATGGTTATTAAGATTGACCTTGAGAAAGCCTACGATAGGCTAAGTTTGGGGTTCTTAATTAAAGTATTGGAGGAGATTGATTTACCGGAGAATATAGTGAACATTATTGTTTATTCGATGGATGTGTTTATTGTGGAATGGGAGCAGGAAAGAGGAGTTTAAACCAACTAGAGGAATTAGACAAGGTGATCCCCTATCGCCTTATCTATTTGTTCTTGCTATAGAGAAATTATCTCATATTATTGCGGATTCAGTTAAAGATAGAAGATGGAAATCGGTTAGGGTTGGAAGATCTAATGTATGCATATCACATCTCCTTTTTGCGGATGACCTATCACTGTTCTGTGAAGCTAGCGAGGAACAAATGGGGAATGCGCTCGAATGTTTGGATCTACGAGGTTTCAAGGCAGAAAATTAATCTAAGTAAGACTTCTATTTTCTTCTCAAAGAATGTTCCCAAAGATAAACAAAGCATCATTTCAGGGATGGGAGGTTTTCAACGCAAGGAGGAGTTGGGAAGGTACTTGGGGGCACATATCACTCAAGGCCATAATTCTAGAGCGAAATTTCAAGTATTAATTGATAAAGTACAAAGGAAACTTAGTGGATGGAAAACCCAATCCTTGGCCCTAGCAGGAAGGATCACTTTAGTCCAATCAGTAACATCACAGGTTATAAACTTCAAAATGCAACATGAAAACATTCCAAGTAACGTTTGTGATGAGATTGAAAAACTCCAAAGGGATTTCATCTGGGGTTCAGATGGGGGGAAGAAGAAATTACATGCAATTAGTTGGGAAGGAGTGTGTAGGCCTAAGGAGGAAGGAGGTGTAGGGATAAGGAGATTGAAAGGATGAATGATGCTCTAATAAGGAAAATTGTATGGAGCTTAGTAGCCAAACCTAAAGGATTGTGCTCTAAAATCCTGAAAGCTAAATATGGAAGGGTGCTAATTGGATAGCTGAGTGTACTGTGAAGCAACATGATTCACGATTATTGAAACATGTTGCTAGATTATGGCATAAAGTTATTAAGGGTATTGGATGGGAAGTAAGGGATGGTAGGAGTGTGAAATTTTAGGAGGATAGATGGTTGAATGGGGTGGATAAGTTGGGAAACTATTTTGTAGGGGAGATGGGAATGTTAAAGCCAACTTTCACTATGAGTCAAACCCTAAACAGAGAAGGGAATTGGAACTAGGCATGGCTTGAAGGGGTTCTACCGCATGAGGTTACCCAATTATTAAAAGTCATTCCCCCACCGTGTCTCGAGGATGGTGACGACATAGTTGTGTGGGAGGGGGACATGGAAACAGGTTTTCGGTATTTCAAATGTATCAGCAATTGAGAGGAGATGTGAACATGGAGTTAGGGGCCATTTGGAAGGAAATTTGGAAGGTGAAAACCAAAAGAAGGATTCAGGTATTTTTGTGGTTGGTAGCACATGATCGGCTTCTCACGGCAGCTAGAAGAGCACGTATCTTGGGAGGCGAGCCTACTTGTAGCAGGTATGGTGGAGGAGTTAAGGACCTTGATCATGTATTGAGAAGCTGTCTGGAATCTCGTCGAATATGGTTGGCCTTAAAGGTGTTAAATGCACGTCCACAATTTTTTACAGAGGACAAGAATTGTTGGCTTCTAAATAATCTGCAATCTGGAGAAGAATGGAGTATGGTATTTTCGATGTGCAGCTAGATGATTTGGGGATGGAGGAACAAGTTATTATTTGAAGAAGGTTTTAATATGCCTGATCGACCTGAGTTTGTTATCCAGAGCTATGTTAGATAGTGTGTTGCCTCGTTAAACAGATTTGATGACCTTGGGTTGTTAAAGAAACCAAGGAAAATTAAATGGAATTTCCCGGAAGAGGGGTGGGTGAAACTAAATTTTGATGGTGCTGCTAAAGGATGTCGGGGATTGGCAGGTTGTGGAGGGGTATTGAGGAGGAGTGATGGTAGCTGGATTTGTGGGTTCGGGAGGAAGTTAGGACGATGTTAGGCTTTGGCTGTTGAGATTTGGGGATTCGTACAAGGTCTTAGATTAGCACAAGGTTTGGGTTTTAACAATATCATTGCAGAAGGGGACTCAACGATGGTTGTACACATGATTTAGGATGCTTGGATCCAAGGAAGAGTCAGAGACAGAATTCTGAATGCATGGCTACGAGACAATAACAACGAGCTACAAAATTGCTTTTCTCACATTCTGCGAGAAGGCAACATTGTGGCAGATTGGTTAGCCAAGCATAGTTTTATTTGTAATGATAATTTTACTATTTTAGATTCTCCTCCAGTAGGGGTGGTAGAATTTTTGTTCAGGGATACCGTGAGGGTTGTTTACCCACGCCTTAATCCTGGTTAACTTTTTTTAGTAAAGCAATGGGCAATTAAGCCCCAATTTTTTACTTAAAAAAAACAGTTAAAGTCATTAAATTTGTCCTAAATTTAAGTAATTTTCAATATTACTTCTACTAATTATACTAAACTTTAATATCATATTAATTATTACTCTCATTCACTACCCTTATTAATTATGGGCATACATGGAAAAAATATTTAATTTTCTTCAGAAACAAGTAAGTGTCTTATAAAAAAGACCAAACTAACAAGTGTCTTTGGTCATTATTATAAAGCTCCAACTAACAAGTGTATTTAATTCTTTTTATAAAGTACTTGCTTGTTTTTTTAAAAAAATAAATATTTTTTTTATGTATGCCCATAATTAAGGTAGCGGGTGAGAGTAATAATTAATATGATACTAAAGTTTAATGCAATTAGTAGAGGTAATATTTGAAATTACTTTAATTTTAGTACAAATTTAATGACTTTAACTATTTTTATTGGTTTGTGAGAATTATTAATTGTGTCTTATAATAAGAACCAAATGAGTATTAATTATTACTCTTTCACACTACCTTTATTAAATATGGACAGATATAGAAAAATAAATTAAAAGTTAAATAGCAATTTTGCCCCAGAAGTATACGCTTAGAAGCAATTTATCCTGATAGTTTTTTTTGTCTCAATGTTGCCCTGAAAGTCTAAAAACCAAGGTTTTAAAAACCGGACCGGTCACTGAACCGGTCGGGGTTAAGGGTCGATGGGTCGACCGATATTAATTAAAAAATATAATTTCATTAAAATAGGAAAAAATATTTATATTTTAATAATACAAAATATTTTATGTAAAAGATGAGAGGATGTTTAATTGTTTAATATTATATTGATTATTTTAAAAAAGATACCAGTATCACCGTTCTTCTTGGCTTACAAGACGTATGTTCATTTAATTGATTATTTTAATTGTCGTTCACGGGTTGGCTTTATGCTCGTTGCTCACGCCTCGCGAGTTAAGGAAGGTGTGCCAATAAGCAATCGTACAGCTCCCATCATGTTGATAGGGCAAAACTTTATAGCCTAAAAACTCCGCAAGTGCAAAGTAGTATCAAATAATAAAAAGTAAGTAAGATATCGTTCCCACGAGGACTTAATATCCACAACTTCGAGTTAAGCATTAATTTCACAATTTCGTTTAAGTTGAGTAACCAAATTAAATTTAATTAAGAGAAAAGAAATTAAAATTAAAACAAAGAAACTACCACACTAATGAACGAGCAACCTAAAGTCCCTAATCCCTTATTTGTTTCTTAGATTTTATCCCAATTAGCTAATCTAGAGTATTAATGTCTATAAATGCCTTCCAGTCCATTTATATACCTATCTTAATTAATTATGTAATGCCTCACACAACTAAATAAGATGCATTTTAGATCAAGCTCACTCTAATTTGATTATACGGAGCTTCTCGGTACATTCCTATCCTAGACGCAAATTAAATTAAAACCTAATTTCACATTAAATTTAAACCTAATTCCATATTATTTAATCCTAAGGTCAATTTAGGATTCTCTCTTCCAAGTTCAACCCCAAATCCCCAAAACATGCTCAATGGTGATTAGTCAATAAGCAATAACAATGAACACATGATTAAATAAATCGAAATAAAATTAAGTAAAACTAACGAGTGGGAATAATCTCTAAAACCCAAACAAGTTCATATATTCTTTAGGTTGCAAAACCAACTAGCCACACATGGCTTTAATCAAATCCATAACAAAAAGATAAGAATTCAGGTTCAAACAATAAAGAGAGAGAGGAAAGAAAATTTCTTCGTCGCCTCCACAGTCCTCCGTGGAGATGATGAAGAGAACTTACTCCACAGTCCTCCGTGGAGAGAACTTAACTCCTCTGCTTCTTTGTTCCTTCTTGTTCTACGTCTCTCGATCCGCTCCTCCGTCTCCCTTGTGCGTGTCTTTGCCTCCCTATTTATAATTTAGGTCTCCTCCTCTTAATTAATCACCAAACTTAGGATCAAGTTTTCTTTTTAGCATGTGGGGTCCACGTCTTTATTCCTTTTATTTAATTTATGGCTACTAGCTCCATATGCTTTTTGTCTATTCTCTTTCATATAATATCTCTTGCACAATAGAAATAGGATATGATTAGATTTTATGCCGATTTATTCTTTGATCCTAAGTTTGATTCAATGATGGAAAAATTTATAAAAGATAATTAAATAGGTATATAATATCAATAAATCTAACTAAATCTCATAAAATATACACCTTATTTAATCATAAAATATACACTTATCACACGTCTCATTAATGGATGAACTGCACCCAAGGCAAACTCAACATCAGCTATTCTTGATTCTCCTGCCCCAACGCCTCATTTCGTCTTCTTCATTCTCTCTTCGCCCTTGTCGTCTGTCCCTCCTCCCCCATAAACCAAACAAATCGTAGCTTGATTTGCTTCTTCTTCTTCTTTGATCTGCTAAAAGGAGACAATGGCAACCTAAACAAATCTTTGCCTTTGCACCACCAGTAAAAGATTTCGCTTACAAATCGACAAAACCCTAACAAATCTCATATGCTCTTGTTCTTCATCCTTTTTTAGTGAATTTGAGGCACCGTCGTCAATGAACACCAATGAAACTCCGCCGCCATGGATGGATCTACACCTTCGTCAACATCATCGTCTATTCTCTCTCTCCATCTCTCTCTAAACGTCGACACCCCTCATCTTCTCTTCAGTTGACGTTTTTTTTTTAAAAAAAAAAAAGATTGTGACTCGGTTGGCCAAGTTGACTCGGGTCAACTTGGAAACCCTGGTTTTCCCTTAACTCGGACCGATTGTCTTGCCGGTTTGCCTGTTTGCGGTCTTAATCGACCAGTCCAGTTGGGTTCCAAAAAATTGCTAAAAACGTAGGAATGTTGTCCTTCCATTAATGGTCATAATAGTCAAACTTTAGTTGACCATATTATGCTGACTTGAATTGTCTACGTGACATCTTTGTCACTTTTTTTAAAGGGTTAAGTAGCAATTTTGCTCTAGAAGTACATGCTCATGAGCAATTTTGTCTTGGAAGGTGTTTTTTTTTGTCTCAATGTTGCTCCAGAAGTCTAAAAACGTAGTAATGTTGTCCCTCAGTTAATAGCCCTAACGGTTAAACGTTAGTTGACCTCATTATACTAACTTAGATTATCTACATGGCATCTTTGTCATTTTTTTTTTTAAAAAAAAAATCTGATTTACAAGTCATATTTATAAAATACTACATCTGGTCCTAATTATAAGACCAAGTTGACTATTTTGAAAAGATTGAAGAAGCTACTCCCTTTGGTCCTTATTATAAGGCACCAACTAGTAAGTTTATTTGGTTCTTTTTATAAGGCATTTGCTTGTTCCCAAGGAGCATTAATTATTTTTTTCCTCGTATACCCATAATTAATAAGAGTAGTGAGTGAGAGTAATAATTAATATTCCTCCGGTCCTAATTATACGAACATGTTTGAGAATAAAGGTTACAAAAAATGTCAAATACAATTAATTATGGTTATTAATGGAAGGACAATATTGTTACATTTTTTAGACTTCTGGGGCAACATTGAGACCAAAAAAGAAATTTAAGATAAAATTGCTCCTGGACGTGTATTTCCAAGATAAAATTGTTACTTAACCCTAAATTAAATGCCCCTTAGAAATTACAAACGCCTTATAAAAAAGATTAAGAATACTTGTTATGTGGTTTCTCCTGACGACAAAAAGGAGTACAATATGTTAAACAGTTAAAGGTTACTCTAACTATTCCTGAAAAGCCCGAACTTTTAAACCTTGTTTTTTTCAAAAATGTCTCGTTTTTTTTTTTTTTTTTTTTTGAAAAAACTATTTGTATGGCTAGCACCATCGAAGCTCAGATCCGATGCACTTCATGTGTCACAACACTGCGGGTTTGGCGCCAATTTCACAGCATACAAGTTTACAAAATATGTTTCATGCGTTGCAACACTCTTCAGAATAACCGAATATATATCAAGGGATTCAATTGGAAACAGTTGAAACATAATGCTACGTAATTTGCTTTCTAGGCATATGCATCATCATCATATTTGAGGTAATCGACCGACCCTAAATATGCGATATTTTTTTTATGTGTTTGATTGGCGATTCTAATGTTGATTGTTTCCATGAAAAGAAAAGGGAATGTGTGACTAGTTGAGTATTTTCTCAAAACCAAATTAAATTATACTCTCTTCAGTCCTAATTATAGGACATATTTAACTAATTTTGGAGGGATTAATGATATAAGTTAAATTAGTTAATTTTACTCATTTTCCTAAAATGTCTTTATATAAATTTTGCACTTCAATTACTTTATTGATTTCATATAATCCCTTATTCATATCGATAGGGGATTTTAAAAAGAAATTGATTAAAAAATATAATGTTATCTTATAATTAGGACCAAAACAAACTCTCAAATATTGTCCTATAATTAAGATCAGAAGGAGTACTACCTTTATTTCTAAATATAAAATTCAATTGTCTTTTTTAGACAGATTAGTTTAATCATATTACTTTAAATTATTTATTTCTATAATTTTTATCAAACTAATTTATCTTACTTATAAATTGATATATAATTTAATTATATTAAACATATGATATGATTAAGTAACTTATTTAAATTTATCATTCTCTCTACAAAATTAATCATGCCTTATATTTTGGACCAAAGGATGTTCCACCTCCTATTTGCAATGTGCATAATACGCCTTTGGTGTGTTGAGAATAATGAATAAATAAATAATAAGTTACTGGGGTGGGAGACATAATACACCTTAAGTTTATTCCTGGTGTGTTGAGAATAATGAATAAATAAATAATATACCTTTCGTCCACAAAAAAAAAAAAAAAAGAAAACTTAGGAAATGGGGTGGGAGAGTGGTAGGGAAGTTGGAGTAAAGGGGCAACCAACACTATTTTGTCCTGTTGGGATGTGAGCTTTTGTCAGTCGATTTTACCAAAAAAAAAAAAACATTGTCCTATTCGTAAGCATTTGTCGGTCTTTGCCACACAATAAACTGAATAAGGGCCCATTTGGTATAAGGAAGATCTAAGGAGGAAAATGAACTTAAAGGAGGGAAAGGAATAGAAGAGAAGATTAAGAGGGAACCTTAAAAGTTGAGTTGTTTGGTAGACATAGGAAGGAAACTTAAGTTGAGGAAAAATGCATTGTTTGGTATGAAGAATTAGGTGTTGGTTAAGTGGGAAGGTAAGGTGAAATTCCTAAAATGGCCCTCTATTCGTTCAGACAAAAAAGTTACGTTTGAACGTAATAGGCACCAAATCGCCTATATTCGAACATAAAATCTAACAGTGGCTTGAGGTTTACATTAACAATTTCACAACTCTATCGATAGAAAACCAGACCACCAGAACACAGAAACTAAACAAAGACGCATGTAGAGGAATAACCTAATGCCCTATTCCAACTGCCTCTTTCATTTATTAACCCACAAACATACGTATTATGACACCAAAGAATGAACATAGGGCATCGGCTTTGGCAAAAACAAAAAAATCAACAAGGGCATCGACTATGGCCAAAAAAAAAAAAAAAAAAATCAACACAAGGCATCGCCAACGACGGATAAAAACCCAACCCTTCGATTCAAGCTTGCAGTGTCGTCTCAAGCTTCTTTGGCTCCTCCTTCCAGATCCTCGCTCGCATCGGGTTTAGAGGGGCCTTTTTGTCCTAATTATTTACTCTCCCAGGAAGATTTGAAGATCCCTCTACAATTTCTCGAGTTTGTGGGAAGATGGTGCTAGCGGGAGGTCGATGTGATCGGAAGCTTGTGCGCCAAACAGTTTTGTACGTGGGAACTCTGTTATGTTCCCAAAAACTTTGCCAATTCTCTGTACCAAACGGGTCTTAAAGAGAACAGGAGACAACGACCACCAGCAGTCTATCGTCCATCCGGCGTCAACCCATTGATTAAATAATATTGAGTTTTTTTATATATGGAAAGATAAAGAACAATTTTCGCATTACATTGTCCTGGAACCAGAGTAATATTAACTATTCGCAGTAGTTGCTCATCACACAGCTAATTAAGAGATTAACACTACGCAAGGCAAAACAACTACAAAATTGAGTAGATGGAAGAAAGAATAAATTCAGCTTCCAGCAGAGGCTAAATATTTATATTTGCAGACTTTAAGCGTTGGTAGGTTGACTGTTTGAGTCGGTCCAACATTTTCTGTTGTTCCATACATGCGGCTAGAGTGATCAGTTGGGCGTATACGTTTACTACTCATTCTGAATCTTCCCATAATACATACCTGAGGATCTACTCGTTGCCTACTCCACCTTGAGAACTATCTTCATGCACTCATAGACAAAGTAACTTATTGAAGCTGAAGGAAGTACCTGCAAATGGCACAATCAGAATGAGAAATTCATTAGACCTCATGTTTAGAAAGCATTATCAAAATGAATGTATACATGTGCATCCAATAAAGTTGACGTTTCAGGGTGTAGCCTAAAATGGCACAACTTACTATTACCGAAGTGTCATTTCAATTCATGGGACACTGCAGGGTAAGATAGTTCTAAAAGGAAATAATAAAAACCATTCATATCTTTGGCCCAAAAAAAAAAAAAAAAAAAAAAGGAAGAAGATAAACAGAAGCATTGCCATATTGTGATCAGTGATCCCTACATCACAACACGATCTAGTTTAGAATGAGAATCATTAAGTCACCAAAAAACCAAGAAGAAGCAGAAGAAGAAAATGAGAAAAATTAGAAACATCATGATTTAAGTACCACAATAGAGAACTGAACAACTTATAGTCCAACAAGTAATATTTGTATGAATGAACTGGACCCTGGTGCACGATCATCTTAATTCTTTTAAGAAGTATTAATTAGGTATCCAGACAGCTAAATTTACGAAGACCAATGAAGGAAAAAAGGGAGAGAGATCTAGAAGTTAAGAAATGCATGCCTGTAATAAGCTGGGAATAAGTCCAGCATAGAGAGCTGCAATGCCTCCTCGCTCAACAATCTTGACACAAGTTGCTAACGAGCTTAATTTTGTGGATTGAACTTGCATTTGAAGCTGCCTCCTTACCACTTCAAATGGGTAGGTAGTAGCCTCAGCACAAGCTCCGGCAATAGCCCCATGCAGTAGTGTCCTTATTGGCCCCAACTCAAGCTGGTCTAAGGCATTCAATTCCTGCCCCTGTTTATGCATGTTCTGGATTCTTTTCATTCCTTCAGGCGAATGCAGATATGCAGACTTCAGTATATCATATACTCCATAAAAAACTGCTCCAGAAGGAGCCATACTTATAATCGAGGGCACTAAACCCTTGTAAAGAGAAAAGAACCCTTCAGTGTGAATCATGTAGCGGAAAGCTCCAATTACACCGCCCAAGGCTTCCCCACCAGGTGCCACTATCTTGGTTCGAATCTAAAAGGCACTAGATAGTTCAGACTTCCAAGTAATTACGGAGCAAAATAATTAAATGCATACAATTTGATTCACTAGAAGACCTACTTTACTATACTTGCATTGGGAGCTCACAATGAAGTTGAAGCAAACAAACATAAACGATGATGTACCATTTTTATAATGGCAGGAAAAAAAAATGCACACAGTTTATGCATTTATGTTTTCACTTTTTCCCTATTTGAAAATAAGAAATCTTGAAAAATTGTTTGTTAGAAGTTTTCTGGCAATGCCTCCAATTCATAGAGTCCTATTCACACTGTAAGCTGCACAGGAAGAGAGAATATCAAACCAGCAATACAGGAAAAAAAAAAAAAAAAAAAATTTACTTCTCATTCTTTTTCAAAATAATATCAGAATAACAGAAAAGCTCCCAACAATTTCCTTCCACGTTCTTTATTGTGGTGACCCCATATCTTCATGAATCAATAAATGCTTACAAGAACCACTTTAATGCAAGGCCCAGATAAAAGTGTGAATAGGAATCTATGAAGGCATTGCCAGGAAACTTTTAACAAACAATTTTTCAAGATTTCTTATTTTCAAATAGCAACTTTAAGGATTTAAGCATTCTTCCTTTCCACAATGTAAAGAATAACTGTTTGACACAAGGTGATTTATCTTACTCTACAACTGAATCCTACATGCAAATGGAACTGGGACAAAAGCTAACGTGTTTAGGTGGCCAAAACATGTTCAAATCACCACTCTTAATGGAAGCATTCAGCCCTGAAAGGTACATATAGTTGACAAGCACCATTCATCTTTTGAATGAAGTAAGTAACCATGTTTGCTTAACCAGGAAATGTTAAAATCGCTTAGTTATTTCAACAATCATTCAAACCAAGACCTGGAGACCAGATAGATATTGAACACATTGATAGTTGCTGATCAGTTTAAACCTTAGAAACCGATCAGCACAACAAATTTGCAATAGTAGAAAGTCAACTGGTTCAGCAAATTATCAATAAAGAATTCCCAGATTAATCAATATTAAAGCATAATGGAATATGAGTGTGTAGCTTTGGTCGAGGCATTAAAAGAAAAAACAAAGATCATATTTTAAGATTTCCACATACAGTGTCAAGTGGTAGGCAAATAATGGTAGCAGTGATTCCAGCGGCAGCACCTGCAATAAACCTCTCAAAATTGGTAGTTTCCTCATTTCCCGACAATATGAGTAACTGCTTTCTGTATGTATCATAAGCACAAAAATTAACAGCTTTGAATGGAGCTGTTCGGAGAATATTAATAAGGTTCCCCTTCCAAAAGCCTCTCAATCCTTGAGAAGCTGCAATTGTTTTAATAAGCTCAAAAATATTCCTCTGTTCACCACGAACAATGTATTCCAGCTTAAGTCTTTCAAGCGGAGCAACGCAAGTTCTGATAAAGGAAAATGTATTGTTATAAAAGGCAAAGAAAATTATGCAAAAAGTAGGCATTCAAATAGGTCAAACAAATGCAATGTTGAAAATGTAAAGCAACTGTTGGCGCTAACTGAAATTCACTACAGTTGACAATGGGGAAAAGTTCATTACTTGTAAACAGTGATATATCCTTCTAAAGGGTTGCGCCACAGAAAATTTGGAGCAATGTGTGATAAACAAGAGCATAGAAAGGATCATTGTAAGCAAATCACCAGATTAAAAACAACGCTAGAGAGAAAACAACGTAGTCGTATGGCGCAGGTCCGATTTTAAGATAAGAACACCGCAAAAAATATACCTAGAAACCATGGCAGCTATAGCACCAGCCCATAGATGCTTGGTGGTGTTCATAGCACGGCCGCCCCGCACCCTGACCTTCTGTGACTTTCCTTGCTCAGCAACCGTGTTGTCACACAAAGTAGCATTCTCGGAGCTCTCGTCTCCATTTTGCACCTCATCTAACTTGGGGCTCGCAACAAATTTACCCCCTCTCAAGCTCGCCGACAAAAACCAAACACCAACCGTAGCCGAGGTCCTCCTTTGTCTCCGGTAACCTCCAAAAACTACATGTTGCTGGGAATGGTATGTAGAAGGAACCGAACAAGAAGCAGTACCGGGGGGAATTCTAGACGAAATCAAACGGGTAAAGGAATCAGGAACCGTGGGTTCGAGAAACAAGCCGCCTCCATTGAACGAGGCGGCATCGCAATTAACTTTGAAAAAAATCGGAGGGCAAGATTGTTCCTGTGGGCAACATAATTCCAGCGGTGGCATTTTCCGAATAAAGAAGAGGTAGCAGTGAAATTTATCGGAGGTGGTATTTCTAGGGCTATTGAGTTCAAAGACATGAGACCTTTCTCAAGAAAACAAACGGAAATGGAGGATACAATGTGTGAAGCTGAGAGTCACAGCATGCAGGGCGATGATGGGGCATAACACTTTGCTCTCATCGCCGAGCGTAGTAGATTTCCCCCGCGACAAAATTACCCTCGCCTTCTTTCAAATACTGTAGAAACAACTACCATCCCATATTCCCATGCTCGTTGAGCAACAGTACCTTAGCTCCTTTTCTTTTGGCTGCTTCCGCCCAATGTAATTATCCCGTGCTCGTTGGTCGTCAAACATGGATGATCCCAAATCCCAAATTAAAACTCTATTTTATTAAGTAGAATATTAGATTTCAATAAAAATAATTTGCAAGGGCCACTTTAAAAAAAAACTAAATTTATTATTTAAAAATTAAATTTAAAAAATTTAGATTTAAGATGTCTAAACTATAGATACCAAAAAAATAAAAATAAAAAGTCTAAAGTCTAAACTATATTTAAATGGTTTTAGGAAAAAAAAAAACTATATTTGAATGGTTAAAATATCATTACTGCACAAATATTAGATAGGGACTCTTCAAGCAATATACATTTTGCATTTTTCAACACATCAAGGAATGAAATTACTTAGTGTTCAAAAAGGAATGAAATTACTTGAAAAGGAAAACGAATATTCTTTTCTTCTTCTTTTTTACCGGAAGAAAACGTAGTGTTATATAATTTTTTTTTTTGTCAAATAAATGAATCGTTTTTAGTTAAATCATGAATATAATATATTATTATGATTAGTAAGGAGTTATAAATTCATATTCATATAGTAAGTTTAAAAGATAAATGTAAAACAACTAGGGGCCAGCCTTATCCATTTTTCTTATCAGGTTGTTTCTATGTTGGCGAAGGGCTTGCGATAGGCGATACGACATTACAGCCCAAAATAATAAGAGTGGCAAAGGGTTTGGGATCTGCATATAACATCGAGAGACGGTTGTGGCTCTCTTCAGAAAATTTGAGATGCAGTGAAGGTCATTTTGCTCACAGGATTTTCATTCCCAACAATGGATCTTCAATCCCATGGGTCCTCTGGGAGTCTGGGGTTTTTGCTAATTTCATCATACATGGGAATGGACCATTCCATGAGAATCATCGATGGCATGTACAAAGGACCGGAGGAAGTATGTGTTCACTTAAAAAAGAATCTGATTTATATTATCAGATATACATACAATCAAAATCAGTGCTCTTGTACCATTCGTGTTCATATCAGATCATGTGCAATGTTCTATTTTCTTTTAAACTTGCAGGCGATAAATCTAGTTAGAAAGAGTTTTTCATACTCCTTCCCTATTTATTTGTAAAAAAACATACAGAGGAAGGCAAAATCTATCTACTATGCAAGTTTTTTTAAGTTTTGTTCTTCATTTAATGCCATACACTCATCCGGCTTAAAATCTTAGTACCGTTTAACAATCAACTTTTTTTGGGTTGGCGGTGGCACGTTCACGGAGATGAGGTACATATGTAATAGTAATCCTACTTGCATGAACTTACTCTAAATTGCGCTGCGCATTAGCTTCCTCGAATGCTCCAAGTCACAACGATATTTGAAATAGAATTCTCCATAGTTATTAATTTCAACTAACCGTAATCAATTTTTCTTGGCCGCTCAAGGGTACAACAGCATCAGCAGCGGAAGGCGAAGGTCGAGTCATCTATCCGGCATGCACAAATAAACTAGAGAGCTTCACTACAATCTGATCAGGAAATGCAGGTAAATGAACACAGATTGATAGAGTTCTTCAATGAGTTTTCAGGACGAGCATCGAAACGAAAGTCAAAAGCGACAGCATCAAGATGAGTTGCACAATTAACTCGGAAAGGGAGCAGAGCTTGATTCTCTTGTTGATCAAACGCTGCTTTACCAATTGAACCTTCAGGTCTTCGATTCCTCTCCTTAACATCTTAAGAAACAAAACTCGGAGTTAGAGAAAGAAGAAAGCGACCAATTAAAATGTGTGAATCTACAGAAAACAAGGAGATGGAAGGGTGATTTCAAAATTATACCTCGTTATCATCCAGGGTGTGACTGGGGAGTGATTTCAGGTTGGAAAGGAGGAGAGCAGCTTTTGCGCAGCGGCGCGTCGCCATTAGCAATTTCAGAGCCCTGTCTTCGTTTTCCATCCCGCCCTCTCTTCTATCTTTCCCCAATTTTACGTTTTGATTCAATTTGAGGAGGAAGCCGTTTCTCGGTTTTGTAAAGGCCCCCTGACATTCACGCCCAGGCACTTCATAGAAACGACACTTTCGCGCGCTAAAATGGGTGTCGCTTGGCGGATGCTGTGTGGGACTGTTTGTAGGAGTATTAGGGAACCATTTTTGGTGCCCATCTACGCATCTGATCTGGACCGTTCAGATCAAATCTGGACGGTCCAGATTTGATTTTTTTTAACTGCTTCTTTTTAAATAAAAAAATTATTTTAAAAAAAAAATGTCAGTTAAGAAATTATTTTTATTTTAGATTCTCTACCCATTAAAATAATTTTTTTTGAAAAAATATAAAGTAAAAAAAATAAGATCGATCATTCAAATCGATCCTGGACGGCCCAGGGAGAGAAAAGCTCTCCCTACCTATCCAAAGGATAGGCAGGGAAAGTGATCCCGAGTATTAGTGTTTCGATGAAATTGTTGAGAAACTCCAGCAAATTTGGTTAAAATTTAAATTTTATTTTTATTTTTATAATATAAATATATTATTTAAAAATGATTTATATTTTATTAAACCTAAGTATGAAGTAATTTTTTGGCCAAAAACATAAAGTAATTATGTGTATTTAGATTCTATATATAGTTTTAGAACGATAAAAAATATTTACGTAATTTCAGAAGAAATTGAATAAAGTTTTGTATGTGAGCTCTTTCATTTTGTTTGACCATTATTTTAAATTTTCATGTAATCAAAGGTGTGAGGACATGCAAAATTAATATAGGAGTCATTCAGAACTCAGGTAGAATTTCATTTTTGTTTGTTTTATTGTAAAGTCCACGGAAAAGCAGTGTAGGTAAATGAAATCACGACACAAGAACTGTTGGAGTTACTATATGGCAAAGGGATTGCAACGAGGCAATTGACTCAAAACATATTATAAATGATATTATAAATTTCTAGTTTCCTGACTTTATATTGATTCTATGCTTTATTTTCAAAATACATAAATTATTCTGTAACAAAAGTTATTTGAGTCAAAATTAAATGTAAGGTTGACATAATCTCTATAAAACTAATAAGAAATTTCATAGTGGTATTACTAGGAGTACTAATTATTTGGTAGCACTGTACAGAGCACCTCAGAAGACGAAGCACTCCATAAATGAAACTGACTTGGTAGTTCCAACATTCAGAAAGAGCTTCTGCAGTTGCTCCATATAGTAGTTCCATCAAAATTACCCTCTTTTCTAGGTGGATCGGGATTATGTCAAAATTAATTGATTTATCATTTGCAATATCCACCCATCTTCCTTCGAATTAAGGGATAAATGAGAGCAGACGAAGGCGAGGGCAGACATATTAACGCGCAATATGCATTTAACGTGGAAGGAAAAATGCACCAAAAACGCAAGTTAATTAATGCGACGGGCATGTGTGCAGGTCTTTCTGTCATCATATGTTCTCGATCGCCTTTAATTTTGGTGGGAGAGACGTGAACCGATCATCTTACGCTCACTTCTCATGCTCATTTCACACGCAACCCATTATCCCTACTCTCACAATTTATAATTAATAAGGTTGATTTAAGAGTTTTGGTTTGCCATTCACTAAGCTAGAAATAACTGCTCATTTACTTCTACTACCTCCAACCATTTCTGAGTTAACTAGTTAAGTGAATCTTCTCAGCATTTCCTCGATTGCTGCGTGAATGAATGAGAACTTCATCAAAGTAATACTGCTCCCACCAGGAAATAAAGCCCAAACATTTACGCAATCTCTTCTGTTTTAGTTAGGTTTCCTCAAATATTATAACATTGACACATGAAAGCTATGATAACTACTGATACGACCAAGAACGTGATTCAAAGAGAATCAACACCCGTTGCCCTGTATTTTTTCCAAAGTTGCCCTCCTGAGGGGCATCTAGGGTGTTCAACGTCACAAGAAAGGAAACCAGATTATTTTTCACATAATGGGAAGAAACAAGCTGTAATTGTGAGTGAAGTGCGATACGGGAAACTGGTGTTGTTGCCAAGTGTCAGGCACTAATAGACTGCCGAAATTTTACTATCATCCGCCAACGTAAAGGCTTCTAGATCATACATATATCATTAAGTACTAGGTTAGAAGTAGCTTGATATATATATTACCATTGACCCTTGTTTGAACAGCCAATATTCTGGTAAAGGTAGAATAACCCTGATCATCTCCACTATTAATTTCAACTTACAGCAGCTGACACAAACTTGGCTATTCACCAGAGAAATAAAAGGCGACGCTAGCTAGAGCTAAACATCTAAACCAGTATCTGCACGCTTCTTATGAACTAACACAAGAGGCTGCGTGCATATCCTCTTCAAGAACGTTGAAGGGTTTTGGTCCGGTGGATGCATGAATTTGCAGTTAGGGCAGGCAGGGGACGACTTACAGAGCATCACCAACATGTGGCACCGCATGCACACCGTTGCGACCATCTCTCTGTGATCCACCTCCGATGACAACCACGACGGAGAACGAGTTAACCCACCCGAACCCTTCCTATCCTCCTTTCTTGATCCAACAAACAGATCGTGTTCATTCAAAATCCCATAGGAAGTGCGATTCTGCTTCTCATTTACACCATAACTGCCTCCTTGTTTATTCCTCGGGGATTCACATGTTATGTTAAGCCCAAGATCTAGGCTCATGTGCCCTGCAGGAGATGGCGGCTCAAGCTGATCAGGGCTCCTCTTCCGATCCTCTGCTGATTTCTTGCCCATCTTTGTGTTATGTATCTGCCCTGTCTGCACGATCAAACAAGATTATACACTTCTGCGAACCACCATATATATGTAGCTTGTGTGTCTATACATATGAACGTTTATATACCTGAATACCAAGGTATTGTTGCCATTTATCTGAAGGTAAAGGGGCCTCGAGGTGAAGCTCTATACCGAAGGTGGATTTCCTGTGATCTGCTTTGGTTTGATCCCTGAGAAAATCTTTAGCAAGTAGAGGCTCTTCCCACTTCCTCTTGTTTGATGAAGCCTCGAATTCAGCAGGAGGTGGGGCGTCCGGGAGAGAAGTATGATAGGAAACCATTGAATTCATGAGCTAGAGAGGGGTTTTCACCACTGTGTGTCCAAATATCCAACAAGGCTGAGGTGGTTATATAGGAGGATGAGGTGGGGGGACTTGAAGACGGAAATAAAAGTTACTGCTTGCCTACCTATGCATGACGTGGTTTTCTAAGTTGGCTCCTCTTCAATTAAGAACCACACAACTCCAGGGCCAAAGTCTTATTGCACCCAAAGTGTTAGATATCTAACATGGATCTTTGGTCAAATAGTAGTATTTCCAATCACTATAATATAAAGTTGCATCATAGCCCATCCAAAGAATCTAGCACAACCATCGGTAGCATATTATATGTATCTGTAATAGACTAATAGTGGCACTAGCTAAATTAATATGGCCTGCTGTAGACCAGGCATGGTGTAGTAGTGCGAAGCCGAGCCGAGCCAAGCCGGTGAAAGGAGTAGTTATGGTAGTTAAGAAAGGCGGTGAGAAGAGAAAGAGGAGAGGGGAATGCATGGGTCATTTATTGGGATCTGTATACAGTTGAAGGAAGGTCTTGAATGCCAAAGGTTCTTTAATGTGGATAATAACTCCAACTTCCCCAATTGGGTCACTCAAGAAACTAAAATCTTTAAAGCTCTCAACACCCTCTTCACCCACAAAACAAACACCCCCATGGGGTGACCTATACATGTATTAAACACTCCAGAACTACTATGCTTTAAAGCCTCTCAACACCCTCAGCCGTTTAAATCATGATCCACACCAAGTCCTATGAGTTACCAAAAACATAATCCCATATTTATTGCTCCTTCTCTCTCCTACATTATATCTCTTAAACCACCACTCATCTGCATTTTCTTCATTCCCACACAAGATTAATCAATTATGACCGCTCAACCTGCAAAACAACCCTTCATCAATTACTTTCTCTGGTCCTTTTTATAAGAAACTTTTATCTAAATTGCGTAAAATAAACCGGCGGTTAAGATTAGTTAAACAATATAATAAATGTGTAAAAATATCATGTTTCTTTAAAATATGTTCTATTTATCAAAAAAAGCATAGAAGAGAAAATGAGTACCAAATATGGCAAAGAGTATGAGTATAAAATATGAGAGAGCATGTGTAAAAAATGAGTAAATGCAAGAGAATTAATAATGAGTGGGAGTAATAAATATAAAGATGTGTATTTAATAAGAGTAAAATAGGAGAAAATAGTTTAAATTTTGAAATACAAGAAAAAAAGTTACTTATAAAAAAAGAAAAGAAAAAGAGGGGAAGTACCTGATAGCCGTTTCATGCCACTAAATATGCATAGTTGAAATTAGCTAGCCCGCATCAATATCGCTCATGTACTACTAGTATGTAATACCATATCATTTTTTAAAGTCGTTCCCCAGTGATATTTACTTCAATCTAGAGATCAGCCATATGAAACTGTGATAATCCGCTCATCTTACGTATAAAGCAACCATTTCTATCATTTATAGATTCACTAATAGCTCGAATTAGAAAGTGCTCTTTGCAGGCCTTTGGGTCTTATCATGGTATTAACGCACTGTCTGCATGAGTTCTAATGTTCTGCAGAGTATGTATTCATTTTTTCCAACCAAGATTTAATTTGATCGTGTTTGGACATAAAGTACCTATAAGATGCATGTAGATTATTATTCCTGTAATCTAGAACATATATGGCAAATTAATGTCTCTCTTACAATTCTTAGCCAAATGTCACCCAATCAAAACTAAAATGAATAAGGGAGGCGAAACCGGCAGCAACTTGGAAAGCGAATTTTATAGCAATCCTTCTCCTGCTTACGTCTTAAATCGCGAATGAAGATGTTAGCCAAAAGAGTGTGGAAGGTAAATGAATTAAAGGGCGGCAGGGGAATTACTAAATGACCACGAAAGAGAGAAAGACAAGAAGAGAAGACAGGTTAGAGAAAGAGGAAAAGTATGGATAAAAAAAAATTGAAAGGGAAGAAATCCAATTGCAAGAGAAAAAAGGTTCCCAACTACCAAGCCATTAAAGGCAGTGAGTGAGAGATGGAGAGTTCGATTTTAAGTAAAGTCTACCTGCCTTCATTAAACCACCTTGAATTCACTTAAATGCACACTTCAACCATGACCAAATTAAAAACAATCTTGCTCTCTCTTCTCTTCGTCACTCTCAGCGGTTGGTTTCTCCCGTTAAATGCCCCCAACCCACCTTTCCTTCCCTTCATTTATGTTCCCCTTCTTCTACTCTCAAATTACTTCCCACACATTAAACTGTCAGAATATCTAATACTCTACCTTGTCTTTCATTAACACCCCTTTGCAGACTATATATGTACTACACTGTTCAAGCACTTAAAGACCCATAGAGCTTTTCATCCCAGATTTATATGAACATCGATCGTATTAATTATATATGCAATCAATCCTCAACACCGGATGATTTATTAACTCCTCTTTGCAGTAGATATATAGATTTACCAACGTACTAGCTACCACTTCTGCACAAAATAGATCTTGAGAGATACTACTATGTATATAATTTAAAGTTGTTTCTGAAGAAGTATATATGTATGAAGGGTTATCTCTATATATTAAGCTTGATTGTTACGTGTGAATGTATTGTCTTGTCATGAACTTATTCTGATAATTTTTTCATATAGCAGTGTACTTGTCGATCTGTGTGTCCATGCATAATTAATTCTTCCATTTAGCGTGGATATATAGGGCATTATAATTGTTGCAGTGCCTTTTCCGAAGCAAGTTGCGCTCTTCATTAAAATTAGAAAGAGGAAGTAGATTCCTATCGCTTTAGGATTATTAAAGAGCTTGCTCGAATAAAATCAATAAATTTAAATTAATTAGAGAACAATCTGATCATACTTATCGCAACCGATCACGTTTATGAATTTAATTGCGAGGCCCACCATTGCATATTTCGTCTAGCCACCAGTACTGATGACCTTCCCGGATCAAGATTTGGGGCCTTTATCGTTAAACTGAAACATATCATCAGTTTTAATTTAACGAAACAACAACAATAAAGACATCAGTCTTAATCTCCACACGCCATTCCAGGCTTGTCAATAAACTGAAATCACAGTAAATATTAAATAATAATAATAATAATATGAGCAGGTCGAGTGTGGGCTGAAAGACAACTGGAAATTCAGTGTGCGGCTGCTGATCAGGGCCTAATCAAAGGGTCTTTTACAGCTGAATTTTATCTTTTTTTTACAGCTGCCTGTGTTGTGACGTTAAAAGCAGTATCGTATAAATTATATAGAAATCAAATTTTAGTTTAACATTTCAATTGGATAAAACTAAATGTCATCAACTTTACATATAAGTATATTGGATTTGAATTTTTTTCTTTGGGAAGCCGCTGGGGCCTGTAATGTGAAGAACACGCTATAATGACAGGTAAGAGTAGGAGTGCGTAAAAATGGAGCAGGATTTTGAATATCAAGAGGAGGACTTGAATGACTGGAAAGAATTGAAGTACGTGGGTTGATGAAGTAACGTTGGATAGGTTTCTATTTTGTGCATGATCATGGTGGGGAGAGGGCTAGCTAGGAACAGAAGCAAGGAGGGGCCCACCTGTTTGAGCTGCAGAATTACTTGCCTGGTAAGGTTCATGAGTTCACAGTCCGGTTGGTGGCGTAGATTTCAGAAGTTATTGTGAAGGAGGAAGAGGAGCCTCTGCTGCTTTTAATTGTGGGGTTCATTCATGTCACTGAGATGGAGGAGACAGATGCAGCGTACTTTATTTCTAGCTTATTTTCCACAAGTTTTTTCTACTTCACATTTATGAATTATAAATACCATCAACTTCAATTCGTACATATTTTGGTGTTCAGGGTTGGACCCCACTCAACTTATATGTATATGTCAGTATTTTATTTTTCATTTGTGGATTTCAAATGAAAGAGGGAGCAGGAATCTGTAGTGCGAGGAAGAGAGGTTAAGAAATGAAACGATAGTAGAAATTTTATAATTAAGACCCGAAAATAACGATAATATCAGCGAGCCATTGACAGGAGTTATTAATCACTAGGAAGTACAGATTATTGATGTGTATAAACTATAAAGCACGTTTGCATTATTGCACGAGTGAACGCCGATCAAAAATACATATAGAAAAGTGCAAACACCCAGTACTTTTTTCTCTGGGCAGCAAACCAACATCTAATTCATTCGGGCGACAAACAAAAGACTATATTCTATATTATATCAATCTAATTGTTTACTCTGGTGGTAGAAACTAATTTTACACAAACAACTACCTTAGCCACAAAAAAGGAAGAGAGAAATCTCATCTTAACAGCACATTAAAACACAAGACCTAAGGTGCTATATGTAGATGACGACGAGGGGCTTTATGGTGATGGTTTGATTTCCGACGTGGTAACGAAGCGGCGCCAGTACCAGTGTTTCTCCCACACAGTATACATAGAGTCCAAAGGGATCCCTTTGGTCTCGGGAAAGAAGAATATAATAAAGATGGTCATCACTAAGATCCAACCGCCGTAGAATAAGAAAACTCCGAACTTGAAGTGGCACAACATGGTCAAGAACGTCTGTGACAAAATAAATGTGGTCAAGAAGTTGACGGCAATGCTTATACTCTGCCCAGTTGTTCTTATCTGTAAGGGGAATATTTCACTCGGAATAAGCCACGTCAACGGTCCCCAAGACCAACCAAACCCAATAGCGTACAGACACATAAACAACAGCACCAATATAGCGCCCCCCTTCGACAATTTCTCTTCCCCGTGAGTCCCCGTCGTCGCCGCCAGCACAATTGCCACCGCAATCTTCACGATAACATTTGCAAGCTCGTACTAATTAGTAATCAAATACTAGAATAAGATGATACAGTCATAGTTATAAAAGTAATCTCCTTGTAATTTATTTACCTGAAAGACAAGCATCTGAATGCCCCCTGCTATGAACAGGAATCTCCGACCAAAGCGATCGACGATGGTGGTGGAGACGAGGACGGATCCGAGGTTAACAGCACCTAATATGATGGCGGAGAGTAAAGCGGCGTCGTTTCCGAAACCCACGGACTGGAAGAGGTTGGGTGAGTAAAAAGCGACGACGTTGATGCCGGTGAGCTGCTGGAAAAAGGGGATGGCAATGGCCATTACTAAGTGAGGTCGGTACTGCCTCCGAAAAATGGATACAAAAGGCTCTTGCTGGTTGGCTTTTGAGACTTGGGACCACTTGATGAGTTCCTGTAGCTCTGGCTCGACATTTGTATCGGAACCTCTGACTCTGAGCAGAGCTTTTTTGGCTTGGTCGATCTTGTTTCGTTGGACTAAGCTGGTGGGAGAGTCTGATATGAGGAGGACGCCGACGGCCATGATGGCTGCCGGCACTATGGCCAGCCCGAGGGAAAGTCGCCAGCCCCAAGGGTGTTTCGCCGATCCATATATAGTTAATGCAGCCGGCGACCAACACCCCCAGGCTCAGAAAGAATTGGAAGCCCGAGTTAAATGCCCCCCGCCACTTCGCTGGAGCCACCTCCGATAAATATACTGGTGCCGCCTGTTCCCTCATCCATCACAAACTCCCTTGTTAATTACTGTTGTTTGTATAGATTATAATTCAATGAGATATATAGATTTCTTCACAATTTGATGTAGGGTTGAGTTTGTCTCATCATCCTTTTTTTATCATTCTTCATAATCTTTGAATCACATCTATCCCATCAATACAATACTACTTTCACTTTTTTCTTGTTTTCATAAATCAAGGCTTACATGAGGCCAATGAGAAAAAATGAAAAATAAGGTAAGGGGAAGATCTCCTTCCTTGGATGTTATCTTATTTGTAGATATCCATCGAAAAATATGGTATATATTATGATATATGTGGGAAGGAATGATTAAATTGATCTTTCTGTTTCCTCTCCATAGCACTCTTAGAGTTAACGAATCATCTTTTTGACCCTAACATCTAGATGTACTCATTTAATGATTTGAATTCATGAATGGAAACAAAATGATTAAAGAAAATTATAATTAGTTTTGTTAATATTGAGAAGTGGTAAACATACATAAAATATAATAATATATTATATGTTTATGAATATCTTAAAATGTTTACTTTTATCAATATACATTTCCAAGAAATGATAGTATGATATAATTAAGGGAAAAACACTTCTCATGTTGTAGGAGAGGTGTATTCTCATATCACACACATATGAAATGATGGAACCACATACATATAATTAACATTATAAGAATCTTTCTTCTTCTCATGAAACATGAGAAGTTTAAACCTATTAATAAATGATAAGTATTTTTGAACTTTTTATATAGATAAACTTAACCACGGGTGGATATATAATTGAATTTGAAACTCATGAATCTACAATAGTGTCCGTCTACGTACTCACAAGTGAAGAGGTCATGTTAGTGAGAAGGAGGAGGGAATATTTGTACGGGTGAAAGTTTTTTTTTTTTTTTTTGCAAGCCGGAGCTTGAATAAGGTTAGGAGTAGATTATGAAAATCTATCCCTATACAACAAAATAGCAAAGACTATCCATGAATGGACCACTGATCCCTCATAGCCAGAAAGTTAGTTAGGTGGTTACCTGATTAGTGAAGCCAACCCCGATACCGAGGAAGATACGACCTAAGATGAGCATTTCAATATTTTCAGAAGCAGCATTAAGGGCACCGCCAACAAGAAAGGTGAAGCCACCTAAGATCATGGTGTTCCTCCGACCAAACGCAGCCGTCACTCGGCTGGCTGTGAGTGAAGACGCTAAACCAGCCAGGTAGAGCGACGACGTGAATAATGTTAACACCAGACTGTCGTAAACACAATATATATTTCTGTCCGTACTCATAATCTTCCTCAGTATGCTGGGGAAGAATTTCTCCAGAAACGACGGCATTGTAGTCACTCCTCCTGCATTTTAATAGCAACATCACAATAATTCTTAGCTAATCTCCTAATCTCAATAACATCTTAGGACAAAAGGAGAGGTTCGAACCTGAAATTCCGATGTCATATCCGAATATGAGTCCGCTGGTGGCTGCCACGATGCAGGTAATGACGACGGAGAACGTTATCCTGCCGTCAAAGGCAGGTGTCTCAACAGTCATGCCGCCGACCGCCATTTTGGATACGCTATCCCTACCACACGGCCTACCCTCCCAACTGATTTATCTATAACTGTCTTCCAACTCTTCAATTAATGTTTGCACACGCTTCAAATTTGCAACATTTTCATTCACACATGTATTTATATAGTAGTATATGAATGCGTTGGCAAAGGAAAAAAGAAAGTATATGCATGCTACTATCCACCCTACATGATCGTTAGGTGTTAAATTACTTACGTCACATTTTTTCCCCTTACTTTGACTATTTATATATACTACTCATCAGAATGTATTATTTCACTAGCTAGTTTTTTTCTTTAATTAAATAGATGATGGTAGCCAAATAAAGCTTCACGGTTTTCTGTGAGCGATGGAGTGACTTTTTGTACACCGCATATTCTAAGCTGTTCGTCTTTGAAATTTAGAACTAAATTCGTTTGTAATCTAGTGTCTGACGTAATCACCCTCTAACGGCTTGAGATAAAAGGTTTGAACCAATTAAACTAATTGGCTATATATCTTCATGAGAATGATATTTTTTTTAATGGGGTAGGTATATACACCATGGTAGCTACCCCGATGCCGTTGTCGCCTTCAATTCAAAAGAGCAAGCCGGTGATATTGATTAATTGAGGAGGTAGGCAGCGATTTTAGTCTATCTAATCATATATATATACACACACACACTTATTTTAAAGAATTAGAACATAGATGACAGAAGCCTCTGCTTACTTTAATATATGCATGATTATTAATTGCATATATATGAAGGACAAACACATAAATGGTGGGAAAAGATCGTTGCCAAAGACTGAGTCGATATATTAGTTGGACTTTTGACTTTGTTGGGTGCTTTGAAATCCGATGAGTTGAGTGGAGCTAAGTATGTGTGCTCACAGCAATTGGCTTGAAGGATGAGACAAAACACATGATACCATAATAAGCTTAATTAAGAAGCTTTAAAAAATAAGCTACGTACTTGGAAGCGACATACACATACATGGTGGGAAAAGATGCAAAGTACTGTTGAATTGGCCGGCAAGTTCAGTTGATGAGAATGGACTGAAATTAAGTACAGGTGATCGGGGGATAACAGTCTGTGATTTTTAAACAGATCAGGATTTATTTTAACGGGGACCACATATTACTTTTCATCTCATTCATTTTGGTCTTTGAAAAACAAAGTTGCTGAAAAGGACCAGAATGATATAATGGCTGGTGGGAGATCAGAGATGAGCTCAGGGCAGGAGACCAGGTCCAAGCTGTTGCCTCCAAATACTTACATTAAATACAGATATTTGATGAAGGTCAATTTACTCTCACGACGGGTTTACATTACGCTCTTCCAAAATTCTGTATTTATATTGTTCAAATACAACTCAAGGGAAAATACGACACAAAAATAATAAGGAAAATTACGCACACAGCTCTTAAGGAATAGAATTTATCACAATAAAGTTCCTTGAAATCATATGTGAATGTTAAATTACCAATCTGATCTTCTGTCTTCCAATTCCACTCTCTCCGTTCTCCTTCTTCCTTCTCCTTTCTCTCTCCTTTCTCTCTTTTTCTTCTCTCTCTTCCAATATTTATTCCAGCAAGATCTCGCGTCAAAGGTTTAGGATCGACTTTTCTAGCGGATCCGAAGGCTTCTCCACGGAATGCTCGATATCACTCCATGAATCTTCGACGAGTCACCACCTTCGCATGACTCAAGGCAGTAAATCTGGATTTTTTTATTTCTCACGTCAGGAGGCTATTTACAACAACAAAATGCTATATTTACAACAAACTTTCAAAACCAGGATTTTTTTCATTTCTCAAGTCCAGATATTAAGTTCAATGAGTATGTGCAAATAGTCATTTACTCGTACAACTTAATATTTTGAAATGATATTCACTTCTTAAGTTAGCCTTATATAGCTGTCAAATTCTCAGAAGATGTTGTGAATATATGTTTTTTCTGTTGTAAATATAGCATTTGTTGTTGTAAATAGCCTCTGGACATAAAAAATGAAAAAAAAATCCAGGTTTTCGAAGGTTGTTGTAAATATATGATTTTTCTGTTGTAAATATAGCATTTGTTGTTGTAAATAGCCTCTGGACGTGAGAAATGAAAAAAAAAAAATCCAGGTTTTCCAAGGCTGTTGTAAATATATGTTTTTTGTTGTAAATATAGCATTTTTTGTTCTAAATAACCTCTGGACGTGAGAAATGAAAAAAATCCAGGTTTTAGAGGTTGTTGTAAATATATGCGTTTTCTATTGTAAATATAACATTTTTTTTTTTTTGTAAATAGCCTATGGACGTGAGAAATGGAAAAAAAAATCCACAGTTAAGCTCGAACGTGTCAGCCACAGTTACATTGTTTATCTGACTGTCTGTATATGTTCGAACTGAGATGTTAAGTTCGAACTCAGAAGTTACGCACGAACGTCTCAACCACATTTGAAAACTTATATTTTTTTCATTTCTCACGTCCAGAGGCTATTTACAACAACAAATGCTATATTTACAACAGAAAAAGCATACATTAACAACAACATTTGAAAACCTGGATTTTTTTCATTTCTCATGTTCAGAGGCTATTTACAACAAAAAATGCTATATTTACAATAGAAAAAGTATATATTTACAACCTTGGAAAACCTGAATTTTTTTAATTTCTCACGTCCAGAGGCTAATTACAACAACAAATGCTATATTTACAACGAGAAAAAAACATACATTAACAACAACATTTGAAAACCTGAATTTTTTTTCATTTCTCACGTCCAGAGGCTATTTACAACAAAAAAATGCTATATTTACAACAGAAAAAGCATACATTAACAACAACATTTGAAAACCTGGATTTTTTTTTATTTCTCATGTCCTAAGGCTATTTACAACAACAAATTATATTTACAACAGAAAAAGCATATATTAACAACAACCTTTGAAAATCTGGATTTTTTTATTTCTCACGTCTAGAGGCTATTTACAACAACAAATGTTATATTTACAACAGAAAAAGCATATATTCACAACATCTTCTAAGAATTTTGACAGCTATATAAGGCTAGCTTAAGAAGTGAATATCATAATGTGGCTAGATTCCTCTGTTTACATTACAGAACATTTTATTATCCAAGGCAGCAAAGAGATCAGCGCATCTAATAGCTTTTATGAACCATGAGAGATCTTTGTATTCCCCTATTCATCAACCACTGGATTTGCCTAATCAGGGTGCTAGAGTAAGGAAAGCACGGAGTCATCCTATTTAGAATCACGACCAGACTATGAGAATGAAATTGGTACCATTCGAAACCCAAGGTTCCAAGCAAGTTCGAAACCAGACAAATCACCCCAAGCGGAAGCTAAAGATAACCATTGTTTGCAGCAAACCCCCAAACTCCATCTAGATATCTATCGCAAGTCATTAGGACAGCAAAATCGTAGATCTAACCACTCTCGGCTTCGTTGGGCTGTGGATTGAATCATTTCTGAAAGAGAGAAGAAAAAGGGAGAGAGGAGAGAGAGGAGAAGGAAGAAGAAGAACGAAGAGAGAGTGGAATTACAAGGCGTGAGAGGGAAGGTCGATTGGTAATTGTACATTCACAAATAATTACAACCAGATCCCTTGGGACTTCTGTGTAATTTCTTGATTTCAAGGGACTTTATTGTGATAAATTCTCTTCCTTGGGACCTGTGCATAATTTTCCAAAAATAATAATTAATTGCTTGTTTCTTTATATGCCTACCTTGTTCGTGAGTTGGAGTTGTGTACTACTTCCGGCCCTAATTATAAGAACACTTTTGTAGTGCAAAAGTGTTCCTATAATTAGGACCGGAGGGAGTATCTTTTATCTAACTTCCAACAAACCATCCGTCCCACGTCACCCTCATCACACGAGATTTTCAAATTTATTTTATAATTTACGAATAATTTGTCAGTCGAAATTATTTAATAGAGCAACCAATATCGTTGGATTATTTGAGTCCACGACACACTCTTTTTCCTTTATAATAAAATTTTAGGAGAGTGGTTGGATTCACCCACAAACTATGGGCAAAATGCTATGGGCCTATGGCTTTGATCCATAGGAGATATAGGATTGAGAGTACATATGCCTCCACCTCAATTTGTGTCAACCCACTCCACTTTACTTAAAATACCTCCTCCAGCGCAATGACAAAGCCAGAAATCGAACCCTTTCCATTTTTGAGAGTGTCCAAACCCTTAATTGTTTAACCCACAGGCGAGGGGAAGCCCACATCACACTCACCTTTGACCTTACAAGTTACAACTGGTCTGCCATCGGCTACGCACAAGTGATTTTTTACTTTGATCCATTCCAATAAGCTTCCACCATGGCCCTTCTATAATGACACGTTGCGAAAATCAGTTGTCATTGCCTTCTCCCTTGCTTACAATATCATATCTGTGAATCATAATTATTTTTTTCGGTCTTAAATGTAAGATATAATTATTATTTTTTGAAGAGATTAAGGAAACTAAATTAGTTATTTAATCATACCATATGTTATGTATCATTAGATTATATGTCAGTTTATATATTAGATAAAATAGTTTGGAGAAAAAATGATAATATAAATATTTTAAAATAATTTGATTAGCTTCCTTAATATCTTTAAAAAAAAAATCAAATTTGTCTTCTATTTGGAAAAAAATGAGGGTGAGGGTAAATGCGTCCTTTTGAAATTGGAATCTCTTACTCTCAAGTCCTTTGACACTTGCTAGTAATTTGAAAACCTCAAATGACTTTATAATAGTAACTTGCGGAACCTGTGATCAATTTTCCCATTTTTCAAATCTGAAATTGATTAGATTCATCTTCATCTGCCAAGTTTGATTGACATCTCAACTAAACTTTGAAATACTGAATTAGCATTGCATAATTAAATTTTGACATTCTTTATTTGATCCGTGCCAATATACATTTATCTATCTATTTCTCACTAAATCTTACCAATGTAGATGCAAATTACAGGGGCAAGGAGATTATTTTACCCACATGCTTATATTTTAGATGCTATCATGCGGCGCAACGCAAGTAAGAAGAGAGGAACAAAACCCAAATCACTTCACTGAAAGTTGACACCGAGGACAACATAAGATTATGGACATTCACCCAAGAATTAGCAGCTGGTCCCTTTTAGGCCAACACGTTAAGAAACCTAAGACACGAGTTGCCCAAACCCAGGATACAAGGTCAAATAATATATAACAACATATCCCCACTATTCAGCAAAACCAGACGGTATACAAATCACTGAGAGTTAGACCTAACAAGTTATACCAATGCGATACTGCTCTCTCCGCCAGGTGGCTTCCTCACGCCTCCTAGGAAGTCTCTAGATTCTACCTTCCCATCAGCAAAAATGTTACTGCCACTCATCTCCTTCTGTTTAGCAGCACTCAACGATTTCTCCGCAGACGGCGGAGCTGCATCACCCTTGAAGACGTCTTTCCCCGAAAGCTCCGCAAACTTCTGGTTATAAATCTTTTTTGCTGTCTTCATCTGTTCCTCACTAGACTTGCTATTGCCCTCATCTCCCTCACCCTGTAAACCCATATCACAACCAACTTGTTATTTGAGACGCACAAATATTATATATATATATATATATATATATATTTATAAACGGCATCGCCATATGGATGGAGGACACAGCTTATGGTTTCACAGCCGTACACAAGTTGTACAAGATTTCAAAGTTGTATCGCGCACAGTTTCAGTAGCAAAACCATAGACAACTTCAGTTCCTAATACTAAAATAACAGTTGTCTAATGCTTCATGCTAATTACTGACATACGTAAGAATCTTTACAATATAAAATGGATAATTAAAGTTAGCAACTTATTGTGAGGCATACCTGGTGCGGGGAAGCTTCACCCATGCTGATGCTCCCTTTAAGCTCCATTATGCGGGGAGTTACTGGTCGGGGTTTAATTTCAGGAGGGGGAGCAAATATGTCGTGACCTGTGAGCTCTTTGAACTTTGAATCCGAAAGCTGCTTCTTCAACTGAGCGTCTTCACTTTCCAGAGTTCCACTTAGCTCACGTTGCTTGGCCACCTCAGGCAAGGTAACGGGCTTTTTGGGAGAAATGTTCTCCTCCTCACTAAAGGAGATGTGACTGATCCCAGAAATTGCTTGCTACAAATTTTCAACGGTAAGCAATGAGAATAACAGAATAAGAGAAATCTAGTACGCAAGTTAATCAAGAGTACAAGATCAAATGATAAATAAGTCCACATAATCATATAATCACCAAAAAAATCCACACAACAATATAATACTCTAGAGTAAAATAAATAAATAATACCTGGTACATGCGCAATCCTGTTTTATTTGATGGAGGATTGGCACTGCCTGATTCAGATGTGTCCTCTTCCCCGTTGTCTGCAAAGATTCCACTACCTGTTATCTCCTTCATTTTGTACTGGGAACAAGGTTTCCTGGAAATTCAATAGCTGAAATATTTAGATGTCATAAAAAGAAAAGGCACAAAAAAGAGTTGGCCCAATTATATAGAAACGATAGTAAGGAATAAAATTTCTTTCATACTATTGTAATTGAACGTTCTTGGTATCACACTTGCATACAGCTCGTTTAGAATAACATGTGCTACAATCAAGGAAATATTGATGCAGCACATCACACTGGAGACCAAAAGATAATAAATAAACATGGAAACATACCAAACCAATCCCCATTTAAGAAAGTTATGGCAATAGTTTACGTTTTTTCTCATAGCTTGCACTAGAAAAAATTCTAACAGCAAAACCTACAAGGATGCCTTATATAAATTTTAAAAGTGCTTCTTCCTGTGCTCGTCAAAAGCCATAAGAAGTGCTCTTCCAGACTTGTAAAAATTTATTTATTCCCACATGATCTTCTTGTGTTAGTTTAGATACTCATGACATTTTGTAGCACATATTAGCAAATGCTACAGGTAATCAAATTACAGTTTGCGGTGACTTTGACCACATTTCTCTGGAGAAATATTCTGAACTTTCTTTAGCAAATCATTTTTCATATCACCTACAACACAACAGATGGTGAATGCCAGTACACTTCTCTAAAATGGCAATAGTTGGCAGTACCAATTTTAATTTAAGATTTAATTTGTGAAACGTAGAATCTGGTAGCATTTAAAATGATTAATGCGATATGATTTTAGAGGATGAGAAAGGCTGTAAGATAGAATTCCAATGAACATGCCAGAAGACTAAACAAGGGTGATGGTTTCATGTTGATCCGAACATGGAAGCCCAACAACGCATACAGTCCATTTGACCCCTTCGCAAGTTAAATGAGAAAGACAGCTTTTAAAACAATAGAATAGAGGCAAAACGGGAAAGAAATTGTGTATCTCGATAACGAAATATTCAACTCAACAAACGGTATGCAAAAAGAAGTCGGATTTTTAGAAGGGATAAATTATAGCCAGAACCCAGAAGATTGAAAACCAAGAGTAAAGCTAGATGATATCTTAAGTTAGAAAATAATGGCGTGGCAGCTCCAAGATGACTACGGTCATCTTCAAAATTTTACAGTAGATAAGATAAGACGGGAGAAGCAGATATCACCGTTTATTTAAGTTCTCGACCTCTTCATCTGTCACCTGACCTCCAAACACCACCTTACTGATCCCATCCGACGGCTAACATCGCATCCCAGACACCAAACAGAGAAGAAGAAAAAAAATCAAATTATTGCCCAGAATATAAAAGCTCTACATAATGGCTTTAAAAAAGGGAAAGTAAAGAACAGGCTCAAAAGAGCGCAGGGATGAATAAAGAATAGATTCAGATTTCAAAGTAAGATGAGGAAAATAGGCACCTGGTGAGAACGAGCTGCGGAGCGTGAAGCGGCGGAAGCGGGAGTCGAAGAATCGGATGGTGGAGTTTCAGACCAAGTAAGCAGATCTGCCGTGGAAGTGTGAGGCTTCCTCACCGGAGTGGCCCTCTCCATTGTTATCGTTAAACACCGGCGAAAAGAGGGAAAAGCTGTGAAGCTAACAACAACCGGATTCGCAACACAGGAAATGAAATGAATATAGCCGATGAGTGATTGCCGTTCACTCTGGAGTCTTGACGGTGAGGAGGCCCAAGTCTCAGACGATTGAAGGGAATAGAAATAAAATAGAATAATGAAAAAACAGGAGGGAGGAGGAAAAGAGAAAGTTGCCGGGATTCTGGGTGAGTGTGAGTTTATCTAAACTTAGACGGCCAGATAGGGGGGAGCAGGAAATGACGACGATGACCTTCCGATCTGGAAGATTCTTGCTTTACTTTTACTTTTATCCTATTTTTGATTTTGGAAGAGTTTGCTTTAGTTGGGTTCCTTTGGTTAGAACGTGAGGGAGTGGATTGGAAGGGAGGAGAGTAGAGAAGTAGAAGTAGAAGTAGAAGTAGAAGCTACTCTTCCTTCCTCTTTTTATTAATATAACAAAACCAGGTCATCTACCAACCCCATTTATCTCTCTCCGCATTTTAATACTTATAACCGTTTCCCTTTTTGTGCTTTTCGTTTCTCTCGTGTATTCAAATTTTGAATTCGCTTCTGATTTATATAACACATACATAAAATCGAAATACGTTTCCACTGCGTTAGTCAGCAACTGAGAGGATCAAGATCAATCATATTTAAATTTAAATTTGAGAGCGCAAATATAGTGCTTTGAGATGAACCAGCTGGCAAGTGCATCCAGCTTACCGCCACATGTGAATTGGTAAGCATCGAATCCATAACTGAATTACATCCTTGCCCCTCTTCTTTAAAGTTTTTTTTTTTTTTTTTGGTATGGTTTCGTAAAGGATTAAGAAGCAATTTCACTCTAGGAGTACATGCTCAAAAGTAATGTTGCGTGGAAATTTTTTTTGTCTTAATGTTACCCGAAAGTGTAAAAATGTAATAATGTTATATCTCAGTTAACAGTTTTAACGATCAAACGTTAGTTAACTCAATGATGCTGATGTGGCATATTTACGTGGCATCTAAATCAATTTTTTCCAAAATTTGATTCACAAAATAAGGGGGAAAAAATTATATCATGATCCCAAAATCATCATATCCTACACGAAAAAACATAAACTCAAACATCAGGCTACGATTCAGTCTCTCTCCCTCCTCCGTCCCTGGTCATTCCTTCCTCCATCCATTTCTCTCCCTCCCTTCCTCCCTCCTCCGTCCCTTCCTTCCTCCAGATCAAACTATGAAAATAAGTCTCACACTGTCACACTCACGGACTCACCCCCCCCCCCAACTCGCTGTCATCATCCAATTTCGGAGCCCTCAAGAGGCCACTCATTCCTTGTTTCTAAGATGGCAACGTCGATCACAAGCCCAAGTCAAAATCATATGATGCATGGGTGTTGAGATGGCAAGGGTGCAAAGTAGAACACACACTGTAGACATCATCATGTTTCTTCTTCGAATCTTTGCCTACTAGGTTTCAAATCCCAAACTCAAAAGCACCAAATTGACAATAATTACAATTTTTTTAAAAAAAAATCTAATGTCAAATATATGAATCAAGAAACTAATTTCCGATTCAATTTCGTTCTTCCTCCCCACTCCTTCTCTTCTACAATCAAAAACCCATAAATCACAACTCAAAAAGGAAAACACAGAAAACCCATATTTCTTTTAAAAATTTATAGAAGCAAACAACAAAATTGTCCAGATTTCAATTTCTTTCAATAGAGTCAAACCCAAGCAATAAACCTAAATCAAAATGGTACAACTGCTACTTGGGATTAGACACATTGCACGTCGAGTCCATTGTTGAGCTCGTCTAGATTTCAATTTCTTTCTAGGACTTGAGCTCATCAAGTCCATTGTTGAGCACAGTGATCATTGACTCAAAACGGTACGGCTTCTGCTTGGGATCGGAGACATTACACGACATCGGTGTGCCACTGGTGTAGGTGTAGGACACGAGTTCACAAAGCAACAAGAGATAGGAAGAAAGGCGAAAGAGCAGAGGGGAAGAGAGAGAAAAAGTGAAGTCTAAGTTTTTTTTTTCCCTATTTTTATAAATCTGAATTGTAAATCAGATTTTAGAAAAAAGTTTATGTAGATATATCACATCAACTTGGGTCAACTAACATTTGATCATTAGGGCTGTTAACTGAGGGATAACATTGCTATGTTTTTAGACTTTTGGTACAATATTGAGACCAAAAAAAAACTTTTCAGGGCGATTAACATTGCTCCTGAACGTATATTTTCATAAATATAGGTGTGGGAGTTGGGATGCACATTTTTGGATGCCCAAACATGCATTCCAAGTTTTAACTACTTAAACTTTGACTTTTTGTGATATTTGGATCAACTTTTTTTCAATTGGGCTTTTGAAGAAAAATCTGTTTTAAACCACAAGCTAGTGTATTTGAATTGGTTTTTGAAAAAATAACTTTTACGATTTACGAGATAAGCAGATGGGATGAGTTTTTTCTCGACTTGCGAAAAAGAGCTTCTAAAACCACGGTTTCAGCGTTTGTCAAACATTCATATATCTAAGAGAATAAATTATATATCTCATGAAGAAAAATATATTGGGTCCCACATTATTTTTCAAAAATGTAATCCAAACATAGATTACATTACACAATCTAACATTTACTCAATCTTATATGTACAAAAGTTATATTGAAAAAAAAATCACTTATATCATCGTTAATACAGACACAACCATGATTTGTGTGAATGAATGAGTAGGAGCACACTAAGATCTCGTGGAGGTCACGTGACGAAAGTGAAGAGGGTGGGCAAACAATTGGAGATTCTGTCTCCAAAAGAGTGAGGATGGAGCTGGAGACTGAATTGTGCCAATTCTTTTTCTTTTTTGTGTGTGGAAAGTAGTAAATCAAACAGTGGTGTAGCCCAAGGGAGAAGAAAAAGGTGTTGCAGCTTCACGTGAAGCGAATGGGCGTTGGGTTCATTATCTTCTTCTTCCCCACATGCCCCTTAAAGCTTTTGCTTCTCTGCTTTCATACTCCTTCTTTGGGCAAAATAGATGCTCTTCTTAATCCTCGACCAACAATTCTTGAACACAGTTTAAAAAGACCTCTACCATTGAACCATGAGATAAATGATAATACTTCACATGTTTGTTATAAGAGCTAGTTGGAGATTGAATTTAGCATTAAAAATACTGATTTTAGTTCACTTTATCTCCCAAATTTTGAATTTTTCTCCAAATATCTTTATTAATTGTATACATTAAGAGTTTTATCCAAGAGTGTTCCTAATGAAAAATGATATTTTAATAAAAATGAAACTATATTTATTATAAATAGCTAGCATAACTAATTTTTTTTAATCTAAATTAATGTGTCAACTCTTTTAATGACCGGAGTTAATATAGATCTTATATAAAGTTTAGGTGCGTATTTAAGTATTGGCATTCATGATGTATGTAGCTGGCGGAGCAGACCTACTTTTTACAAGGGCACCTCCGTCCTTTCGATTATTTTGACCCTTTTTTTTTTTTAATTAAAAATCTTGTGCAACGTCTCAATGAGATTTTCCGTTACACTGCATTTTACTTGAAATATCAACACCATGTTATTATATTCAAATATCAACCAAGCTATCCGTTTAAATATAGGCTGGATTAGTACACCAGCAGCCCCTTCAATTGAAAAACTTGTCGGTTACGCAAATAAAGATTGGTAACTCACAAGGTTAATATATTGAATCTTACTGCTGATATAGGGATATTGTTAATGAATAATTTGTAAATATCTTTTTGAAACATACGTGTTCAAATCCAGTAAACTTTGACGCCCACCTCACATAAAATGTTATTTATAAAAAAACTTATTGATCTGCTCAAAAAAATAAATATGATTTAAAAAAACTTCACACAAATAAAGGGGGAAATTGCTCTGAGTATATTTTTATATACATGCTTACTATACTCTTAAAGATTTTATACACAGAAAGTACCTATACTCAAATCCACATACTTATGTATTCTCGTATATTATATATTATATTTAATTTTAAAAATAACAATAATTAACATGAATATTGTGCAACCAGCGTAAAATTAGAGGTTGAAAATATACATATACGTATACATACATACATATAGTCTTTATAGTGTTGAGGAAACTAGCTATGTGAGTTTCATGTTCCCCAGTTACCTTAATATTGTTGGATCTATGTCATTATAAAAAACAACAATTAGAGAGGGTGCAACCAGTGGTAATAGGAGCATCATTTTTATAATGTGCCATTTCGCAAAATGATGCCTCTAAGAACAATCATTTATAGGGTGGGGCTAAAAAAAAAGGGTTAAATGGTCAAAATAAAGGTGTTTTTTTAAAAGGGTGTCTAACATTTAAATGTTTTTTTTATGCAAAAGTTACTTCGTGATTATAAATTAGGTGTAAAAAAATATCGTTTGACCGTTAAGTTTTTTTTTTTTTTTTTTTTTTTTTTTGCTGAGTAAACGATGACGTGACTTTCAAGGTGCAAAAATACTCATATGGTTTAGCCAAAAGAGAGCTCGAAGCCAAATACTTTTTAAGGTGCAAAAACACTCCATTAGTTTGACTTTTTCATTTATTTATTTTAGTATAGTCAAGATATCTTGAAATATTTTTTAGTAGCAATAAGTACCATGAAATTATTTTTCAAGATCTTAAAATAATTTTTCAATAACATGTAGTATTTTTTAGTATCAAACAATACCCTAAAGTATTTTTTTAGTATCATTCAAGGTACCCTAAAATATTTTTTCAATATGAGAAAGTATTTTTTCACTACCAATCACTATCTTGAAGTATCTTTTTAGTACTAGTTAATATCATGAAGTATTTTTTTAGTATCATTCAAGTATCCTAAAATATCTTTTTAGTATCGGTCGGTATCTTGAAGTATTTTTTAGTATCAATCAGTACCTTAAAATATATTTTTCAAGATCATGAAGTATTTTTTCAATGTCAGTCAGTATCCTGAAGTATCTTTTTAGTATCTGTCAGTATTTTGAAGTATTTTTTTTAGTATCCATTCTTAAAATATTTTTTCAAGACTAAATTAATTTTTCAAGATCATGAAATATTTTTTCAATCAATCAAAGTATCTTGAAATATTTTTTTTTTTAGTGCTCAAAGATCTTGAAATATTTTTTTCAAGATTCTATTTTTTTTGGGTTAACTAGTACTACTTTTTCCATCGAAAAATAGTAAAACTTAACGGTCAAACGATATTTTTGCATATAAAAAAAACATTTGATGTTCGGAACTCTTTTCAACAAACCACATGTGTATTTTTACACTTTAAAAACCACGTCATCATTTAATCAACCAAAAAAAAAAGTAAACTTAACCGTCAAACAAAATTTTTACACCTGATCTATAATAATGTAGTCACTTTTATACCTAAAAAATTAGTTGATATTGGGCACTCCTCCAAAAAAAAAACACTTATCTATTTTTGCCCTTTAACCCAAAAGGAAAAGAAGATGAATGTTGCAAGTACATAGCACAACGCTGTGTTGGGGCCAGGCCAACCAATCGCTGTTTTTCAAAACAAGAGAAGCATAATAGACACGTGCTTGACAAGAAAAATACAACTCTGTATTTTCAAGGAAACAATTGGAGGTCCTTCATATTCATCGGCTTCATTATCCATTATTACTAGGTTTTAATTGAAAAAATCTCACTGATCCTAAAAATAAGAAAAAATTATTAAAAAAGTTTTAATGTAGACTCTTCAAGTAAAAAAATTCCTAGAGATCTAAATAATATTGATTCTAAATGTGAACTTATCTTATTGATAAGTCATAAAATGATCATTGACAATCTCATATATATTAATTAAAGTAACTCTCATTGACAAGTGTATGTGACTATATTAACAAGTAATGGAATGATCATTGACAAGCTCATCTATGTTACCTAAATTAGCTCCCGTTGACAAGTATATATTACTATATTAATAAGTTATAGAGTGATCATTGACAAAACTTATCTCTATTAACTAAAACAACTTTCATTGACAAATTAACATAATAAGTTATAAGATATATTAATAATTATATATGTTATTAAGAAATTTAAGAACTTATTTGATTGAGGAATCCAGGTTAGGATATATATATATATATTCCCTTATCTTCTAGTAGGTGAATAAATTTGCAAACGAGAAAGTGGACACTGGACAAAGAGGGCAAGTGTTGAAGAAAATGAAAAAAATGATATTTATATAGCAGATGGTGTCCCCACACGGATAGTGCAACCTAACTTAAAGCGCACACACCCACAAAGGCAAAAGCCAAATTGCAAGGCGATTCCTTTAACAAACCACAACGTCACCAAGCTTGCCTTCTATTAGGTCTTCCTTCACCGTCTACCTCTTTTAATTTATTATTAAAAGCTCGCCCATTCAACTGTTACTGTCATCATAACATACCATCAATTAGTTAAGTTGTAACTTTAGATTTGGATAGTTCTGTGACCCACTTTCATAATCTGCTCTGATGAATTAAAGCAGCACAGTGTTGTGATTAATGCCCGCTTGAAAGATTTAATCCAAATTAACTGAATCACCCGCCACGAAGTCTGCATCAACCAGTGACCCTTGAAGGATTAAGATGATGACTGCAAAAATGCAAAACCCTTTTTTATGTGATAACAACAAAACGGGCAATCAATTTGGTGAGCATATTTATGCCCTTGGTTTCAAATTAGGTGATTGGGTTTTGAAATTAAAGGACTTTCATCAGCCTGACACCTTTTATTCTTTTTAAAAAAAAATAAAAAATAAACATACAACTCCAGGTGGTCAGGAGCCCAATGTGCGCCATCATTTAGGCAGATATCCTTATATAAATAATTCATGTCCTGAAATTAAGGGCATTCATATTGCGACGGGTGAACAACCAGGTTATTTAGGGAGTGGTTGTTACTGGTTAGAAGCAACCAAAGAGAATATAAGAAGTGGTCCTCGGAGTGTTAAGGTATGCACCAAAATCAGAGTGGGTGCATCAATAATTATTTAAGGATCTTATAACGGGTCTCTGCTACAATGACATGAAGAAGCAGATCACAGAAAAATGAGAAAAAAGAGGGAGTCGTTTTCAGTGAGTTGTATTTGTAATGTTGTTGTGTGCGTACAGATGCAGAAAAATTAGTGGGGGTAGTAAGTAGTGTCAGGGGCAAGTAGAGAAGAAAACACACATACAATTGTTTGATGTCAGTGGCATAATCTATTAAAAAAGTAATAATTCGATATTGGTGAGGGTGGGTTTATATTATGACAACGCATCAATTTCAATCAATCAAAAGTTCTTTTTTAAAAATTTGGAAGATGTCGGCAGGAGCTTGAAGACGACGTATTCTATTATTCAAATTAAATTAATTAAACATGGAGTGTGACCCAGCTATAAACGGGTGATCCAAAAAATTAACGCTAGTAAACGCCCACCGTGGGGCTCGAACCCACGACCACAAGGTTAAGAGCCTTGCGCTCTACCGACTGAGCTAGACGGGCTATTTAGTCTTTGTTCTAACTATAAGATATTAATTCAATTTCTACTCTACATACACAAACTGGATATCCTCCGACCGTGATTATTCCCCTTTTCGTAGAACCATTAGCTAATACCTTGAACTGATCCGACTTTAAATTATAAATATTAGTAGCTTTAAAATTTTCAGAATTCTTATCTATAACTATATTAAACAGTGATTGAACTTCAAACTATAACTTTTTTATTTAAAAAAATATATATTATTTATTTACCTGCATTAAGCGTGGATTATCAAGTGAACAAAATGCATTATGTTTTTGGTCGTTTGAAAGGTCCTCATAGTAAGGAAAGCAAACTTCCGTGTGTAGAAACAAAACTGAAACAAGCATTCCGATTGATGTCCAAATCTTTGGTAAGTTAAAAAACCGTGTTTTGCAGGCCGTGATAGTCTCATCAAGTTGGTAGTTACGGTATTGCCAACATATTCTGTGTAAACAGTCCCGGTGTGTGACTGTGATACCATTGAGAAGATATCCCACGATTTTTTTTGGGGATCTTCAAAACTTAAAACAAAAGTCAGGCACCTGATTAGAAAAACAAAACGTGACTCTGTATCATGCATACATCTAGCAATTGCAATGCACACTTGTTCCTTACCTGAACATGAAATTAAGGGCTACCCCGTAGTTCTCGGGAGTGGCTTGGGTCCTCTGCCACTCCCCACCTCTTCCGTCCTACTGCGTCATTTTTGACGCAAAACAGTGACCTCATACCTTTTTTGTTTCCTCCTAAATATTTTAGAATACTGCTGGCTATTTAAAAAGATATTTTAGGATATTGATCGGTACTAAAAAAATATTTCAACGATTAATTACGATTGCTATAAAACAAGCTCTTTCTTAGTAATGAAACACAATTTGAAAAAAGCAAGTCGGCTACTAGAACTACAGGTCTTTAAAAATATATATATATATATATAGGATTACTCTTCAATTAAATTCAAATTCCAATCAAAATTTAAATCAAATGTAGATTGATGTTTTGTTTGAAAACTACGACAATCCCATTTTTTATTATCGTGTTGTATGTAAGAAAAAAGAGAATCGGTGAAGAAGAATAAATCTTTATAATCTTAAAAAATTATTTGAGGATCATAAAAAAAATATTTCAGGATATTGAAGTCTAAAAAAGATAGTTCAAAGGATAGTGACATATATTGAAAAAATACTTCGTGATCTTGAAAAATTATTTTAGGATCTTGAAAAAATAATCAATCAACATCCTAAATTTTTTTTTTCAAGATGTATACTTTTTCGATCTGGGAGTTCTTATCCAAGTATCTTTTTGGTACCAATCAATACCCTAAAATATTTTTTTCAAGATCCTAAATTAATTTTTAAAGATCATGAAGAAGTATTTTTTCAGTACAGTCAGTATCCTCAAACATATTTTTAATATCAATCAATACCCTAAATTATTTTTTCAAAATCATAAATTATTTTTTAGTATCGATTAGTATCCTCAGGTATCTATTTAGTACCGAGATATTTGAAAAAAAAAAAAAAAAAAGAGGCATGAGGTCACTGTTTTGCGTCACAACGCATGACGCAATAGAATGGAAGAGGACGGAAGAGGTGTCCCGTCTATCAACATTTGAGCCTGTTAAATGCAATCCCTGAAAGGGCGGATCTCATCTTCTGTTATCAGGATTATGGCTTCAGTGCAGTCACTAGACATTGCTAACTTCGACCATCCCAAGTCTCTTGCAGTTCTGATCGCTTGACTAGCTCTGACTTGGGTAATCGCCGGTCTATACCATTGATGATCAAGAGAGATATTTAAAGGAAAAATAGCCCGAAAAAGTCCCCAGGCTAAATTATATCTTTAGAACATTGTAATTAGTATTGTTAAGAGGCTTGAGTAGTTTACATGAGGTTATCTCTTCAACTTAATGTACAAATTTGTCAGCGACTCACCGTGTGGAATCTGTGGGTGATCCATCATGGTGAAAGTTCAAACCAAGCGCAGTTCTGAAAAATTCCCCCAACAATAATGCAGAAGGTGCTGAATTAAAACTAATCACCTAAATTGGAGAAAGTCAAAAGCCACGGTAAAGCAGAATATTATCTTCATCATCAACTTCGATGGCATCTCCATCGTAATCATGAACATACATTTCTTCAGACTCAGAAGAATGAGATTTTGAGAGGAAATCTCTATTATTGCCCAAACCATCTGATTCCATCTGCTGCATCTCTGATTCAATTAAAGCTACCATCCGAGCTCTTTCCCTGTCTCTAGGATAGGCTTCATAAAGGAATGTGTAGATGAAACAGCAGATTGCCATTGGAATACCTATTGCAGTATATAGTGCCTTAGCCAATGATGCAGCATTCTTTCTATCTGTCATAATCTCTTCAGATGCAGTAGACCCTTGGGGAATTGGTTTATATCCATACACATGCTGAGCCAAAAGTCCAACTGAAGGTGGAGCAAAAGATGACAGCAATGACTCAAAAGATCGGTCCAATGCATATACACTTGTCCGAGCTCTCTCAGGAACAATCTCTGCAAATATTGGACTTTTGTCCATAAACTTTATCAATTAGTTTTCCCGTACATATCTAAGAATAACAATCCTATTGAATTCAAAAAAGACTAGCTTTGTTTCCATTTTCAAATCCTATTTTTCAACCATGAGTGATAAGATACTGATTTGAGTAATCTGATGGGAAGGTTATATGAGAATTTAAGTTGAGAAAACTAAAGATGATTTGAGAAAATAAATTGAGAAAGCTATGAGAAATTCTAAGATAAAGAGTAGGCAAGAATTTCACCTTCCCTCTAAAACAGCCCAGGAGAATCTCCTAAACCAATTTACTATCTAAAATACTTGATGCCTTTATTGATGAGGTAATATGCCAATTTATTATAAGGATAATTTACAAAGAGAAAGACTCTAATTCAAAATTCAAATGCGAAATCCAAATATAAAATTCAAATGACTAATAATCCTACATTCTAACAATTAAATCTTACTAGTGTGATATTCCACTTATTTCCTGATTTTCTAAAAATAATATTAAATCTTACTAGTTGGATATTTCACTTATTTTTCAACTACTTAAGAAAATAGTAATAATAAGCCAATAATAAAATCATACTAATTTAATTTATGGACAAAACTTCAAACTCAGTACTCTATCAAAGAGCCACACACATTTATTTGCAAGAAGAATAAGAGTTGATTAATAAATATGATAAAAGACCAACTTCTTAGGTGATTATTGGAATGCTTGATTCATTTGAAATAGCGACCCGGAGCTTTCAAAAATAGCTTTTCAATCGTGATTTACGGTATACGAAATAAGTATGTGAGAGGAATTTTGTTTCAATTTACGTGAATAAGCTCTTTTGGGACTCCCAAAAGTGATCCCAAGCATGCTTTATAGACTTTGGAGATCTTGGGCCGCAGTTGTTTTCATACTAATCATTTTACAATCTTAACTCTCAAGCATTATTAAGTTATTAACATTTTATGACTTCAAACTTCAATGAATGAACAACATTAAGAAAAGTAGGATCACGTTAAAGAAATTTCAGAGGTCAGGGTGCAGAATGAATATAGTATGACAATGACTCTTTATTAGGATAAATGATTTAATGGAAGGAGAGGTTAGTTAGGAAGACTTTACTTGTTGGTAGCAGGAGCATTCCAAGAGATGAAGAATCCTACAATGATGAGGAGCAACCCATGTGGCATTGCTGTTGTTGGATGACGCGGTAGACCCAACAACAGTATTGCTGTAAGGGGGATTGCTGATGCAGAGCTTATCTGTGCCAGAATTATTCTCCCGGAATTTGGAAATCGTGTAGAAAGGATATCCCCAACCTTACCCCCAAACAAACCTCCAAGAGAATTGCCAATCACAAACAAAGCTATAAGGAATGCTGTTTCGTTGTGGGAGAAGCCAGTGAGCTCAAGCCACATTGGTGCAAATGACAATGCTGACCAGGGGAAAGAGCCAGTGACGCCCTGTGCAACAATTATCTGGAATGACAAAATCTTGAAAACTGACTTGACTTCTTGAGCTAACTCTTTTACTTCTGACCATAATGTTCTATTTGGACTTTGGTTGCTAGCACTTGTAATATAACCTGAGAAATGTGGATCTTTGGCAAAGAAGTATACTAAAATACCCACTATAACACTTATTACTCCAACAATATGAAAGGAAACTCTCCAGCCAGGGATACCCATGAATGTAATTGGAGCTATCAACACGGAGAAGAGGCCACCAACAACAGAACCAAGATTGCTTGTGAATTGAAGCCATCCAAAAGCCATGCCACGATTGCAATCATCAGTTGAGTCAGCAACAAGGGATTGTATTGCAGGAGCAACCAGTGCAAGGCCAATCCCATTTAATGCTCGCGATACCGCAACCTGCATGGCAACCACTTCAAAGTGAATACAATCAGGTGAACAAGGGTCTTGAAGAGTGAAAACCATTGAATTATCACTAAGAAAGTAGAAACCCGCATTAATTTGTATTAAATTTGACTAATGCCTAGATCTCATTAATAATTTGAATTTGTTCAATTGTCAGGGTTCATAATTTTTGAGTTTCTTGACGTGCAATCAAGTTGAATGTCTCAGTTGCATCTCAAGAATATGAATGCTCACAGGTTTAGATTGGTTCAGTAGATACCAAAGGTTCCTGTTGTGTGACTATACACATACGCTGTCCTTAGCGGTTAAAAACAAGTTGTGAGTAACCTAATTTAGTCACAAAAGATTAGAGAGTCCAAAGGTCAAATAAATTCCACCATTTGAAGTTTTAAAATCTATTTTCCTCCTTACGGGAGCCTATTGCCACAACCTTGGAGAAAATCCTGAATACGTCAGGAGGAAGCAAATATGACCTGTGATATAATAGCTTAGTTTCAAGACCTAGATTATAGGCAGTTCAAAAAAGCTATAGCGCCTGCTCCACATTTGAGTTGCTTTGGCGGAATTCACCGAATAGACACACACAAGTTAATGGTCCTCCTTTACAAATAAATGTCAGATTTATGGGGTATCAAAGTAAAGTATAGATCATGCCGTTCTCCTCCAAATTCCCAGGAGCTCATTATTTTGAATCACATGGATACAGCGACAATGGAGTTGCCTGTCACTGTTGGGGAAAAAACAATTTTTAATACTATACTAAGAAGTTATTTATTGCTCCTCGTTAATTGCACAATAAGATGAAATAGAAAAGACACGGATATTAATAGTGAGGTCGTTTATCCTGTTAAAAGAAAGAAAGAAATTGTGGCCATAACCCTAAAATTAACAATCAGCGATACCAATTAATTGGATCAGTTTAAGCTCGAATCGATCTCCATGATTATAACCGTCCAGTCTAACGACAATCTAATATCAACGAATCATGGATTTCAAAAACGCAATGCGGGAAAGCAAAAAAAAAAAAAAGAGACAAAAATAGCAAATGAGTATGGATATAGTACCTGAAAGAAAGTGGAGGAGAAGGCAACGAGGAAAGTAGCAGCGGCCCATAGAAAAGCACCGAGAGCGATTACGTGTGCCCGATTGTGTCGCGACGCAAGGTAGGCAGCTAAGGGATAGCAAGAGGACTGGACAATGGACCGGAGTAGGGTGAGGAAACCCAGTCCGGTCGGGTCGGTGTGAAGCGCTGCACCCACTTCCTTGTAGACACCCGGCAGCAATGATTCGTCGGCCCTCTCCATGATCCCGGCAAGGTTCACCAGCACCAAAGACAGCGTTTCTGCTTTCATCGCCTCTTTCTTCAAACGCACACCCTGAGATGTATCTACACAGATTTTCTAGCAGCCTAATAAGATCTAGATTCTAAAATTTTCGGTCGACAGACGGGGATATTCGTGAAACTATGAATCTAATATTCCTCTCATCGTCCCGAAAAATAGTGAATCCGGCATCCTGGTAAGAGTGTGTGTGCATTTTATGTTGTTTCAAAAACCTTGACGCGGTTTAATACACAAGGGGCAGGATTTCAGAAGCTCACCGATGACCGCAAAGCATATTACAAGGCCACGCGTAAAATGCACACGACTTTAAATGTCATATTCGTTTCGGTAAATCAGAGACTATTCTTATTGCTTCTTTTGGAATTTGGATATTCTATTCGGTATTCTAGACTTTTCTCAATTCTGATTTTTTTTTTTTATAAAGAATTTTTAGGAAAGAAGCTGGGCTCACTTACATTTAGGGATAGAGCTTTTAACATGGCCCCAAAAAAAAAATTCCTAAAAATTGAATGAAAATTATTTTTTTGATACATTTGCCCCCAAAAATTATACATTTGTCCTAAAAAATTATACATTTAGCCCCCAAATATTTTTTCTTTTTAATTAGTTAATGAGTATACATTTGACCCCAAAAATTTTTTCTCAAACTCGTCCGTCCTTGCCCACGTAGGGCAGAGCGTTTGGAGTCCAGTCTTTAGGGTATACTGGGTTAGAGGATAGACATGCCCAGTGGCGGACCCAGAAAATTATAGAAGGGGGGCACCATTAGTGAGAGGGACTCTGGGGTTAGGGGGCGCGCCGAAAATTTTTTTTGAGCAAAATTTTAAATGCATTAAAAAAAATAAAAGAATATAAAGGGAAAAACAAGGCTAAATATATTACAATAAAAATAATTACAATGTCATCCTTCTAGGCCTTATTTTTTTAAAATTTTATCATAATCGCCTCATTATCAATCTTTATCAAATACATCTTTTTCAATATAAGCACTGGCAATCATTCAACTATTCATCTCCTATCCGATTAGAAAGTGTAGTCTTAATGTATTTCATAGTGAAAATGCTCTTTCCACATGCACGATTCTTACATGAAAAGTTCATGCTAACTTTACAAGTAAAACAATAGTAATACTGTGGAAAAGATACTATCATACATTCATACTATTAGAAAAGATAAAGATTTGATTTAGGGAAAATGTGATTCTCGGATTTTACCCTAAATTTAAAAAAAAAAAAAAAAAAAAAAAATTATTCCAACGACGTCATTTAATTGGGGGCACTTGCCCCCTCAACCTATAACCTGAGTCCTCCTCTGGACATGTCTCCACCTCTTCCTAACGTTTCTACTGATTCCTATATCCCTAAGATATCCTAACGCTTTGACCAACTTCAAGATCAAACCCTCCCCATCTGTTTTAGTGAAAAGTCCAAACCCTTCATCACGAGGGGTTCTCAATTCTGAATTCTCATCCATGATTTTGACAACATCAGAATAAAAAAAAAAACTCCCCTGACTTTTTCTTTTTCTTTATTGGGTCAGCAATGACTCCTCTGACTCTATTATTTGCTTGCCTTCCTTTTTGTTCTTGGAGAAAATTGGAATGAGGAGGGCCATCAATATTATTATTTTTTTGCTATAAAGGGCCGTCAATATCTTGATTCTTGAGATGGAGTAGTGTTCCCTTAAGTGGACCGATGACGTAAGAAAATCCCTTTCTATTGGACCTTGTCCATTGAGGCCCCGAAAAAAACTCCCCTCTACTACCTACATCATCTATTACTTAGCCCATCAATTATATCTCTCTCTCTGGCTTTTTTATGAACAAAAAGAGAAAATGGGATCGCTGTAAGGGATTTTTTTGGGTGGAAGTGTAAGGACCTGTTTGTTGTGTGTAACAAGTGAGAAGAGAATTAACTGATAAAGGGGTCAGATGCTCTCATCAAAAGGAGGAGGTTTGATCTTAGAATTGGTGAAAACGCTAGAGGAGACATCCTAACTCCTGAGTGTCTAGGTAAATGCTTCAGGGTAATAGACAGCTTACTTTACCCAACATTGGTATCACTTATGAGGAAGAGAGATTTCATCATGCCCTTGAATCATGGATGAGACCAACCTCTTTCCTAAAATTTTCATATAAAAAAGATGAGAAGAGAATAAAAGATGACGAAGTTCCCTTGTATGATACACTTTGGGCTAGTTTGGTTGACGGATTTAACTTGGAAGAGGAAAGGAACTTAATAGAGTTCCCATGCAAAAAAGACAGTTTGGTGCGCCAAGTGCAGGAACCCAACTTTTCGGGCCCACCACTTTTCCCTCACTTCTGTCACTGCTATCCTAGATACAAATCACATTAGAAAAAGTCCATAAAAAATAAGTCTATTAAAAAAATCCATCAGAAACAAAAATGGACTTATTATCCCATCTGATAGGATAATAAATCCATCAGATGGTATCCCCAAATAGGCCAATTAAAATCAAACATAAACCATCAAGTAGTTAGGGGAGGTACTAAGCGATCCCATCTCATAAAAATCTGAACACAAATTTAAATTTTGAATAGTCACTTGTTGAAATAGACGACAATTCTTTGAGTTTTAAGCTTCAAAACAGATTATTCTGGGAATAGTAATACCCTTAATTAAATAAAAAACAAACATTTACATACATTACGCATTTATAGACCTTGCGTCAGCTTCCGATCATCGCTTGCGTAAATCCGTTGCTCCCATTATCCGTTTTTTTTTTAGGCAACCATTATCCTATTATTAGTGTAAGTGCTTATTTAAGATCCAGGAAGAGGTTAGAATCAACCAACATAATTTAAATTCCACACCCCACAGATGTTATTATAATCACAGTTTTCCAAAGTTGCAGTTGGTCCTTTTTGGTCACAACAGTCTTTTTAATTTTTAATTACTGGAAACGTCATTTGAAAGGAAAAGGATCCCCTTCCAACTGCGGTGGCGAAGAAACATATTTATATTTTTTTTATTCTATCAATTCATTGGAATCTTTGATTATGACTAATCTAGATTTTGATTTTGCAGTGGTAAGGATGACTCCCAATAGTGATAGCTCTATATAAGACGGATTACAAGTATATTACCATAGCTCAAATCCCAGACCTCTTAAAAGAATCTAACACCATACTTCGCTAGACCAACCACTTGAAACATATTTATATTTAAATAAGCATGCCAACTTTTTGGAATTAAAATGTACGTTTATATTATTTTTTATCCATCACAAAAGGATAGTCGCGGTTGTCCCATTTTCCTGCACCAGTCTCTTTGAAATAATCCAGCCCTGATGAGACATTCCAGTCAACAGGTCAGGCCAAGGTGTGTCAGTTCTTATGGGTTGCTGCATTTTATTCGGTCGTTATTAAGGCCGTTTGTTACAGAAGATTTAGAAGATTTAAGGAGGGAAAGAAATAGAATGAAAGATTAAAAAAGAACTTTAAAAAGTTGAACTGTTTGGTAGATATGGAAAGTAGGATGGAAGATAATAATTTTAAAAAATTTAAATTAAAATATAAAACTTGAAATTCCTAAAATACCCTTTACATCAGAAAAATAATAATAATTCCCAAAATACCCTTTACATCGAAAAAAAAATCCCTCCTTCTTCATCCCATGTCCCCACGACCACTGGAAAAAAAAATCAATTCCAGCGAGTTCCGACGGTGGTGGTGGTCGTCCACGGCGACGAAGAAAGAGCCAAAGGTGAGAGAAGCGAAGACGGTGAGAAGAGAGGAAGAAGAAATGGACCTAATGAGAATTTACTCACAATCTTCCGGGAAAATTTCATCTTCCATTCAATATGTGAGGGAAGATTAAGGAAGAAATCTTCCCATGGATAAAGGGAGGATGGTGCCTCACTGGAAGATAATTCTCTATAACAAACACTCAAAACTAAGAGAAAATTGGAATCTTCCTTTTCCTTCTCCAATCTTCTTTCTAACAAACATGGCCTAATTGAGAGGGAAGGAAGAAATGAATCATTTCATTCCACAAGCCATTAGTTTTTACACAAGAAATCGCGGAACTGATGATGGGAGAGGGAAGGATGAAAGAATCGGTTAATTAATACTCTAATTTATTTTTGTCAATAATTTTTTTAAATTCGTGTGCAGACAAATTACTACATGTGTGACAGGTAGAAGCAAACAAACAAGGAAAAAAAAAAAAAAAAAAAAACTAAGGCACCGAATGGGTAAACAAAAAAGGGAGGGATTGAAAGGATTTGGCATACTCATGATAGAGATTCATTGGAGGAGTACATTACATCTCTTGATCGGGGAGTAGTGACTCAACTCTCAAAGAAATGAGAATTACAACAGTACAATAAATAGTAGTGATGAGTTTGGATTGTAATACTAGTACTCCAATAAATGTACGACTGCAAATTAAATGCAGTAGGATGTCATCCTAGTAGTAATTTCGATGCCCTGGATGGCTGCAGATGCCTATATGTAGAGACAAGAGAGGAAGGACTTTATAGCGATATCAGAGGCCAGGATTTAGAATTAGTTATTTTTTAAATATAAAATTACTATTAATAATAAATATTAATTAAAAATTTTGTAATTAGTCAGTAACATTAAGTAAAAATATATCATAAAATATTCAGAAAGCTATGAGGAGATTAATAAAAAGGGGGAAGTGAATTGGGGTGACAGAACAGGGAACAGAGAGGGGAGATGATGATTGCAGAAAAACCACAATATTCTCTGACAAGTGGGGGCCACCCCCACCTCATATTATGCTCCCTTCATAATCACATCCCTCCTCCATCCATCACTTATCCTATGACAGAACAGGGAACAGAGGTTTAGGAGGGGAGATGATGATTGCAGTTCAAATTATTTTTAATTTTTAATTTTTTTAGAACCACAATATTCTCTGCCAAGTATTGGGGCCACCCCATTGAAATGATATCATATTTGAAATTTGTTCCCTTGAAAAATAATCATATCCCCCTCCATCCATCACTTATACTATGATTTAACTCGATCCCTCCTCATTTAAATGCTTCCATGACCATTCTTTGTCAAATTTAAAATTCGGAAAAAAATCATTTTCGAACAAATTTAATATAATAATGACATTTCAGTCCTTCTCATGAGTTGAATGTCTCATAAATGGAATGAGGTATGTTCTGATCTGTTCTCAAACTATTTAAAATATTTCTCGTGAGTGGTTATGTGGTGACGCATTCTTATATGTCTTATGGCGTGTTCTGTTCTATTTTAAACACCATTTAATTACCACCCGCTAATGCTCCATCCTCTGCTTCAATTTCAAGGTCCCTTTAAATGGCATATCATTTTCTGCAAAGAGACGTCACGCGTGTGAATCACGACTTCGATACTTGTTTTTTCCTAACTTTCTTGTTTACTTGAGATATATTCACCATTTGGACCAATGATAACCGTTTCTTGTGATTGATGAATCTTTGGACTATTTATTGATTGTCTATTTACGGCATCCATAATTAAACGCTGTATTATTTAATTCTTAACTTAGATCCTACTCAATAATGGTCCCACAGCTCATTCAATTATCCTTAATCATCATCACATTTGTAGTTAGCAAAAGCAATGCCCTTAATTATTCGTAAATTGCGCCACAATTAAGCCGAAATCTATAAAATCCTGTATCATCAAGAGAGAACCGCCACGCGCGAGTCATCAGTTAATGCATTATGAAGGGAAATTTAAATCAAATCTCCTGTTTCATTGGTCCATAATAATTATTTTTTTATAAAAAAAAAAAGCCGTGGGAAAATAGCAAGGCACTGTGGAGTCTGGAGTACGAACGTTTGGTTCTTAATTTCTCCGGATGGTCGTTAACTCGTTATACGCCAGAAAGGAAAATCAAGTGATATATATAGTTTCACAGTGAGCCAATTTGTTTACTTGAACGTTTAGCATAGGGTGATTTTAACTTTTTGAGTTTTTGTGTCTTTCTTGAGTTTGTATAATCCGGTAAACGACGCCAATTTCATCGATTTATTTACATATAATGGTTCTTTGGAATCAGTCTCTGCAGCCAAATATGTAATTGTCCATCTTGATAAATTAGTACTAATTAAACAAGATTAGAAGATGGGAGCTAAAGAGCCATTAATCTTGCCACCAATTGCTCCACAACAAAATGTCATTCGCTGTGGAAAAGTAAGACAAAACGAAATGATGGATTGGTCAGTAAATAACGCCGGTTTAATATTGACAGTAAGTTCCCTTAATTATGAGACCATCAAGTAGCCACCCATATTTTATTTAAATTAATCATAAGACCCTCGATCACATGTTTTATGATGGCACGCAATATAGAATTAATAAAATAGATTATTAAGCGTAATTTGGGTAGAACTAATTTAATCAAAATATTATTAGGATGTTGAATTTGAGTTCAAAATAAGATGCGTTTGAATGTTTTTCAAGAAAACAATATAATGGTTTTACCTGATTTTGAATTATACTGTTTGACTATACTCAAAATCATTCTAATAAAATAACTACAGCCAAACTCAAGTCTTCAATTCAGGCCAGATGGATTTTGAATATCGGCCATTTGATGTTTTTGTTTGGTTTTCCGAAATGCATGGAAGAAAAGCAGCTTAAAAAAAAAAATTTACAAGCCGGCGGGGAGAGCACAAGGCAAGGCTCATGAAAAAAATGATTTTCCTTCAAGTCAAGCATTAACATATTAATTAGCAAGCAACACAGCACAAGTTCTAAGATCACGGCCAATATATATATATATATATATAAGACACATCCAAATTAAAATATCCGTGGACTAAAGCCTGAAAGCCTTTTCGATCGCGTGTAACAGGTAAAGAAGAAACAGTGGAAATATGATCATAAAAATAGAGTTAGCATAAAGCAAAGGGGAGGACAAATTAAAGAGGCAGTTCCGTCTGGTAGGAAATGAGATGAAGAAGAATGAGAATAGGAGAGATATAGGAAGGAGGGATATGATGTAGCCGAATAACTAGGCAGGGCGTAGGTGTGTGATGAGCAACTTATCAGGCACAGACTAGGGACCTTGGGGCACAGACTCGAACCCAACAGACAAGGGGTGGCCGCAACTTCCTACCCCACCTATGTCTCTCTACTTTAATAATCCCTCAAACCCCAATCTCCCTCCTTTATATATATATATAGATAATTTTTTCTTCCCCTCTTCTTCCCAAAGTCACCCACCTCTTCATGACTTCATTCTTTTCCCACTAGTCCATTCTTATCCACGTGGCATCAGTTCTCATGTATCGGGCATTTTTCAGTTGCCGCAGATTCCATTTTATCAAAACGGACTATCTCAACTTTGGCCTCCACACTGTTTTATAGTTACCTCTCTAAAACTCAATCCAGATCAATATTGTGATACAATAGTATTATGGTTTGTATTATTCTTCTAACCATTCGTGCGGCCTTTATGTATGGAGCCAACTAGCATCCTCAATTCGTGATTCCCTCTTTTATTACGTTACTCGTATACATTCAAGAAGAAACACATATATCTGACGATCATGGAAAAATTCAAGAGTACGTATCTAAACCATGAATGATTAATTTATACTACTACTTGGTTATATGCTTTTAAACAAAAAGAAAAAAGAAAAGAAAGTAAGAAAGAGAAAGGTTGCTAGAAAAGCTAACCACCGGCCAGCACCAGCACCTGCACTACGATCAACATGATGATGATGATGTTAATTCATTGCCGCATCCAATTCTACGCTGTAATGATTCACTTCTGTACTGTTGATCACGACTCATTAGTGATCACATGTGAATCCTGCTAATCGGAGGAACAAATCCAGGAATCAATAATGTTACCTTCCCCTCTGGTTGTGGAGGTATTTTCCAAGTTCTTGTTGGGGTTGAAGGCGGCGGAGGAGGAAGAAGTGCCGGCGAAGTTGAGTTTGCAGGGAGCAGCGACATGGAAGGACCTTAACTGATCTTTGTTCGCATGCCCTCCAATATCATGGTCGCCGCCGTCGCTCAGTGGCATACCTTCGGCCTCCGAATTACTGACGTGGGGATGAGAACCCACCAGATGAGCATGACTCATACCCAACTGGTCCTCTAAGGAAGGTATAGATGGGCTCGGTTGAGACTTGGCACTAAATCCAACATGAAGGGTAGGGTTGTTCAAGGGGTGAAGAGTGGGTGTTTGGAATGGGAGGATTTGCATGGTCAGCATGTTTGGCGGGTGGCTATAAGGTGCACCCGCATCAGTTTGGTAGTTAATGGAGGTGGAGGGGTTGCTACCAGTGGTGGTGGAAGCTACAGCTTCAGCCACATGATTGTGTAACATCAATGTTGAAGAAGGAGAAGCCAGTGATGAAGTGGAAGATAAAACCAAAGGACGCAAAGGGTAAAAGGGAGGCGTCGTGGTGGTGGTGGTGGGGTCGTCCAGGTGAGACGAAGCAGCAGCGGAGGAACGCAAGGAGGAGGAAGACGTGAGAAGATCGAGGCGACGAGAGTAGGAGGTGCCGGAGAAGGGAGGCGCAGGGATGCCGGTGAACTCTTGAACCATGGCTCTGAAATTGGAGGTGTCGGTGGTGAGAACTGTGGTGGGTGCTCGTCTTGATGCTCTGGTTCGCTTCTTTGGGTTCCGTACTGCATTGGCGGGCGGCGGTGGAGCCGAAACTGGAGCATTATCATCGTGGAGCGAACGCAGTTGCAGCGATGGGTCTGTGCTTAACACGGCAGAATGCTTTGCCGCTAATGATGAAACTGCAGGAGCAGTGCAATTGGGTTCGGATGGAGGGTCCTGAGAATCAGCAGCGGCGTCCAAATTCAAGAAAGGAGAGGGATTAGAGTTGAGCGGGTGGGTTTGAGAGGAGAGAGTTTGGAGGTAATTTGGAGAAAGATCGAAGAGAGGAGGAGGATGGAGGGTTTGGTGATGGTGATGAGAAAGAAAAGGGAAAGAACCAAATGGAGGGTGAGGATTGAGGAAGGGCGGAAGCATGTCAGTCCGGGAATCATACTCTTCATCCCCACTAGACGAGATACTTCCACTATTCCCTGAATCCATAGCTCGCAAATTAAGCTAATAAGAATATGCAGGAACTAGATGAAAAGTAAAGGAAGGTTGAAACCAAATTACGTGGGGGACGATGAAGGAGGAGAAGGCATGAAATGGAATGGAGAAGTAGCTAGGCTTCTGAAAAAGGTATCGCAGTATATTGGAATCTCTGATCTGCCTGCAGGGGGAGGCAAATCTTTTGGTTGTCTTTCAGTCGGAGAAAAGGGATGGTATCAAAAGAAGAGACTGAAAGAGGATTGGCATATATAGATCTCGATTATGACGAGCATAGGGAGGTTGGGGGAGAGGGAGAGGGCGGGGGATCTCGCAAGCCTTGATCTTGTTGGTGGGTGGCTGAGGTGTCTGATAAACTTTAGGGTTTCACTGGAAGAAAGGTGAATAAAGCCTTTGTTCTCGGAAAACGAGGGTGAGGAGAAACCTATGGAAGATCCTCTAGAGAGGGCAAGCTAAAGGGAGGTGGGGTCGCCATCGCCATGGAAGTAGAGAGAATTTGAGGAAAGAGAAGCTCATATGCCATCTGGGTGGCCACAGGTCAAACTCAAACTGAATGTGAGACAGACAGTGAGAAAGGCACGTCATTAGCACGCAGCTTACACGCAAGCCGCACACCCACTTTACTTACTAATCAACAAAACACTTATTTTCTTTTCCTTTTCCCTGAGCTAGTTTGGGTTTGGGCTTTGGCCAAATCGTACGGGTTAGCTTTAACGACGAGTATGAACAAACCAGCCATAATTGCCACCACCACCACCTGCGTCTACTGTTTAAAATTCTCCTATCATCTGTGCCCTGCAGTAGTCCTTCATTCGTATTAATATACAGAGGATTAAAAAAACTGGCTTCACCAAATTCTGCTTTTCCTTTTCTCTTGAACCAATTGGCGGTTGCAACAGTATATTGAATATCCACACACATTACTTATTTGACGTTGATGCATGCACAACTTTCTTTAATTGCTTTGGCTTTATTCAGGACCGTGACAATTCATATCTCAGGGTATTATTAATATTAAAATTATAGTGGATTTAACTCTTATCATGTCCTCTAAATGAGCCACACAATTTAGTGTTAGTTTGGAATAATGACTAGAGTTTTAAAAATAATTTTTCAATCATAATTTATGATATACAACGTAAGTATATGATAGAAATTTTATCTCGATTTACATAAATAAATATTTTTAAAAGCTTCAAACATATTTCCAAAGAAACACAAATATTGATGAGTTTTTTGGTTTGGACGAATGTGGCCACGTCTACTCCAAAATTTCAATATACAGTGTTCTTGGGAAAAATTAATTAATCTGTTCTGTTCTATATGATTGACAAGCTGTCCTTTCTAATTGATAAAATATGCATGCAGAATCAGCCACACGATTTTCCCCCTGTACAAATATCAAATGAGAAACCTGTCACAATTAAATTTATGGAAGTGTTCGTAAGATTAGCTACATAAACCAATTACCTTTTTTTTTTTTTCCTGGTCCGAATCAGTTACCTTGACTGCATACTTTGTATATAGCATAGGTAGAAGTATTTAAATGTGACAGAAAACTTTGAGGAAGGTCGCTGGTTCGGAGCAATTGATTAATCAGCGTTGCAGAGACATCAATGCAGCTCGTGTAGGGAAAAAAAAATTGCATAAAGAATGCCACCGAATGAAATTAAAAATCTTTTTGCCTTATCAAATTTAAATATTACCACTATTTGCGAAGATAGCGTACGCGCTCAAGATTCCAATTCCATCGCGGGCGATTAGTGTTTGAGAGCGGATGTTACCTATAACGAACTGTGACTACTATTACTTATACAGCCGCAATATTTGTTATCAAAATTAAATTCAGTATATTATTATTTCTATATATAAAAAATATCTGAACCCACTGCTCAGACCCCTTATAATTGTTGAGCCACATATTAACCTTTTTTCCCGGCATATTAACCTTATGAATGGCTATATTATGAGTATAAGCCCAAAGATATATATATTTTTTTTTAATTACCAAAGTACAGAGAATGAAATTGCGGATGTTTTATATTTAGCGGTTTATTGTGTTATGATAATTGAGGCGGTCGCCGTGTGATGGACTAGAAATTACGGTATCGTCATTACATATGTAACAGGAATAGACCGGCGCGATTAAATAGCAGTAGTATTTTTTAATATATACGGTATCTCTCAATGATGTCTGTATCATCTTTGAAGACATAATTATAATATAAATATTTGATTCTCCGAATGACGGGGCGTGGTCGTGTTTCGGTTTAAAAGAATGGATAAAAGGACGATGCTTGACATGTTGTGATGAGAAGAAAATATGCGATAAAAACAAAACTTGTTTTAAAAATCTCAGTGATGGATCCGGAAGCTCTGGTTTAACAAGTATATATTTAACTGTGCCTGCGCGAACACGTATTTTATGAACACAATGAATTATAAAACTGGCCGTGAGAACCAAAACTAATTAAATTTAACCTGTCTAAGAATTTCCAACACAAGAACAAAGCGATTAGCTAAACATAAATATAGTTGGATGAATAGAGAAGCCGAGTTCAGATCACTTAGGATCGATGATAAGAGAATGCGCCTGTCTGTTACAATTATTGTAGTTGACAGTGATCCGATCTGTCCGTGTCATCATCCTCAAATCTTCCTGGTTTGAAGAGTTTAGAGTGAAACAGTCGTTACCTACACTACTACAAAATATCAAAAAAACGATCTAAATAAGACTCAATTAACGTCCCTTTTCAGAGAGACGTCTAAACAACCTAAATAAAAACCAATTAACGTCCCTTTTTAGAGAGACGTCTGGAAGGGTGTCGTTGTTTTTCTCATATTTGGCGACCTAAATACAATTAAGGTCGCCAATTGAGGAATTAATTATTTGGTGCGATTTAGGAAATTTTTGGCGCCCGGTGAGAAATTTCAAGAATTTTAGGAATTTAGGCGACTGAATTTTATTAAATTCGCCAATAGGAATTTAGGCGACCGAATTAAATTCAAGTCACCAATTGTGGAATTATTTATTTGGTGCAATTTAGAAAATTTTTTTTAGGAAATTTTTAAACCCGGTGAGGAATTTCAAGGAATTTCAATTGAAGAAATTTGAATTGAGGAAATTTAATTCAAGTCGCCTAAATTCCTCAATTATTGAATAATTGTGACTTTTTATTCTCTCACCCTCATCAGTTACGGGTACTCTCAAATTTTTTTCCTTCACCTTTTATGCTCCAGTGCCTCTCTCTCTCTCTCTGGTAGCTCCTTCACCTTCACCTTGCCGCTTGCCACTTCCCCACCGCGTTACTCTCCCCCGCGTTGCTCATTTGCCGCCAAGATCCGAGACCACGATCGAAAACCGCCTTCATTGTAGATCGAGTTTCCTCTCTGCTCCTCTTTCATTGCAAATCGGTTTTCGAGTTTGTTCTCTTTATTGTTTTTTATTTGTGATTTTCTAGGTTTGTTCTCTTGCTTTTTATATTTTTTGGGTTTGCTTTTGTTACCTTCTTCTGGAGCCTCCAATCCTTTAGCATTTTCTTTTGTTTTTGTTTATTTGGGTTGGTTCTTAGAGAACTACCGGTCTAGAGCAAGGTTTGCACCGTCGTGGAGAGTGTCGAGATGCTGATCTTCGTTTGCCCAAATCGTTGCTTGCTGAGACGAGACGATGAGACGCTGGCTTCACTCATTAGCTCCCCGAACCTGAGGTTTGGGTTTTTTTTTTTTTTTTTTTTTTTTTTTTTTAAAAAAAGTAATATCGCATCTCGAATTGTATTCTTATGAGGCATAAGAGGCGACCGAATACAATTTAAGGACGCCATATTACTTTTTTTTTTTTAAAAAAAAACCCCCAAATTAAAAAAAAACCCTAAACCTCGGGTTCGGGAGCTAATGAGTGAAGCCGGCCGTCATCGTCTCGCCTCAAAGAAGCAACAATTTGGACAAACGAAGATCAACATCTCGACACTCTCCACGACGGTGCAAACCTTACTCTAGACCGGTAGTTCTCTAAGAACCAACCCAAAAAACAAAAACAAAAGAACATGCTAAAGGATTGGAGGCTCCTAAGAAGGTAAGAAAAGCAAACCCAGAAAAATATAAAAAGCAAGAGAACAAACCTAGAAAAATCACAAATAAAAAACAATAAAAAGAACAAACTCAGAAAACCAGATCTGCAATGAAAGAGGAGTAGAGAGGAAACTCAGATCTACAATGAAGGCGGTTTTCGGCAACAAACTCAAAAAAACCGATCTCGTAATGAAAGAGGAGTAGAGAGGAAACTCGGATCTACAATGAAGGCGGTTTTCAAATCGGCTGGTCTCGGATCTTGGCGGCAAATGAGCAACGGAGCGGGAGAGCAACGCGGTGGGAGAGCGACGCGGGGAAGCGGCAAGGTGAAGGTGAAGGAGCTACCAGAGAGAGAGAGAGAGAGAGGCACTGGAGCATAAAAGGTGAAGGAAAAAAATTTGAGAGTACCCGTAACTGATGAGGGTGAGAGAATAAAAAGTCACAATTATTCAATAATTGAGGAATTTAGGCGACTTGAATTAAATTTCCTCAATTCAGGTCGCCTAAATTCTTCAATTGGCGACCTGAAATTAATTCAGGTCGCCTAAATTCCTAAAATTCCTCACCGGGACGTTAAAAATTTCCTAAATCGCGCTAAAAATTTTCTAAATTGCACCAAATGATTAATTTCACAATTGGCGACCTGAATTTAAATCAGGTCGCCTAAATTCCTAAAATTCTTGAAATTTCTCACCGGGCGCCAAAAATTTCCTAAATCGCACCAAATAATTAATTCCTCAATTGACGACCGAATTTAATTCAGTCGCCTAAATTCCTAAAATTCTTGAAATTTCACCGGCGCAAAAAATTTCCTAAATCGCCCCAAAAAATTTCCTAAATCGCACCAAATAATTAATCCTCAATTGGCGACCTGAATTTAATTGTTGCATAAATTCCACAATTAAATTCAGTCGCCTAAATTCCTCAATTGGTGACTTGAATTAAATTCAGTCGCCAAAATTCTGAAAAAGGGCGCCAAAAATTTCCTAAATCGCGCCAAAATTCCTGAATTTTCTCAAATTGGCGACCTGAATAAAAATTCAGGTAGCCAAAATTCTTCAAATTCAAGTATATAATTACGATAATGCCACTACCTTCATTTTTTACTTCCTTTTTTAAAATAAGGACGTCTTTTAGGGTATAATATCCATATTTTGTAGTAGTCTCGTCTATTTTTTTTATTTTAAAAAAATAAACAAAAGAATAAAAAATGACGAAAAGGTATAAAAATCCGTTCGTGGGCTTCTATAATTTCCAGAGTTAGTGGGAATTGGAAGGAAAGTGGGGAAGCCTCATTTTAGTAGAATGAAATAAAGGTCATTAATTTTGTTACTACAAAGTTGCCCTTGTGCATTATTTTGAAAGATCACCGGGCTGACTGTGAATATAAATATTTTTGATACATAAATATGAATATGAATATGAATATAAATGGTGCACAGTAATGAGAAGCCGAGGCAGTTGGGCCTCAGGGGTTGGCCCAAGTGGAGCTTTTTCGGCCCCAATTTGGAATTTGGGAATTGGGACGCAGGCTTTGATCCAATTTCATGGATCTTCGGCTTCCCTCAATTCAAAACTCCATTCCTGTCACCTGCCGAGTTGAAAGGAGTGGAAAATAAACCAATTTCTTATAATATAACGAATTAAAGTTTGATTTTTTTAAAAAAGAAATGTTTATATTTAATAGTAGTATCTAATAAGAGGGTACTTGTGCCTAGAAGGAAAAAAACTCCCTTCTCTTTTAACTCTCCCACTAATCACACAGCTCCTTCATTATTTTAATATACTAAAATATGAAATATATTTTCCACAAATATTTGTATTTTTTGGAAAAAAATACCTTTAGATAGTATTGAAGTTTTAATATAATATTCCCAATTATTTAAAATACGTATACTCATGTTGGGACCCAGAGCCAATCCATCCGCAAATAAAAACTGATTTTAATATGTAACCACCGCTTTTACATGCAGAGCCTCCCCCTAAATTTAGGCTTTAACACCATCCAATCCAACGACCTTTCTCTTTATCACGTCAATATGGCTTTTAATAAATACAAGTAAAAAATGTCCAATTTAGAATATAATTTGAGTGTACAACAGGAGTTGTCTTTTTCTTGAGAATTGTGCATGAATGGCAAACTGGCAATCATGATTAGGAATATAGGTTGGCGAAAGGGGGTCCTCTAAAAGCGTCTCATTAATCACAATCACCCACCACCACATACTATTCCATTCACCAAACAATTCCTTCAACTTCATTGCCTCATGGTCCGGCATAAAAGTTATCCACGCATTTTGACATTTCATGGTTCATTAGCATTTTCACGACGCAAACAAAAGGTCATAAGAGTAATTTCTGCTTGTCTTCATGTGATGAAATTTAGTATTTGTTTTTGTATGCGGAATTTAATTAATATTTATAAAATACGGAAAATCAGAGTTGGTAGGAGGGAAGTAATAAAAACACTTGTCGGTGTGAGAAAGTGTTAAAATGGATGGAAACAATTGAAACGTACGCCACACACCCACACTCTTACTTTGACTCTGGAGATAAAAGGAACCACTTTGGGGAAGACAGCCGAAAGTAAGATTTTGTATGTTTATATTTGTTCAGTCTGCACTTTTTTTTTTTTTTTTTTTTTTTTTTTTTTTTTTTGTGGGGGTCAAAATTCAGTCTGCAATATGGAATAATAGACGAAATAAAAATGAGTCGGTGTCATCCGTTTGGGGGTCAGCCCTTTATTTCCACTCCACTCTTTCAAGCCAGCATGAAAGTCCTGAATTGTACGACTCCAAGCACAGCGCTATCATTGTTCCCTTTCGCTTCATTTATTTCATTTAAATACACAAACTACCGTATTAAGAATTTAAAAGAAATACTAGTGAATTTACTAAATTTTCATTAATAAAAAAAAATAAAAAGATTTCTCTCTCCTCTTCCCCTCTCCCTCAAACCAAACACAATGTTTGTTTAATGAATTAACAATGGTGGGCGGAGTGTTTAGACGGTTGCTTAAGAACAAGGGGTCAATATAATGAAATACTTAGAAATGGGGTAGTTGGAGGGCAGGCCTCATAGGATAGAAATTGAGCAATTCAGGAGAAAATTAGGGAATTGTGTGAATTGCAAGCGTGTGCGCGTGTGTTTGTGTTTTTCTTAAAATAAAAAATAAAAAGGGAACAAGAGAATGCCACGAATCCTAATAATTGGGGGACACGCCCGACGTACAAAAAATAGACAAAAACATTGAAGGCGGACATTCTATATATGGGTCAAATGTTAAAAGTTTGACTGCTACATTAACCAATAGTGAAGCAACAGATGTTGGGTCAGGTGAGGGGCTTGTCAATATATGAACCGATATTTGGATTTTAAGTTCTAACTAAAAAAATGTGTCCATATATTTAATGGTGAACCATAGGAGTTTTTTCATTTTTCAATAAGAGAAGATCCTCTTTTATCTTATTTATATGGGAAAATTATAATAAAGGATTTAAGAAAAATAATATTTATTAAAAGAATCATAAAAATTGTAATTATTTTAAAAGACAAAAAATTAAAACATTAAAATAGAAAGATTTAATTGTCCTTAGTTAGATTTCTTATATTCTCTCTAATTAAATTAGAATATGGAGTGATTGATGGATAATAACAAATAGAGATAAATCAGAATCTGCTAAATTAATGTCTCTATCGCCCTACAATCACCTTTCAATTACGATCAAGGTGACTTCCTTTTCCATCTTTCATTTTAGAATATGTATTTATTAGGAATTTTATCTCTCCATAGAAGTCACCTCCTAGTTATATACTTTAGTTAATCTTAATTCTTAATAGTCTTCCGTACTATTCATAGTCCTAATTCTTAATGAGCTGGGATGGTCACAAGTCGTTGGCGACGAAGGTGAAGAGAAGGTGAGAGGGTGGAGGATGAAGATCGAAGATGAAGTCTGAAGGTCTCTAGTACGCGGTTGTATCTTTGCTTCTTTATCTCTCCATGAAGTTTAGAAGAAAGATGGAAAAAGAAATCACCTAATCATAACTGAGAGACGATTTTGGTGCAGTAGGGACGCTAATTTTGTAGATTTTGATTTTTCTCTATTTGTCATTATTCATCAATTACTCCATATTCTGATTTAATTAAAGAGGATATAGGAAATCTGACTAAGGACAATTTAGTCTTTCTATTTTAATTTTTTAATTTATGGTCCTTCAAAATAATTACTATTTTTACGGTCCTTTTTAATAAATATTATTTTTCTTAGGTCCTTTTATTATAATTTTCCCTATTTATAAAGTAGGGAGAATGTTTTTCCTATCCTATTTATAATGCACCCCAGTAATTACTGTGTACATATTCCTTCTATTAGAGAGTGTGTAGTTAAATATAGTTGAAAAATGGATGGATTTTAAGGTAGAGGTTGTGAAATAGAGGATTAGTCAGGCAGTGGCGGATCTTGGGATAAATATTTGGGGGGCCAAATGTATACTCATTAACTAATCAATTTTTTTTATGATTTTATAACATGTTTAAAATATTGAGTTATAATAAAAGTATTTTAACAATTCTAATGTATAAGATAACATACCTTTCTCTAGTATAGATGTCATATCAATTACAAAATGAGAAGATATCATGAAATTCCGGAAGATTTGTCTGTTATATATAATATATCAAAATATTAAAAGTTAACAATGTAATTTATAATACAAAATTAATAAAACACTATACTAAATGAAACAATTAAAAATTACCTTCACTTAAAATAATGCTCTTTGCTCTTTTAATGACTTGAAATCTTCAATAATTGAATCAGTAGTGAAAGTATTAGCTATTTCTCTTTCAATATGAATTACCATACTATACGCAATAAAATCAAAATCATCTTAATTCTTTCCATCTTGAAAACGAGCGTTCTATAGCAAGTGTTACGGACCGGCCCAAAAGCCTCCAAGCCCAGGGCAAGGCCCAAGCAGAGCCAGGAGGCGTAATCCGCCAATCATGGTAGGAGATCCGGAAATCTCGGCTAGGCGAGAATCCCCCTATCATATCGGCCTCCCGAGATGAATCCGCCCCATTAATGACACGTCTCATTAATGGCATATCCGGTATCCGCCCCATTAATGACACGTCCCATTAATGGGGTATCATCCAATATCCGCCCATTAATGGCCCACCATTAATGGCGTGTCCCGGATATCGCACCAGACGCCTCTATAAATATAGAAGGCAGGCAACAAGGTGCACACACTCTAAACCTAGACTATTTTCATACAGTCTCACTGTGCACACACACCACCCCTTTGTCGTGTACGGTGATCCCGCGCTCTCCTGGTTATCTCCTTCATAGATATCCAGGCTAGCCTATACATCCAAGATCAATCTATCAGCCCTCGGCTGAACATCTGTGTTCTATACCAGAACAGCAAGCAAGAGCCGAAAAATCATGAAATATAAATAGAAAACAAATCATGGAATCAAGACCAAACAAAGTAAATATGGAGTTGAATCAGAGCAAAGAAATAAGATGGGAGAATCTACCTGTAGCAAGCAAGAGCCGAAAAATCACAAATGAGTTGTCAAGGGAAGGGAGATTGGGAGAATAATAGGCGCGTTACCAAACGAGTTATCTTTGACATAATTGGAATAATCAATCAATCACATTTAATTTCTCATCGTCTATTAAATTTAATTAATTGGTTGAACAATTCCCATATTCTGTTGCTTAAATTAAAAGATCCCACATTCCCACATTTGATTTGCATAATTAATTTTTTTGAACAATTTTTTTCCTTGGGGGCCGTGGCCCCCCTGGCCCCTTCAAAGATCCGCCACTGTAGTCAGGGTTGAGTTTCTCTCATTATCTTTTTCTCATTATTTCTCATAATCTCTAAATCATATCCGTCCAATCAATATAATACAACTTTTACTTTTTTTTCCTCATTTTTTCAATCGACAACCCAGATTGACCAATGAGAGAAAATGAGAAAAGAGATATGAAGAGAATCTTCTTCCGGATTAGTCGCAGTTGTTTAAAAGTACAGTGAGAGGGTGAAGGAAACTTTGTTAATCCCTATATTTATTTGTCAAAAAGATTCAAAGAGTTGTTAAAAACATAACAGTGGTTGTTTGATGTTTACTTGGGTTAGAGTAAGGGGTGTTCATGGTTAGGGCGAGACCCTTACCTGATACCCTGTCCAAAAGATCATTAAACTGTAAAAATGCAGCCCAATACCCGGCGCTACCCGACAAAAGCCCTCATATTTTTGGGTAGGGCAATAATGGATTAGGCGAGGCGGGCCTTCCCTACCCAAATAACGATACCCTGTCACACTCTATGTGGAAAAACAGTTTCAATCATACCTAATAAATAATATTGCAAACTTCAAATGAAATCCATAATTCTATACTTTGGATATTTTAAAATAAGTCTACAATTTGAGTCTTAAAATTAAAAAGACAATTATATGTCCTAACAAATAGTCAAATACCAATAAGTGAAAATAAAAAATATAAGTATTATATATACTACTAGCAGGGTCGAATGGGCAGGGCGACATACCTTGCTTGTGCCCAATTTTCTTTTGGCTACTTTTCCTTGAGTTGGGCATGACGATTTTTTGTGTGGGCTCAGGCGGGCACACAGGTCATGGGCATTATGAACATCCCTAGTTAACAGTACTGCAGTAGAAACTTTTTTTAAACATGGTTTATTATATATGAGGAAAGTATGTGATAAGAGTCTATACTCAACTTACGTAAACATATTTTTTAAACACTAATTTAAACAAATACGGAATCTTTGTTTGCGTCGGCATGGCAGCTTCACCTTCACAAAGAAGCCTTTCATTCGTGTTCCTCGTGCCAAATTCATTGGTGCTTTTCCAAATCCACCCCATCTATTCAAAATCTAACATGTAGGTGAATATATTATATGAATGAATCGAGTGGTCCCGATCGAGTAGGCGTCGTATATATCCGGAATCCTCCTTGTCTATCCAATGTCTTTCTAACACACGCATGGCGGCAACTCAACCTCTACATCTCCCATTAAAACTATGCTACCTTTAATCCTTCATATAAAATATAGTTCGTACCTGTATTAAAAAAAAATATAGTTCCTGATACAATTTGTATTGCAAACTAAAACTTATACTAAGAGATGAGAGGTATCACTAAAATTTCAAATTCACATCTGCTTCTTCTCCCTTGTGCCCCTCACTTTCTCACAGCTACTCTTTATTTTTTACCCACTCTTGTTCACTTACTACACAACTTTTTTTTTTTTTTATTAATAATTTTAATTTAATCCTCCATTCTTGGTCAAAAAATGGTACGTTTCTTTCAACAATTGAACACACCCATTTCGTAAACCCACCTTAAGTCTATACCATGCTCACTTTGCTATATTTTAATGTAATGTATATGGGTGTATTGTTCAGGCTTCAAATGCAAGCATGCCTGTTACCAGATCCTGCCCAAAGCGTCCAAGAACGGAAACACCACACGTATGGGTCTTGCATTCATTGCATTTATTTAAAACCGCGTCGTATTTTTAATTTCACCTCTTAAGACCACGTTGTGATTTACGAATTTATGTGGAATTAATCAAAGCCTTGGCCTTTTAGATGGACTGAGAGAGTGCAGTGGAGTCCATTATGGTATATTGGTTCCACAAATAACGATGTGACTACACACCCAGAGTGATTCATGGCGTCTCGCTCCAATCAAATCACTCTGAGCTGTAAACCTTCAATAGCCACCATTGACCCCACTTGGATTTTCTCTCTTTCATTCCCTCATCAATCACCATAAATGCTGTATTATTTTCTATAGAATCAACGCGGATAAATTTAATTTAAAGGTGTGTCCATATCACTGCATATCAATTTGGACAAACCCAATCCAATCATAATTGACGTAATCAAATGGGTGAAATAATATAATGATTCTGTCTCTAAAAGTCCCAAAAAAACAAAAAAGACCCAAAGTCAGTTTCTTGGAAGCCATTCCAGGTGGAGGCTATCAGAGGATATCTCATTCCCTTGTCCGATCCTCTTATATAAACTCCTTCCCGGCCAAGCTATCACTTCATGATTTCCTTCTCACAATTTCTCCATCTTTATACTCTCTTCACTCTTCACTGCTGTTTTTTCTGCTCCTGCAAGGTGTTTTTCTGGCACCCACATTTCTCCTTCCCTGTCATTCATCTCCAGTAAGTCTGATTTCGAAGATTCATGGCAGGAAAGGCCAAGAACAAGACGGAGAATGAAATGGGTTGTGGTTTCATGGGGAGGATTTTCCATCTCACAAGCTGCATGCTCAGGAAATCATCTGTTCATTCACTACCCACGAAGGTGAACGATCAGAGCAAAACTGAATCCAAAAAGCCGCCAAATCGTGAATCCAAGGCTACTTCAACTCAGTCGCACAAATCCTCCAGAAAGAGCCCTTCCGATCATCGAACACCTCCTGCTATCAAGAATAAAAATCCGAGACCTTCGGACGCTGCAAGAACCTCACCATCATCCTGTGCCAATTCATTACAAACTAAGATTCAACAAAACCACAAGTTGAATAACAATAGAAGAACACAGAGGCAGCCTACTGAAAACTCGTTGGAGCTTGCTAGGGTAAGCACTCATTACCAACGGGAAAACGAGCATAAATCCCCTCTCAAACTTACTGGTAATTTGGTTGTGAATACCAGCCCAAGAACTAGAGCTAGGACCCGTGAAAGTGTTCCCAAGAATAAAGATGTGATGAACTCATCACTCAAGTATCACACTAACACAAGTGTAACGGGGAATATTATGAGGAAGAGCACTGATGAGGTTGCGCAGTTCCGGAGTCCCAACAACAGAGTAGACCCTGAAGTGTTGAAGACAATGGGAAATAAAGCATATAAGCAAGGAAGATTTGAAGAGGCTTTGTCTTTATATGATCGAGCGATTGCTATTGATTCAAATAAGGCAACTTTTCATTGCAATAAGAGTGCGGCTTTGATAGGATTAGGCCGTCTTCTGGAAGCAATTGTTGAGTGCCAGGAAGCGATCCGGCTGGAACCTTTTTACAACAGACCCATCCACCGTTTGGCAACCATATATCTCAGGTATTTCTTAGTTAGTTTGGTTAATACTTACAATTACATGCTCCATTCGGTTGCCAAGAAATAATACGTGGTTGAAACCCGCCTTTTAATTCCTTTTCATAATAGATTTGAGATTCTTGATATAGATTGGGAGAAGCAGAGAAGGCACTACGTTACAATGTCGCAACCCAATATTCTGATTCTGCACTCGCCTTCCAAGCTCAGTCTCTTCGCAACCACCTTCAAAAATGCATTGAAGCAAGGAAAATCAATGATTGGGATGCTATACTGAAGGAAACGCAATCTGCCATATCATTAGGCGCTGATTCAAGTCCTCAGGTTAGACTCATTGGTCTCAAAAGAATTCTCTCATACCTATGCTATGCATGGGTGATGGCTTTATCAGCTTCTTGCGCCTTATCATGACTAAAATTCTTTTTATGCACTCTAGGTTTATGCGTTGCAAACAGAAGCCTTACTTAAGCTCTTCAGACATCAGGAGGCATATGCTACTTATGAGAAAATGCCCAAATTTGCTATTAATTGGTGCACCAAGTTGTTTGGTCAGGCTCGTAGTGCTTATCTGTTTATGATAGGCGCTCAGGCTTACTTGGCTGTTGGCAGGTTGGTTAAAGTCTTTTGTTTACATGTTCAAGTGTTTATAGATTAACTCTATTCTCTGAACTTCATCTTAGAGGATATGAAACCCAAAATAAATCTAATCCATGTATTTTCCTTTCCACAAAACCTCATGAAATTTTCCAGAAACTAACATTACTGAACAGATGAGTTTAGTCTTATAGTGCTTTCTATTTGGTATGATTCGAAGTTGATTTTGGTTGTTGCGAGTGAACAGGTTCGAGGATGCAGTGGCAGCAGCTGAGCAAGCAGCTAAACTTGATCCAAGTGACAAAGAGGTGAGCACAGTGGTAAAGAGGGCCAGAGCAATATCATCAGCCAGAATGAGTGGAAACTTCCTGTTCAAGGCAACCAAATATACGGAATCATGTGCTGTATACAACGAAGGACTAGAGCACGATCCATACAACTCAGTCCTGCTATGCAACAGAGCAGCATGTCGTTCTAAGATGGGCCACTTTGAGAAAGCCATTGAAGATTGTAACGCAGCCCTTGCAGTTCAGCCTAGTTATAGCAAGGCACGGTTAAGGAGGGCATATTGCAATGCCAAGGTGAGTTGATTGCTTCTTTAATAGTCTTATCTTCTATTGTCCACTCGGTTTCTCTAGGAACCCCTTTATAACCTTTTCGTGCTTGTAGTTGGAAAGATGGGAAGCCGCAATTGAAGATTATGAAATGCTATTGAGAGAGAAGCCAGGGGATGAGGAGGTGGGTAGGGCTCTGTTTGAGGCTCAGCTTCAGCTCAAGATGCTGCGTGGGGAAGATGTTAAGGACTTCAAATTTGGGTGTAATTTGGTTTTTGTATCGAGCAATGATCGGTTTCGACATTATGTAACCGCACCTGGTGAGTCAAAATTCGATTGCGGTTCTTGTACAGGTGGACTTAGAGCATTCCAACAGGAAAAAAAAAAAGCACTAACCCGCTTGTGCATTTTTGAATAGGTATGTCTGTGGTGCTATTTTGCAACAAGGCAACCCACAAGCAAGTATTGCTAGTGTTGGAGCAAACCTGCTTGAGATTTCCATCTGTTAATTTCCTCAAGGTTCTTTAATTTAAATTGTTGGTTTTAAAAATTGGAAGATACGATCTTAGATTCTAACTTTATGTGCGTCTTTTATGTTGATGTGCTTCTTACAAAGATTTGTTTGCAAAATTAGGTAGAGATTGAAGACCACCCGTCCTTAGCAAAATCAGAAGGCGTGAATTCTGTGCCGGCGTTCAAAATATACAAGAATGGATCAAAGGTTAAGGAAATTCCAGGCAACAATCGTGAGTTGTTAGAAAGATCGGTTAAATTGTACAGCAGCTGAGAACGCTGCATGAAATACAGAAGGAGGTTGAAAATAAATGAGGCTAATTGCATCAGCTTCTTAACCTTGCGGATCTTGCTTGCAGCAGGGGAAGGCGCCGACAATATTTATTGATAGAAAAAGGAATTCTTTTGTGTTAGTAGTCGATTCCTCTAGCTTTGGTTTGGCAAACCCCATTTTTTCTTTTCTTGATATTTCCTTTCACGAGTGTTCTCTCTTTCTTTTTAATTGTTTGACAACAGTGGTTCTGTTCTGACTTCGTTGTAGTTAGATTGTAAATTCTTGCTCTGTTTTCTTCCGTCTTTGAGAAAATGATTTATTAAAGAAAAATAGTACTAGGAGCTTCCAACTTTCCATATATATTTTGCTTTTCTAAATTCGCCCTCTTTTAGTTGGTCGCAGGCTCACAGCTTTTCCAAGCTCCAATGCTCAAAATTCTTTGTACCGACCTCCTACCCTGAAGTTCTAACTCATTTTTGTTTGAATTCATCATCCTCGTAGGAACATATCCAGTTTTTCCTTTCATAAAAGACTGCCTCGGGAAATTCTTGGAAAATTATACTACACAAACGTAGACGATAAGCTAAGGATGATCACTCCTTAAAAGTTGCTCATGTACTTAACCATGTATTTTGTGCTTTAAAATTATGTGGCACTTCTTGGTTATTTTACATTTGCAACAAATTAGTTAGTGGCCTTTAAGTATACTCTATCCTTATAGTGTCTCGATTAAAAGGCTTTTGAAAAAAAAAAAAAAAAAAAAACTGTATTTATTACCTTAAAAGTCAAATATCTTAGAACACAACACTTCGGGAAAAAAATTGCTTTATATTTTTAAACAGGGTGAGTATCATATTCAAATGAAAAGCGCTGCAAATGAACAGAAAAATCGAAGAAAAAAAATAAGTGGTAAAATATATGTATATTTTTTATTTTGTTTGAAAGTTGAAACAGAAAGCTGGAATCTCAAATTATGAAAGATAAAGAGGTAGGCGAGAAGGAAAAGATGGGTGAAGGATTAATGACACAGATTTTGCAGGTGGGCTGTTAAAATCTGTTGGATTTGATTTATGATAGTAGCATGATTAGGGTAACCGCAATAATGTGCTTATTTGAGATTCTCGAAAATGTTTATTTATATAAAATGAAATAAAACTCTTCTTATTTGCTGTAAATTTTGATTAAATAGTTATTTTTAAAAACTCTAATCACTCTTCCAAACAAGTATATTATCTAAATAGCTAAAGTATCCGTTTGGTCCTTTATATTTCTTCGCAGTATCCATTTAAATTTAGTCCTTAAGTTTGTAAAGTTTCGTTTGGTCCTTAAAGTTAACACCGTTAAGGAGACTTAACGGAAAAAATACTAACTCAACAATTTTAAACGATGATTTGTGCACTTAAATCTTGAATAAGCAAGCTTACATGTTACTTTTTTAATAAATTAATATTTTAAATCGTAAATTGAAATTTATTTAAGCAAACTTTGGGTATATGTTCTTCGTCTAAGGCATTTAAGACACAAATCATCGTTTAAAATTTCAATTTACAGGATTTAAAATATTAATTTATTATAAAAAAGTAACATATAAGCTTGCTTTGTCAAGCATTTAAGTCATTGATCATCGTTTAAAATTCTTTGAGTTAGTATTTTCCGTTTGTCCGCTTAACGGTGTTAACTTTAAAGGACCAAACAAGCACTTTAGAAACTTAAGGGACTAAATGGATACTTGAAACAAACATAAAAGACCAAACAAATACTTTAGCCTATCTAAATATATGTGGCCTCCTTCATTAGCGCAGTAATGTAGAATTTAGCAGTACAAATGACATGTTTTACGTTCTCAAAAGCCAAATATTCCGTTCACTGTTGTTGAAGTGAAAGGAATCAAAGTACAGAATCTATGTGGACCTTCATTATACTTAAGGTTAAGGTGCAAAAATACATATGTGCTTTTCCCTGAGGAGCGCCTAGTAGCAAGTACTTTTTTTAGGTGCAAAAATGCATACGTGGTTACAAATTAGGTGTAAAAATATCGTTTGACCGTTAAGTTTGACTTTGACAGTTAAGTTTGACTTTTTTTGCTGATTGGATGATGACGTGATATTTCAAAGGTGCAAAACCAAAGATACACATGTGGTTTGTCAAGAAGAGCGCCCAACACCAATTTTTTTTTTTAAAATTTAATAATTTTACTTCAATTAAAATTATTTTAGGATATTGAAAAAATATTTCGGGTATTGACCGGTACTAAAAGGATCTTGACCGATAATCTTGAAAAAAATATTTGTGGTACTATTGGTATTAAAAGTACTTTCGGGATCTTGGATCAAGTACATAAAAAATACTTCATAATGTTGGAAAATTATTTTAGGAGCTTGAAAAAATATTTCGAGGTATTGGACCGTACTAAAAGGATATCGAATCGATGCGAAAAAAATATTTCGAGTACTAAGCGGTACTAAAAAGTACTTTCGGGATCTTGGTTGGTACGAGAAAAAAATACTTCATAATCTTGAAAAATTATTTTAGGATCTTGAAAAAATGTTTAAGCTATTGTGGTACTAAAAGGATCTTGATCGACGATCTTGAAAAATATTTCATGATCTTGAAAAATTATATTAAGATCATGAAAAAACATTTGAAGATCGACGGTACTAAAAATATACTTCAAAGATATTTTTTAAGATTCTAAAATATTTTTTCAAGATCATGAAATATTTTTTTTGTACCAGGAAGTATTATCAAAGTATCTTTTCAGTACCCTGAAATATTTTTTCAAATCTTAAAATAATTTTTCAAGATCATCAAGTGTTTTTTCAAAAGTATAGGTCAAGTATCTTGAATATCTTTTTAGCACTGGTGGTAATTAAAATAAAATTATTAAATTAAAAAAAGAATTTGGTGTTCGATGCTCTTGTTGACAAACCACATGCGTATTTTTGCACCTTTTAAATGCCACGTCATCGTCCAGTTAGCAAAAAAAGTCAAACTTAATGATCAAACGGTATTTTTGCACCTAATTTATAACCACATAGTCACTTTTGCATCTAAAAAAAGCAATTACTACTGGACGCTCCTCGGAAAAAAGTACATGTGTATTTTTACACCTTAACCCTTATACTTATTGTCCTGAATCATTGAAGAAAATTTAGGTGGGATTTGTAATAAAAAGATCTAATATAATTAATCAAATGAACAAGGCTCCACCCGTCTGTGCACTGATACCCAGGTTATTCAAATATTATGGCGTTGTTTGTTATTGGATTTTCATTTTTCAGTCTACATGCTGTATATAATGTAAAGATTATAACAAGGCATACAATAAATAATCATTGACGGAATAATGGCATTAAGGGCTTCTTTAGTAGTTTTTTTTTTTTTTGGATACAAAGGATGGCGTAAAGCTTACACTATAAGGAAATAAATTACACCCTTGGAGAAATTAATCCCAAACCATCTTGGTCCAGCCAACCTCTCAAGGTCAGAGGACACTCATCTAGAAGCATAGAGTTAGAAATACCCTTTTTAGCAAGGGCATCAGCTATTTTATTAAAATCTTTGGGAATAGCTCTAACCTCCATATGCCAATTCAAGGCCAGCAAATCTCTTGCTTTCAGAGCTAAATTGCTACACGAGGAGCAGCCCCAATCCATCAGAGTACTAATCACATTATCCGAATCCAACTCCAAAATTATTATTTTTTGAGCCCAAATCCCAAACCAGCTTCAGCCCTACCAACTAAATGTTCGGCTTCTCTAGTAGTTGGAAGTCCTACTGTCTTTTTGTTTTGACCGACACCGTTTTCATAGACACGAGGCTTAAATCCAATCATAGATAGCCCAACCAACCAGAGACGACGTTAATGAGGAAGAGGTCCAAACATTGTTCATGGGCCCAAATTAATGGGCCTTACAACCTCTACCTTTAGAGCTCAAAACCATCATCGGCTTAACCACTTGGAGAGAATGGAAAGCCCCTCAAACTCTGCTCAAATACTCCATCCGGTCCTAAGACATTTTTTATTTTTTTTTTTTGAGAAAATTAAGAAAGCTAATTAAATTATTTTGAAATATTTATATTTATCATTTTTTTCCTCAAATGTATTGTCTAACTTATAACTTATAAACTGATATACAATATATGATATGATTATGCATCTTATTTAGCTTTCTTTATCTCTCCAATTACTCCCCCGATTCTTATTATAAAGCGTCAACTAACAATTGTATTTGGTTCTTTTTACAAGACATATGCTTGTTTCCAAAGTGCGTTAATTTTTTTTTTCATATATGCCCATAATTAATTCTTGTGTTAGAGTAATAATTAATATAATATTATAATCAGAGGCGGAGCCAGGATCTAAATATTGGGGGGACGAAAATTACAGTATAGAACCCAATGAAGTTAGCATTTGAAATTAGGAGGCGAAAATTACAGAATTGGACCCAAAATTTTAAGAAATTATGATTTATCATAAATATTTCAATATTTTCATTTTAGTTCCTTCATGAAACTTTTGAATAGGGACTAAAGCGAAAATTTTGAAATTTTTATGAGCAAAAACATAATTTCTTAAAAATAATTTTAGGGGGCGGGGGCCACCCCTAGCCCCCTAATTCCGCCCCTGATTATAATGTAGTGCAATTAATATCAATAGTATTGGAAGTTACTTAATTGTTGGACAACTTCATTAACTTTAACTATTTTTATTGATTTATAAAAATTGTTAGTTATTAATTTATAATAAGAATCAAAGAGAGTATAGAGGAGTAGATAATTATGAAATTATCTATCAACATCTTTGGCAATTCCATAACCATGCATGTGCGTGCCACAAATGTCTTTCCCAGGGAACTTGCCAAGAAGGCAGATCAGAAAATGAGAGCTGTACAAATACCACGCACGTCATTACTGATTATTGAAGTAGGCCAATTCTGGGGATATTCAGTCATTGTTACATTCCCCAATTGTCACACCAAAGTAATTTGGGAGAAACGACACAAACTGCAACTACTAGCTTCAAAATGTTATGCGCAACTTACATATATCTGCGTGTATAAATATATTGATGTTTACATTAGTGAAAAAGCCGCAAGCTGTGGGTGTTTATCTTTTCCAACTTCGACTCTTAGATAATGTATCTCTCAGACGCCCAACAATCCACGATTCTTTGACAATATCCAATGACATCTTGTCAAAATCAGAGTCATATCTCAGCACCACCATATTTTCTTTTTTCGTCTCATCCTTCTCCATCAACAACTTCACATTGTTTATTTGCTCAACTTCATCTGCGCAGGCCCCGTTTTCCTTTTCTCGTTCTTGGTTCTCATGGAACCAACTTTTCGCCGGAGCAGACCTGCAGCGCATGAGCAATAATGCATTTGGTGGTGGGACACCCGATTCAGCAATGAATCCATCATCGTTTATATTTTCTTCGTTGCTCGCGTCTTCTCCGTCAAACACACTGTTTTGATTCTCCTGCAGCATCATAAACCACTTGGAAAATATAGCACTCGTAGCGTCATCACTGGTTTCTTCCATACCCACGTGATTTTCCTGATACCCTTCCTCCTCGTAGTTGTCATCTTCGGCGGTGTTATCCTCAGCAGGGAACGATCCAAAGCAGCGGAAATCGAATCGTAAGGTTCGTAAACAAGAGAGGAATTGCATGATTTCCCTTTTGAAACCGAGAGACTCGGCCCAGCTGGGTCGTTTCCTTAGTTTCCCGTCATCGTGAATCTTCTCCATCTCATCGATCATGGAATGCCAGTTGCTGCAGTCGTTGGTGCTTTGTCTAACCTTGATCTGCCCGGCACATGTAACTTTCGGGGAAGAAGGTTCAGCAGTGTCGACGGAGGCGGCTGACTTGGCTTTGGCCCAAAGCAGAGTGGTGGTTGATTTGCTGAGGTGGCGGCGACGGTTGTTGGATTCAGAAGCCTTGCCGGGGCTGCAAATGGGTTTAGGCATGAGAGTATTCCAATGAGGTTTAGAAGGGAAACATAGCAACAGATCAGCAGAAGGACCTGCTTTGGCTTCTCTTCCCTTCCTCATGCTTCTGTATGGTTTTTGGAGTGAGTGCCACATATATACAGCTTCTCTGCCCTTCACTTCAATTAAACTATTACTGCTCTGTACTCTATGTTTTATGTGCTTTACCTGGCCCCCCACAATTTTGTTAGGTTTGCGTGTCAGACTTGAAGAACTACGAAAAAGTAGCCGGTTAGGTGTTGATGATATTATGATGGAGGACGTGACATCAACAAATGAAAGTGCCGTGTGGGAGTGATGAGAAAGCTTTACTCCAACCAATTAAAAACCATAAACGCCGCTACTGTTGTTGAGGTTTTAAGCGATAATGATGCCTCTCACATTTTCTTTCTGCAGCCTTTATTATTATTTAGTTGCCCATCCCATTTAATATGCTCGCCATGACCTATGGTTGAGGGCTTCATGACACTGAACCCATCTGCGATTCTAGGCTTTTTCCAGGGTCGCCTCATTAATTATTCCCTCTTCTCACATCTCTGTCATTATTGTTCATCATCATCCTCATGACGCGCAGGGACCACGGTTTTTCTAATTTCTAGACTAGCTTTTTTCACCCTCTCAACTCAAGTGAACTGCCCCATTCCTGCACCTCATAATCAAGGATTTGCTTTCATTTTCAGAATGTCAGTCTGATTATTTACCCGCTTTGATTTCAACTGAATTAAAACCAAACCAAACCCACTTCTTCCGCTCCTCTGATCTTCGTATATCCTCAAATAATTAATGTACCTCTCTTCAATCTATCGTCTGGAGAATTTTATAGATCATCTGATACTCCTTACGCCTTATATTACTGATCATGTCCGCTGGAACAGAACTTGGGTCATAACTTTGATCACCCTCTCTCACAAAATAAACTAATTGGATCGCCTGCCTGTCTCCACCAGTTATTATTTACATACGTCCTGAGGCCGAACGTGAAAATGATTATTCGCTGAGGATCAGCATATATATTATACATGACTTGAGAATATAATAGAATAATACGTGACAAAATTTTAATATCATGCAGTATTAATGCAATAGTTTATAAAATGCTAGTAAATATGTTTTATAGTATATACTATTCTGTATTATAAAGAGCAGGATCATTGTCTTTAGGCTTCAACACTGTCTGAGATCGTTCTGTCATACGAGCAAAAACACAGCCATTATAGTTAGGGAAGAGCGTTTCTTACACTTCCTGCCTCAAATCATCAGAAACCCTCTCACTTTCGCGAAGCTCATAACGTGGTGACCTGTTCATCCACCGAAAGAAGGGGAAGCTGAAGGCCTGAATAGATTTTATTGGGTCAAAACACCTTTGATATGGACTGAGGCCCATAAAACACCATAAGCTCAGATCATTTTCGAAGCATCAATCATCACTGCCCCGTCAAAAAAAAAGGGAGACGGCATCAAAAAAAAAAAAAGGGAGACCAAAGAATGGATGTCAATCATCACTGAATCAATCATTTTGACATGGCCAGAGGCCCATAAAGTAAAGAACCAAGGTTTGAATCTGGGCTGAGAAAGGTGTCTACATTTCCTATCCGTGCCTCAAATAGGATTGTCTCTAATAAGTAGATACTAGTCAAAAAAAAAAAAAAAAAAAATCATTTCCTTATTTTTGTATCATCTTAAGTGAAATATCGTACTATTACAAGAAAAAGTCATCAAGATCTCGCAAATTATATTTTACTGAGATTTACTAATTTCCACGAAATAGTATTAGTTATGCAATTTGCCAGAATAAAGTCTTCCATATAATTTGGGTGCGTAGTTTTATTGCTCACGACTTGTAATTTGTAAATACTAGATAGGAGTGCATTTTGTTAGATTATATAGAGGGCCAAAAAAGTTCTGGTAGATTATATATGATATATTAACTAGATTTGGCCAAACTGAAAACCATGATCGTTGCATTTCACGATGTATCACCAGTGAAGATGTTGATAAATAGAAAGATGCAATCAATAAATGAAGTATATGGTTGCATTACACGTCAATGAATGAGAATTGGGAGTCGTTAAGGTTGCATCATATGTTAAAATTAAGTCATCACAAAACATCATATTTCTCTGAAAGATGTAGATATAATAACGAACCGATATACGATGGTACATTTTCAAATTGATTGTTTGAGTGAGAGTGAAATGATTTTAGTTAGCATGGGTGAAGGTTTGATATGGCTCTTGATTGCACCCAGCTATCAAGAATCACAGTCAAACACACAAGATGGAGAAAGAAAAACTTGGGATATCCATAGAAGAAATAACTCGTTATGGACGATATAGAGCAGGCAGGAATTATAATCGGAAAACGAACTCTTCCATAAGAAAGGCTTTTGTAAGCAACTACCATACGGGTCTTATCGATAAGTTGAATTCAGTTTAGTTTTAACCATATAAGCAATCTGCTTAATTTGTGGAGAGCCTAATGCGTTAGTATTATAACAACAGTATCTACAAGGACTGATTTCTCCCTTGCATCACGATTCGGTGTCCTTGGACATGCCCATTTCCACTATCTGCGTACTTGTGTGAATGCCATTGACAACTTGGGGCCCAACATCCAATAATTATTCACAGCATGCCATCAATAATTTTATGTACAATTTACTCGCCCCAAAGAAAAATATACATACATGTATGATTTACACATATTCTGATGTTCCAATAGCTAACTGAGTTTACATGATTGGTCAAGCAGCAAATTTCTTTACAAATTTCTCTTTCTCAAGTTATAAAGAGATACGATATGTAGATATGCAGTAGATGTGTGTGTGTGTGTGTGTATTCATTACTGAAACAAGGCAGTAAAATTCAAAATGAAACACTGGTGTTACCGAGAGAATGACTTCATCTGAGTGCATCACCGATTTCCAGTGGATCTAGCTCGATCGGTTTTGGTTCAGCCTTTTAAAGACCAGTATACTTCACGTGAAGCCGCTGGACATACTCTCAGTGCCCTATACCCTAACGCACTTCATCAAATGGCCAGTGACCCACTATACACATGGCTATGAGAATCCAAGATTAGTTAAACACACACACATATACATACGTACGTACTACCTACGTATTGAAATGAATATAAGGTGGAAAAGATCAGCTCTTTAATCAGTACATGTTCACTTTCTCTTTTTCTTTGCTTGTCTGAGTGGGCTCTTGTACTGCACGTCAAAACTGGGAAAATGGCACACAACAACAGCGTAACCCCATAGAGCCCAGAAAGGAACGAAGAGTCGTGAGGGGGCCATGATTTCATGTCCTTGGAATAAAAACAAAATACTTTTGAATCAGCTATTGTTCTTGTCTGTCACATCATCGAGATAGTTGTGAAAGGAAAAGCATGCATGTGTGTACTACGTTAACTGTTGTAATGCCGTCAAAACATGAAAACCATATCGATCAATCAAGTGTTAAACACCACTACCCTTACTCAAGATGTTTCAAGCACGAGGCAATACCTGCACGCAAATGTCGGGATATATATGCACACTGACGTGATATGATTAACATCTCATACAACACAAGATTGTGCACCTTAATTGATTGGAAGAATCCCATGCCATGTGATTGATTGGCGCCACATATATTGTTTATTTCATTTGATTGATTATTATATATTCAGAAGAGGGTATTTGATTGTTCTTTATATTTAAGCTCTGTCTTGCGTGTTCAACATTGTTCTCCTCGATTTTTTTTCCTTTTTAATTTCAGTTCCCACATAATGTTGACGTGAATGTGAATGGACTCCGCATTCACGCCAGGACAAACAATTGCAGGGATGCTTGCTCCTTTTCCTTTTTTAAGATTGATTTAAAGATTAAAGACATCACTCGCTATAATGTGAATATTTTTGTTTTATGATTAAGTACGGGAAATCAATGAAAAGCAACGATAAAATTGTATTTTGATGTGATTATCTCCCCGGTTGGCTCCATTCATTATAATTTCTAACCTTATAATTAATAGAACCGAGGTAGTAACCTTCTGAATTTTCTAACTGATTAATTTGCACCGGCCAACTTCGCCACACACGCACGCACAAGAATTCGGCTGACACAGGAACGACCAAGATAAAAGTATATGCCCCAGAAAATATATCAACAGAAATAAAGATAAAAGTTTGGATTCCGACGGTAGAATATGCACCACCATATCTGAAAGATTTAGATTTAGATTCCTTCTAGATCTGTTTGCTCTTCTATATATTAAACCGCCTCAATCATGAAAATCTAGAAACTGCTCGAAATGCGTGGGAATAGAATAAGAATACTGCATTAGATCATGCATAAACTAGGTGATTGTTGATACTTGATAGAGATATATGTGGTCTTGTTAGTTATTAATTAGTTGTGGCGTTGAGATATGGAATCAAATCTCGTTCTATGGGTATAATCTGAGAGAACAAAGCCTTTTGAGGGAATAAGCTATCCAAATATGAAAAAGTACAGTCTATGAAATGAAAGGGAATATTGCCTACAATTTGGTCCGCTAGACAACCATCGATCATCCAAAATGCATCTAGTTGAGTTCCTTCAAATTAGATACAAATTATACCAAAGAAATAATAAACGTATAATTTAATCTTGCCTCTTATATTTTCGGTGGGAGACGGTGGGACGGTATTTCTGCTTTTTAAACTTTGATTTTTGACATAGATTATGCCTTTATTCACTTTAATTTGCGAATCTGCACGCGTAACTCGAGGAATATTGGGGTGTGCTTCCTCATAACTTCGTCGATCCATTGCAAGGCTTCGTGTGTTTGTGTGATCTTTAATTTACTGTCTTTAATGGTCGTCTTTTAAAACTAGCCCCTTTTTTGCTTTCTTGATATTTAAAATATACCGGGAGTGAGTAATTCAGTTAGGATGGTGTCTCCATCTGTAGTAGTTTGTTGTCTGTATTGAGTTTTTTCAAACAGATCAAAAACGCTGAATTATATATCTATAATGTTAGTCTAATTTTTCAAAATTACGAGAATTAATTAATGGAAGACAAAACAAATTCATTTAAATTTGATTTAATTAATTACGTTCTATTCAGTCTCATCCTGTAAATGGATTTTACATCAGCTAATAACAAAAGCTCTTTTCATTCGCTCTATAACAAGTAGTCATTGGGAGAACCATACCTCCTGTGGCCCTTTTTGGTTGGCTGTTTATGAATTGTAATTAAGGGCGGTGAAAATTATATAATACTATCTTCGGTCTTAATTATAAAACCTAGTTGACTTTCTTTGGAGAGATTAAGGAAGCTAAATAAGTTATTTAATTATTTCATATATTATATATCATTAGATTATATATTAGTTTATTAGTTAAACTAATTAGTTTGAAGAAAACAATAAAAATAAAAATACCCTAAGGTAATTTAATTAATTTTCTTAATCTCTCCAAAAAAGTCAACTACGTTTATTAGGTAAATTATAAATTAGTTGACTTTTTTGGAGAGATTAAGGAAACTAATTAAATTACTTTAAAGTATTTTTATTTTTATTTTTTATTCAAACTTATTAGTTTGACTAATAAAATAATATATAATCTAAGAATATTTAACCTATAAAATGATTAAATAACTTATTTAGCTTCTTTAATCTTCAAAAAAGTCAATTAAATCTTATAATTAGGGGAGGTAGTAATTAGACCGGAGTATAATAATTTAGATGTTATTGAAACTACATTTAACCCCATAAACATTTTAATATATTTATTTTAGTCCCTCCATGAAATTTTTAGTGGGAACTAAAATGAAAATATTGAAATTTTTATATGACAGAAATATAATTTTCTAAACATTTGTGTTCTATAATTTTAAGAGGGGTGGGGTGTCAATTCTAACCCCTCTCTAGTTCCGCCCGACCATCTATCAATGAAAAAACCATTATAATAAGTAAAAAGTACTTGTGAGAACCACTCCCTACACCCCAAAAGCTAGCTAGCCATTGAAATTAGAGAACACAAGATCTTATAAGATCCCCTTTGAAGAAAACCCTCCCAATGCATAACTTATAACTAAGTTTCTGAAACACGAACCGTCCAGATTACTAGGTTAAAAGTTAGTGGTCAAACCAAAATTAACCTAGGGCCACACCTGGTGAGAAATTGAAAATTTCAATATAATTAATACAAAATTCTAAATATATTTTTGTTTTGGAAAACTACGGAACCGGATTGATGTTCGGACTAGACCGGTTTATTGACTGGTTCACCAGTTTTCAGTCCGGTTCCACCGGTCTAGTCCGGGTTTCGGAACAATGATATAAGACACTCATAACCAAAAGATAAATGAATATATGTAGAATATGTTTAATACAACTTTCTAGGTATCATTTCTGGCCGGAATTTCTATATAATATATATTATTCTGACAAACAACATTTTACAAAAAATAAAAACAAAAACTAAAGGGAGCCCAAAAATTATAAATCTAACCGTACGTTTAGATGAGTAAAAAACTAGGCAGTCAATAATAAATGGAGGAACTCTACAAAATAACAAATTGTTTTACTTATTTTGGAAGTCTTACTTTCAAGCGTATTTTTCCCACACTTTTCCCTCCATCCAAATAAACCAAATAAATATATATAGGGTTGGAGATGATCGAGCAACAACCCACTGTATCAATTAAACTTAACGATCAAAATTAATGGAGGGGCAAAATTGCTATACGTTTTATTAACTTCCAAGACAATTTTGCTTAAGAAAAAAAACTTCCATCTACCTAGTACGTGCTCCTCAATCAAAACTTTTAGGATAAAAATAATACTTATATCTTAAATTTAGGGATGGTGATTGAATCACCCAGCTTAAACTCGGTTTTAACTTGTTATGTCATGCACAGTTCCCGAACAAAAGCCGTAATGCTGATAAATCAATTCCGAACCTGTATGATGTGAATCTTTTAACAGTGCCATATATTGGGTTGAACAGGTATAAAATCGTAAAACAAACAGCTAGATGTGGGTGAATGAGAAGATGAGATATATATGTTTGTGAGGGGAGTCCATGTACAGCAGAACAATCAATGATAGGAAGGACCATTGGAATTAGTGGCCCGGGCACTAATAAAAAAACAAACAACAGAATTTAACTAGAAGATATTGACAGAGATTCAGGCGTATACTAATTCATGGGATAGGTCAGATCATCAAGACAATAATGGTGTTCTTAGAATGTTGGGGCGGCTTTATTTCCCAAGTACAATCAACTGGACTCCACAATATATATAATAGGAAAAAATGGATGTTATTTATATACCATGGGAGAGAAAGGCGGGTAGTAGTGGATTGAAAAATGAGCTGAGCATGATAAATATAATATAATCAGTGTATGTATATTAATTGCACAAATCAAAATTGTGTTCAAAAGCACTATGATTATGATTGATACACAAATTAAATTACCTTAATTCAAGCTGGGTATGATTTTGTATTTATCATTTAAGCTTGAGGGGGGAAAGAAAATCTAAGGCTCACAACTTTAGAAACTTCACAGTGAAATGGCAATGTGTAAAAGAGATGGAGAAAGTGGAGGGGGTGATCTGAGTGGGACGGAGCAAGTGGGCTTCCCACTTAGCGATGAAGAAGAATCATTTCATTTGATGGGGCTAAGGCCATTGTGATTGTGAGTGTGCCGTGTGTATGTGGAGGTCACAATCATGCAAAAGCCACAACGCCCCTCTTGTGGGCCCCGCTGAATGCAGCGACTGGGTCCCTTCCGGCGTCACTGGCAGTTATTTCAGTTGCTCTGTACTTTCCATTTTGGGATAAATCTTGTTGGATTTCCTGGATTCCCCCCATTTTCTTCTAACCTATTGGATTAATTTGGAGCCTCCTCCTCTTCCCACTTCGCCTAACGGATTCCTTCCCTTCATTTCTCACATTCTCAGCTCACGGCTCTAAATCTGCTTTGACTGCTATTCTATCATTATAACATATACTATCTCCAGTACTAAATATAAGACAAAGTCTATAATGCATTTAAAACCAACCGGAGTAATTTATAGGTGCGTTTTAATTTTACATCCCCAGTTTTGATGGGTGCTAGGTTCAAGCACCATGTCACGGCTCGGACCACCTTTTTTGATCAGTCTAGATTTGAGGCTTATATAGAGGTGTATATATGTTTGAGGTTTTTGTGAGTTTGTGGTGGTGAAATAAAGAAGAAGAAATAAAGAGGAAAGGACCGGGAATATAATAACAAAGGAGTGGAGTTGCATAGCGTTGTGAAAGTTGAAGTTTGCTTACTCCCAGAATGGAACAAGGGCAGTAGCCCCACTGCATCCAGGGGAAAAAAAAGTCACATGCCTTTCCCTAACTCCAAGAGCACCCCTAGTTATATGCCTTTTACTTAATACTTATTCTCCAGTCATTTTTATAAGATGCAACATTTTCAACATTGAATGTTTTTTTATATACCAATTTTATGTTTAATTAATTATATTCCCTCTCATTATCTTCTTATCATGCCTTCTTTTTCATTTTTTTTTTTTTTACTATTTCCCTCTTTCACTTACCCTATTATAAATAAGGGCATGTTAATATATATATATTTCTTACATATTTATTATTGTTCTAATATATACCAATTTAATTACAAAATATTATTTATTAATATTATATTCCCTTCATCCCTATATATATAAGTTTTTTTTTTTTTTGAATGGGCTTGTCTTTAAATGTAAGATATTTTTTTGGTTTGTCTCAATAACATATGGATTTTTTCCATTTTGCTCTCAATTAATTACTACAGTATGCTATAGACATTCTCTTTCATTATTACTACTCTCTCTCTCACCCATTCATAAATAGGGCCATTTTCATGAAAAAAAAATAAATTTTCTATATAATTATTACATTTAATTGTTTTTTAGAATCTCAAGATTCAGTTGAAAATTTCCTATATATAGCGATGGAGGAAATACTTGTTAAGCACAGAGATAAAGGAATATTATGGAGAAAAATGAAGAATTATTTGTATTATCTATTGATCAACATGTTCAAACAACCATGGTAGCCCACTTGGGTTTACTTTAATTTATCCCAATCATCTCTCACTTCAGGGGATGATTAATCTAGAGCCAGGAATCAGGCTAAGCCTGTTTAAACCTTGACATTTCAAACACCAGACTTGTAAATTGGAGCTTCTCAATGAAATTGGCCCTATAGAGTGAGGCTTAATAAAGCGAGTCTTGTTAGGCCCTTTAAATATTATTATTATTATTTTCATTAACTTGACTTGACCATTTAATTTACTAATTTTTATGTATTTTGTATTTGTTATAAAATTATTTATCCATTTAATTACAAATATATAATAACTATACTTTAATTTTATGATTTAGTTTACTATTAATTGCAGATAAAGATGATGGATGTATTCATGATGTAAGAGAAGATATTCTTGATATTTTTACCCATAAAGCAGAGCTTACTACTCGAAGTGAATCACAATCAAATGTCTTTGAAATTGATGATAATGATGAAGAAGATGAAAATGGTAGTCATCGTACTCATGTTGTTTAGTCATAAGCTTGTTATACTTTATGTGAGTTATTTATGTACAATAATTTACTCTTGATTATGAATTAGTGATTGCATTTTTTTTATTGCTTTAAGTGTGTTGTGTAGATAATAATGTTGACAATATTTATTTGATAAGGTAAAACTATAATTGTTGTATTTTACTAATTATATTTCTTTTTTAAAAACGTAGGAAAAAGTAATTTTAACTCATAAAAATGTCATCTAGCCTTATAGGGCTAGCCCTGGACCCCTGGCCCGTATACTTTCGAGTCTGTCCTTTAAAAATAAACATCTTTCTTGCCTCGGGCCTAAAAACTAGTCTTCATTCCCAACTTTAGATGAACCAACTCTAATTGAGAAATACTTGAGAAAGGCATCTCCCTTTGAAGAGACCCAAATTACCCCTCTCCCATTTATATTGGTGGGATCCATATCCTTGGCACTCATGGGCGGACCTACTTGTTAGAGAATGGGGGCAATTGTCCCCTTGAATTTAGGATTTTTTTCTTAATAATTAATACATGTTTAAATGATTGTCTACCCTTAATACATCAAGACTGCACTTCATAATGGGATGAGAGATGAATGATTGAATAATTGTTTAATGCCTTATATTGAAAAAAGATATATTTGATAGCATTGATAATAAGACAATTATAATAGAAGTCAAAAAATAAAGCCTAGAAGGATGGCATTATAATTATTTTTATTGTAATATACTTTTTTTATTAAAATATATGCACTTGAACTTATTGAGTACCCACCCTTCATTGTAATTTATGTAGTTGCATTTCTAATTGTACTTAGTCTTGTTTTTTTAAATGACAGGTTTGTAAAATAACCGCCTCTCTTATTATATCATCAGTATTCACTTGATATCATAAATATTTTTTTGATATTCTTTTTTTCTTATTTATATTCTTTTTTTTTTTTAATGAATTTAAAACTTTCTTTAAAAAAAAAAATCACCCAAATTCCCTCACGAATTATGTCCTTTTCAATAATTTTCTGGATCCGTGCACTTAAACTAATACATTAGTGGGGTAAGAGGGCCATCAACTAACTAACCAATTACCAACCACCTAAATACAAGTTGAATTTTTGAACATACAGTTGTGTTTGAAAATGCAACAGGGAGGATGGGGACAGCAGGGAAATTTACACGTAAGGAAGGAGTCATCCCGCATGGAAAAGTAAACGAGTCTCTCCAGTCCCTTAGCTTTTTCCCTCTTGTCTTTTCGTTCCCCCTTGGAAACATCATCGAAACTTGATTCTTTACTCCCAAACAAACAAATGAATAAAAAATAAGAAATAAAGTTTGCCCAGTCAGAGTGACTGGCCATTTCACTTTATAACGATTCGTCAATAGCAGCGACAATTATTCGGGTCCTCTTCAACCCTCCACCGTCATTGCTATATCATCACCGTTTTTATATATGCCCACTCCATCATCGGTCAACTTCAACTTCTTATTCAATTCATTGCCCCTCCAACACTGCAAGTCTCTCTATAGTAATTATTCCTCCGTAATTCATATTCCTTCAAAATAATCAAATTCTGCTTTAATTTCTCTCCAAATCTATTCCCATGCATATTTTTTTCCTTTCTCATTGGGATCTGCAGTTCGACTTTACTTTGCCTAACCCTTTTTGACAATCCCGTGCGTGCATATATATAATTTTATAAGGAAATAATAATAATAATACATTTTCAGAACACAAAAGCATAAATTACATAGTCTGAATTCCTATATATTCGACCTTTATTCACATGCCTGTAAGATTGGAAGCATATGCCGGCCTCCAATTTTGACTGTAGACATAGGCCGGTTGAAATATATGACACAGCAAGAGAGAACCAGTAAAGCAAAGAATAAGGGAGGGTCCTCATAATTTCGGTGGACAATATACATTAATGGCATTGCTTTTATGAAATTGCAAGGAAGGATACAAAATGACTAATGGGGACAATTACATGGAATCATCCCAGCTAAGATAAAAAACAAATAAGGCGCCTGACTAATTAATTAAAAAACTGACTTTAGGCAGTAAAAAACGGGGAAACAAAAGGAAAGCTTTGACGATGCATTATAAGGCTGAGAAGAATACATTTGGACGTAGTTGCGAGTCTTGTAAAGTGAAAAAAAAAAGTGAGCTTTTGACTAAGAGCAGAGGCATGGGTTAGGTAAGTTAGGTGGAGATGAATGGGAGGCACTATGAACAGAGTTGCCCCTATTATTGGCCTAAAAAACAGTCCCTCTGAACCATCCAGAACTGGTTCTATTATATGTGCACGCACTGAGCAATAAAGTCTGTGTGTTTTTCAAAGCAAGCGAATGAAGTTTCTCAACCCTTTACGCATTCACTCCCCCTACGCCGACACATTTCATGCCATTTTTTCTTCCCCTCTTCCATACGTCATTCTCAATTCCACATTTACTCACTAGTCGATCACACAAAGTTTAAATTTACCCCACACACACACACACACACACAAAATAATTGTACACATACATATGCTTCCTACCAGGCAGTACCACTTCTTATATATATACCTGTGTCCTGGACTTCTCTCTCAATTTCTAGTATTTATTTTATTCAACAAAATGGAATAAATTATGTCTTGTAAATGAACGCGTGCATGGTTGCGTAAATTTCGAAACAAGATCAGGCTCCTTATGCTACGTGTAAGATTGCCTTGTAGCAAGTTTGTAATACGAATAAAATAATAGGATTAAAAAACTATTGGATTTGATGCCGGCGAATGGAAATTAAGATCAATGTTGTTGGTCAGATGATTACCGAGAAAGGCGATAGAAGTTGCCAGAACTATGAGAGGAAGGACCTTTCCCCATATATATTTAAAGTCAGTCACCGTCAATAATTCAACGTTCAAAATTAAATGCCTCTGCATGAAGGACGAAAAGTAAATGATATGCCCCTGGTTTTGAGTGCCCCGAATAATTTGTACCACCTAGGTTGGAACTACGTGTTTCCCTCTGATTTATAGTACAAAGGCTTATTTGGGTTTTTTTATTTATTTATGTTTCGTCCATGGGCAATGCAATTTAACCTCTATTTTTCAGTTCCACAATCTTTAGTCTACGTAACAAATTTAATTTATTTTATTTTTATTTTTTTGGCAAAAAAGAAAGTTGAGAAGTATGCACATTTTGGAAGTTTAAACGCCTTCTAGAAATGAGAGGCAGGAAGTTGCCGAAAGCCAACGTCAAATACAAGGCAGCGCAAATGCTAAACTACTTATAAATTTATTTTCTAGCGTCGTCACTATTCCTCAGTTGTGCAAATGACCGTTTTTATTATGTTGAAATCAGGTGGTAGCACATTTTTTTAATTATTAATACCATCATCATCATCATCGATCTTTGAAAGAAACTCCTGCGGTGCTGTGTGTGTGTGTGTATACACACAATTAAAAGAAAAAGATATTACCAACCCGCATGAGTTATGAAAGTTATTATTAGGAAGACTTTTCAAGGAAAACAAGTATTATTTGGCACTTGTGTGCTTCGGACACCCAATGAAGCTCAAGACAAACAAAAATAATTGGAGCTGAGGGGGTTTCATAGATTAGAGTGGTCCTCCTTCTTTCCTTAAGTTGATGCACCGAGATAGTGCCACTGATTCCACACTAGGCCTTGTTTTTGTATCTTTACTTCATATGCTTATAAGTTATAATAAAACAAAACCTCTCTGTTTCACCACAACCTTTTCATTATTGTCCAGTAAAAAACCAGCATGTTCCTCCATTTACTCCAAAACCTCCCTTTCCTCCTCTCGTTCCTTAAATGCAGAGTGGTGAAATATTCATAACAGTGAGTGGTAAACGGATTATTCCAATGAATTTTAAACTTGGTGGGATAAAGAGATATAGGGGTGAGGTTAAAAAAATAAACTGTGGTAATCATATTGGAAAGGTGCAATGTAATTGATTAATTGTACACCTATAGGGGCAGAAGGAAGAAGAAATGGAAAAAAGAAAGTGGTCCCTCCAATTTCTAATGTAGTATGGTTGCTGGGAAGTACAAGTTCCAGGGAAAAGAAGGGGTTGTTTCGTCCGTTTGTGCCTGTGAATACCATGCTTATAAATTGACCATACGCACCCGCTTTGTTCGTGACTTGAGCCGCCGAGTGGAGACTACTCCCCCTGTTTTTTTTTTTCCCCTATAAAGCCCCCTCCATCGCCACACAGTTTGCATACACACCTCTGTTCTGCTCTGTTTTTTTAACTTCTCTTGCCTTTTCTTTTCTCTTCTCACTCTTCCAATAGTTTCTTTCCAATATTACAATTCTCTACCTGTTTCCGAACGCTACGTGCCCTGAGATTTAGAGAGTCAGTGTCGTGAAGATGACGAACCAGAACTTGGTTGTTCCTGATGTAAAATCTTGTATTAACACCATTATTGAGATGGCTGTGTCCATTTCTAACTTACCTATGCTTACAAGCACGGAAGTACCAGAATCGCTGGTAGTGCTTGATGGGATTTTCGGAAAAAAGATACTGAAGAGGCTTGACGATGGAGGAGGAAAAGGTGGAGCCAAAGTCAATGCCTGGATTGATTCAATGAGAGCTTCTTCTCCCACACGAACCAAATCCTCCCTTCCTGTTTCTCAAGACCAACACTTGAGTTCTTGGGCTGTAAGCATCTTTGGCTGTATCACGGCTTTTATCTGACTTTTCCTCTATTGCCAGTCTATATATCAATGCTTGTACTGACTCGACTCTGTTCTGTTTCTGAACTGTTTAAATGCACAGCTTCATCATCCTTCAGCGATCAACATGTTTGATCAGATAATCAATAAATCAAAAGATAAGCAAATAATAATCTTCCTCGACTACGATGGAACTCTCTCCCCAATTGTTGCAGACCCTGATAAAGCATTCATGACTAAGAAGGTGTTTTTCTTGGTCCTCTTTTCAACTCTGCTATTGATTTTCTTGATAGAAATCGTTCATAATATTTATTAGTTGTTATGGTTTTCTTGAATCAGATGAGAGCAACAGTAAAGGATATAGCAAAACACTTCCCCACAGCTATCGTGAGTGGAAGGCGTAGAGACAAGGTGCATTTTCTTGAAAGTGAAAAATGTTGAAGCGATGATCTGTTATGATAAAACTTGTTACGGGATAATTAATAAACCTTTTCCTTTAATTTTTCTTTCAGGTTTACAACTTTGTGAGATTAGCAGAGCTGTACTATGCGGGCAGCCATGGCATGGACATCAAAGGACCGAGAAAAAGCCAAGGATCTAAGAAAGTGAGATAGTTTATCAACTTAGCGAGATGACTATTACACATTTATATAAGAATTGAGTTTCTAAATTCTTACGGTTGTTTCAGGGTAATCAGGCAGCCCCGTTCCAACCCGCAAGCCAGTTCTTGCCCATGATCAATGAGGTTGGTCTCAATTTTTGAATCCTGAAATTAAGATCACATTCAAGTCAAATAACTGACAAGTGTCATTGTCATGTTTTTTATTTCCAGGTCTACAAGATCTTGTTGGAGAAAACTAAGTGTGTGGAAGGAGCTAAGGTTGAGAATAACAAGTTTTGCTTGTCCGTGCACTTCCGTTGCGTTGACGAAAAGGTATCAGTCAATATATATATATATATATATTGAATTGCTAAGTTACATATTACAAACAGAGAATAAGCACTGACTCTGTTAATGTTTCTCAGAGCTGGGGTGCACTGGCGGAGCAAGTGCGACTAGTGCTGAATCAGTACCCAAAACTGAAGCTGACGGAAGGCAGAAAAGTGCTTGAGATCCGACCAACCATCAAATGGGACAAAGGCAAAGCTCTTGAGTTTTTGTTACGTTCGCTTGGTAAGTTGTCTGTTTTCATGCAATATATATTTCTATATCTCTTTCTTTCACAGCTATAATTAATAGTTCATCTTAAAATTTCCAGGATTCGCCAATTCCAAGGATGTATTTCCCATCTACATCGGGGATGACCGAACTGACGAGGATGCTTTTAAGGTAAAGAAAAGCTGTACGAGTTATGGTTCTTGGTTGTATATAATGTCGTCATATATATATTCCACTAACTTGGATCCCATAAATCAGGTGTTACGTAGGAGAGGCCAGGGGGCGGGAATTCTTGTGTCTAAAGTTGCAAAAGAAACAGAAGCTTCCTACACTTTACAGGACCCATCAGAGGCAAGTCTGGTTAATGTGTGTCTGATATTAACAATAAGGCAGAAATAATCAAGAGGCACGTTATTAATCGTTTGCTTGCTGTTGTGGTTAATTACAGGTTGAGCAATTTCTGCGGCGTTTGGTAGAATGGAAAAGGGGGAGTAATGAGAGTGGAAGGAGAGTTGAGTAGCTAGTAAGCAGATATTATAAATGAGCTGTACGTTGGGAGGGATATGATGGGTTAAGAGAGAGAACCTCAAGGATCAAAATCAAAATTTTGTTTGGTCAAATTAAAGGGGGTGGGAATCGATTGTATGGCAGAGAGAGTAGAGTATTATAGTGAAGTTCCCTTGAGCTTGTGGAACAGAGTTGGAGTAGTAGATTCTCTTTAGTTTACTTCATAATTGACTTGTGTAGTTGCTTAGCATGCACATGTATGATGTATTCGTGGATACGGAAAGCCACATGTTTTATCATATTGTGCTACTGTTGCAAGTGCCTGTCACCCCTCCTTCCTCAATCCTCGTAAATATTAATTCTTAGATACCTATATATATATATATATATATATATATCGTATTCGTACGTGATACGTATGCAATGCAAGCTGACAATAATAATTATAAGCTCTATTTCTAGTTTGGAAAATAATAACCAGCTGCAACAAACACTTACGCACGGCATGGACCATATATATATATATATACACGTCCACCATTGAACAAAAGACGTAATCTCCCTATAGGCGGTAACAGACAGTAAGTGAAATCATATAATTAATTGTTATTATCTCGATCCTAATTAAAGAAATATTTTTGTAATATAAATTACATTACAAAAGTGCTCCTATAATTAGGACTAGAGGGAGTACTTCTCTTTGTGATGTCTATAATATCACCATGCATTCCAAAAAAAAAAATAAATAAAATCAAAACCTCGGTAGAGTCAATAAAATATTATTCAAGCGAAGTGAACTCAAATATAGGGGAATGGCTAAAACAACATGCACGCATATGCCGGTCATAATTTATGAATGCATGTCTTTACAAAAAAAACTCCCTCCAAATTTTTTTCACCCAACCCACCTTATCTATAAATTAAAGGTACATTTTAAGGGGGGGAAATACATTTCTTAAACAATTATTGTTTTGAATCAATTTAAACCAACTTCTTAATTTATTTAATTCAGTATTTGAGACTTATAAAAAGGACATGGGAGTTTTAGTATATATGGAAACTTCTACAATATTTTAATTACTATTGTTATAATGAGAAAATTAAGTTTCCATAGTTGAATGTTATATATATTAAATTATTTATAATATTGAGGATGAACAGAGTTTGTAGATATGGATGTCATTATATTGTCCAATCACATTAAACTCAAATGTGTGGGAAGCAGGGTCCTCGGGTTGCTCGATCAGTTATGGTAAAGAAGTTCGTGTGTCATCCAATCAAGTGAAAGTGGAGAAAATAAATGTGAAAACCATGTGGATTAACTTGAAGCTGCAGCCTCAAATCCTCATTTTCATAACAACGCCATATTATTAATAATTTCTTAATCTTAAAAAAATCCCTCACCTCTAGATATGTACAGTTGTCATATACCAATATCCCAAGTCATCACCTAAAACTGCACGCGTGTTGCGACACTATTAATGCACTCACTTATTTTATTCAAGAAGCAAAGGTTGAAACTTATAAATTTTATAACACTAAAAATTAGTGTGTATTTGATTCTTAATTGGGTTTAGGGGAATTTTTACTCCAAAAGTGTTCATTGAGTGGTAATTTTTCCCTAAAATTTTTGGAGGCCAATTTGATTTACTCCGGAAATATAAAAAATAAAGCAATTTGTCATGATCGTTATCTTAGATTAATTTTGATTTTTGTTAACCAAATATATTGATGATCGATTTACACACACATGTCATCAACATCATTTTTGTTAAGATGCAAATTTACACCAGAAGTTTTAAATTTAACTTTGAAACAAGATTAAGTAAATGACATATAAACTTATACAAATTTGCACCTTAACAAAAATTACGTGAATGATAGCCCGGATAAAATTGCGCTTTAGTGAAAACTTCCAAAATAAAATTTCCCCTTACTTCTTAATTTATTAAAAATTTTATTCTTTAAAAGTTAGTTGGATTTGGAAACTAAGTATAGTTAATATGATAGATTTATGTTTAGATATAAAGATCAATTATTATTTTTTCTTCACTTCATTCAATGAAAATTATTACCCCTCCAGCTCACCTAAATGAAAAAATTGAACTATATAAACTCCAATTTTTAAAAAATATATCTCATTTATGAACACAGTTTGTTAAATTAAATTAATTATAAAAATCTATTAATGTGAGCTATTCACATTTATATGATAGATCTAACAGAAGCACATACACTAAACATATAGGAACGAAAGTGAAACATATATATGACAATAGTTGAAAATGTCATGAATAATCGATATCCATTTGCCAAGCGAATTTATCTTTCACAAATTCTCTCTCTCTCTGCCTCTAATTATACCTGAGAGCGAATCGCTGTTTAATATATATAATACATATTTATCTAATTTGATTAGATTAAAGAAATTAGTTGATATAAAATGTATTTTCAAAAATATCCTAATAATTTTCTTTAATTCCATCTCCTCTTTAATTATTGTTGAGGAGCATCAAATCAATAGAAATAAATTAAGAAAATATTGAGAAATATAAAAAATGTCTTATATTTAGAACTCATATCAACTCTCAGAATATGTTTTATATCAAGAACCGAAGATCAATAGCTTTATTTTCTGTTCCCTTAACCCTAGTATGGTTGGGGTTAGGATCACGAAATTCGCGAAAAGAGAGCGAACAAAATTAGATTCATTCACATGCATATCTTCATCATCACGACTCATGTGGGCACAAAGAGCCAAACAAATCAAAATGTGATGACAAGTAAATCGACATTAGTTATGTGTTTCAAATGGTAAACATTATAAACCTGTTTCGGTTTTTCTGATCAATGGCCATTGAAAAATAATACTCCCTCCGGTCCTAAATATAGGACCGAAGGTAGTGTACTCAAGGCTAACCTGTTTCAGATTTTGGTGAACATCTTTAGAAATGGTATCAAATTAAAGGTAGAACCGTGATGGCTTTTAGCTCCTTCATAATAAATTAAGTTTCTGTTTTGATATATTAGTGATGACTCCACACTTCCCTTGTACGGAGGCTAATAATTACTAATAAAGTACCTCATAAACCTGCTGGCTAATATTGATTATGAAAAATAGAGCGAAAACAATATGAGAAGATAAACAAGTCGGTATTTGTCCATCCTAACTTGTACGCAGGGCATACAACATCACCCTATTGTCAGACAAAGAGATAGAAAGATACATGACCACAAGGGTTAACTTTAATTAATAAACTTCAAATAATTAATATATAACTGATGAGAAGTGTGTGAGGAAAGTAGGCGATGGCACCATATTAGGGTGCCAAGAACTCCAAATCTGAATCATATTTATAATTATTATCAAGATTGAGAATTTAAGACAGTTGCCGAATTAAACGTAAAGCAAAGATCATGGGATGATAAACTAAAGAAGCACTCATGTCGCAGCAGAAGATTCGTCCTAACATGCCTTGTAATTAATAACAAGGGAAAGTCCCACCTATGTTTAGGATATGACACCTAGACAGACTTTTAGATGTTCGCAGAGAGAGATTTAGTTATAAATAATTGGGCACCCAGATTTGATACAGGCCACTTCAATCAAATATCAGAGAAAATGGAGATGGCCATGTATAGTGTAATGGGTTATATTTTCAAAGGGATTAGGTGTGTGAAAGGGAAACCCACTACCCTAGTGAATCTGATACATATGGTTGAGGAGGAGTTGGAATCCACTCAAAGTGCCTTGATTTGAAGAATACATATTATAGGGATTTCAAACCCATACATGTTTTTGTTTCCATACGTGTAAAGCTAATATTTTTGCCACTAGATTCACTTCCCATCATTGGTAAGGCCTTCATAGCAGTTCAAGTAAAATGAGAAGCTCCAATTATTGGTTAAAGAAACATTCATTTGCCGCCAAAATACATCCCCTTCAGTTTCCCTCTCATTATTACTGCTCAAGTTGAGCAGCTTTCTTTCATGACTGATATTAATTGTATTGGGGTGAGAAAAATGAGGCTGATGACCTGGCTAGCTATCTAGCTACATATATATTCGTTGCCAATATCAAAGCCATTATATCTATAGATACGCCCTTGTATATATGCTCCCGAGAAACCGCACCTGAGATTTTGAAAAAATGACACTTCATTTGAGAGACTGTGCATTCATATTAAGTTTTTGACAGACCAAACCCCATACCATAATGTGGGATATGTTTATGCGTTTCTCGGTGACACACTCTTCTGTCTATAACAACTGGTTGGTGTTTTGTGGTATTAAATTACTATTGTTTAGAAACAGTGGCCTTATTCTTTAACCGAATCAGCATTCAGCTAGCAACCCCGAATATGCAAATGGCTGTGTATTTAATGTGGAAATGACGTATGGAGATACTCAATAATGGATCTCCATATACTCAGAGAGAGAGAGAGACTTGGCATCGGTCCCAGCATAGAGGGTCGAGCATTGGTGTCCTGGCTGTCATATGGAAAACGTCGTGAATGGTGAGATGAATGGCTGGCAATTATGAATAATTTGGAGTTAAATTAAAGGCTGCTTAATCACGACCATTTGCTGCTGTTGGAGGGTCCAAATCGGTGGCTGTTTATGAGTTTATTATCACCTGAAAAGCTAAATGCTTGCAGCTATACATATTGATCCATCAATATATAGTAGTGATGAGAGGAGATGCATCTGGATAAAGCCTAATTAATGAGAGTGATTTTGGATCAGCTTTTGGAATATAACTCCAGGAGAAAAAGTGAAAAAAGTGATTTAAAACAATAGATTTTGAAGAATAGCTTCTGAAAAGGTAGAAAAAAGGAGCTCATGAGAAAAATATGATTTTCCACCCCAAACCATAGCTTCATTGTTAGAAATAGATTCTTCTCAAAACCATGGGTTTTGTATGGTTTTGAGCATCACACACAGGGATTACAAAAGAAGGAAGGAGGATATGGGAATGGGACAGGTTATTGTGCAATTATTGAGTTAGGGTTATATATGTATCATGCATCAGAAGCTTGTCAGTACTTGGAATGGGACATATGTTGCCATAGTGAGCATGCATATATGCAGTTCCCTTTGGTGACTGCACTACACTCCCAAACAAATTAAGTTGCTTCTATGGGCTGGCACCTAATCCCCTTTAGTACTTTACCTATTATTACTTTCAACTTTAATTTCTTACTTTTATACTCATTTACCAACATATTTCATCATCTGTAATCATTATTACATATCTTTCGTTTATGTCTTCGATCTTCAATAAACCTAAACTTATTTAACTCTGAGATCGAAAGCGGAGAGTACTCTTGATTTTAAAGAAGAATGGATAAAATGGTGAACCTCTCTATTATACAAAGTATTCACATTTGATGTGGTTTTTTCGTGTACGTGAAGGGCATGTGAAAAACAAAAATACTGTCATAAAAATAAACTGTGTAGTGTGGGTGATGAGACTATAGAGAGAGACCAGGGGGGCACTACATTTGGATTTATGCTAGACTAGGTCCTTTGATTTGTCGTCTTGTAGTGTTTTGGTTGATGAAAAAGAGAGCTACATTTTGCTCTTTTTTACACCTAAACTAGTATTCTTGCTGCACCCAGCTGGCAGCGTTAAAGTGAAATTTCATAGTTAATTTTATGATTCTTTCTGCTATCAACCGCCCTCACATCGTTATCACATTAATGTTTCCACAATTTAACTAACGACGTTGATTGCCGGCTTATGACAAACTGATTTACAGGATTATCTATTTAATACTAAACTTCAATTAACAAATAGCTAAAAGTAAAGTTAGGATATTAACTTTCAGCCAAGAAAAGACAGGATATTATACGTTATCTCTTGTTTAGCTACTTTCATGTTTAACAGCGCAAGAAGTGCGTGGTTGTTGGGAGTGTTAGGTAATTTACATCCCTATGACTCCAATTTTTTTTTTTTTTAACTTTTTCTTAAAGATGCATTATGTGCAGTGTGCACCAACAAAGGAGTTTAAACCGTGTCATAAAAGGAACCACAAAAGCAAATGTCTCTGGACAGGCTAAAGGTAACAGCACTTTCACTTTTTTTTTTTTTTTTTTTTTTTTTTTTTTTAAAAAAAAAAAAAGAGTTAAAGTGCTTGATTTGCTAACGAACTATTACCCGGTGGTGCCCAAGCACAAAAAAATAATTGAAGGGACCAAATTGGCCAACGAACTATTAAAAAGTAAAAAAAAAAAAAAAAAAAACACACACACACACACACACACAAAATTTTAAGCAGATTCGCCAACGAACTATTACCCCATCACTGTCTTGGTGTCTCCGTCTTCCATTGACTGTCACAGTGTCGGCGACATCGGTGTCTCCAAAACTTCCATTGTTGCGGGGTGTTCCACTCACCCTCTTGAACTCATCCAGTAGTTCACAGTATTCGATCGGCATGCGCCTTGCACCTTGGTTGCATCCCTTCGATGCCACAAGCAGCAATCGTCACTGCCACAGTACCTGCTTGCATGGGTCCCATCTCTGTTGGTATTTGCTTTATCCAACAAGAAGGCTTAACCGCTTTTTTCTCCAGCGTCTCTCCCACGATCTTACGCCAGTGCCTCATATTTTAGCGTAATAGTGATAGTTATTTTTTTAAATAGTTATTTGATTTTTTTTTCACTTTTTAATAGTTCATTGGTCAATTTGGTTTCTTCAATTGTTTTTTGTACCAAACGCTCCTCGAGTAATAGTTCGTTGGCAAATCTACACCTTAACCCTAAAAAAAATGATACATTAATAATGTATGCCCGGTGCCAAAATTAGTTTTTAACAATCTCAAAAAGCAGACGCAAATTAACATCAAATTAAAACTCTAGGAGAAAGCAGCTTATCATGCATTGTCTTTTTTAATATCATTTAGTCACATCATCATGATGAAACTAAGCAAAAAAATGTTTAAAATGAGTATTTGTTGATGGTCATGGATATTACGGAGTATTATTTTAGATTGACGTGCTCAACAATAGAATTTAATTGAAACCTCATTACCTTATGGATTGGTGATCTCCTTATATATGAAAAACGAGGTTTTAGAAACCATTGAGGGTACGTACGTAGCTTTTTGGTCAAAATAGCAGTCGTCGTAGCAATAGACCTTCCTTTGATCGATGCCTTGCAAGTCCGGTCGTTTCCATATATTTCGCGCTATGAGAGATAAGAGTTTTTACAAGCAGCCCTTTGATTCTCAACAGAAAATGGAATGTTGAGAATTGAGATCAGTAGAGAAAGCTGTTGAGCTGAAGAAATTCATTAATCAACAGATACAATGAGTGAGTGTTCTGTATTTATATACCAGAAACATATCCAACTCGGCCCAGTATACAAGGCCCAAATACAAACTACACTACTAATCTTAACACCCCCCTTCAAGTTGGGGGCTAAACAAATCTATAACTCCTAATTTGCTAAGCATCCTATCCTGTATATCTTTACCTACTGCCTTAGTCAAGATATCTGCCTCTTGACTGTAAGATCGAACATGCTGCAAATCAATTATTTTTTCTAAAAGCTTTTCTCGAATAAAATGAAGATCGATCTCAATGTGCTTTATTCTTTCATGGAAGACCGGATTAGAAGCTATGTGCAAGGTAGCTTTGTTATCACAATACACATTAACAGGGGTTAGGTGTTCATAACCAATTTCTTTGAGTAGTCCAATGACCCACACAACTTCGATCATCTTGAACCTAGTGCGGTAGACGCTTGACGAGAAGACTTTGAAACAGTATGTTGCTTCTTTGTCTTCCATACCACAAGTGAACCACCAAGCTTCAGCAGATAACCTGTAACTGATCTTCTAGTCGTTTCACATGCTCCCCAATCAGCATCACAGAAACAATCTAACGTAGTAGTGCCTTCTCGACTGATAAGCACTCCTACCCCAGGGCTCTGCTTTAGGTATTGCAACACGTGCAACGCCGCTGTCATGTGACACTTCATGGGCAGGTGCATAAACTGACTTAAAACCTGCAAAGAGAAGCAAATGTCAGGTCTGGTAGCCGTCAAATAGATCAACTTACCAACTAGTCTTCGATATCTTTCCGGATCATTAAACAGATCCTCCTTCTTGTGCTTTCCTTCTTCATATGCTGATAATTTAAGTGTAGTGGACATGGGAATTGACAGTGGTTTACAACCACTCATGCCAGTCTCTGCAAGCAAATCCAAAATATATTTTCGTTGTGAAAGCACTATACCCTTTGTTGACCTAGCTACTTCAATACCAAGGAAATATTTCATTATTCCCAAATCCTTGATTTTGAAGTTGCTATGCAACAAGTCCTTTACTTCTTGGACTCGATTTTCTGAACTACCAGTAATGATTATATCATCTACATACACTAGGACTAGCACAATGTCAATGCCAAATCTCTTAAAGAACAAAGAATAATCATGCTTGCTACGTTTAAAACCACCACAAATTAGTGCAAGCACACAATTTATCATTCCATTGTCACGGAGGCTGTTTAAGACCATAAAGCGACTATTAAGTTTACACACCATTTCCCCCCTTGGCTTTCAAAACCTTGGGGAACAACCATGTACACTTCCTCATTCAAATCTCCCTGCAAAAATGTATTATCCACATCCATTTGAAATAAATTCCAACCAGACATAACAGCTAATTTCAAAATAATTCGAATGGTAACCATTTTTACCACCGGTGAGAAGGTCTCATGATAATCGATCCCTTCTCTTTGAGTGAAACCTTTAGCAACTAGACGAGCTTTATACTTATCAATAGTTCCATTAGATTGGTACTTAATCTTGTAGACCCATTTGCAACCAATAGGCCTTCTTCCCTTTGGAAGAGGGACAATATCCCATGTCTTGTTGCGCTTCAAGGCTGCAATTTCCTGATTCATTGCTTGAACCCATTTTTCATCTTTCATTGCTTCATAATAAGAAGTAGGTTCTACAACCGAATCTATATTACACAAGAAACACATGTGTGAACTAGAAACATGACTATAAGACATATAATTCTCAATAGGATACAAACATTTACTCTTCTCTCTGTGTAATCCGGACTCTGACACAACAAGTCCACAAACATAGTCTGTTGCCCATATAGGAGGTCTACGCTCCCTTGCTGTACTTTCACGGCCAACAGGCAATGTTGGTGAACTTGGTTGGGTAATTGTATTTTCGGAGTCCGGAATACCATTTCCATGCCCAGTTTCATGGTCCACATTTACTCTCGTCGTAGGAGGAACAATGGGTTGCATACTCACTCGTCCCAGAGGTAAATCATCATCAAATAAAAACATTTGGCGAAATTCTGCAACGTCATTTTTTGGATCAGCATACAAATTATCAAGAAAAGGAAATGCTTCCTCAATAAAGACAACATGTCTACTAACCAAAATGCTCTTGGTGTGCAAGTTAAGGAGAACATACCCCTTTTCATGACTTGGGTAACCAAGAAACACACAAGGAATGGCACGAGACTAAAATTTATCACAATTAGTCAAATTATAGCATATGCCAAACAACCAAATGTTTTTAAACAACTATAATCAGGTGGTTTCTTGTACACCCTTTCATAGGGAGTTTGAAAACCTAAGATCCTAGAGGGTAACCGATTAATTAGGTATGCTGCCATTTTGACACACTCCCCCCAATACCTAATGGGTATGTGAGATTGAAGCATAAGGCTCCTAGAAACTTGCATAAGGGTCCTATGCTTCCTCTCAACAATTCCATTCTGTTTCGGAGTATATGTGATAGCGACTTCGGCAAGTGCACCGGTCGTTATAAGTAATAAAGTAGTGAGAAAAAGATCGTCCCACGAGGAATAGTACTCCAATCACTAATTTGCTATTTTCGCTTTAGTTGGATGAATGAGTAATATGGGGTGAGTTGTAACCAAATAGAATTTAAAGAATTAAATAAAAAATCCAAAATATGAATCTCAAGAACAAGCGAGAGAAAATATGAGTAATCCCAAAATTAAGACCTTCAATTAAGAAATATGCAGCTAGGGATGAGAATCCCCCTATGTTCCTCTAATAATTTGAATTGAATCCCTAATTGATTATTATTCTCATGATTGACGATCAATTCTCTAAAGTTAGACTAAGTCCCAATGTCTTGATGCTACCTTAGTCCGTTATCTTTGAAATCAACCTAATGTCTTAGTATTGATTGGAAAGATTATATTCTTAAACCGAGAATTATGAGATCGCATAAAATCGTAAGCCTATGTCTAGGTCATGCAACTCTACGATGAATTAACGGATCTAGTTAAATGCACCAACATCTCTATTGTCATACATTAACCTATGAACAATCTAAAGGGTGATCAATCTTCAAGAAAGCTTTAAGCACGAGATAATTCATTCAATCAAGAAAAATAAAGATCAATAAAGAATCCAACCAAATATTTTAAATTCGCATAGGGTTCATCCTCGCCCTAACTACAAAAGAAAACTAGCCGAGCATGGCTATACTAAAACCCATGAAAAGATGAAAATCAGATTCGAGATAAGACCGAAAAGAAAAGAGAAATAAAGACTCTTAAAGAATCCCTCAGTCTCAATACTCCTCACTGATGTGCGTCCTCTCCTTTGCGTTTTTCTCCTCTTGAATTGCCGTGCGTTCTTTCCTCTGCGTGTTGTGCGTCACCTTCCAAATCTCATGTCCCGATGGTGTGGGTCTTCAATAATATATATAACATTTTAGTTTTGCTTGTTGGGTCCCACGCATCTATATCCAATTGTTGCAAATACGTGATCTATCATGTGCTTGATTGCTTTATACTTCCTTTTAGGTCTTTTATCCTTTCTCGGGCCACGCGTAATCTACGTCTTTTGCTATCCGTAATATATATCTATGATGCTTGCGTCTTCCTCCTTTTATTTGCACATGACTTCTTTTCTCCATTTAATATAATATAATATTATATTATATTATATCTTTTTCAATTTAATTAGTTGGCTCTAGTAGATCACATAATATCTCCTACACAAATAAATAGGATATCAATAGATTTTCTGTTATAATATCATTTTATCCTATATTTAATTAAAAGATAGATAAGTATATAAAGATAATTAAATAAGCATAAGATATTAGTAAAATCAATCAATATATCCCAAAATCTATACTTATTTAATTATAAAATATCTACCTATCAATATGGACAAGATGTTTCATGTATAATACCCTTTTCAAGAAAAAATGTTTGCAAATTATGGTTCACAAACTCAGTTCCATTATCACTACGTACTCGTTTAACATGGAAAGTAAACTGATTAAGAACATAGGCAACAAAGTTCTTTATATGGGCAACAGTTTCAAATTTATGTCTCATGAGAAACACCCAAGTTGACCTTGAGTAGTCATCAACAATTGTGAGAAAGAATTGGTGGCCTTGATGTGTAGGTGTCCTATATGGACCCCAAACATCCATGTGAAGCAATTCGAAACAATGAACAAATTTAATACAGCTAGAAGGAAAAGGAAGTTTCGTTTGCTTAGATTGAATGCAAACGTCACAACTTTTATTCATATCAAAACCTTTGTCTTTTACAAAATCAAGATGTTTCAAAACAGACAATGGTGCATGACCCAACCTATTATGTAAAGTCCAAATATCTATCGGTTCATTCTGACCGAAAATGCCTCTATCAACCAAGATGTATATTAGGATTTATGTCATTTTGCAGTATGTATAAACCCTCAACTAATCTACCAGTCGCCCTCATTTTCCCAGCTTGAAGGCCTTGCAAAAGACAATGATTAGGAAAAAAAATAACCATGCAATGTGCATCTCTTGTAATCCTTGAGACTGATATGAGATTAAATTGCAACTATGGTGCATACAAAACATTATGCAACTCAAATTCATTGGAAAATTGTACTTTTCCTATATGTGTAACTATCACTTTGTCACCATTAGGAATTTTAATTGTTTTAATAGGCCCTGTATATTTCTCATACGAATTTAGCAAAGATAAATCTCCAACTAAGTGAGTAGTTGCACCAGAATCTATTACCCAATTAACATGTGAATAAGGAAAAGGAGAGCAATGCAAACCTGTACCAGTCAATGCATGTATATTTGACTGTGGCTCATTGTCCTTTTTAAGGAATTCCATCAGCTTGTCGTATTGCTCACGGGTAAAAGTTGGTGCAATCATGTCGTCACAAGCTACAACTCCCTCTTTTTCAGATTGGGTGAGATTCGCAGCTTGAAAGGTCTTTGGTGTATTCCCCTTAAAGTCAGTAGGGAATCCAACTAAATGCCAGCAATTGTTTTTGGTATGTCCCTTCTTATTACAATGGAAGCATTCTGGCAGTGGAGTATTTCTTCCTCTTCCTCCTCTTCCTCCACCACGCCCTCTTCCACGAGCAATCATCGCAACTCCTTCAATTGGCTGTGTTGGGACACTGTTACTGAGATGACGCTGAGCCTCATCCTCCATAATCATACTAAACGCTTGATTCACAGTCGGTAAGGGGCTCATCAACAAAATTTGACTCTTGGGTGCACTGTAAGTGTCATTAAGTCCTAACAGGAATTGTAATAGCTTCTGTTGCTGAAGGCGTTGGGAGTAAACTTAAGAGGTAGCGCACTTACAAGAGGGAAGTGGCAATAGGACAGATTCTTCGTCCCAAAGTTCTTTCATCTTGGAGTAATATTGTGAGACAGTGAGAGTCCCTTGCCTCATGGAGTTAATTTCTCTATGAAGACTGAAAATTCTAGACCCTGTGACCTTATCAAAACGCTCCTTCAGGTCAAGCCAAACAAGGTGAGCTTCCTGATGAAAAATTACACTATTGGCCAAGTCCTTAGAAAGCGAATGCAGTAACCATGAGAGAACAACTGCATTGCACTGTTCCCACTGATCATGGAGGCCCTTGTCCTGTGCTTCCTTACTGCAGGACCCATCTATGAATCCTAATTTCTGTTTGCCTTTGAGGGCGATTCTCATTGACCGGCTCCAGACGGTGTAATTCTCACATCCAGTAAGCACTTGTGGTATAATAGCCGATCCTTGTGTATCCAAAGGGTGTAGGTAGAGAGGATGAGTAAAAGGAATGGAATCTCCAGTGAGCCCATTCTTTTCCCCTTTATCTGCCATGAGGGATTACACCAACAGAGAAAGTACAAAGAGGAATTACACAGAGGAATACGCGAATCACGTTGACAAGCCAAAAAACGAAGAGGATCAGAGTTTCAGCGGAAGCACAAATTCTGTGCGTCTTTGAGCGTGAAAGAAGAGACAAATCTTAAGCAGCCGTGGTTCTTGACCTTCGACCCTGGAGATTGATCGCAGATGGTGAACAGCCGTGGTGATTGACCTTCGGTCGTAGAGAACGTGAGGCTCGTTGCCGGGTCTTGTTCCCGAATCTTCACGAGTTTTTTTTTGTACGCTCTTCTGATCCCTAGCCTCACGATCTCTCTGAATGTCACTTCAGGTTACCGCAGCGGAAGCACGATCTCAGTTCCGGCCGGCGGACCTTGCGGAGGAGCGGGCTCGTTGTGTGCCTTACCGAACTCGCGCAACAGAGCTTCGAGTCTGGGACATTCTTGGTGTGGGTGGCATCGGTTTCTGATTGTGCAATCGGAGCTTCTTGAGAATCCGAGTAGGCTAGGTTCGGATCTTGAAAAAAAACCGCCTGCTTTCTTGGGCTGTTTCTTTACTTTGGGCCTCTAAAGCTAAGGCTTGAGATAATACTTTCTTGGACTCGTGGTGGGCTTCTTGATTATCTAGCCCCACTCAAAACCAAGGCTCATGATACCATGTTGAGCTGAAGAAATTACTTTATTATTCATTAATCAACAGATACAATGAGTGAGTGTTCTGTATTTATATACCAGAAACATATCCAACTCGGCCCAGTATACAAGGCCCAAATACAAACTACACTACTAATCTTAACAAAAGCGTAAATCATACTGAAGGAGCAAGCTGGTAGCCATTCAGTATTTAGTGTTTACAGTTGAAGCTTTTTGTATATACTCTGATCGAAGATTCCAACTGAGTTTTCTCACTAGCTAGCCACAAACCACGGCGAGCGCTGAGATTGAACAACACAGAATCTCTTTGTGACATGCCTAGCTTACATGGTCTCACATTGTGATTACTTACAATGTTCAAACTCAATTATGTGCACCACTTGAAAATATTTCACTGTTAATTTGACCATATTTTTAATTTTTTTTAATAAATAGAACACTGATTTTAAGAAACGAGTCATTTTATCTCTTTTCTCTTTCATGAATAATATGTTAGTAAGTAAGGATGATAAACGAGAGTTTATAGTGTCAATTATGTTTGAACTAATTTTCCATAATTTTGTTGGGAAGATTGAAGATGCTTGAAACGATGGGTGTTTTTGCATTTTTATGGAAATTAAATAAACAAACGGGCTTCAACAGAAACTGGGCATAACCCATTGAGTTGAGGGGATAGCGACCCATGAGGCCCAGGAAAGTAAGAAACACAAAATGGGACCCTTCCAAATCGTTATCACACTCAAGCTAGCTATGGCCTCCATTTTCCCACTTACATAGTTTTTTCGGGAAAGCCCATCTTTATGTATTGGATAATGATTACCTTTTTCGGCCTTTCGGCTATAATGGGGCACCCCAGGGGAGAATATGGGTTTTCAATTTTCATCGCGCTGTCAATTTTTTTTTTTTTGTTGTTGATATAATCAAATGTTTTCCTTCTTAAGATTTAGAAGGTAAAGGTTTTTGTTTCTCCTAATAAGTATATTTTTTAATATTCGAACTTATATTCTCTTTTTTACCGGACGAGGTCCCTTATCTCCTCAATCAACAGCTGTTGGTCATCACTCTTATAAATTTGATTTAACTTCTTTTTTAAAAAAAAGAAAAAAGGAAAAAAGTATCTAGGGAGAGGGGTTGGCTTCTTGGAACCTTCCGTTGACCAATGTGGATGTTAAAGTGGCTTTGTAATTATTAGCGGGCTGAATAAGAATAAAGAGCCAAATTGAGCCTATATTGCGCATTTGATTTTAGGCCTCACTCACTCGCTTCACTCCCACCAACAATTTGATCCACCCCCACCTCCATCATCATCCCTATATTTATTTATTCTTTCCTTTTATGACTTCCGGTTTGTATGAACCTCATTTAGGACCTATTTTATTGGAAAAATCTCTTTAAGTCCTAAGAGGCCCAAAAAAATATTAAAAAAGTTTACAGAAAATTCTAATGTGGAAAAGATTTAAAGAGTGTTGTTAAAATATATAGATAGAGTTGTTAATCACCTAGTAAAAGAGTTGTTAATGATACTTTTTTTACATCTAGATTTTCTATGGGACTTTTTTAACATTTTTTTTTTTTGTTCTTTGGGATCTTGAAGGGATTTTCCCTATTTTATTTGAGTTAGTGTTGTAAAAACACGTTCACGTAAGTTAAGACAAAACTTTTCTTATAAATTTACCTCGTATATCATAAAACATATTTAAAAAGCAACTCTTATCTCACTAGTCCAAACAAGTAACTACTCCTTCCCCTTTTCTAACCAAACGATAGGTAATGGACCAATCAAGCAGTAGAAACAGTTTTTGACGTTACTCCCATTCTCACCTCTTTTGCTCTTGATCTTCACCAATGTTATCAAAATCAAGTTTCTAAATAGACATGGAAGGGGGTGATAGAAACGATATGAAACGTAAAGTTTCTACTTTCTACCACTTAATGTCAGAACTCAACAATTTATATATATATATATGCATGGAAAAAAAAAATCATAAATCACTCTCAAAATTCAATGAACAACTTCATATTTAAAAGATATAAGTCATATAACCCAAAAAAAAAAAAAAAAAAAAAAAAATTGTTAAAAAAACTTATAAAAAAACTTACGTTTATAATTATGGAAATACGTTAAAAACTATTTATAACTATCTAGTCTCCACTCTTTAGTAATCCGAGTCCAAGATGCACAATCGAAAGGGGTCCACATTACATGCTTAGGCTTATATGCTTGTTAGGTGCTTATACCTCTAATTAGAGGTATAAGCACATTTTTTTAATTTTTTTAATTTTTTTTTTATATATTGTATTTATTTAGATTTAAATTATATCTTTCTTTTTACGAGATTTTTTTTGCATCGAGTATCTCAAATTAATTAATTTTTATAATACTAGTGTTACAGAGACAAATGCATAACTAAAAATTAATTAATTTGAGATAATCGGATGCGCAAAAAAAATCTCGTAAAAAAAAGATATAATTTAAATCTAAATAATATATAAAAAAATTAAAAAAATTAAAAAAAAATGTGCTTATACCTCTAATTAGAGGTATAAGCACATAACAAATATAAGCCTAAGCATGTAATGTGGATTCCAATGGAAAGAGGGTTTTTGTGTTTTCAACTTTTCATCCTTTTTTTCGGACAAAAAAAAAAAACTTTTCATCCTTTTTTTTTTTTTTAAAGTAAAAAGGGTAAAAACTATAAAAATATTATATATTTGAGCGGAGTTTCTACTAGTTTTTTGCTCATAACGATTTTTATTTACGTTTTAACACGTATAGCCCTAGTGAAAACATAAAAACGCAAGTTTTTACGTTTTTACACTAGTTTTTTACAATAATAATCTTCACCAACCTTTTACATTTAAGTTCAAATAAGCCGGAGCAATCCAAATAAAAAGATTTGTCAGGAAGGGCCATAAAGTAATCATAATTAAATGAATGAATAACGTTAACATATTCATCTTGAATTCTTGTTCATACTTTTTATTAAAGGGATCTCACGGATCAAGAGTTAGCTCGTGATTGAAAGCATCGTAGCTTGGAAGTGACGAACGATGTCCCGTAGTAACAACTTCAGAATCTGCTCATTTGGTTTGCCCAAACAAATTCCTGGGTCCGATGATTATAATTTGGCACATGATTATGGAAACGAGAGAAGTTGTTGAGAGAGATTCATTGAATGGAATAAGTTGGTAGACGAGATCGAGGCTAACTATCATAGTACGCTGCTTCGTTTTTTTTTTTTCCTTGTCGACTTTTGCCTGAAGGGAACACTTGAGTTTTTCGAGACAGGTTTATGGCAAAATCAAAAAGTTTTACATCTAACGCGTTGGGTTGTGCATTAAATTACTTTGATCTCACAATTTCGTCTTCTTTTTTTTTTTTTGATACAAATTTCGTCTTCTTTTGAATGTGTTCAGCGGGTGTTTCTGTCGGCCAAAAGTAGCCAGTCAGTAACGCTCCTCCACTCAACTCTCTTCAACTCAAATTTCAATCCAACCTTTGATCGTTACTGCCAACTTTTTGCATGTTTGTGAACAAAACACGGAGGAAAAAATATGTGTGAATATTTTTTTTTGCTAAAAAAAATATGTATGAACATGAAACATATATCAGCCGAATGTTTATGCAACAAATGTAACCATCCTGAAATAACTGACAAAACACTCTCCAGGCAAAAGTTTAATCCATTGCGAATTTGCGATGCTTGAAATAGCATCGCAAATTTGATTAGTGTAAAACGTTTGATTCAACTGACCCAAAACTGCTCAACCAACCAAGGAATCTCACATACAATGGCGGAACCAGAGGGGGGCTAGGGTGGGCCCCCGCCCCCCCTTTTTTTTTTTTAAAGAACATGAGAAATGGCTTCTTGAATTGGCTTGTTGTGTACAGACTGAGCCTGGGCCTACTTGGGGCATCCCTGGTGTTAAGCTTGTCGTGGTGGATCATTGTATGTGATTGCTCAATTTAGTATATTGTGAAGAGTAATAGGTTCAAGCACACTTGGGGTGGGTTCTCATTGTAGGCCTTCTCCGGGTTGTCGGAGTTTTTCAAACTATCAGCGGCATCGGCGATGATGTTATGCCTGGAGACGTGGTATTTCCAGGTTCTGGTGTTGTTGGCTGGTCTCCTTGATAATCCTGAATTGGCTTTGGATTCACTTTCAATTTGGTAAGCGTTTAATTGATTTTAATTTCCAGTTAAATAATTAATCATTACGACAAAGTGATCGGCGCATTGGCACCTCATCACACTCGAACAACTTTATTTTCATGATTGTTAAAAGAGCTCTTTAATTTCTCATAAGGCAGCTTTATATACTTAGGTCACCCAATAGGAAAGAGTTTGGTGATCCCAGTGCAGAGAAATCGGGGAGCCCAAATGAATTAATGAAATGGGGAATCCGGGTATTGGTCACTGAAGAGAAGAGAACATATTTCATACTTTTAGGTACACCTACCTTGAGATGTTTATTACGAGCCATTTGTCCTCTCGAGATACATTGCATAATGAGAAGATTATTCGGTTTTATACGACGAATGTAATTTGGCTCCATGACGAATGTAATTTGGCTCCATAACATTCAATGTTTCAAGCAACGATTGTAGTTGTTGCTGTGTAAAATGCATCAAGAATGAAACTAATAAAACAGAAATCAAATTAATTTTTTTGCTATTAATGGTATTATACATTTCAGTCTCCAAAAAATTTAACGTAAACTAAAAAATATATTCAATGTTTGTTGTTGCCTCTATAGGCTCTAGGAGAGTTCATATTGTTTGACTTTATTTTGATAAATTGTTTGTCTAAGAATTGCACATCTCCATAAAATTTTTCTTCAACTCCTATACACTTTGCTTTATAATCTCGCCCCCCTCTTCTAGAAATCCTGGCTCCGCCCCTGCTCACATAGTGCATTACACGACACAATTACGTATGTGGGAGCAAGACACATGCGTATCACATGATTCAGTATTCAATCCATACAATTTTGTCAAATTTAAGGTGGCCTCAGCATGAGTATGACCCCAGTCCACCGCACCTATTCAACTACCGAAAGTGGATGACCCGTAGTGTGAATAACATCTCGCCTGAGGAAAAGTGGAAATTGCAAACGGAATAGAATAGTCTGATTTTTCTCGTGCCATATACTATATATTGTACTTGTACGAAAGACACTCATTTGAGCAGTATCACTGAGGCAAATAAGTGACTGAAATATAATTCTATTAATACTTTTCTCCGATGCAGAGCAAGACAAAAACCAGCCCAGCAAGGCAGAGATTTACAAAATATCAACAATCATCTAAACAAAAGGGGAAAAGCATAAATCCAATAAACAGATCCATGGAGTAGCCCTGCAATTACAAAAAAACTCAATTGCAGCAGCTTACCGAATCACTAAAGCCTAATATACTTATATCTAATGCTTGAAGACTCCTCTTTAGAGAACCAGTTAACTCTGCGAACATACTACCAAATCCTTTCATCTATAATGATGCCCAGTCAATCTCAGAAGGGTACTTCTGCAGATTAAAAGTTTCTGCCATACTTTCCCACTGAGGCTCACTGACATCGCCGAATGTCAAATCTAACAGAGGAGATGAATCACCAGACTCGCCACTCTCAGTCATCATCGGAGACGAGGAAGTATCCACCTTGTTGTAAGAGTTCTCCGCTGCCTTCAGATCAGCTTCGCCGGCCACCGCCTGCTCGTCCGAGAACGTTACCGTCTGCGGCTGAGCGGCCTTGGAACCTGACTTGGACCGCCCTGAAGACCTCTTTGGCTTCTCCGACTTCCCCTGTTTCTGCATTTCAGCCATGTTTTCGCAAACTGCTTGAAGCTTTGCATCTACAGAGGAATGTAGAGGCTTGTACTCCCCGAATTCTCCCTCAATACTGGAACCTTGGTGACGGAGGTTGGGGAAATTAAGCCTGGCAAAGTCACCTCTGAGCTTGAAAGCGGCCTTGTCGTAGGCGAGGGCAGCTTCTTCAGCAGTATCGAAGGTGCCGAGCCAGAGGCGGGTCCGGTTCTTGGGAAGACGGATCTCGGCGACCCATTTTCCCCAATGCCGCTGCCTGACACCTCTGTACAGCTTGGTGGGCTTAGAAGGCGCAGCCACCTGCTTCATGGGAACAGCCTTGGGGCTCAAGAAGCTGAGGGTATTTTGACGCAAGGTCATGTCTTGGTGATTCTGGTGAAGGATCTGAGGTTGAAACTGGTCCGTCTGAGACAGAGTCTGGTTGTTGAGCCCAAAAGGAAGAATTGGCTGCTCGAAACCAATCAAGTTTTGGTTGCTGCATAACCCGTCGGAAAATACATGGGTCATCGATGGCGAGTAACCATCTGCAAACCAATTGGGCTGTGTAGGGACTGGAGGAGAGGAATGGAAGCAGTTGGAAGAGGGAGGTTGAGGAGGCAGAAATAAATTCGAAGAAGATGATAGGGTGTACGGAGAGGGTGAGGACGTTGTGGAAGCACATTTCATAAAAGGCTCAAGTGCTTCCATGAGCTCACCGTTGAATGGATCCGGCTGAAATTGCATATTACTGTTAGCTGACATCATATCTACGAGACTCAGATCTTAGATAAAATTCAACCTGCGTCTCACAGTTTAAGAAAGATAAAAAAATTTATACAATAAATGAGGGTAGAGGTCTAAAATACGCAACCCCTATTCCCAGAAATAGAAAGCAGAGAGCTTTGAGGGATCAAAAACAACCCTCTAGGCCGATTCAAAGAAGAGAAAGACCTAAAATAATTTTTTTTAAAAAAAAAAAAAATTGAAAATTTACCCAGAATTTGAAAGAAAATCCTGATCTCGATTCTGAAAACACCCGGCTCTAGAGAAATACTTCTAAGTTTGCTTTTTCATAAAATTGAAGACAAACCCAAAAATCATAACCTGAAAGACAGATGGTTAACAGAAAGGGATTCAGAGAAGCGGGGCGTGTTTTTGGGGGGAGTAAGAAGATTAGAGAGGAGAGTGGAGAATCGCCGTCGGTAGCACACAAAATGAAGAAAAACGAGTGTTTTTTAAATATTGAGAGGATCTTACAGCCGCTCTTGGAATTCGGGGGAGCAGTCTCACTCCTTTATATAGGGGCCGCCAGCTTTATTAGGAGCGGGTGTTTTGGGCCTTAACCCATGATGATCACTGTTAATCAAGAAATTAGCGTGATTCCAAGGAATAAGCGTTGTTATCAACAAAAAAGCGCGCGAGGGAGAGGGACACGTGGCTGTCATATTCTTGAACGAGTCAGGTTGACCAAAGGCCAATGCGCGTTCATGACTCCAACCACTCCTTTAAATTACAACTGTCCTACTCAACCCTTACTTCATGTAAATGTAACTCCACCTTCTTCCCCACTGGCAGGGCCCCACAATTTTTCTTTTTCTTTATTTTATCATAGTAAGGCCCACAATTACTACTGTACTAATTACTGAATAAAATAAAATTGGAGACAAAGTTGTGCCCCCTTACCTAGAGGCCCCAATCCCTCTGATCCGCCAATAGACATGCCTCTACGTTTGGGCATGACTCGCGTACTTGTCTCTCTTAATTTCTTGTTTAATGAACACTGAATTCCATTAATTCGTGGCCTGTTACAAGATCTCGGTTGGCTTCACTCATCATCATCCACCTCATGATCAAGAGGGGGGATGACTGAGGATACAAAAACCACTGTTGCTTCTATGAGCTACTTTTGCTAAATAGTCATCTTGAGAGAGATCTTCTGTGAGTGTTTGATTGATTAAACACATCTTACCAATCATCAACTGTGTCTTTAAAAGGATGACTAGTCTGTTACATCCCCTCGTAGGCTAGTAGTCAGATTAAATTGAAGCCAGAGACGTAGATTAAGGACATGCAATATCCTCACCATTTGGCAATTGTTGAGAGTTTATTTTAACATAAATCGTAGTCCATATTAGCCTAGTAGCATCCATAATTAATTTTTACACGTTATGTCTGAATATCTTGCTTCGACGGATCGAATAATGTGACCTGTTTATTAAATTATAAAAAGACTGAATGTTATAGCAAGTACTCATAATCTACTTGCACCATAGCAATAATCCTGAGGAAGACTTAACATGGCTATTTTTAGTATGTGAGTGAAGTCACATCCATTTGATTGGAATTTCTCTGGGTAAAGACTTACCATCAGCATAATGAAGCAAACGAAAAAGGAATCAAACTGTGAGATGGGACTGAGTTGAGCCGTGATGACTATAAGCAGAGTGAAGACTGGCGATGGTTGAGATCTGAGAACAAGCATTCTAATTCTAAATGGTTCAAAGCATGGGAGTTTAACCATGATTAGGTGTTGACCATGGTTACGCCGTAACCAGAGTGTGAGAGTGACGATACCGCATGAGAGCTGACCAGACATCAGACATTGGATGAAAATACTTTGAATTCAACAACAAAGCATGAATTCGGGCACGCCTCCACTCTTGCTTTCTCCCTTAAATTAATACTCCCTCACATGTCCAGCTTCACATTTTCGATTTTCCTTTTAAAAAAAAAAATGCGCTATTTTTCTTATCAAGTATTCTTTCTCAGCTCCTATTAAACATTATTATTCAATCACATATATTCCTTCCATCACCCTTCACGTTGTCTATATATCTGTTCTTTTTTATTCATGCATCTGCTTTCATTATGAGTGTCAATCATTCTATGGAAACTATTTTTATTCCCCAATGCGATGCAGGGGTGTTTTAGTGAAGGTCATACAGAAATACGAAAATCCAAAAAAATATATATGATAGTGCTAACTTATTTTATTTTAAATCTTGTCATCACTGCCTATATTGAAAACATAAATTTTTATATACCCCATTTATATTAAAAATATTTTATTTTCTCGTAAACTATTTTAAAATATGCTGCCTCACGCGTATTAAAAATATGAAGATTAATTTCTACATAACCATATAAATTCAAATTTATTTTAGAATTTATTCTATATTCATCGTCGTAAGATTGTCAAAGGAACTGGATTCTCTACCTATCCAAAAGGATAGGCAGGGGCCTATCCAAAGGATAGGTAAGGGGAGCTCGTCTCCTCCTGGGACGGTCCAGATCTTGTTTTTCTTACTTTCTATTTTTCCAAAAAAAATTATTTTAATGGGTACAAAATCTAAAATAAAGATAATATCTCAAGTAACATTTTTTCAAAAAATGATTTTTTTTACTTAAAAAACAACAGTTTAAAAAAATAAAATCGGACCTTCCGGATGCAATCTATGGCCCAAATGGGCCATTTCTCTTGGTGCCTATGCCAAAACTGGTTCCGATTGCCAAAATGGTTTATTCCGTTCATATATATGGAAGATATTTTTGTAAGCACGCCCCAAACAACACTAGTGCAAAAAAAAAAAGCTTTAAGACCACCTCATTTAAACCGGATTATAGAGAATCGGTCTTAAAAGTATAATAGGTGGTAGTTTTAAAAAATATAAAGAACTTTTTGGACCGGATTATAAATGATCCGGTCTTAAAAATATGATCGGTGGTACTTTCATAAATATATAGAACACTTTTAAGATCGGATTATAAAATATCCGGTCTTAAAAGTATGACCGGTGGCAATTTTGTAAATATATAGAACACTTTTGTGATAAAATATCCGTCGATCGAGCAATTTCGTAAATATTGTGAGAAGTCGATCGAGAGATGAGTCCGAGGATGCGATGATTTATTCCTTCGCTTAATTGAAATTATATACTGAGATGCTAATAAGTAAATAATTTTCTGACCTAGGCAGTTCCTATTATCTAGGGATTACAATCAGGAATATAATTGCAAAATTCACAAAACATGATATGCTAACTTAATTCCTAAAATCTTTCTAACAACTTAATTAAGATGATTATAATCGGAATATAATTACGAAATTCAAAAACCATGATCTGCTAACTTAATTCCTAAAATCTCTCGACAACTTAATTAAATGATTACAATTAGGAATATAATTATGAAATTCAAAAAACCATGATCTGCTAATTTAATTCCTAAAATCTCTCTAACAACTTAATTAAGATAATTGCACAATATAATCGTATATGCTAACTAATTAAATCCGAATTTCCAACAAATATATAGGACACTTTTAAGACCGTATTATAAAAGATTCGGTTTTAAAAGTATGATCGGTGACAATTTTGTAAATATATAGAAGACTTTTAAGACCGGATTATATAAGATCTAGTCTTAAAAGTATGATCGGGGCAATTTTGTAAATATATAGAATACTTTTAAGAATAGGATTATAAAAGATCCGGTCTTAAAAATATACTTTTAAGACATGTTTTTACAAACAACCTAGGTCTTAAAAGTGTTTAAAAAAACTAAATTCACTAAAGTCGTTAAGTCCATATAGAAGACTTTTAAGACCGGATTATATAAGATCCGATCTTAAAAGTATGACCGTGGCAATTTTGTAAATATATAGAACACTTTTAGACCGGATTATAAAGGATCGGTCTTAAAAATATACTTTTAAGACTGTTTTTTTACAAGCAAGCGGTCTTAAAAGTGTTTAAAAAAAAACTAAATTTGCTAAACTCGTTAAGCCCGTGAGCGTGCTTGTCTTCTTGGTGATATAACATTTGCTTAGTTATAGATTCAACGAGTGTCCCAAGAGCCTCACAGGTCAAATCCTCAACAAGAATGACTTCCTCTTCCTCTAACCTACTCGCAATCTTCGTTGCTTAATTCTGTTTGCTCCTACCTTGACCGCTCCTGCTCAGATCTAGACTTTGATTTTGGTTGCTTGAAGCTTTGCCAGTATCGACAGGAGGATCCTTCTCAGATTTGGTAGCTTTAAACTTGTGATTTTTTTTATAGATCTAGACTTCAATTTCACCTCTAATTTTATATTGATTCAAATTCGATTTCTATGGTGAATGATTTCTATTTCTTGTTATGTTTTCTTATTTCTGGACTTTGTATTCATCTGTTAACAAATATAATTGGAGAAACAATTAGAGAATCAATATGGAGAAATAAGATGAAAATGTCGAAGAATCTTGTATTAATCTCAATAAGAGCAACATGCTCATACAATATAACTCACTTGGGTTTAACAATGATCATCCCTCACTTGAGGGTAATTAACAACAAACCCTAACTCTAGGGATCTAGGAGGGACTTCCCTCTCTAGAGAGAAAGATTCAAATTAACCTCTCTCTAATAAGGGGAGAGCTCCACACTCTACACACATGGTGAGGGCTTCACACCCACACACTAAATCAATATTGTTAAGACCCTCTATTTATAGACTAGGCCCTAACCAATTAACAACTAATCAACTAATCCCTTATATTTCTAACACGCCCCCTCAAGTTAAACACTACTTAACAAGTTGTTCAACTTGAACAACACAAAAATAAGGGGATAGGGTGAATTAAATTGACTAGTTTTCAACCAACAAAACAATACAAAAATTTCTTCAATTTACAACAGTCTTCTCCATATCCATTTGCTGGTTCACTTTTAAACAGCTCTTCTGCAATCATTGTCTCACATATTGTACTTCTACCCAAGCATTGACCATATCCCTCGTTTCTGGAGCACCATAACACTACAGTCACCTTGCTTAACTTCGTCATTAAAGGAAACTCAACCAAGCCCAAAATCACATATTTTCAGTTTGCAATCAGCACTAGCAAGAATATTATTGGGCTTTAAATCATGATGAAACACATTAGCAGAATGTATATATTTCAGTTTCAAAAACCAGCATCACTTTAGCACTCACACCATCAGTGCTAGCAACAAGATATGAATCACCAAGAGGGAAAAAGATCACAAAAGCACCAAAGCCTCCTATTCCAGGTGCCATTTTCGCTATACTTCTTACAAGTTCTGAACCAGCAACAATATCAACACAATAACACCAACATCCTTGTATGTAAGACCTTGGTTGTGAAGTTCATTGCCTTGCTCCTTCAATATGAGCAAGCATAAACCAAATAATTCCAAGGCCACAAATAGCTACAATTGAACCTGGGAGTACTTCTTCAACATCAAAATTGTCTCTCTTGGTCATATTGCATGCATTAAGGACAGCGAGAGTGCACCTGATCCGCCATCCCAAAACATCAAAACTTGCAGTAGTTGATAACCGCCTTCAAGTTGTAGCAAACTCCATTGGATAATGCTGGCATCATGTATTTCTTCAGTCACAATAAGGATTCCCTTGGCATCAATTGATTGATGGCTATTGAAGATGGCAACAAACTCCACACAACTGGATCCACCCGACACAGTCGCCATGTTGTCGTTGTCAAACTCTCGGAGCTCCCTCAACCATTTTCTGAGGCTTTTGTTCCTCACACGGTAACAAACCAAGAAGGAAGATATGATCAAGAAGAAGAAGATGCTTCGCCGAGGATTTCGAACTGCTCAAACGGAACTACGCCTTCCTCTTCTTCATTATGTCCCTCGTTTTCTTCAAATGAAGAACTCAAAATCAGTTGACGCAACCGTGGTTAAAATTCTAGAATCAGTCGACTGTGTCGGAGTGAAGAACCCAACTCGTGCGATGCCAGCCAAAATTCGTTGGATTAACCGCGTGATTTGAACCCGAATGATTCTTCTGTCTTCGTTTCTGCGATTCTGAGGAGGATTTTGATCCTCTCTTAAATTTGAACAAGAAGCACTTCATTTTCTAACAATTCATTCAGCGATATTTCGATGGAGGGATGTTATCGCCGAATCTAAAATTTCTTCAGGGCTTCGATTGGACTATGCGGGTGGTTCTTGGATATCTGCCCGAATCTTGGCTTGGTATGAAGCTGGACTCCCCCTTCTTGGTGATGGGTTCTTGATTAATGGACCAAACCAAGAAGCTCACTATGGCTTCAACATGTTCATTGGGCTCGGTGGTAAACCAAGAATCAACATTCATGGGTTTCTTGATTATTTGACCCAACCCAAGATCAACCTGGCTTTGATACGATGTTAACAAATATAATTGGAGAAATAATTAGAGAATCAATATGGAGAAATAAGATGAAGATGTCCAAGAATCTTGTATTAATCTCAATAAGAGCAACATGCTCATACAATATAACCCACTTAGGTTTAACAATGATCATCCCTCACTTGAGGGTGATTAACAACAAACCCTAACTCTAGGGATCTAAAGGAGGGATTTCCCTCTCTAGAGAGAAAGACTCAAATTAATCTCTCTCTAATATGGTGAGAGCTCCACACTCTACACACATGGTGAGAACTCCACACCCAACACACCAAATCAATATTGTTAAGACCCTCTATTTATAGACTAGGCCTAACCAACTAACAACTAATCAACTAATCCCCTATATTTCTAACATCATCTTTTTTTTTTTCTTGTTATATTTCTAACATCATCTTTTTTGTTTTTCTTGTCGGTGTTGCTTCCAATCTTCTCTTAGTTCTCCGTCGTTGATGACAGAGAGACATTCAAAATGTTGCCAGATCTGATGATTTGGGACCGGTTGTTTCATTTGGATTTTTTATTTTATTTTTTATTTTGAAATACTTTTAAGACTGGATATTTCAAAAGTTTGGTCTAAATTTTTAAGACCGGTCGTTCATCCGGTTTTAAAAGTTACAGACTTTTAAGACCGCCTGAAACAAGAACGGTCGTAGATCCGGTTTTATGATACCTCTTTCGTCCGGTCTTAAAGACCTTTTTTACACTAGTGCAACAATGACCCACAACTGATAGCTTTTTTAATCACTGATTGGTGGACATCAACAATAATGTCATCACTATTTTAATTTATGAAAGATTGTCAACCCTATTATGAACCTTTTAATCTTAAATTTCAGAGGGAAAAAAAAGAAATAAATAGCGATGGAGGGAATGGAAACGTAGTAATGCGTGTGAATCAATTTGGGGGCGATAAGTACATACAGAGGAGTAGAAGCGTATTGATAGGATTTGTTTTTTCCGTCTCGACACATATATCTTCTAGATGATCATAGTTTATATATATAACAAAATTTTAGGATAGAAGTTGAACTCATCTACGATCTAAGAGCAGGACGAAGTCTCCCTCCCTCCTGGGTGATATCAATGTTAGGCAAGATGAGCCATCTATTATCTTGAGGCATCTACCAAGGCACTCAAGAGTTAGGATGCCTCCCACCGTACATTGACCAACCCGAGGATCGAACCTCTTCCTTTGATGAGAATATCCAACCCCTTTACCAATTAAACTAAAGTACTGAGAGGTTCTAAATGATCATAGTTGGGTACTAAATATAGTGTAAGCTAATGATGGGAATTTGGAATTAAGGTTGGGAATAAGTTAGGCGGCCCAAAATGCGAAGTGGTGGTTTTGGTTGCTTGAAGGCACAGCTTCACTTCCCATTTGCTTCAACGAATTTGGACATATCAGCCCCATTCCTTTCTTCCTAATTCACTCCGCTGACTGCAGTTTGTTCTTATTCACTTCACTTTAAGCGTAAACTTTTGAAAAGTCATCCAATTTTAAATATCTTTTAGAAAAAAGACTTGAGTATATATCATCTAAACAAAATGGTAAAAATTATGTATAATTAAGTGCCTTGTTTTGGTCAATAATTTTGATTTGTTTATAACGTCTGACGATGATAATTGGCCATCAGAATCCCCAGTCACGTGGCCAATTGTCAAGAATCTCACGATCCGTGCCATAAGCAACTGAGTCGTGGAAATACAACATTTTCTTTTCCCTCTCTTTCGCCATAATGGGGATATTATTCCATCTTTAAGGCTTTGTTTGGTTGGAGGATAGGGGAGATAAAATTTTGACCAAATTGCCCATGGAAAATTTTAAAAATTACATAGTTTTTTGCATTGTTTTTCGCACATTAATTTTGAAAGGGTTAAAGTACCTGTTTGATCCTTTATGTTTCTTAAAAAGATCATTTAGTCTTAAGTTTGTAAAGTCTTCGTTTAGTCCTTAAAGTTAACACCGTTAAAAGCGAACTTAACGGAAAATACTAACTTCAAACAATTTTAAGCGATATTTTGCACTTAAATCCGACAAAGCAAGTTTACATGTTACTTTTTTAATAAATTAATATTTTAAATCCTCGTAAATTGAAATTTATTTAAGCAAACTTTGGCTATATGTTCTTCGCCTGGAGGCATTTAAGTACATAAATCATCGTTTAAAATTTCAATTTACAGATTTAAAATATTAATTTATTAAAAAAGTAACATGTAAGCTTGCTTTGTGTCAAGATTTAAGTGCTTGATCATCGTTTAAAATTATTTGAGTTAGTATTTTCCAGTTAAGTGCTTGGCGGTGTTAATTTTAAAGGACTAAACGAAAGACTTTACAAACTTAAGGGACTAAATGGATATTCAAGAAATATAAAGGATCAAAGCAGCATACTTTAGCCTTTTAAAAGTTTTTTGTCACATCATGATCATATCTAACTTTTCACATTAGGGATGAGCACCTCCCCTCCCTCCCTCACCTCCAACCAAAAATAGTCTAAGACTTTACTAAAAAAGAAAAAAGAAAAAAGGGTTTGGTGTGAGTTGTGACGTCATTTTTACCCCAACCATAATTTTATTTGGTAGAACGAGTCCTTCTATGTCTAACAAACCATTCTTTATTATATTTTATAATGTAATTTGTATTTTCTCTAGTCTTTATTATAAAACGTCAATTAACAATTATATTTGGTCTTTTTTATAAGGCACTTATTTAATTTCAAAGGACATTATTTTTTTTATATATGTCCATAATTAATAAGGGTAGTAGATAAAAGTAATAATTAATATATCACACACTGATTTGTTTCGTGATTCTCACCGATTTCCTTATTTTACTTTTTTGTGCCTTCGATTTCCTTATCTACCACACTGATTTGCAGGTATTGATGGATATTTGACCCAATCACCAATAAATGGCCTCTTATTCATTGTACGATTATGTGTGTGTGAATCCGTGTTCATGAATCGTCGATGCAAATCAATCAATTTATTTAATTGTCATGATCATCTCAATGTTAACTACTATGAACAGAGAGGATAATTAAGAGAAGGAAGATGGAAAATCTCACAGTATTATTAAGAAGAGAGCAATGAGGCTCTTACAAAGAATAATAGTGATACTCACTTATTGAGAGATTTAGCTAGGCTAGGACCCCTAACTAACTCACCAACTAACTCTCTAACTACTCATTTAATCCCTTATATTCTAACACGCCCCCTCAAGTTGAACACTACTTAACACAAGGTGTTCAACTTGAACAACACACATTAAGGGGTAAGGTGAATTAATGACTAGTTTTCAAATCAACAAAAATAATACAAAAGATTTCTTCAATTTCTTCACTACGTTAAATCAGCATAATGCTTGCTGCTTCAATTTTTTTTTTTTCATTGAAAATCCTCTCCATGTCCCCTGTTCCTTGTACTACCTTTAACTTCTTCACAACATCACACTTGTACCAATTTCCTCAAATTCTTTAACATCAGATGCTTTCACCTTCTCAGTCTCAGGAATCAAATCAAACTCATCTTCACGTTCTGCATACTCCTCAATTCCTCAAGCTCTAGGATGCCAAGCTAAATCAATAAGGGCTTCTTTAGCTCCTTCAAGGATTTTCACAAGATGCCCAGCTCTATCCCATATGTAAATCTTGTGCTCTCCTTTGCTAGCAGAACCACCAACAACCCATTCACCATCACCTTCTTTAGTTGACTTTTCTAAATTCTATGACAGAATAAAGTTTGATGGAACTTAGACGTAGACAGACAAGCTTCTGCAACATGCCATTTTGACTGGCTTATGAATAAGAAAGCACGATCATGCCATATTTCCATTTCCAATAATTTCCTTCAATGATGATGCCTATCGTTCATACCCATGCCAAATTGTGATGGGGACCAAACATAGAAATTAATAAATTGACCAAACTCAGTGAAATAGAAGTTGAAACAAAACCATGATGACTTAGTAAAATCCCTTGCCACTGCACGGCAATGTGAACGGATCACCACCGCATTGATTCGAAGCTCTAATCACCTTGATAGCCAATTATGAGTTTTCAGGAAACAACAAGAACTCAAAGATAATGGCATCCAACACCAAGAACTCAAGGCACCATCACAATTTCCCATCAAGCAATCTTGTCAATTCAGAAATCACAGTGGCGATTAAGAAACTCTATGAAATAATCTGAACATAAATGCTCACCAGACCAGAGACAAATTGAGAATATGCATATTTTCTTTGTGTTCACGGTCCAGATCGCAGGGGTTGATGCCTTTCGTGCGTCTAGCCGAGAAATCTTCACGAGAGAAACGTTTTCGTGAGGAGTAGGCCTGTCTCTGCTCTCTACTCTACTCAATTAGGAGGAGGCCTGTCTTTGCTCTCTACTCTACTCATATCTGGAATGTTCCTGTATCCTCAGCATAACAGAAACCTTGAGGAGGAGGCCTTTCTCTGCTCTCTACTCTACTCAATTCTTCCGGATCATTCTTTCCCTTTTCTCTGCCGGCTTCAAATAGCCACGATGATCTCGTGTCAACTATTCTTCCGGACCATTCTTATCATATTTGTCTTTCTCATCAAAAAGCTTGTCTTTGCCAGATTCTCTGATGTGGGAAGTCATCACTTCTCGATTGTCCCATTTTTTTTTTTTAAATTCAGCATAGTCACAGCTCTCAATGAATTTTTGGGATTCTACGTCGTAGAACTCAACAGACACTCGAAGAAACTAACCCTCAAATACTCCAGAGTAGCAATCATTGTAACAGGGCAAAACTTACAGTACCAGTCACCACACGGAATGCTTGATAGAGATGCGCATTATTTATGAAATGCCCTTAGGCATCCATCACAAAGCAACAGATTGCCACCATCCCAACAAATAATGCAAAGATCATCGTTGTCGTAATTCAACAAGGATCACTCAATGGAAGACGTCTCGAATCTTGATGAATCTTGGAACGAAGCTTTGATGGCGGCTGGTAAAATAGATGACAATTGCGGTGTAGTATGCGGAAGTTTTGTGTCTCAGCGAGAAGGGGGTTCACGGATCTTGATCTTGATAGTGAAAAAATCACAAATTTCGTTCAGATCATGTTTCTTCGTCGATGCATCTTTGTCGGCCATGGAAGCAACGGTGAGATATGCGGAATTGGAGACAATCGTAGAAGATGACTACGATCTTGAATGGGGTTCGTGTGATCTGAGCAAGAAAGGAGGCTTCATCGTAACCCGTGCCTTCACGTGATTTCTGACTTTGATTTGATTCAACCCTGTGCGTGAGTTGGCTTGTGTGAGCGTTGCATGAGGCTTCTTCAAGTTTTACACTATAATGGGCTTTTCTTGAATCAACGGGAGAAAACGTGGGCCTTTCTTGATTATATGCTTTGGAATTTCAGCATATCTTGGAATTATATGCTTTGGAATTTCAGCATATCTTGGAATTGCAGCATATCTTGAATATACGCCTGGAACGTGGGCTTCTCTGGATATGTCTTCTTGGACCTTTCAGCGTGTGTCTTTGGGCCGCCGGTGTGAAGAAAAGAAATCAACCTATTGGATCTTGAAAATCAACCTGTGCGCTTATGATACCATGTTAACTACTATGAACAGAGAGGATAATTAAGAGAAGGAAGATGGAAAATCTCACAGTATTATTAAGAAGAGAGCAATGAGGCTCTTACAAAGAATAATAGTGATACACATTGATTGAGAGATTTAGCTAGGCTAGGACCTCTTTATATAGATTAGGACCCCTAACTAACTCACCAACTAACTCTCTAACTACTCATTTAATCCCTTATATTCTAACAATCTCAATGTTACTTAATTTGTAATATCGTGATCATCACCCTTTAATGAGCAATATGATATATTATTACCTTTCAAAGACTTGATTATTTGACCAGTGCATGATCGTTGATTCTCCATAATATTATCTCCTTATAATTTCAAACATCTGTTGGTTGTTTCTTTTTTACCACTATATCTGCAGGTTGTTTGATGAACAGAATTTGAAGTATAAAAAGTGATCAAATGAAAACAACAATAAAAGCGCAGTAAACAATGCATAATTTATACATTGAGATTATATATTGGGAAGGAAGGTAAGAAAGTGTGATTAGTTTTGATACCGCTAGCTACGATACTATCGAGGACAGGTCTTTAGTTTTGAGGCGTTGAAATGTTGGATTTAGCAGTGAGGGAGAATGAACAAGTCTGGGCGCAATGGATGGAAAGCCATGTGATGGGAACACGTGAAACATGTCAAATTCGTCTTATTCTCTGCCCGATTGACGAGGGTAATGAAACAGCTGACAAAGAAATGAGTGAATGAAATTAAGGGTCAACACTGAAATAATTAGACCAAGGAAATCAAACAAACAAAGGACGCAACTGCACATGTATCAGCTCATCAGGGATCATCTTTTGCTTCATTCCAGTGTTGAGGCAATTGTGATGACATATTGCGGGCTATATCAATATGTAATATCAATACAAACAAGGCCCCGATGCATGATTTCATGAAGCACGTCAAACTTTTTATTCCAAACTAAACGAATATAATAATGAGGGGGTATTTTCTATGACTGCATGTGTCCTCGCTTCGATCGCCCAGCTGTAGCTTGGGTATCAAATTTTGGTTTATAGTCGTCTCTTGGAAAATTCCTATCAGATTTTGATTGAACCCAAGATGTCAAGAACTTTGTTTGCGTGTTACTATGGTGGCTACTATGTAATCTTTACTGATTCCCATAAGAATGCTGATTTTCTATACAATGTCGGCTGCTATATCATGGGAATATTTCTACTACTTTTGCAATATCATGATGATTTACTTATTGAAAAAGACTCCGTCAAACTTCTAGTGTTCTTAAAAACATTTTTCATTTACTATTCAGGTGACAAACACCACAGGAAAATTCATCTCTGAGATCAAGTTCAGCTATATTATACAAGAGTTCCAAATGAAGTCATTGTAGAGACTGGCAATATCCTCAGCAAAACGGACAGTTGAGTTCGTTTTGCATGTTTTCGTCATCTGCGCTTAACTTCTGACATCTGCATTGTATTTGACAATATCCTTTCGAGCATTAACCTCGCCATTTTTAGTTCCTATGATCTATTTTCCTTAATTATTTTTTATTATTTCTTGCGTGATTCATTGTTTAACTGACATCGTGCGTTTTTCTTTTTCGGCTCAATTTTGCCCTCCTCGCACTGATTCTAAGTAGAAAAGAAGAAATTTTCTAATAAAAGAAGAAAGCAGAGAAAGAGGACGGTGGAAAATGAAGTTGCGAATTACAGTCATCTTCTTTGTTTTTTAAAAAAAAGTTGTACTACTCTATGATAATTCTGGAGTTACAACGTAAAGTTTTATTTTTTGAGTTTTACCCAAAGTTCTGAAGGTGTTTTCTTCCAATATATGCACACCCATGATTTTTAAAGCGCTGAAATATTACCAGTTCAAAAGAATGAATGATAGAAACACAAAATTTCGTCTCGAGTCAAACACATCTTCAAAATTGATGACACAACACCGTGAACGACGGCGGAGATTTGTCTAGACACAAGTACACAGCTAATAATCCATTCCATCCACACCAAAAAAAAAAAAAAAAAAGATCTATTCCAGCTTTTGAAAAGTCAGGACTCAGGACGCCTCACCAGAAACAGCTCACTGAGAACGAAATTTACAACTTAACCACAAAATTCAGCAGAAAAACGAAAAAGGACCTCCGGAGAAAACAACTTCAAAAATCAGTGTTGAGGCCCTTTTATGAGTATCCACGTTAATAGATAGTAGATAGTTGCTGTACAGGAGAACCTCCTCTAAAATATAGCGTCCAAATATTGATTACAACATTTCCTGTTGAACTCTAACAAGCTTCCATAACTGCGATCAGCTATCCCAACAAATAGAGCCCCCGTGTCTGGGCTAAAGGAAATACCAGCGATCTCACCAAATAAATCAATTTCTTGTCCTTGCTCATAATCACTGTGAGAGTCAAAAATATGGACGAAATCTGCAGGCTCAGCCATAGCCAGAAACCGTCCATCTGAAGTGAACCTTAGAGCTCTTACTGCTCCCATTCTTCCCTTGAGTACAGCAAGGGAGCGTGAAAGATTTCTAATGTCCCACAACCTACATGTTGTGTCCTGATTCCCAGTAGCCAATATTCGACCATCTGGGTGCCATGCTGAGGCAAAACCATAGTCCAAGTGTCCTTTCAGGCTCCCAGTAACCTGAATGATGCCACGTGAAAAATCAGAAATCGTGAAATAAGCAAAGCTGCAAAGGGCTGCTCATTTACAAACTAATGCAACTATGAACTTGCCTTTCCGGTGTTAGCCTCAGTTATCAAACCCTCGGTACTATCCCCAAGAACAGCGAACAACTTCCCATCGGGACTAACGGAAATATTCTGCAAGGTCCAAAAAGCAGACACAATTGTAATGGTTATTTGAGAAAGTGGCCAAGATCCCCAGAGTAAAAGGCGTTTTTAGTGGACGACACTCACGTTAACAGACCAGTCATATTTGAAGCAACCAAGAGAAGCAAAATTATCAGCATCGAAAACCCGAACCTGGGCGTCATTATTTGCCATCATGACCCTCAAAGAACCACTGCAGAGACAAGGATTAGTGATGAGCCAAACGAAGCCAAAGAATTACAAGCGAAGTTTTCTTTTTTCCCTTTCCTTGAAGAAGTTACTGACCTCGGATTACGGTAAACATCCACAGCATTCGTTATACCATTATCATCGGTAGTTATTTTACTACAGAAAGCAACTCCAGGTTGATTCAGATTCTGTCCACAAAGATTTCAAACCCGTCAAAACGGAAGGTCTTAAGATAACTAGTCATTTGTTGATTGAAATCATCGATGATTTTCTACCTTGCAAATAAGCTCACCCTGGAAACCACCCGCTACCATTAAATTTTCCTTGACAGCCATGGTGCTTATTTGTACTCTGGAGATAGGTTGAGCAAAAAACCCAGGGTGGTTCTGCAAAAAGAACAGAGAAATTTAAAACAATAGGATCAGATAAAGTTCAGTACATAAACTATACCAGGTCTGGTCAACTATCTGTATACGTACAACAGTTGGAACAATGGGTTTAAGTCCATTCAGTACTTCTTTACTCTTCCGAAGTAAAGACGACCAATGCATCACAGAGTAGTTTTGCATAAGGTATACATCATGCTTCGATGTTGCCCATAACAAATTCCTCAGCTGCAACAGGGAACAAACATTTTCGTAACATCAATATCAACGCCCAGGTGGCATAAAAAACATTTTATAAAGATAAAAAAAACCTTCAGCTAAAATAATAATAATGGAAAGCACACATTCGGGCAACAACTGTTAGATTAGATGTAAACTGCTCATAGCAACGACAATCTAAATAGTCCACAGTATACTAGAAAACCAGTAAATTCCACACCAGTGTAGGTAGCTGGTGTAATTAAAATTTCTCTGTCCTTCCTTTATTTCAAAAGAGGTAAGAATTGAAGCAAATTGAAATCTTAAACAAAGATGTAGAAAGCGTTGAGTGGTTGCTGATCAAGATTATTGACCTTCATTTGTAAAGAAAGGAGAAAGGGAAAGACAAACAGAAAAGCGAATGGCAACATAAAAAAGTGAAGACACTTGGATGTTGATTCAAATAGAGTCATCCAGCATCATGTAAATCGACAATCACCAATAAATGGAGAGTTTGAAAGCTGCGAAAAGAAGGTCGGCTAGTTGTAAATACAAAAGCATTGAAGAAAACCCAAAGTTTGCATCTCAACTTCATTCAACAAATAATGCTATAATAGAGTCAAATGACCAACGACTGTAACCATTCTTTGGCAATTTTTCAAGCATAATAAAGAACTACATCAAAATAATGAGATCGGCAGACAAAAAAACTGGAATAGAAGTGATCACCATATAGATGAATGCAAAAAGAAATAATTTATAATGGTAACCAGGCAACAGATAACTAGAGAATGAAATGAACTTAAAATAACACAAACTGAATGTCAGTAAAAGGCGTACTGATGGACTAAAAGATTCTGTAAGTGCGCAGTTCACCATGAAGGGATGAGACCCAGTTGATTAGGATAAATTGATATTAATTAAAGATATTGTTACAACCCTCTTAAATGTGGTCAGATATTATCCTATCATACCATAAAAAAAAGGTCCTGCCAAGCCGCTCACTTTCCACCTGCTTTAAAAGCTGACATAAAGAGAGTAATAGCAAGCCTAAATGCACAAAGAGGTTAAATCACTTAATTATGTTACAACACAAATACAGTTATAGCTTAAATGCAAAAACAACGTGCTCAAATATAAATGAATCACAAAAGTGAATGAATACAAAAAATGAATGAGTCCATCATGATGCATAAAATTACAGATATGGCGATGGGAAGCATCCATGAAATCCAAAATTATACAGTGCAGTAAGCAGTATTCAATAAGGACGCCAGAGCTTAAATTTATCGACTACATGTGTCCATGGAGGTTTGAAAAAACACGAGCTATTCTTTAGACGTAAACAGAGAATCAAATAATCAACATTTATCTCCTATTGGAAGAACTGATACACTATCTACTACTCCCTCGCGTTAACTTTTTTTTAAGAGATTATGCAAAACTACATAAGTTACTTAATTATATTACTTAATTATATTATATATTATGTATCCTTAGATTATATATAAAAAGAACAAAATAGTTTGGAGAAAAAAATGATAAATTTAGCTTTTTTTAAAAAAAAGTCAGCTCTCTAGAGGGAGTACTGCAAGAGTTGGGTAGGTCAACTGTTCATACAGAAGGAAACTGCTAAGATTCTGGTTAGAAACTAATTAGGCAGTTATTTTCATCGGTGATCAAGTTAAAAGACTGGATGGTTCGCAGCTAAAAAGCTTCAGGTCCAAAGAGATGTAGGCAGTTGGTTGTTTGTGCATCAATAGGTCCCTGATCTAACAAACGCCAACCAATACCCTTTGACGAAACCATATCCTTAAATTGACTTGAAACCATCTTGTCCGTTCAAAAAAGCATCTGACATGTATTGGAATAATACTTTTGAAAGATTAATGAATTTTTTTAGAAAATTAGTAATGAATAGAACGCAGAAAGGGCGTGCAACTAAAAAATTAATCCTCCTTGTCATCTGAGAAAGATTTTCAGAAGACCGTTAGGCGACTTAAATTCAGTCTGAGAGCCTGAAATATGAAAAATCGGACTTACTTGCTCAGGAATCAAAGGCAAAAATTTACATAGAATCTTTTTTTCTTGATATTCTGGGTGTTGTTGATGTAAACTGGAAAGCAGGAGTGAACTATGAAAAATTCAGAACAAGGCTACAAAAACCTCTTTTATATTGTAAGAACAAGGTTTTGTAGTGGCCTCGGGAGGAAGTAAACTAGACTCTAAGTTAACAAACTTTATTTGGACGGAATTTTCAAATTGTAACATTCCAGAGTCATTTGATTTAGATTCTCTTAAAGAGAAGATTTTTTCTTGGCGGTTTCAAACTATTGGTCACAGACAGAGATCAATCAGAAGTGATGCCAAAGACTGGGTCCTGCAAAAAATATAAGACCAGATTTATTTTGCATAACCAAATTGTCATGGTCTGACATCATATTTGGCCAGATTCGCAGCTTGAAAACAAAAATTCATTAAGTACGCAAGATATAACCCCGTCAAGTTTATGCCATTAGGCTGTAGAATGAAATCTTTGGCTTTAGTGAAACAAATGATCAAATGGACAAAAGAAAACACTTGTCAAATGGTTCGTAGAGGAGAAGAAAGTTTACCTGAAAATGCACTATTGTTGATTTGACGATCCTTGTATTGAACTGGAAGTCATAGAAGGAATTTCCTTTCCTCACTTCAAGGCACTCCTGATAGGTAAAAGGCTTTGATAAGCAAAAGGTTTAGATATGTGCCAGCTAAGGCAAAGGCACTGCCAGTAAAGAGAAAAACTGATCCGCCGGATTCGCAGGAATTTCTTATATTCCTGTCGCCCGGGAAAAGAGATTGTTTAAGTAACAAGCAACGTAAAAACTAACCTTGTCAAGATCATCCCGAGAGCGAGAGAGATTCTCATAGTTCTTGTACTGCTTTAGTCGAGTCTCACGGTATTTGTCCCTGGTATAATTAAGCCTCTCCCAAGGAATTCCCTGAATATCTTTCCCATTCCTGGCTTCCAGAGCAGAAGTATCAGTCTTCGATTGACTCTGTTACATTACCAGGCCCATTACAGAAAAATATATGGATGAAACGCACGATGTCCAAGTTAAAGCCGATAATTAAACAGCATTTATACCATTTCAAAATCATCTTCGTAGTCGGAGTCCGGAGAATGAGAGACAGTGCTGCTGTGAGAGCGATTGTCGGCGAAAGTGTCATCGTCCTCAAAATCGGGGACGTCGTAATAGTCGTCGTCAACGAAGTTAAGATCGTCGTTGTTAAAAAGCTCCATAAGGATGCGATTGAAAAGGGAGAAGGAACAGCAGAGGAGTTAAACAGAGGGTGAATGGGCCTCAAGATTTGTGATAGAGAGAGCAAAAGCACAGAAGGGAGAGGGATGAAGAAACGGAAGCGGCCTCAGAATACTGGAAGAACAGTGAAGCTAAATGGTTGAGAAGAAGAGAATGCTTAGTGAAGAGAAAGGCTAGCAAAGCGGTGGAGGAGGCGATGGTTATATAGACAAACGGCCCAGTGAGTTGACGGAGGTTCTGGGGCGAAGTTGGGAATGGAGGGAAATTAGGAGGTGGGACCCCGCCAACAATAATAAATAGAAATGAAATCCGTGTGCGACGCTGTGGTCTGTGGGATCCACTCAACCGCCTCTTCGCTTACTTGATCCTCACAATGAGCATTAAATTTTTAATTTGTGTAGTGAAAGTTTTTTTTTTCTTGACCTTGACTTCTCTTCCTTGTTTCTAGGTTATCAGGGTTTTGGGGATGCAGGCAATTTTTAGGAAATAAACCATTTTTCCGAAGATTAAATATAGAATATGGTTTGTAATACAATTAGTTTGTAGTATAATATGTCATATACTGAAGATCGGATATGGTATTAAATACTTCTTTAATCCTATATATTATTATAAGGTAAAGAGAGAAGCTTTTTCCCCTTATATATAAGGCACTTTATTAACATTTAAGGTGAATGAAGAATTTAATCAATCACTTATTATTGTATTAATTTTGTTTTCATTTTATATTATATATATTAAATAGGCATAGGGTTAAAAAATGGTTGAATTTTGTAGTGAATGATTGTGATAGACAACAGAGTTAATAAGATATAATGTTTTTCTTCATTTGTATGAAAAATATTGAAAATACCTTATAAATAAAATCATAGGAATATATTATAAAAATTTGAATTAAGTGAGTCGGAAGGAATTAAAATCAGATGACGGCTAAAATTAAAATTAAGCGACGTGGTGTGTTGTAATTGGAAAGATGACATATGAATGGGTAGTTTGAGGGTATCTAAAGAATTTGTCATAAAAATGTATGAGAAAACGGAAGGACTGCAACAGAAAATTCGATGAGGACGGAGTTATTATTATTTTTTTTTTTTTTTTTTTTTTGCTAAAATGAGGACGGAGTTCATGCTGGAGCAGTGAAGATGTAACAAGGCAATTAGGCGGAGATTAAGAAACTGATTGTTAATGGCCCAAAAAATAGTGGACGGTTGATTGTTGTGGGGGGCAAAAGGGGAAGAAACTGATGAGGGTATGGGATTGTGTGGGCTGTGGAGACAGGTGGCGGAGAGGAGACGGGAGTACAGGTGGTTGGGTCGAGGCCTCACCACGTGGCTTGTTGGGCCAATGGAATGGAAATATGGAATCCCCCTCTCCTCGAATTTCCCGATGTTTAACACCGTTATCTCCCCGTTTGGTTGGTTTGCTGCTCCCCTGTCACCCTGACTCCGGTTTTGTATTCCGTAATCGCCTTTCGCCTCCTTTTTATTTTTTTGACCTGACTTTGGCTCCTTTTTTGTCCACCCCTTCTCTCAATTTTGCCCCTTCACATTGGACTCCGCTCAATTAGATTTAGGGGATAAAAGTCTTATTTATTTTGAAAGTTTTTGCTAAGAAAGATTTAAGACTCGAAAGTTTTGGAAGAAAATTACCTCAGAAATTTAAAAACATAACAATCTTGCCTTTTCTGGACCGTTAAATTGTTGCCCAAATTTGTAAATTCCTAAAGCGCAAAATTGCTTAAAAAAATTTCGAAACAAAATTGCTCCATTTTCTTAACTTTCAGAGTAATTTTACTCCAAAAAAAACTTTCAAATCGAGTCTTTCTTAAGCGAAAACTTACGGAAAGCAAATAAGACCTCTGTCCCTTAGATTTAAACCTTCGCTTCAGCCTTTTATTACGGTTGTGAAAACAATAGTTTGCAAGTTCTTACAACTTAAATTGGTGGCATCATCTACTCCTTCTGCCTTGAATTAGAAGATAATGCAAATAATCAAAATAATATTTTTTTAAGACACTTTAAGGGGCAGACACCAGATTAGCCTTTCATTTAATTGGAAGCTTTCACACGACAAAGTCATTGGCAGTAAAATAATATCCTACAAACACCATAGCATACAAGTATTATAAATTATGAATAATTTGTATTTAGTATTGGTACGTAGTTCACAAAAATCTCTCCATTTGCCTCGCGACTCATTATTGAATATATATATTTGTGATCTTTGGATTATCAAGATCACTGTCTCTACCCTCGAATATGATATGAATTAAAGAAATGCGTGATTGAGCAACTAAACTAACCTCCAAATATAATATATTTGATCGTGAAAAGTCTCCGTGAATTTTAATTAAATGGCGGGGTCCCCAAAGAAAAATTATGTTGTTTTTTAATCACGCCTTTCTCCAGAGACTTCTACCCAACATATGTTAATAATCAAAACAGCCCAAGGGAACCAAAAGAGTAGGTTTGGTTATAGTCCACTTCTCATATCATCCTCTTCTTCATCTCAGTTATTGAATTGAAATCTCAATAGTTTAGATGTAATGATTTATAAAAATATTATTAAAATATTTAAAAATAATATTTTTATAAATCATTATATCTCGAATCAAGTTAAGATTCAATCCGATAGCGATATGAAGAAGAGGATAAAGTAGAAGTAGACCATGGCCAAACTCAAAAGAGCAGGACTTGAGGTGATACGTGGGTAATCTTGTTGTATAAACACCAATAGTGAAATGGGAATATGGGATGTGAATAAATGTTCAAGATTTCAATTATATTAAGAGAAACAAATCTTGAATTATAACAGGCATGCATATCTGCAATAAATTATAGGCACGCCAGAATAATATTAACTAATATACGAATGAATGAATTAGGTGGTTATATCCAAATGAAGCCCACGTCATCAATTAAATTAAAGACGTTAATATAAGTCTTAGCAACAAAGGCATGAAGCATTGGACTTGGATTCTATTGCGTCCGAAAGCACCCACAAAACAAAAAGACGTGGAGTTACACATGTACCCTTTCTCGTCCCGAGGGTTTCCATGAATTTCAAAAATGGTGAACGCCCAGGGGACCCACCGTCATAACTATAAAAGTTGAGATTGAACAACAAAAAGATGAAGGGAAATTAAAGTAGTTTATCTGTTTATGACTGTGGGAGTTTTTTATCCAACTTTTAGTTAAGCTAAGATTAAGGATATGAGGATAAGGGAGTTTTGATGATAAGCTTGCAGGCCGCGCCTGACCTAAATGCGTTTCTATTGGTGCCTTTTTCCCTGTGATCCACGACATCACCCTTCACTTAATTTGAAATTACGTGCCCTCATTATCCTCATTGTTTTCAGCAAGCTAAGTGTCTGAAATGAGTTGATATCAATCTGAAACAACACTTGATATAATCAAGCACTAACACCATGTTTGGTATGAGGGGAGGGAGGAGAGATAAATTTGTTTTCTCATTTTTACTAAATAGCCCATAAAAAATTTTCAGTATTTTAAAAATATACTCTAAATAAAAATATATATTCTTTTTATTAATAATAATTTAGTTAATGTCCTCACTAGGAGCTCTTTCACTTTCATCCCTTCACCTCAAGTCAAACAGGCCAAAAACTAGTCCTTGTTACTCTTCCACAGGAAATGAGAATATATACATATTTTCCAAATACAGCGCTTCGTATTTTGTCATCCTCTCGTTGGTGGTCATGGGGAAAAAACAACGGATCAACTTTGATTCAAGATCTATCCAAACCGTTTGAAGTGTCAATTTTTTTTTTTTTTTGGTCAAAGGATACTTCTATTAATACTGTAAGAACATTACAAACAAAGCGAGAATACACACAAGTAAAAGCAGAATACATCAAGGAAGGAAATCCACAAAGATTAACTAACATCAACTAAAACACAAGTTCACCGAATTACAAAAACAAAAGAATACACCCAAATAAAAACAAACTAAAAACAATCACCCCTCAATGGATGATTGGGGAGAGGGGCATCATGAGGAACAACATTCATCTTACGAGAGTCCAAGGCTAGAAGAGACAACAGAAGGTGTTGGTTGGAAACCCATCCAATCGTCAAGAGCACACCCTTTATAAGCATCTCATGATGGTCGTGACACGTTACCCGGGGTAAAGGACAAAGAGAACCCAACCTTGGTACCCAAGCAGACAAATAATATCAAAAATAATACTCCTACTCCTCCAATCAATCATATCCAGGAGCTTTAACATCAACACATTCAAGAAGAGAGAGACAATCAGTTTCAAAAACAACATTATCATGACTGAGATCAACAACGAGCATCAATGCCCTCTTAAGAGCTAAAGCTTCAGTCATGAAAGCAGAGATGGATTTCAACTTATCCACGAAACCCCATTTGAAATCACCAAAATGATCCCTACGAGATAACACCAATATAGCGCCAATCTTATTAGTAAAGACCCCATCACAATTATATTTGAGCTTGCCGTAGATGAAGGGGACCGAGACAACTAGATGAGCGGGAGTAACCCTTTGGACCTCGGTTGTTGTGCTTTTTATCGCAATTCATCTAGAAGTCAAAATTGTTTTTCCTCGCACATTCAATGACATCAATAGGGTTTGAAGTGTCATCAAGGACAGATACAGCTGCCCTTCTTTTTTATAATCAGCATCTATTAATTAATATATAATATAAAAATCTATAATGAATCATGCATATTAGTTATCTGCAAGAGGCTATACCGTTATAGACAATATAAAGTGGGTCATAAATAATGAAATTTTGGTAATATCTCCTCCATTACCGGACAGGAGGAATCATTGAATAAAATGAAGAAAGTTCAACTTCGAGGCACGTACTCAGTTACTACTTTTGTAAATATTTTTGTAGTATAATTTACATTCTGAAAAGAATTTTATAATTGTGGGAGAAAATATTTGTGCAAGGCTTGTTGGTGGTGATTTTCATTGAGTGCTACATATGTTTCACAAGCAACGACGGAGAAGAGGCAATAGCCCCCCCCCCAAAAAAATTGTTCAGATTTCTTTTATTTTTTTAATATACTATTATAAATCTAAATATTTTAAAAATGTTATATAATCATAAAATTTTTTAATTAGTTAACGAATATACATTGTTAGCCCCTAAATATTTATCCTAAGATCTGCCACTGTTCACAAACATGCAGAGGTTATAGAGAAACGGTGTAGTATACCATATTTGTCATGAGAATGTTTTGAAAGTTGATGGATTAAAAAGGGATCCTATATCTATATGTAACAGCGCGCACGTTCATATAATTTAGTTAGATTTGTAAAACTTATATTTGGAATAATGATGAAACAGAGTTAACGGAAGAAACTGGATGCGTATGAGTTAAGCAAAAGGAAGGGAATGAAGGTGTCAAGATCATCGGAGGTAAGGCCAAAGAAGAATGGACGTGTCCTTCAATGAATTAGGCGCTGTTTTCGTTTTTCCAGTGAAAGGTGCAATACAACGACAAATGCCTCTTTAATTCAGCTCACACCTCATTTCATCACTCTCTTTTATCCCTTTCCACGTTACCCCTTCCTGCACGTACATGACATGCTTCATCCTCGGGGAAAATTGGACGCGATTAAATTCACTCCATTTCACACTAACCTTGACTCATTTGAGAAAATTGGGTCGAGTTTCTCTCATTATATTTTTCTCATCACCCTTCATATTCTTTAGATCATATCCGTCTAATTAATACAATATTATTTTAATTTTTCTTTCATTTTTTTAATCAACAGCTTAAATAGACTGATAAAAAAAAATAGTAAAAAGAAAAGATAAAAAGAGAATCTCCTTCCCATGGGTGTGGCCGGCCTCATGGAAGGATCAAATCACACGTACGTGCCTTTTCTTTGCCCTTTCTACGTGTGTACGGGGGTGCCACGAGTCACTCAAAGCTCACATCTTACCGACAGATCCACATAACAGATTGACTGGGATCTAGAGCAGTGTTGGATGGATAAATTAGATTTATTTATCTACTTAGCATGACTAATTAAAAACCATTACTTGCTGCAATTAAACATCACATTTTTTAGTAACCGACATACAGGGATTCCCAACTGACGATTTGAAAATTATAGGCAATTGGATAAGGTCATTTTAATTGGATGCAACATTACCCGCCCCCTTCAGACACGGGTTGCGTTGTTGAGAAGATAATCTTAAATATTAGTGATGACGAGGTGTAGTTTTGAATTTTTAGCATGTTAGCTATGACCGTTTGTTTTATGACACATTCCGACTAATAGTCTCTCCGGTCAATTTAACTACCGTCTCTTATTAATATTTGAGGTGACATTCATCCAAGTTAACATCAATAGGTCCAGCATTAGGACCAGCAGGTGCCCCGGGGAAAGAGCGAATGGTCATGGTTCAGACTGCTTATTGGCCCATGACTTCATACAGGCCAATAACATTTGGGTTAGAAGCCCATTCTTTTCCTTTGTCTTTCGGCCTTTTGGGGCCTGCAAATGGAATTGCCACCTGTTAGTAATAATAATATATATATATATATTTCTATCAAAAAAAGTAATATATATATATATATATTTATTTATTTATTTATTGATAAATCAAACTCGTACGTAACCTCCTAAACTTTATGTCAATATCGTCATTTAAGTATAAGCGGTGTCTTCCTCAATCTATTTTACATTATTTCCTCTCTTCTTAATATCAGACTCTCAGGCCCAAGTTGAATTAGCTTTTTTAAAAAAGCTAAAGAACCGAACTCTTCTTACATTTTAGTCTTATACCCTTGTGATTAATAATATAAAATATATTTATCTAATTTAATTCGATTAACAAAATTAGTTAAGTTGGTTAATATAACATGTATATTTTCTAAAACATTATAGTCATCTTTCTTAATCCTCTCATTAATTATCTTCCTTGACTATTGTTTCATAAAGGTAAATTAGGGGGAAAAAATATAAATATGAAAATTATTTTATATTTAGAAACAAGATGAAATTACACGCAGGTCCTAAGGAAGGGAATTAATCACAATAAAGTCCTTGAAATCATAAAATTACGAGAAGTCCCTAGGGACTTCATTGTAATTATTTGTGAATGTCAAATTACTATTTTGGACTTTTATGTAATTATTTTCATCTTTCACTTCCGAAGCTATGTACAACAACGAATGCTAAATTAACAACATAAAATGCATATATTAACAACAACTTTTGAAAAATCTGGATTTTTTCATCTCTCACTTCCGAAGCTATTTACAACAACAAATGTTAAATTAACAACATAAAATGCATATATTAACAACAACTTTTGAAAACCCTGGATTTTTTCATCTCTCACTTCCGAAGCTATTTACAACAACAAATGTTATATTAACAACATAAAATGCATATATTAACAACAACTTTTGAAAACCTGAATTTTTTTCTTCTCTCACTTCTAGAAGCTATTTACAACATAAAAAACAAATATTTACAACAACATTTGAGATTTTGAATTTTTTCATTTCTCACGTCCGTTATAAGTTATTTACAACAATAAATGTTATATTTACAACAAAAAAAAAAAAAAAAAAAAAAAAAAAAAAAAAAAAGAATATATTTACGACATTTTCTGAGAATTTTAACAGATGAACCAAATTGTAGTTTCAATCATTCCACCTTTCAACCAACTTGTTCAACGATTTTGTAGATGAACCAAATGTACCTCTTGCGGATTCAGCCAAGTCTCTCATCTTCGAGCTTCTTTCCCTCATCTCCTTTCCTTTCTCCGATTCCAACAGTTATCTCACCTTCTTCTCCAATTCATCACCTTCCACAAACCCATCTTCGGCCCTGTGTTCCAAGCCTATCACTAGAGCTCGTGGTATGTAGTGCTGATCATCAGCTTGATAGAAAAAAAAATATGTTTCTGATCACCTCCCTGCAGAATAATTTAGATTTCCATTTATTATAATATTACAACAAGCAAGAATTTTGTGACTACCCTGATTCCTAACTCCTAAGATGTCAACTGATCTTTCTTTTTGTCACTGTAAAATCCATTCATTTCACTTCCACCAAATGTCTTCCAGAACACTAACAGAAATGTCAGCTATCAGAAATTGTCATAGCGCCAAATTATTATATTAATTTTCATTCAGATATCACCCCTCAACTGTGCCCAGCACAGAATCATCCATTTATCTTCAAGAGAGGCTAGAAAGGGACCTGGGTGGCGAAGTCTTCGAGGATGCCTTCTTTACTGATGCCACGCTCGAGGCAGAGCTGCTTCCAGAACTCCATGCCGATCTAGTTCCCACATTGTCCAACCTGAAGCGTGATGATCTCTCTCGGCATATTGTATTTGTAGTTATTTGTGAAGTTTCTGATTGTTTCACGGGATATTAGGGTTCGGATCCGGCGAGAATTCAAGCGAACTCTCTCTGGCATGGCGGCAGTGAGAGTGTCGGAGTGATAGCGAAAATTAGTGAGAAAATGTGGGAAAAGGGATCTCCAGTGACATTGCCGTTGTTTTTTTTGCCGGCAAAATTTTTTTGGGGGGAAACGAATGAGAATTTTTCCCCCGGGTAGAAGCATAATGGGATTGGAGAGAGAGAAGAGAGAGAAGAAATGAGAAGGAATGTCAAAATGATAATTTTACATTCACAAATAATTACAACTGCGCCTCTTGGGACTTGCTTGGAACGGTGTAATTTCGTGATTTCAATGACTTTATTGTGATTAATTTCCTTCCTTGGGACCTAAAAGCGTAATTTTCCTTAAAATTATCTTATATTAAGATCAGAAGGAGTACAATATAAAATCCCTTAAAAAAAAATCTAAAGCAAACACACTATACGTTCCTGCTGGTTTAAGTATGAACTCTCACTCTCAAGCCTTGTGCTCTTTACGATTTTGTCCAGTTAAAAAACAAAACCGAGCACGCATCGTTCTTTTTGGGGGAATCATTTATTGGATTTCTTCCCTTTCAGTCGATCTGTCCCATCCTTGTTTTTCTACTGACCCTTTCTTTTGTTTTTACCATGTTGCTTTTCAGGGTCTTTTTTGGAAAAGTGTGTTGCATTAAGAGTTATTCCACACTGGTATATTTACTTGGCAATTAATGCTTATCTGTATTAACCCACATGAATACTATGTGCACAAACCTGATCTTCCTGGAAGTAAGTCAAATTAAATTTAATGAACCTTTCTGCTTTAATGGGTTCAATTTCGAGAATGACCGAATATTTGTTACAAAGGGAAGGTGGGGTCATAGTTCTGTTCCAATATGCCACCATCTCTGAGCGGCATTATCCCATCAACATTGTTGATAACAATCTGAATCAAGCTTAAGTATGTTTGGTTTTGTTTGCAAATCAGGAAAATGGATAAAGCATGCTACAACAAATGGCAAGGACTAAATTAATGGCTTACTCTCAGTGCCCTTTATTTCTTTTGAGGTGGGGCCGGGGGTGTTTAAACATGAAATTTCAACTGGTTTGATAAATGAGGGAGGAGGTTTGCTCATTTACTCCATAATAAATAATAAATAAAAGAAAGGCACCATTCACATTTAACTTGTAATTTCTTGCAATTGTTTTCACCAAATTTTTTTAAAAAAGGTAAACTGGGAAAAAAAAATAGGTTTTGAAAAAGTAAACAAACGAAAAATACACATGGCATAGTTTTCTTGTAAACCACCAAAGCTCCATTATAAGGGCCCGTTTTACGGGGAAAATTTAAGGAGGAAAGGAAGATAGAGGAAGGAAAGGAAGGGAAGGGAAGATTTTGAAAAATGAGGGAAGATGAGTTGTTTGGTAGGAAGAAAATGAAGGAGTGGTAGTTGGTAAAGAATCAAGAAATGTCTATTTTACCCTCAAAAGTAATTAATTCAAAATTAAAAAGAAAAATAATTTTTTTGCTAAAATATATTTTTAATAAATATATTAATTCAAAATAATTTTTTTTTTTGCTAAACTATATTTTTAATAAATATATATCAAAGTTTGAACTTACGTAAAAAAATTTCCCACCAAGTTCGAACGTTCCTGCCATGTTCGAACGTCCCGCCATATTTGAATTTGAGGGGTAAATTTGTCAAAAGTGTGAACAGTGACGTGGGAAAGGTGGAATCCTTCCAAATTTGGAGGGATTTGATCTTCCCACATATGAGGGAAGATTGGTGGGCGGGGTGGGGGCCTGGGAAGATAGGTTTCGATAAGATTGGTCCAAAATGCGTCTCCAAATGAGGGAACTCTCTAATTTTCTTTTCCTTTCCCACGGATTACGTGTACCAAACGGGCCCTAAGTAGGGGTGAGTATGGGCATAGTTGGATAGGGTGAGACCCCTCCCGATACCCTACTTGAAATATCATTGGGCAGTAAAATGTATTCTGGTGTTTGACCCTACCCGATAGAAGGGCTTCCCTGTCCAAATGGTGATACCCTACTATGCCCTATGTGGAAAAAACAGTTTTAATACCTGATAAACAATATTGTAAATTTCAAATGCAATCCAAATTATATACTTTAAAATATTCCATAATAAGTCTACAACTTGAGTTTTGAAATTAAAACAACTATCATTTGTTTTAACAAATAATCAAATACACATACGTGAAAAATTAAATAATATCGTAGTCCATTAAATATAAGGCATCATTAGTAATATGATGGTCTGATGGACAAATACTCAATGGATATATTAGAGTATTAGTAAATATATAATATAAGTATATTAACTATTATATAAAAAATATAATAACATATATATATATATATATATATATGGGGTTATGATTTATCCTGTGACAGCATACAAGCTCTGGTCCAGTGAAGCATATACGACGCCGTTTTACACTTTCCTATGCAGGAACTATATTTGCGGCTTCCACGAACGGAGAAAGAGACAGTGTCTTTTGCTTGCGGCACCACATTGCTACAAGATTCTGCAATGCACGGTTTGGAATGAGGTCTATGTGGGCCAGAGTTTGACCAGTCTTGGGACACGTGTTATGCCCCAATTCGAACCATAGTTGGATGGACTCACAATCCTCTGTCTGTCGTCCTATTGCCATGACAACAGGATCGCGCATTAGGTCGAGAGTGATCGGGCACCTTAAATCATCTGGGACAGCAATCTCCGACGGCTGTTTCCGCCGCTTTGCATCATCATCAGAGGAGGAAGAAGAAGAAGACGTCGTGGAAGCTTTGAATAGAACGCATTTCATCAGTTACAAAAGCCTCGAGAGGTTGGAAATTCGAGATTCTTCGAGTTGCAAACAAAGCTCTCATCCTCCAATGTCGATTCTGAATTTTCTCCTCTAAACTTTCAAACTTCGCTCGCAACTCGAAGAATCTCGAATTTCCAACCTCTCGAAGATGTCGGCAAGCTTCAAATGATCAGGGACGATCTCTCACTTAATACGATCAAGCATTGTGACAAACACATGCTTGAGCTCGTTGTCCTTGAGATAGCAAAGTGTAAAACGGCGTCGTATATGCTTCACTGGACCAGAGCTTATATCCTGTCACAGGATAAATCATAACCCCTATATATATATATTTATCGGGCAGGGTCAAATGGGCAAGGCGGCCTACCCGATGCCCGGCCCTTCTCACAAAAATATCCGCCTGATTGTGCCCAATTTTTTCTAGACTTCCTTTTTTGTGGGCGGGCATCGCAATTTTTTGCCAGTCGTACCGAGCCCCTGGGCTTCATGCATACCTCTAATTATATGTTCTCCAATAATTTAGAAGTAAGTATGGGAAAATAGGCTGTAATTATATATTATATGTATATTTTAAAAATCAATTGAAATTTTTTAATTCACTGTCGATCCTTGCAGCGTAAAGAGTTCATCTTAACAAAGAGCACTTTTGAGTATTTAGGATTGAGCTTGTTGTCACGCACTACAGGGAACGTAAGATATTTTGTGCTCAAGACACTCTTAGGGAGGTTTCTAGAGAATTCCACATTGTTGTAGATTCTTGTACATAGAAGTAGAATCGTGTGGAGAATTCTAGAGACTCCTTTGTAAATGTAAATATCTAGATATTTTTAGGGAAGGTTCTGGAGAACAATTCTCCACCGTTGGATGTAATCGATCTTAGCCGTTCGTTGAGGAGGTGGATGCCTATAAATAGGAGGTGCCACCCTCATTTGTAACCATTCAAAAGCAATACAAGCCATTTGCATTCCAGAGCTTCTCTCTCTAAGTGTTTACTTCTTTCTCTAAAAGTTCTCTTTGCCTTTGTGCTCTTTGCCTACTTGTGAGGGTTCGGCTAACTTAGCCAAGATCAAGGGAGTGATCAAGCTAAGGCCGGCACGGTTTTGGGTGGACTTTATCTAAGACCGTGACAACGTGGTATCAGAGCTTTGGTTCGAAGCTTTGAGCGTGGTTCGTGGGAGCATTGTGTAGGCAAGGATGTCGGGCACTACTGAGGACATTGTGATGGCTGGTGAAGAGACAGGTAGGGAGACTCAACCTCCTCACCAACCAAAGAAGGTTCGGGGCACAAGCAAGTCTCGCCAAGCCGCGGATGTTGCCACCTTGACTGTAAAGGTGGAGGCTTTGGAGGAGGCCTTGCAAGAGGTGGTAACTAGGGTGGACAAAGTGGAAGGTGACTTTGCTACTCTTGAAAGTCACACCCTAGAGCAATTGGACAATGTGAGGTCGGATCTTGATTCGCACCTCAATGTCGAGGAGGAACGAGCCGAGTCTATGAGGCGACTCGAGGCTAAGGTAATGGACGCTATTACCGCCATGCAAGATCAACTTAACTCTCTTAAGGCTTCTTTGGAGAGTCAAGTTAGAACTCCGTTGGTAGCTGGGACCAGCGGAGCAAGGGAGGTGAGGCTGGACCTCCCTAAGCCAAAGGAATTCAAAGGTGTCCGCGATGCCAAGGAGGTTGAGAACTTCTTATGGCAAATGGAGTGCTATGCTGAGAGCATGAACTTAGCCACTGACACCGACAAGGTACGCACTGCTTCCTTATTCCTTACTGATAATGTTATGTTATGGTGGCGTAGGAAGCATGCAGATATGGAAAAAGGCCTTTGCACCATTACAACATGGGAAGAATTCAAGAAAGAGTTGAAGAAGCAATTCTACCTCGAGAATGTGGTCTATGAGGCTCGAAAGAAGTTGATGGAACTCAAATACAAGACCACGATTACCAACTATGTAAGGGATTTCACTACCCTCATATTGCAAATCCCCAACTTGACCAGTGAAGAAACATTGTTCTACTTCATAGACGGTCTTCAGAACTGGGCTAAACATGAGCTTCAACGGTGTGGTGTGACGAATGTGGATGAAGCCATTGCCATTGCCGAAAGCCTTACCGAGTATCAAAGGGGAGAAAAAGGTGAGTCTTTCAAGCCTAAGTCTTCCAAACCTAATCAAGGAAAAGGTGGGGAAGATAAAGGCAAGGCGACTGCCAAGGGAGGACCTAGCAAATCCTTCCATAAGAATCAATATGAGGAGGAGAAGAAGAAGAAGAAGAACTATACAATCAATTGCTTCGTGTGCAAGGGGCCACATCGCATGAGCAATTGCCCCAAGCTCGGTACCTTGTCAGCCATTGTTGAAGGCCAAGATGTTCCCAACGAGGAAGGGCCAAGCTCTCAAATAGGGTCACTCAGACTCTTGAATGCTCTAAAGGATAAATCAGTGCAACCTGCTCCAAGAACCAACAGACTGATATACGTGGAGGCCAAACTGAACGGGAAACCCGTAAAAGTGATGATGGATACTGGGGCAACCCATAATGTCATTACTCCAGAGGAGGTTAAGCGAGTCGGCCTCTCGGTTACTCAACCACGAGGAGGATGGTTGAAGATTGTGAACGCCCCTGCCAAACCCCTTAATGGTGTAGCAAGTGGAGTGGAGCTATGCCTTGGCACGTGGAAGAGGATCGTGGATCTATCAGTAGCTCCTATGGATGATTTTGATGTGGTATTTGGGATGGAATTTTTGCGCAAAGCAAAAGCATTCCTTATGCCATGTTATGACTCTGTGTGTATCATGAAAAAGGGGCTCTCTTGCACGGTACCTGCAACAAGCGATGATCGGGTTGCTTACTTGTCAGCCATCCAGGTAGAAAAGGGAATTAAAAGAGGGGAAGTCACCTACCTTGCAGCTTTGAAGGAGGTGAACTCTAATGAAGAGGATAATGGAAGTCTTCCCCTATCATTCAGAACGTCCTCAAAGAGAACGAGGACATTATACCGCCAGAATTTTCTAAGAGGTTGCCACCTAGACGGGAGGTGGATCATAAGATCGAGTTGGAACCGAGAGCATGTCCACCCGCCATGGTACCTTATCGCATGGCACCGCTTGAGTTGGAAGAGCTAAGGAGACAATTGAAGAAGTTGCTTGATGCTAGACATATACGGCCTTCCAAAGCACCTTATAGGGCGCCTGTCTTGTTCCAACACAAGCACAATGATCATTATGACTCTGCATCGACTATCGGGCCCTTAATAAGGTAACTATTAAGAACAAGTATCCTATTCCTTTGATAGCAGACTTATTTGACAAGCTGGGCAAAGCAAAGTACTCTTCTCCAAGTTAGACTTGAGGTCGGGGTACCATCAAATTTGCATTACCAAAGGAGATGAACCCAAGACCGCTTGTGTGATGAGGTACAGGTCCTTTGAGTGGTTGGTGATGCCTTTTGGTCTAACCAACGCACCGACGGCATTTTACACATTGATGAATCAGATATTTCATCCTTTCCTTGATCGGTTTGTGGTGGTCTACTTGGATGACATAGTCATTTACAGTGACACCTTGGAGACCCATGTAGAACACTTGTGAGCCGTGTTCCAGACCTTGCGCGAGAATGGGTTATATGTTAAGAAGGAGAAATACTCTTTTGCCAAGGAGGAGATGCACTTCCTTGGACACATAATTCGCCATGGGACCCTTATGATGGATAAGGAGAAGATTCGTGCTATTGAGGAATGGGAGCCACCTACCCGAGTATCCGAGTTACAATCTTTTCGTGGGTTGGTGAATTACTATAGGCGGTTTATCAAGGGCTACTCTGCCAGGGCAGCCCCTTTGACAAACTTACTGAAGAAGAACAAGCCATGGGAATAGACAAAAGAGTGCCATGATGCCTTTGAAGACTTGAAGGCAACAGTAGTAGAGGAACCTGTATTAGCTCTCCCGGATTTTTCTAAGACCTTTGAAGTTCACACAGATGCTTCCGACTTTGCTATTAGAGGGGTACTAATGCAGGAAAGGCATCCAATAGCATTTGAGAGTCGCAAACTCAATGATGCCGAGCGGCGTTATACAGTCCAAGAGAAGGAGATGATAGCCGTAGTGCATTGCTTGCGCACTTGGAGGATTATTTGTTGGGATCCAGGTTTGTGATCAAGACGGATAATGTGGCTACGAGATACTTTCAATCTCAAAAGAAGTTGACACCTAAGCAAGCCCGTTGGCAAGACTTTCTAGCCGAGTTTGACTATGTGATGGAGTACAAACCCGGCACAACTAATGTAGTGGCGGGTGCATTGAGCTAGAAAGCAGAGTTGGCATCGATGAGTCAGGCCAAGGGCGACTTGATCACAAAAATCATTGAAGGTATGAACCATGATCCCATTGCTCGACAATTAGTAGAGATGGCCAAGGAACGGAAAACCGGCCAAGAGGTTTTGGTTGGAGGATGGCATTCTCTATACTGTTGGGACATGAGTCTTTGTTCCCAAGTGGGAGAATCTACGAAGAGAGCTCATTAAGGAGTGCCATGACTCCAAGTGGGCCAGTCATCCGGGACAAAGACGCGCTCTTGCTTTAGTGGAAGCAGCTTACTACTGGCCGCAGATGAGGGACGAGGTGGAACTTTATGTGAAGACTTGTCATGCCAACAAGACAAGATAGTGAACCAACAATCTGCAGGACTGTTGGAGCCTCTCCCTATACCAGGGCAACCATGGGAAAGTGTTTCCATGGACTTCATTTCAGCTTTACCAAAGTCCGAAGGGTGTGGCTCTATTATGGTGGTGGTAGACCGATTTTCAAAGTATGCAACATTCATAGCTGCCCTTACGAATTGTACAGCAAAAGAGGCGGCCAAGCTATTCTTCAAGAATGTGGTGAAGTATTGTGGGTTACCTAAGACAATCATTAGCGACAAAGACCCCCGCTTCACTGGAAAATTGTGGACCGAGTTGTTCAAGCTCCTGGGCACTGAGCTATACTTCTCCACAAGTTTTCACCCACAGACCGATGGACAAACAAAAAGGGTGAACTGTTTGTTGGAGTGCTACTTACGGCACTTTGTGAGTGCCAACCAAAAGGATTGGGTCAAGCTCTTCGGTGTGACTCAATTCTCTTATAACTTGCAAAAGAGTGAGGCAATCGGAAGGAGTCCCTTTGAAGTGGTGATGGGACAACAACCACTCACTCCTCATGCTCTTGCCACCACCTACAAGGGCAAGAGTCCAGGAGCCTATAACATAGCCAAATCTTGGCAAGAACAAGCTGAGGTAACAAGATCTTTTCTTGTCAAGGCGGTCAAGCGGATGAAAAAGTTTACAGATAGGAAGAGGCGCGCTTCTGAGTACCAAGTGGGAGGCACGGTTATGGTGAAGCTTCTTCCTCAACAATTCAAAGTGTTCCGAAAGGTGCACAAGGGCCTCATTCGAAAATATGAAGGCCCGTATAAGATCGTGGGGAAAGTAGGAAAGGTTTCCTATAAGCTGGATCTACCCCCGAACTTGAAGATTCATCCCGTCTTCCACGTTAGTATGCTCAATCCGTTCCATGACCTAGTCGAGCCATCTCGACAAGAGCGCCTCCAACCATGACCAAGTCATTCGATCGAGAGGTAGAAGAGGTGCTAGCTGATCAAGTGGTGTGGTGATGAGGGGTACCACCAAGTACCCAATACTTAATCAAATGGAAAGGATTTCCAGAGAGCAAAGCCACATGGGAACCTCAGGAGGATCTTTGGCAATTCGAAGACCACCTACATCGGTACAAAGACAAGTCAGTGACGAGGACGTCACCAGATTAGGTGGGGGAGAGTGTCATGCACTGCAGGGAACGCAAGATATTTTGTGCTCAAGACACTCTTAGGGAGGTTTCTAGAGAATTCTACATTGTTGTAAATCCTTGTACATAAAACTAGAATTGTGTGGGAATTCTAGAGACTCATTTGTAAATGTAAATATCTAGATATTTCTAGGGAAGGTTTTGGAGAACAATTCTCCACCGTTGGATGTAATCGATCTTAGTTGTTCGTTGAGGAGGTGGATGCCTATAAATAGGAGGTGACCACCTCATTTGTAACCATTCGAAAGCAATACAAGTCATTTGCATTCCAAAGCTTCTCTCTCTAAGTGTTTACTTCTCTCTCTAAAAGTTCTCTTTGTCTTTGTGCTCTTTGCCTACTTGTGAGGGTTCGCTGACTTAGCCAAGATCAAGGGAGTGATCAAGTTAAGGCCAGCACAGTTTTGGGTGGACTTTAATTTGTCTAAGACCGTGACATTATGCTCTCTTTCTCAAGGGTGAGCTCACTTACACCTCATTTATTGGTATTAGACTTGCACCTTCTACTCTTAAACCATTTATAACAATGTTTTTTTTTTTCAACTATAACTTATATTCTGACCTTTTTATATTATACTTTTATAATTTACAAAATTTTCATAACTTATACTCTCTACGGTCTTAAATATAAGATAAAGTTAATTTTTTTTGGAGAGATTAAGAAAGCTAATTAAATTACTATAGAGTATTTATATCTTTATTTTCCTCCAAACTAATTAGTTTGACTATTAAACTGATATATAATCTAAGGATACACAAAAATAATATGATTAAATAACTTATTTAGCTTCCGTAATTTATCTAAAATAAGACTTATATTTATGAGCAGAGAAGGAGTAATTATTTTTTAAACCTTTTACTACTGAGTCAATAATTATACAAAACTGTTATAGTTGACAGCTAATTATCTTGTTTTTATTACTAACCTTCTGATGTCTACAACAGAGCTTATAAAATTTACCATTCAACCCTATGCCAATATAATAAGTACTCATTTTTTGACAAAAAATAAATATAATAAGTACTCATTTCGATTCTAAGAGGCGTTTGACTAAAGCTTTTATTTTTTATTTAAAAGCCACTTATAAGTATAAGCTAAAAAAAAGAGCTTTTAGAAAAAAGCTAAAAAGTTTGTTTGGTGATTATATAAATGTTTTAGGCTTAAAAATTTGAAATTAAAAATAAAATTTGTTTGACAAAATTTTTGTCATAAACACTTTTTCTAATAAAAATTATTATAAAATGTATATTACGCAGGGGTGGTGGTGGGCGGTGGCGCGCGGTGGTGGTGGGCGGGGTGGCGGTGGTGGTGGTGGCGGCGCGGACAATAGTGGTCAATCGAGAGATTACTAGTTTTCTTTTCATTCTTTTTTTTTTTTAAAAAAAAAAAAAAGAGCTTAAAAATAAGTTCATCATAAGGAGCTTATTTTTAAGCTCTTTTTTCTTCATTATAAAATAACTCTATAATTATAAATTATGTAAAATCTGTTTGGCTTAGCTTATACTTATAAGTGGCTTTTAAGTAAAAAATAAACTAGGCCAAACCGGCACTAAATATAACATAGAGTTGATGTTTTTTAGAGATTAAAAAAGTTAAATAAGTTACTATCATATTATGTATCTTTAGATATATATCGGTTTATAAGTTAAACAAAATAATTTGGAAAAAAATTAAATATATAAATATTTTAACGTAATTTAATTAATTTTCTTAATCTCTAAAAAAATTAATTTTGTGTTATATTTAGGACCGAGAAATAATATTTTTGTCGATTTGTTTTTTAAAACTTTAAATGTTTTTATAATCTTATAATTTCGTTTGTTTTGTGTTACTGTAATTAATTGGCTTTTTAAATAAAACATCCCACATTCTTCTGTCGCATTCTACCCACCAAGTAACCAACCATTAATTGATGGGGTAAACGCTCCGCTAGACTCATTTTCTAAAACTTGATTGATTGAAGATTAACATCATGTTACACCAATAACTATTATTCATTTGATTCAAAATATAAGAATCAAACTTCTGTAAGGGTGTAGTTTTCTTTATAAGACAAATTTCACTTTCATCTATACATTTAATAATTTTTTTTCCAAATTTACTACACTCTCTTATCACTCTTCTATCCTATATTCTCTCTCTCTCTTTTTTTTAAAAAAAAAATTTGTTATCTCTCTTACTTATTTTTTAAATAGATAAGGGTATATTTAAAAAAGAAAGTAGATATCTCACACACACGCATGCATATATATATATATAAATATATATTATTTTTAACTGACTTTTTAATAAATATCAAAATAGGTATTTTATTACTTGCTTCTACCCATTTTCTTTCTTCCCGTTCTCTTCCCATCCTCTTCTTCATCTCAACCGTTGGATTGAAATGTCAACGATTGATTTATTTTTTATAAAAATATTAATAAAAAAATTAAATTATTAAAAAATATTAATAAAAAAAATAATATTTTAATAAAAAATTAAATTTAAACCGTTGAGATTTCAATCCAACAGTTGGGATAAAAAAAAAGACGAAAAGATAAATGGATGAGAGCCAATATTTCACACTTATATATTTTAAACTAGAGAGTAGTAGAGTACCGTTAATGATTAAACAGAGAAAGGCGCACGTCTTTATAAAGGGACCGGCACCGGCGCTGGTACATAGTGGTCGTTGGTGCCAAAAAGTCATTCGACAAAATGCAGCTGTCAGCCATTTTCTTTGCGTCCTTGCTTCTGCTCTCTGAAGCGGTCGCCCCTGCCGAGTTCACTCAGTCGCCGCCTCCTTTTGGCTGTGACCCGTCCAATCCAGCCACCACATCCTACCCATTCTGCAACTCCAAGCTCAGCGTGTCTAGAAGAGCCCAAGACCTTGTTTCCCGCCTCTCATTGGACGAGAAGCTCGCTCAACTAGTGAACAACGCTCCTCCCATTCCTCGCCTCGGTATCCCAGCTTACCAATGGTGGAATGAGGCCTTACACGGAGTCTCCAACGTCGGACGTGGAATCCGATTCAATGCCTCCATTACTTCTGCTACCAGCTTCCCTCAAGTCATCCTCTCCGCTGCTACCTTCGATTCCCACCTCTGGTACAGAATCGGTCAGGTCAGTTAGTTTCTCTATCACTCTCAGTCACTGCGATTTTGTGCGTATTCTGAATGGGAGTGTGTGGATTAAGGCCATTGGAACGGAAGCGAGGGCAATCTATAATGCTGGGCAAGCCACGGGCATGACATTTTGGGCTCCGAACATTAACATCTTTAGGGATCCAAGATGGGGGAGAGGGCAAGAGACGGCCGGCGAAGACCCACAGGTTAGTTCCAAGTACGCTGTGTCATATGTGAGGGGGGTACAAGGTGATTCCTTCCAAGGAGGCAAATTCACAGGCCATCTTCAAGCTTCTGCTTGTTGCAAGCATTTCACCGCCTACGATTTGGATAACTGGAAGGGTGTGAATCGTTTCGTCTTCGATGCTCGCGTATGTATTTACCGTCTTTGCCTTGGCTGCTTAGCTTCCTGCCTTACTTTACTTTCTTGTTTTGTTTTTGCAATAAATCCTTGGAAGTTGGAATGTCAGGTTTTGTATTTTATGATTGGACCACTCACTAAGCATTGCAGTCACTTAAGATCGTTCCTCTGTAGTATATTCCATTCCAACTTTAATTTCGTTTCAATATGCGAAGATAGAGTAGAAATGAACTGAGCAGAACTAGAGAGACAAATTCTGGATCCGATGCTACTTTTTAGTGTGTTAACTCTTAGGTGTAGTCCCTTTCAATTCAATTCAACCTTTTCCCTTCTCTTTGCCCTTTTTCAGAATTAGAATGCTCATGAACCTTAACATTTCAGGTCACTCTGCAAGATTTAGCGGACACATATCAGCCTCCATTTCAGAGTTGCATAGAGCAGGGACGAGCAAGTGGGATAATGTGCGCTTATAACCGAGTGAATGGGGTTCCAAACTGCGCAGATTTCAATCTCTTAACTAAAACGGCCAGAAAACAATGGGGTTTTCATGGGTAATCATCTGCCTTTTCTTCAAGTTTTGTTTCAAAAAAAGTTTTGGTTTTTTAAGAAAATATAATACCCGTAAATGCTAGGAAAGTGACACCGACAAGTGTCTTACACTATCTTTTTAATTCGACCGTTATGATGGGTGGAACTATCAGGTACATCACTTCCGATTGTGGCGCAGTCTCACTCCTTCATCATAATCAAGGATATGCGAAATCGGCGGAGGATGCGGTGGCCGACGTCCTTACGGCTGGTACACTCCCTGCCTCTTTGCTGTATGATCATACTATGGTTACTGGGAAAGCAAGTGATAATTACGTGTTTATACTTTTATCCTACAGCCTTTCGTTATGTAGGGCTGCTATTTTGGAACTTGTGATCAACTTGCAACTTTTCACTCTTGGGTTGGGGGAATAATCATGTGTGGAGAATCAACTAATGTAGGATGATTGTAACAGTGTTTTGTCGGTTTACTTAGCTGCGAATATTATCCGAGAGCCTACTCATGTGATCAATGCTTTGGCCCCCACACATCCAGTGGAACTTTATGTGGGATGTGTCGTTTATTTATGTATCAAGGCCATTGTGACTTACACATCTCACCCACCTCTCTCTAGATCCAAGGAAGAAATCCTCTGTGATCTTTTTTTTTTTTTTTTTTTCCTCCTTATTATTCCTCAGTTCACTTTGATTAGAAAGAAGAGAGAAAAATCGAAGTAATATTATAACTTTTCAAATTAATTGGACGGACTGATTTAAAGATTATGAGTTATGATGATAAAATGATTATGAGAGACCCTGACACCTGGATCCTACCTATCAAGGTTGTGGAGTTTTTTTTTTTTAACCGGTTGCTGTGCTCCATCCAATCAACTTGTTTATTATAAACGCGAAAGTGGGGCGGTTCTATTATTGGGTTCTATTGTTCAGAGGGATGGGTCCAATTGAATGCGACACTTTAGTCATAACTTGGGCTCAAAATTCAAATGGGCACATTTTTTTCTTCGATGTTGAGAGATAAAGCAAACTCACATTTATACATATTAAGGACTAGTATTTATATTCAGCTGAGTTTTAATTGGGTGGTAGATTAGATAAACTTATCAATGAATAGGATATTTGAGCTTAATTAATGGGAAGGAACCATGTGCAGGAATGGACGTAGAGTGTGGTGATTACTTGACGAAGTATGCTAATCAGCAGTGGTGCAGAAAAAACTACCAATAACTCAAGTAGATCGCGCACTTCACAACCTGTTCTCAATAAGAATAAGGCTGGGTCTATTGGACGGGAATCCGGCCAAACTCTTATTCGGCACGATCGGTCCTAATCAAGTGTGTTCAACAGATCACCAGGATTTAGCTCTTGAAGCTGCCAGAAATGGCATTGTCCTTTTGAAGAACTCTGCCAGACTTCTCCCACTCCCTAAAACAATTTCCCTTGCTCTCATTGGTCCTAACGCCAATGCTTCCCCTTTAACTCTCCTAGGAAACTATGCAGGCCCTCCCTGCAAACTTGTGACGCCATTGCAGGCCTTTCAGCAGTATGTTAAGAACACCATTTATCACCCCGGTTGTGATGATGGCGTCAAGTGTTCTTCGGTTCAGATTGGCAAGGCCGTGGAAATCGCCGCGAAGGTGGATTACGTGGTGCTGATGATGGGTTTGGATCAAAGTCAGGAGAGGGAAGATCGTGATCGGGTTCACCTAGACTTACCTGGCAAGCAGCTGGAACTCATACACAGTGTTGCTAAAGCTTCCAAGAGGCCTGTCATTTTGGTGATCCTTTCCGGTGGCCCTCTTGACATTTCTCCGGCCAAGAATAACAACAAAGTTGGAGGCATCCTCTGGGCCGGTTATCCCGGAGAAGCTGGAGGAACCGCACTTGCTCAGATTATCTTTGGCGATCACAACCCAGGTCAATTTTCTATTTTAATGCATATATCTTCTTGATTAATTAGTGGATTAGTGAAGAAAATTTGAATGGTATGCTTGATGTTGTGAATGCAGGAGGAAGATTACCAGTGACTTGGTACCCAAAAGATTTCATAAAAGTGCCAATGACAGACATGAGGATGCGAGCTGATCCATCTTCTGGATATCCGGGACGGACTTACCGGTTTTACACAGGTCCAAAGGTGTATGAGTTCGGGCATGGCCTAAGCTACTCTAGATATTCGCACGAGTTCGTCTCTGTCACGCAAAACAAACTTCACTTGAATCAATCGTGGCCTTATTTGATAGTTGAGAATTCGGAGACAATTCGCATCAAATCAGTAGCAGAGATGGGTGCAAAATTGTGCGAAAGCATGTCAGTGTCAGTGACGGTGGGAGTAAAAAACCATGGAAGTATGGAGGGGAAGCATTCGGTGTTGTTATTTACAAGGCATGCAAAACAGAGGAGTGGGAATCCGATCAAACAGTTGGTGGGCTTTGAGAGTGTGATGTTAGGTGCAGGGGAAAGGGCTCAAGTTGGATTTGAGATAAGGCCTTGTGAGCATCTTAGCAGAGCAAGCGAGGGTGGGTCCAAAGTCATTGAAGAAGGGTCCCACTTTTTTATTGTGGGGGATGAAGAGTATCAAATTGACGTCATTTTCTGATCATGCTGATTTGATTCTTCAATAAGATTAATTTATGAGGGATCTCATTATGAAATTGAATCCTTACTCTATGCCGACTTCCGAATAAATCAAATGTATTATATGCTCATTGTGGGGGTGACACCTTGCTCTTGCCATGAATACACTCCAATAAATATCTCTTCCTCAATTATATAACATTTGAAATATATTTAATTTAGAATTTTATATTTTATGCTACCATCCGATCTTTAATATAGGACATATTTTATAATGTAATTTACATTATAAATTATGTTATATATTTAAGATCAGAGGAGTATCATAAATTGCGATACGCTTCAACATTCGTCTCTTATCTTAGTTGCCACGGTAAACCTGTGAATGAATTTAATTGATGGTATTGAGATCTGATAACGTGGCACCAATTTTATGATAACAACTCCAGGAATGAGAATGGTCAACGTGCAGGGGTAATGAAGGTTTTAAAAAAAGGTGCAAGTATAGTGAGGAATCGTGTTTTTTACTGCTCAATGTGTTGTTATGATGAATAGAAATTTATGAACAAATTGTGAGAGCTGTAGATTTTTTTTTTTCGAAGCATAAGTTTTTGTTTATTAATGAGACAATACGAGCATAGCTGTGGAATTTTAATTGCGAATTTCAACTCATATTTTTTAAATTGTTTCGTGAGGATTATAATTTGAAATTTATGGAGTGCCCGGGCCCAACATCAAATAATATGCTCAAGCGGGTCCACCGATCTAGCCCCACCCCATATTATGAAAGGGGAAAATGTGATTATCTCCCAAATTTAAGTGCGAAGAAGACACGATTATTAATCAATAAAAAATCAAATAGTTACGGCGAGTTCATTCGGGTGGTTAATGCTTTGTTTCTCTTAAATAAAAGCCTCACTCTTTTCCGTGAGAATCAGTTTAAGTTTTGCATTTAAAGAAAATTTAATCTGACTTATTTAACGAGACTAATAATTTTTCAGTAACTTGCTGGTAATTTTACTTTCTTTAATCCTTTTTATAATAAAAAATAGTTAAAAATTCAAATTACTTTAGTCATTTTTATAAGAAATTTAAACAAGATTTTTACTAAACATTTAATAATTTTTTTATCACTCATTAATTATATATATTACAACTTAAGAGTTTTTTTTTTAACTTAACTCTTTTTTTTTCTTACTTACCCCTCATAATTAAATGTATACTTAAAAAAAAAAAAACTTATTTTAATATTTTTAACCACCTCCTTTAAAACGCATAATTCCGTTATTAGGTCGTATAGTATAATAGGATCGGACGGAGAACTGTACCACGTATGACATTGTAAACAGACAAGTAGATTTATCTGCACGTTGGTCTCTGTTTGTTTATTTATTTAGTTTTCAGTGTTTTAGACTTTTAGGTGAACATGGGGGGAACGTGATTGAGACGTCGTTTTGCAAATTTGCGATGGCACCAAATTTAAAAATTCTGGAAATTTAAACTTCGTTGTACAGAAAAGGGAACGAAGGCATCATCCTTGTTTTCGAGGAGAAGGCTGACCAATCTTCTCTCCTCTCCGAAAACTAATCGTACCTTCTCTGCTATTCTGGTCGCCAGATAGGAATATCTTCAGCTTTCTCAGGTTATTTCCCGATTCTCTGTCCTTTCTCCTTATTCAATCTGTCCTGTGTTGACTCTCTGCTTTTGGCTGCTCCATTGATCTCCGTTTGAATCCATATGTGAATTACTTGGTAACTCATGAATTCACTTGAGTTTCTGACTGAATACCGTTTCGCTTATAATTTGTTTTACAGTCTTGGACGTAAAGCATCTGTGATTATTGGACTGGTTAATAATTGAATAGGAAATAATGAGCGAGCAGCGATGATCTCTAAGGTCATCTTCTAGATTGCTATCTCACATCTTTTAGCCTGGTGAATTTTGCCACCTGCATGAGTTGATGTGGTTACTTCTAACATTACTTTCGAAAAATATGTCAGATTAGTACCTCATTAAAGGCCTGACTCAGGATATTAGAAATTAGATGGTGATCGCCGGCGATTATTGTTAGGTACAGGTCATCGTTTGACTCGAAAATAGGTGACTGGCGGATTACAACAAAATTTGCTGAAGAAATTAAGTGATCAGTAATTTTTAGTCCTCATCTTTCAAATGCCTGCTCGGCCGATCGAACTAAGGACCAGCCGTTATTATATGGACAAAGAAATTTTAGAAGGGCGTCTTACTGATAACTTTCCGACCATCAACGATATCTATAACATTAGATAAAATTTAGGGAAAATCATACCCATGTCTTAAGGGCCGGAAAAAATCATTAAAAGTCCTATAGCAAATTTCTTTATCAAAAAGCTTCCTAATGTTAATTCTGAATGTAAAATTACCTTCTTTCTTCCCCTATTGAATAAAAAAGGAAAAAAGAAGTAGTGATATATGATTTGGTGTAAGTTCTTGTCAATTGTCACTATGATAGGCACATCTATTTGTCAATGAGAGCTATTTTAGTTAACATAGATGAGTTAGTCAATGAGCATTCTGTAAATTGTCAAAATAGGCACATAGACTTGTCAATGTATAATTTGTCATTATAAATATATACACTTGTCAATATATAATTTATCAAAATAAGCACATAAAGTTGTCAAAATTAAATAAGCACATAAAATTGTCAAAATATATGCATATTCTTGCCAACATGTAACTTGTCAAAATAGACATATACACTTGTCAATATATAATTGTCATTATAGGCATATAAATTTGTCAAAATAGACACATACACTTACCAATATATAAATTTTCATTATAGGCACATAAACATAAACTTGTTAAAATTGTATTCCAGAATACATAATATGATTAATTTGTTAGATACATAATATCACTATTTTAAGGTCTCTTCCTTCCTCTTCCTTCGTTGATTGCTTGTTATCATAGGCAGCCCCTTGTAAACATGTATGTTCTTCTCATGTGTGACAAGCCACCATAAACATTCTGTGCTATAAAATATGACAACCTTCTCATATTTGCTCGAGTAACAGACAGACAATAGAAATGCTGAAAGTTCAAGGACCAATATATTGATTTGTAACCTTGGTATTTGTGGAAGCAATTGGGTAACATGTCCAATCAGGACATGTGAATGCATTCAGGAAAGTGTGCAAGCTTCCTTTCAATAGTTCAACAAATGGTTCTCTTGAAGGATATTTTCTTGATTCACATAGTACGCTACGCTCCAATATGAGGTATACCAGTGGAATCTTTCTTGAATTAACAAGCAGATTCAAGAATCTTACAAAATTTTAGCATCCATCATCAGTTGCTAAAGAAGTAAACATCATTGCTAAGAAAATTTAAATTCCTCTTTTCCTCCCACAACAGTGATGATTATTTGATACAATCAACACAATTGTAAATGCAATACCAACAAGACAAAGTGATATAAGAGCAATTGTTTTTTCCTTTTTTGTTGAGAGGATTTTGAAGAGGAATTGAGGATCGAGAAAAATGAGGCAAGGGAAACAAAGTAGCAGTTATTCTTAAACCTTCCCATGGAAAAGCAGAGAAACCAAAATCACCACCACCACCATAATCCTGACAACAAGAACCGCCACCGCCGCCAACACCGTCAAACTTTGGGCACGTTGGAGGACCTTCTCTTGGCCTCCGCCGTCAAACGCCATAGCTTTAACGACTGGGATACCGTCGCCATGGAGATCCAGAACCGCACCAACCTCCCCCACCTCCTCACAACCTCTCGCCACTGCGGGCAGAAATTCCTCGATCTCAAATGCCCATTTGCCACCCAACGCTTCTTTATTAATTACTAAGGGCTAGAAAGTAATATCAGATTCAGAAATAATATTAATGCAGTTCCAAAAAGTATTTTGATAAGGGAATGATTTTTTTATGATTTTTTCTTGTCTTGGAACTTGAGAGTGTGATTTTCCCTAAAATTTATCATTTCTATGTTTTGCCAAGCAGTCAATTGATGGCACTTGGGATCAGAACTCTGCATTTAATCTTCTTAAGAATATGCCAAAGAGTAGTTGTTCAGTTTGTTGCTTTTAAAAAGTTTACCGCATCTTACCGCTGAATGATTTTCGATTTTGTTAATGCAGATTCTAAAGTTGGTTATTCTTTCTTTTTTTCTTTTTGGTTGACAATTGGTTAGTTATTACTTCCTCTCGTCCTTATTATAAAGCACCATCTAATAATTGTATTTAGTCCTTTTTATAAGATATTTGTTTGTTCCCAATGAGCATTAATTATGTTTTTCCATATATGCCTCTAATTAATAAGGATAGTAGTGTGAGAGTAATAATTAATATAATATTAAAGTTTAGTACAACTAATAAGGGTAATATTGAAAGTTACTTAAATTATAGGACAACTTTATTGATTTTAACTACTTTTATTAGTTTATGAGAATTATTAGTTAGTGACTTATAATAAGAACTATAATGAGTATATAAGACTTACCGCCTGTTGGCGTATTGAGCTGTTGCATACAATTATAGCAATGTTCGCTCTTGCTCGCCTCATGCTGTAATTATTCAGAATGAAGATGAAAAGATGCTGGAAAAATTGGTATTGATTATTGTTGCAATCATAAATGACTTGTAGGATTTTATTGGAACACCATGAGCGGGAATCCAAACGGTCCTGCCATTAAGGGGTGTGGGAATATGTTAAAATCACAAGAGCAACAGGCAAAGGTATGTCCATATGGTGTATGCCAGGAAGCACATTTCTCACCTCACCTTGATACTTGGGCTTCCAAGCTATTCCTCTGTAATGTTCTGATTAGAGTAGCTCGAGCCTATGATGTTTTGCTTCCTTGCAGATCAATGAGGTGAGAAGGCTGATAGGGCCATTGTCTGGTAAGGCCTTGATTTATTGTTCCGATGAATCCATCTCAAGGCATTTAAGAGCTAGAAATTGGAATGTCAAGAAGGCAGCTAAAATGTTGAAACAAACCTTAAAATGGAGAGCAGAATACAAACCAGAAGAGATCTGCTGGGTGAGTCAATGCTTCTCTTCACTTTACCTCTTACAATTTTTTTTTTTTAAAAAAAAAAAATATATAATTCATGCCTGCAATGAAAAAGTAAACAGCACAACGAAAAAAATGTCTTTAAACAAAATTTCAGATGGGAAATAAGATATCTATAACAAACTCCAAGTAGAAGCATAAAACAAGTTGAAATGGAACCCTTCAATTCAAATTTTGTATCAATCTTTAACTTCTTTCATTAATTAAGATCTCCAATAAGATTTTAAATTATTTTAGCACGTGACAGTAGATTACAAAGTGTTTCAAAATGAATCAAACAAAAAAGTTGCCGAATACAGATGTTGAAGTCCATCAACATGCTTATCATAGACATAATGTATGGGTAGCTGATTCGGTTATGTCCTCTCTTTTTGTGTCTTGGTGTTTCATATGTTCTACCTCTGTTCCCTTGAACCCATCTCTTTCCATATTCAGAAAACAAGGGCAGTGTTGATAAACTTTATAAGTGCTCAATTTGATCCTCTTGCCGTGCTTTGGCTATACTTCTATATCTGATCAAAATTCTACTTGAACAAACAATGTTCTCCTTAATAGTGTTTATGACAAATGAAGTTGGTTTATCCACTCATTTACCTGGAACTTTTGTGACATTTTGTGATATCAACTTTTAATCGGTTTGTGATATTCTTCGTGTAGGAAGATATTGCCAATGAAGCAGAGACAGGGAAGATTTATAGATCAAATTTTACTGACAAGCATGGGAGACCAGTCCTTGTCATGAGACCTTGTCGACAGGTTTCTTCTGATCACTCCTAACCTCTAGTGTCGATGTTGGCCTAATGATATAATGTTCATATTCTTGCAATGTGCATAGTAGGGCGAAAATTAAAGGCACGAGAGTGAGGGCCATACTTAGAAATAAATTATGTCCAACCAAGTAAACCAAAGCTCGCCCCCTTTTACATCAATCTTTGAAAATTACATCAAATGCTTAATCTGAACCTGGTCTAAATTTTATTTTTCGCCAATATTAAGAGGAGCTTTATGCATATTTGCTGAGTTTCCATATTTTTCTTTCCGGTATTTTTTTTGTTGGTTGCAGAACTCAGAATCAATAAAAGGACAGGTCAAGTATCTGGTATACTGCATGGAGAATGCTATCTTAAATCTTCCAGCAGAACAGGAACAGATGGTCTGGCTAATTGATTTCCAGGGTTTCAATTTGTCACATATATCAGTGAAGGTGACGCGTGAAACTGCCCATGTCTTACAAGATCAATATCCAGAACGATTGGGTTTGGCAATACTGTACAATCCACCCAAGTTCTTTGAACCATTCTTCAAGGTATATAACTATGATTTATCTGTGTTGAGTTTTTGAAGCTCTAAATGCAGCATAAGTGGATGAAAATATGCTGACAATTTTAGATCCTATGTCAGAATGGTATCAAAAGCGGATCTCACTCGCATAAAACTTTGGTGTTTCATTTACAATTTTAGCCAATTTAAGTTCTACACTTTTAAGTTTTTGCAGCTTCTTGTACGTAAGTTATGTTGCTATGAGAAATAATACTTGCAAATAGTTCAGCTACTTGATCTCAAATTGAGGCACAGGATTCAAGTTGTCTTCTGGGATGGATTGGATCCAAGTTTTCATCTTGCGCTTTTACTATTCATTTCATGGTTAAACCCGTCCACTTGGCATGTAGTGAGAGGCCAAAATCATACTTCAATTTATTCGACTTTGCTTCTAGCATAGGTTAAAAACCATTGACTCAGACATACACACGGGCTGTGAAGAAAAGTCGAGTTTCTATTGGCGACAATTTTTTCAGTCCATAGAGGCAGGAATCTACTGGGTGGTCTGTAGAATAGCCTAACAATGTTAGAATGTTTGTGGTAATCTCTACTAATCGAGGCATTATTTTGTATTTGTGGTAGATATTTCTTGCTAGCACATGATTGATCTCTATATTTTGATTTTGATTGTACTTGCTGATAACTTAGATAATATATCTTACACCATTTTCTGATGTCAAGAGATGGATTGCTACAGATGGTGAAGCCCCTGATAGAGCCAGAGACTTACAATAAAATCAAGTTCGTCTACTCAGATGGTCAGAACACCAAGAAGATTATGGAAGATCTGTTTGATATGGACCGTCTGGAGTCTTCGTTTGGTGGGAATAATAACTCTAAATTTGACATCAATATATATGCTGAGAGGATGAGAGAGGATGACAGGAAGATGCCCTCTTTTTGGACAAGGGCCAACATTCCACCGTCAGTCTCATATGATGCTCCTCCTTTAGATTCAATCAAGCTAGACTCAGGTTCTAGTTCTTCTGACATTGAAGAAAGAGACTCTACCCTTGGTAATGAGATCGAATTAGGGAATACCAAACCAGATACGGATCTTTTGGCTCATCAAGGAGGTTTAAATACCACAACAGAATTGAGTTAGATTAAAAAATCGCATGACGGAGCTTTTTTGAGGTCTACTCAGGCAACTGTAATGCAGGAAGATGTTAACTTCCGTTAACTTCATTTCTTTTAGGCCCAAAAATAAATTAATGTTTTATAGCCGGTGCCAAATCCAGATAAAAAGGAGGGTTGTGTTAAGCTATCGACAACCAACATTAAACTCTGTTGAATCTTTTTGAATAACATGAATTGGTCAAGCTTAAAGACATCATATGATCTATGTAGCTAACCCTAGTGAGATAAGGATTTATTGTTATTGTACTTTTTTCCTTTCTGCTTCATTTTCTAGTTTTTGTTTTTATGAACTCAAAAGATAAATCATACTTGACCGTTCATAGATTCTTGTGGTTTGAACTCATATGAGCAACAGAAATTTGAAGAGTATATTCTCTGTCCTTATCTGTATTTGTGTATATCTTATCTACTCATCTTAGAAAAGCAGTACGAGGTTATTGGAAGCAACCGATTGCTCCCACTTGCGCTGATTATCACACCTTAGATCAAGAAAAGACGAAAACGTGTAAATCCTCATCGTATATGGAGGAGAAAAACATTCTAAAATAAGTTTGTTTCATAATACATTTAAAACAGCCATAAAATTCACATTGCCATTCATTTACAATAATAATATTAAGAATGGGCGGCTGAAGGTATTAAGACTCTCGCATCTGCCTTTAGCTTCTATAACGGGCTTCCTCAGCCACCACAGTCCACAAGTGATGAATACCAAAACAGTTGAAACCGGCCTTCCAAACCACTGGTGCAAAACTGTACTAAAACGTCCAAAAATCTAGCTTCAAATCAATCGGAAAATGGTAACATTGATTACTTATATTTCTTTCATCTCTCCCTTTTAATGTATTCTACCATTATGTTGCAGATAATGCAGAACGCAGTCCCTGTCGCAATTTAAAAGGTTTTATGTTAAATAAACGCATTACATTGTGAGAGAAGCATAAACAGAAGGGATGAGTCAGTGGGTGTTACCTTACTGTACTTCTAGTACATGTCATCCAATTTTTGTCTGTAAAGAGCCAAACGCTGTGAACACGTATCAAAGCTGTCACCGTCTTCCAGCCATAATAAATAAAAAATAACAGAAAAACGTTTTTTTTTCCCCCAAAAAAGGCCTCAATTTTCAACATTGTAAATGAAATTTGAAAGTAATTCGCAGTAGCAGATGGTTAACGACTAATAAATAAGTGGCCCCACAAAATGTGACCTTTCATCTGCATACACAAGTATATTTTTGTCAATCCAGAGCATAGTGAAGTCAAACAAGGCCAGTATTTTTCTTTTTGGGTCAAAGGAGACCAATAATTTTTTCAAACCTGCCTATTTTTGGGCTCTGATTTCAATCTAATTCAAGCGGATTGCAAGTTCCATTACAGTTTTCTAAACAAAAGATATCCATCTGTCGTGAAAACTTATTCAATGCCAACAGAATCATCATCTGAGCCTAGAAGGGAGTAGATATAGAAGGAATATACGATGCATACCCTAGTATAGGCATAAACTCCCGCTTCAGATGGTCCTATGGGACTCCCCCTCCTAATGAATTTTCCTTCTTTGAAAATATAAAGCATGGGAATTCCAGTGGATAATTCCAAACTAATGACCTGTCATATAGTGAAAAAAAAAATCAATACTATTTTACGTGTTGAATGTGAATGCAAGGGGAGTGACAGTTTTGATTTTTCGAACACTCCAATCACCTCTTGGGAAGTTAGTTTGTCAAGATACATGATAATGGATCTCAATGAATTCCCATGAGCAGCAATCATAACATTTTTTCCGGATGAAAGCTGGGGTTCAATCTGCATCGTAATTCAACAGAATTAGCTCCACATGAATGTTATATGATTACTTCAACCTCAGACCTCATATTTTACACTACCAACAAGTCAATACCAGAAAATTGATCTTTTCAACAAACAGCATACATATTTTTTTCTCCAGCACAATGCAAGCTTAGGGCCGTGTGTCTCATCAAACATTTAGCATATAAATTGAAGATTAGAGAACTTTGAGATTGATCATCCATTTTAAACATTCACAAAACTAATATGGAATCTCCATATTAATTTCAAACGTATATACAACTTCCTTATTTCTAGAGTAAAGGCAAAAAGATACAGACAAAAAAGCAATAAAGACGAGCTAATAAAATATGAAATGGGTGTTTCATTAGTTAATGCTTTCTGTACAATGATTTCCTTGTATATATAGCATTCTTCTTTCAATGACAATGTGCCACGTATACAATAGAGAATAGTCTAGAAGAAATGAAGGTATGTGATCTTCACGTGATTATGTGCGTGCTTCAACACTTATTATGATGATATGATATGTAAAACATCATAGTGAGCATTAGATGAGAAAACAAAATAGGGAGAACATCATTTTACTTATGATAATCTCAATAAAATCATGTATATGAAAGGGAAAAGAAAAAGAAAACCTACCTGCTCTCTAAAATAAGCAACTGCCCTTTCAGCACACATTTCCAAACTTTCACCATTTGGAGGAGGTGTATCATAACTTCGGCGCCATTCATGGACTTGTTCTTTTCCATATCTGTCAGCTGTTTCCTGCTTATTAAGACCCTGTAGCTCTCCATACCTGAAAGGGAAAATAATTACAAAATCAACCACATATTATTCATGAGATCATAAAGCAGGATCGCAAAACTGAGAACTGGGGAAAAGATTGCTACATTCTTTCATTTAGTTGCCAAGCTGTTATGACCGGAATGGATTGCTTTTTTGTATCTTCACTACAAATTTGGCTCCATGCTCTTGCTTGTTCACTCTCATTGTGTATGATGATAGGCACCTGCATAAAGGTTGATGGTTCAATAAGGTCAGAAATAGACATCGAATAGTATAATGCAGTGAGGGGTACGATTCTCCAGATGGTGTAAACTAGATATCATTATATTGCTATTTACACCATGAGCTACAATTATATTATAGCATAACCTGGCAATTTCTTATTCCCTAGTTCTCTGGATTGTGGAGGCAGTATAAACCGCCCAGTCCTAAGTTACTCCAGTATTAATTAACCAGACCAATTCAAAAGCAAAGATTCAGGAACCTGACATGCTTCCAACAAACACTGAGATTTCTATGCTAAAATTAGTGGGGCAGATTATCACTTTGAAAACTTGAAGAAGGTTATCATCCCTGTTACCTTCCTTCGACGATGCTGGGTCATGGCAAGCATGGCTGTCATTTGTGCACGAATCAGAGCAGATGTAAATATGACATCGACAGGAATGCTACTGATCCTTTTGCCAGCTTCAATCGCCTCATCTATGCCCTTGTTGCTTAGTGGGACATCTACGCAGCCTGTGAATAAATTCTTTTCATTCCATAGTGATTCACCATGCCGAATAAGGATCAACGCTGCTTCATCTGACATGAGACAAATTGAACATCAGTGAAAAAGATCCAAGATAACTTTTAACTCCTTGGCTATTGCAATCAAGTAAGACTTTAAGTCAATCCGACATCACAGTCCAATCAACACGAATGTTTTCATAACGAGAGATGAAAAAATTATAGACATATACAGCCAACTCTTTAAGTAATAAATGTCAATTGATAGTAGATTTTCAATTACTTGATTTCTTGGAACTGTCACTTCTGCTGCTTCTTGAAGGGGATAGCACTGGATCAACCACCGATGTTTGAGAAGCTGAGGATCGAATGATACGACAATTCCTCTGATCAGCTCTCCTTGACAAGCTATTGCAGCTGCTAAAATCCTTTGCTATCAATCTTATTGAGTTATTCCGAAGAATTTGGTGATTTTTTGAATTTTTAAGAAGCGACTCTGGTTGAAAAGTGCCAATAGCCTGTTGACAGACTTTAGCAGCCATTCTCTGAAGATTGGGAAAACAAGGCAATGCCAGTTAGCGCCTGAATTATGATGAAGGCTATTTATGTGTCAAGCTAGATTGATTTATTAGGAGTCTCAAGATATATCCTTAAAGTTCAAATCACGCATGGAATAACGCGACAAACTCATGCGTCCTTAGAAAAACATTAAAATGCGCAAAAAAGAATCGAAGTGCGAATAATCTCCTATCATGCATCACTAGTGAATGATTGTTGGCATATTAAAACCTGACCGTGATTTACATAAGTCGAAATTACTCAATAAATTTAGAGGAATGAAAGAAACCGCAGATCCATATGAATGAACAAGCTAAATCAAGATGAACCAAGACGAAGGATGTAAAAATAAATGAAACAACAAATACTCGCTCTTTCATCACGTCTTAAGTCGAAAATAATCAATAAGAAAGGCAACAACGTACCCCTAAGGCGTTAAAAAACAGAGCGAAGACCAAAAGCAAAATGTGAGCAAGTATGGAATGGAGAAAATAGGAAAGAGAGTTACCTGCTTATATAGAGGTGGCGATGAAAACGAGGAGCTGATGTAGAAGTTTGTAGAGTTGATTACGAGGGAGCTTGAAGAATAAGGTGACAGAGTTACAGCAGCGAGCATTCACTGCAACGAACAACAGAGAGGGAAAATGCGAAGAGGGAAAGGGAGTTATTTATGACGAAGACAAGAAGCCGCTTTAGGAGAAGTCGCCGTTAGTTTAGTTGAGTCCTAATTCCAATCAGGCTTCCGATAATTTATATGCCAACCAAAAAATCGACGACCCAGAAAAAGAAACAGTATGCTTCCAACTTCTTACTTGGCCTGCGCGATTTGTCAACACCTAACCCTAACTCATGACTTTTCCCGTATATATATATATACACTTTCTTCCGTGTCTAATTGAATAATGTTTTAATTTTAAGTGTAAGATTTTATCTAATTATTGTGTTCAAGATTGAGGGGAGTATTTTTCTTAAGATAAACAACATTAAATAAATATCATGACTGTTTTACGTGTGTGCTACCATCTATGGGTCCAACTTAAAGTTTCGTTATTAATCAACTGTAGATCCAGTATCCATAAACATTTTAAAAAGAAAAGGAAAATATAAAAATTATTGATTGAGGTGATAACCTTCTTAAAGAAAAAAGATTGAAAGGAACGTTGAGTTTAGTTTGATAAATTAAAAGAGGGGTGTGTTTGGGGACGAAAATGGCTCAGGTTGAGACCAACCCTTGGGGAAGCTTAGGGACAAAACCATGTTTCATCCCCAGCCCCTAACTCCTAACCCTTCCTGCATCCAAGATCCAACTATCATTTTTCATGAATTACGTCACGTGCTTCGTGTTGGTGTTTTGGCCCCAATACTTGGGTTGTTCCGAAAGAGTAAGAAAACACCTAACTAGGCAACTGCTTCCTGCCTTCCTCGTTGGTGGGTTTGACACATGTATGAACGGCACGTGCGACCGACCCCCCCGCACTCTCTCTCACCTAACCCCTTCGCTAATTGATTCCTCATTGTAATTTTGACCTGAGCCCCTAATTTTCAACGTTTAGGGCCCCGTTCGCTCTGTTCATAATGCCATGAAACAATTAAAAAAATTATGAAAATGCCGTAAAAATAGGGTTAAATATATATTTTACCAACGAACTATTACCCGAGAAAGAATCTGTCACAAAAAAAATTTGAAAGTACCAAAATTATCAATCAACAATTAAAAAAAAAAAAAAAAAAAACACAATTTAGGTGTAAACCCACAACGAACTATTACCCCGTCATCCTTTGTATTGGTATCTCTTCTTTAATCGATCGTCACGTTGTCGGTAACGCTTCGGTGTATCCAAAGCTTCCATTATTGCTGGGTGTCTCACTCACTCTCTTGAACTCATCAAGGTTCGTATGCAGCTTCAGGGTGAGAACCACGCATCAAAACCAAATCCAGCAGTCTACAACTTTCGACTAGCACGCGTCTTGCATCACTTGGTTCCATCTTTGTTGGTGTTTGCTTATCCATTAAGAAAGCTTGACCGCTCTTTTCTCCACTTCTCCCCACTCGCATGGTTCCATCTCATATTTTGGTAATTGTGATAGTTGTTTTTTTTTAAATAGTTATTTGGTCTTTTTTCCACTTTTTAATTGTTTACGTAATTTTGGTCATATTTTTGTTTTTTATAATAGTTGTTTTTTTTAATAGTTATTTGGTACTTTTTTTTTCACTTTTTAATTGTTTACGATCATTTTCAGAGCAATGGAAGAAAGAAAGACGGAAGGAAACTAGGGCCATAGATAGATCACGTGATGCATCGTCAATTTCGGGTTTGAAGAGGAGAATATGCTTTTCACAGAAGGTGGTGCTTCTGAGAATATGCCCTCTTATTCCAAACTACCAACACTCACTCCTCGCATCTCTATGACTCCTTCACCATACCATCACCAACCCCCTCTCGTACTCATCAAGCCACACCATTTCTTTCTGCCACGTGAAACTGCTATTCTGATGCTGGCATTACCAAAATCGCCAAATGTTGCTGTGTTACCAGAGAAATGCATCTCCATTGACACATCAAATCCCATATTCGTGGCTTGATTGAGTTCACACATTTCCTCAACAGAAACCTATTCACATTTGGGAGTATTTGGGTTAGCTGGATATGCAGACAACCAATCGAGAGTAATTTACAGCTGAATATTAAAAAAGTAAAAATATTGGTGTGCGTAATATTTTTAAAAAAAATATTAAAAAAATGATTATTTTTTTCTGGCAACAAAATAGACTGCTTAACGAGTCAACGTTCCAGTTAAAGCGAGACATTTCCATAACGAAGGTCTTATCGAATTTTTCACGTTTCATTTTATTACTTCAAATTTAAAAATCAATATATCAGTTTATAACAAAAAAAAAAAATGAATGAGTGTCATTATCTTCTTTGTTTATTGAGACAATTCTTAACTTGTTTTTATTTCATACAAGTGAGTTAAAAAGTTTAAATTTCCATGCACAGACAAAAACCAGTGTAGTTTTAAGACGACGGCAGAGAAGTGAAACATAATTTTCCAGACAATCCACGAGCCTTTGAAAGGTGTCAACAATTTAAGTTGGGTTGTGAGTATAGGGTTCAACCTCGTGTTTTGGGTCAGAGGCGTGGATGTTCTACAGTTAAATTAGCAAAAATTAATAAGCATGCACCACATGGCTGATATATATTAAGTAATAGGCTGGACCTGCAGAGTCCAATGCTCTCATAAGCCCACCAAGAAATTGGATCATACTCCCTCAGTCACTTCCCAGTTCCACATTTCGGCCCATAAGCAAAGGTCAAAATGCTCCTTAGTTGACAGCCCAAACAGCACCTCTTATCAATTTACACATCCTCCTCCTCTCGTCCGTAATCTCTAATACAATTTAATGATTATTATATACTTCTATTCTTTATTATTTTCATTACATGAAGACATAAATTTCAAATTTTCAATACACAATTCCTTTTTTTATAACTTTGTTGTCTGTTTCATTCGTCCATATTTCATATATTAAGTAGATCCTGAAAATATATGCTTGTCCTTGCAATAGCAAAAGGAGAGTGGTGGGCGGGTCGGGAGACGGGAGTGAGGACCTCATTGAAGAATGGGATTACAAGTTTAAAGAAAATAGAACTCGACTCAAGATTGAAGATACATATATAATAAGGAAAAAAAAAAAAAACCAGACATTCGCTCATATCATACGGAAGCCTTGGAGCCAGAAGTGCGCAGAGAGTACAAATTTGGCCATCAAACTCAGATCTCAACCCCCTGACTAAAAATCACAGATAGACACCAGTAGTTCATAGCAGCAGTGCAAAGAAGAAAGGATACAAAATCTAGTCCAAGTTAAACAGTAATATAATTTAGTAGGGTGTTCTCGCATCCAAGCACAAAGTCGAAATGCTGAGAAAGTCCAACAAGATAAAATAACTAGATAGAGGGCAGGCTGATACAAGATGTTTGCAGAAATCAATTCTCATTGTCGAACTCCTGGTATTGCTTGAGAATTTCAGCACAGCCAGATGCAGCCTCGGCCTTCATGAAGCCCATGGAATTGACAGCTCGATCATTGGAGGTGATGCCGTTGTTTCGGGTAAGAATAACACGGGCTTGCTCACGGCCTGAGGCAGCTTCGCTACAGTCACTCTGAGGGCTGCTCACAACCCTGGCATCACATATTTGATCTGCATGATCCTCATCTACCACTATTTTGTAAGTTCCTGTTGAATCAGTCCTTCCCTGCTTCCTGTACACAACTTCTAATGTTTTCCTCTCCTTGCATTCCACAGCTACCTCAGCACCTGTGCACCACCACCATTTACAAAACTCAGTTAAAAACAGACCCACCCAAGACACCCGCTTCATCGCCACACTGTTTTCAGCTTAACTTTTTTGTTAAATCATAAAAAATCTATGAGATAAAAGTTTTCTTCATATTTGATAGTTCATACTTCATAGTGAACAGAAAACTAACTATAAACGCAGTTGAATGCTGGTGTTTTATAATTAGGCACTGCATAGTGAATACTGTATTCTCACAATCCACATCTTGAGCAAGACAGAAAAAATGCATCACAAAATTATACATGCCTATCTAGCCTCTAACCTAGTAATACTTGAGTGTGAGTGATCTGCATTAAAGGATAAGCCAAATCTAAACTAAAATTTGATCGATAAGGATTGCATCCATCAGTACTTGGATCCGAATTACTACCATCTCTAATGCTGAGATTGGCATTTGGCAAGACTGGTTAGCCAATTTTTCTCCAATTATGTCCGTGCAAACCGAAGGCCGAAGCACCGCCATTCCAAGATGACAGATTTCAAAGATAAAATCAAGGATATGGAGATCAATTTTCCGACAACAAAAATCGATGATAGGGATCATCCACGTTTTGGCAGACATCGCAAGCACCAATTTTCACTCAACCAACTTTAAAAAAAAATCTTTTTGGACAATAAATCCCACCAGAACTAGCAAAAGTTTGGACCGCCTAAAACAGCAAGTTTGGGTCACAACATTCCTCGTGAGATTAAGTTGTGAGAAGGACATTGCCCTACAGATTGCAGATCTGGCGTTATATGCACGATGCAGGGCGTTTACAGGTGAAGCTTTCTTAATTTTGGGCAAATTTTCAGGGAAATGTTATTTTAAAAAATAGGCAAGTGAAAAAAAGATAGAAGTCCGCAGAAAAAGAAACAAGAGGAATATGATTGAGAGGAAAAATGTTACCAGCAATGTAAGTGGTGGCTGAGGTCTCAAACCCAGCACGGCAAGTGTCACAATAGACACGACCCTGCACCGTGAATGGGTTCCTCTCCGGGCGGATGGCGGCAACGAATGCCGGCAGCGCACACAGAAGCAGTATGAAGGAAACTCTGGCAGCCATAACTCAGCCCGCAAGTTTAGCAGAGAGGAGAAGAAGATGATATTGGGACGGGAGAGTTTGGGGGTACAATAAAAAGGCAAGGCTAATAGTGTGATTAGTAGAATTACTAGAATCCAAATTCAGTGTGACGGAAATAAAGAACGGACGGATTTGAAAGGATTTGGACTTGTGTCGGTTGCCCCGAGAAAGAAAAAGAAAAGAACGACATGGTGTGGGGTCTGGTAACGTGAATACGGCGCACAGTATGGATGGTGATCCCGCTATTGGGAGCGTGCCACGTCATAAGAATTTGATTTTTGGAAAATACATTTAAGAGCCCTTTTTAGAGAAAAATCCCAAAAAGAAAGAGTCATTTTTTGAGAAAAAATCTTAAAAAAAGGGGCCCTTTTTGGGATTTTAGAATGTGGTTAATGAGTTGTAAATGTGGGCTGATATTGTTGTTAATGGGTGATTTAGTTGTTAAAATATTGTTGTAAATGCGATCGATTTAGTTGTGTTACGGTGTAGAACACGGATGTCCGGCCAGGGGGCGGTAGATTGATCTTGGATGTATCGGCGGACTGGGTATCTATGAAGGAGATAACCAGGAGAGCGTGGGATCACCGTACACGACAAAGGGGTCTTGTGTGTGCGCGGTGAGACCGTAGGTAAATAGTCTAGGTTTAGAGTGTGTGCACCTTGTTACGCCTTCTATATTTATAGAGGCGTACGGTGCGATATCAGAGGCACGCCATTAATGGGGGCCATTAATGGGGCGGATATTGGACGATATCCCATTAATGTGACGTGTCATTAAGGGGCGGATATCGAGATACTTCCTAAATGGGACGGGTATCTCGGTGGATTGATATGATTGGGGCGAATCGCCTGGCCGGGATTTACGGCTCTCCGCCATGATTGGCGGATTACGCCTTACTCGCTTGGGCCTTGCTATGGACTTGGAGGCTTTTGGGCCGGCCCGTAAGGTTGCCCCCGGCTTGGTTTGTTCATGTTGTTGGACGGCGAGGTGTGTGATACTCCGGTCCGGCGTGTGGCCGGGGCCTATGCTGGCCGGCCGGCTCCTTATGCCGCGGCTTACCTCGTGATGTCGCCCTGGATGGTGCCTTGGGCCGTTCCGGCACGGGGGCACATTAGGCGGCCTCGGATTTAAATGGTAAGTCCCCTGTTCGCGGGTAAACCGTTTGGTCTTCTTTCCGTAGCGCCATCATTGTGTCTTTCACACTGGCGTGTCCCGATTGGAAAGGGTCGCATACGTCGCGCCGTTCCGTGTGCCGATTTGTGTGCGCATTTAATGCTCCTTCATCATGTCGTGCATTTCCCATCGCGTCCATGTTCAAAGACCGAAATGCCCCGGCGTTCCCTCTCCTTCTTCGCAGTTTTTGTTTTATATTTGCGTTTTTCACTATTTCACGCATACAATCTTGTAGTGAACTTGCTCCGAGTTTCTTTCCGTGAGAACTCCATTGTCCTACAATTTGGTCGTTCAAGTCATCCTCTTCGTTACATTTCACTCGTTCAAGTCATCTTCTTTGTTTCTACTCGGGTATTTTCCGTTCTTGCCTTTACTCTTTTTACGGCATACTTCGTCTTGTTTAGATAGTCTCGGTTTTTCCTCTGTTTTTCCCATTCTCCCGGCCTTCCGAGCTTTCTTTTAAGATTAGTTTACGTGTGTTCCGCTCTATATGCTCCTTCCCTTTGACGTGAAGTACGTAGTCCTTAGGTTCTAGTTCCTCTTTTGATGGATAGACATAGACCTTTCCTTAGAGTCGAACAACGCTCACCCCGAGGAAGAGGAGTTTCTTCGCGCTCGTTACCCGAGAGCTTCTTCATCGGGTTCTTGGAACCGAGCTCCCGAAACAGAGAGGTTAGCACCTCTTCGTCGAGGTGGGAATGGTTCTTCGGGCGAGTGGGCCTCAACCCATATCTCGCTAGAGCTTTGTCACCTTCCATGGTTCGAATTCCGGCAAACACCGTTCCTACCTTTTCACCTTTCCGGCCGGGGTAGGTTCTTTTATCGGTTCTAGTGCTCCGCCTTGATGGCCCAACCAATCGGTTTACGTGAGGGTCCATCCCCGCAAGCTTGGACCCTTATCCTAGTGATTATCTCGGCCCTGTTGGGGACCGCTTGGCCGAGAGTTCATTTCACATCGCGCGTGGCGAAGACTTGAGCTACCTCGATTATTGGATCTTGTCGGCATCGGCGTCCTTTGGGTCCCCTTCCGCGTGCCCTTTCGTCCGAGTCCGCCGTCTGTTTTGCCTTCTAATCTGTTTTTCCGGGTATTTCCAACTCGCTAATTTCCTTTTATGTTGTATATAGGTTAATGGCTCGAAATCTTTGCCTTCGAAAGAAAAGCCGAGGCCGAGGCATCGGATTCTTCTAGTCCACCCGAGGCCCTATGTCGTAGATATCCCCGGGTGTCCCACGAGGTCTTGAAGACCCGGTCCATTATGTCGGACGAGGATATCGCCGGTTAGACCTACCCACCATGGAGGGTGCATCTACGTTGCCGGAAGCCGACGAGCTGTTTGTTTGTGTTGAACGAGAAGTAGGCGGTCCCAATTTCTTTCATTTTTATCGGGATTACCTTACACGGGTTGGTGTCCGGTTTCCTTTCACCCGTTTTCAAATGCTTGCCCGATGCACCCGAGACTCGCCCGTCTCAACTTCATCCGAACGGGTGGGCTTACGGTAGCCTTCGAGCAATTGTGTCGTTCCTACCCGGTTCCAATCCCTTGTTCGACCAATCTCTTCTTCTATTATTTCGGCCCTTTTACCCCCGGCACTCCTAAGGAAGGTGATAAGTTAAAAGGGCTTGTGTCTCTCCGCGTTAATCCCGACCAGGAAGCTTATGAAGCCTTTCTCGAATCTTTTAAGCGGTTTAAGAGTGCGTTTTTTTAAGGTTGTCGCCGTACCGTAAGCCGGCTTGGTTTCCGAAGGGGGTCGAGGCCTGCCGATGTAGGGTGACGCTTCCCTTTATCTTGGGTGGAGAATCATCACAAGGCCAGCCCCTCGTCCTTCCGAGATCTCTCAAGAGGACCTCCTACCCGAGATGGTTCCTCACGTCCCAAGATTGGACGCCGCCGTGGAGCATTATGGCATCCCGAGTGCGGCCTTTTTCATATCGGGGAGGGATCTAGGCCAATTCCTTCGAATTGTAGGAGTCCCTTGTTTGCCATGCTCTTTATTCCTTTAGTCATGTTTTGTATATTGGCCGCCTACTTTGTGCTTAGTTGATTTCCTTTTACTGTCCTTTTCACCCAAGACATGAAGGCCCTTCCAGGCTACTTGAGGAAGGTGAATCCCGCCGCGGTTTCTTCGAGCGATCGGTCTCGGAAGCGGGCTGCCCCTACCAAGGCTACCATGCCCGAGGCCGATGCCCCGTTGTGGCCAAGAAGGCCAAGGTTTCGTGTCGAGACTTCGGCCCCATCCGTGCCCTCCGGATCCCCTCGGGCGGGCGTTCGAAACTTCCAAAGGGAAGCGGGTTGTCGTTCGGAGGGTGAAGGTGCGGCCTACGGGGCCGCGACCGTTCCTTCGCCTCGGTTCTTCCGGCGTCTTCGACCGCTCCGCCTCCTCCTCCTCCTTCAACCGGGCCCTTACGTCCTTCTTCGGTGCTTCCTCGGAGTTTCGTATTTGAAAAGGGGGTGACCAAGGAGCTGGATGTAGCTTTTCTCCCCCCTCGGGAGTTTATGGAGAGCCGGGCCTTGTCCCCTCCTAGTGCTGAGGAGGTGCTCGCCGCAGAGCGGTACCTGTGTAAGTCCGTTGGTTTCCTGCAAGCTTATATGATTGTGAGGGAAAATACACCCCGGGCCGATGCGAGAGAACGAGAAAATTGAAGGCGTCCGGGGCCGAGGTTGAGGCCAACCGAAGGCTCGGCCGAGGCCGCGTCCGTGAAAAGGGCTTTAGCCGATCCGAGGCTAAGTTGCACCTTATGGAGGAGGAGCGGGATCTTTGCCGGCTTGAACGGGATGCGCCAAGGATGCGTTTGTGAAGGTGGAAAAGATCGCAACGGCGCGAGAGGGGCGGAGAAGTCGGCCTCCCAATGTGTCCGGCCCAAAAAGCGCCGAGCGAGAGTATGGACGTGGTGAAGGCCCTTCACAAACAAACGGCGTGATACGTTGTTTGATAAGGTTAAAGCCGTCGAGGAGGCTCGGCCGTATCGCGGCGGGGGAGCGCTTAGAGTCGACGAGCCGTTAAAGCAGCGGCCGCCGACCGCTTTGAGAATGCACTGGAGCGAGATCCGACTTTTGAATCCGAAGACGGAGCTTAACTTGGAGGGCTACGACTTTCGTGCCTTCGTGGAAGATGGAGTGTTAGTTTCGTATCGGCCTCCTTACGCCCATGCGTCCGGATCGGGAGGGGAGAGTCGGATGCGGAGAGTGAGGCGACGAAGGATGCTCGAGGCCGGTCCTTCTAGTTGAGTTTATTTTTTGTTGTTGGTGGGCGTTTGTGCCTTTGTATTTTGTTGATTCCGGCTTTTGTGCCGTAACTTTGTATGACTTGTAGAGGAATTTATTTATTCGCCCTTCCACCAATTTCTTAAATTCCATTGTTTGAAATTTGTTGATCGCATTAAATACAAGTCGTGTACTCGACCAACACTGCGGTGTGGGAGATTGGGACGAGGTTGTATGTCTTACCCTCGGGGGTGTTGACTTAACCGATCGCCTCATCCGGCTTAAATGGCGGAAAAGATGATAGGAACCGACTTAAGTGCGAGGCTTCCACATGCCGACCGAGGTGTCGATACCTTTGATCGACATTTTGACTCGATCGGGGTCGAGATGGGAGTCTGCTTTCTTAAGTCGGGCGAGCGTTGACGCGTCAATTTCGCGAAGGCCACGTATGGCGTTTTCGCCAGAGCTCTTACCAATGCGCGTCGGAATACAACGGCCGGTGTCATACATCTAGATGTTTTTCGTTTCGGAGGGTATAAGTACCTCGGAGTCGGGTTTCGCCGGCTTGGTGGCCTCGGCATTAAGCTTAAGCGAAAAATCGTGCACGTTGGCGCCTTCTCTTTGAGGTATTCCTTCATTAAATAAAGCAGCTCTAAAGAGCGTACAAATGGTCATAAATTATTCAAATGCAAAGCAAGGGAAAGTTGGAAATCAATTGCAAAAAACATGAAAGAAAGTAAGAAATGACCGAGCCCTTGAGTCTTGGGCTAGGCGTAGTAGATTTTCAACTTATCGGCGTTCCATGTCCTTCTAACCGGCTTTCTTGCCAAAGTTTCGAGAACATATGCCCCGGCGTCAAGCTTTTCTTTGACACGATACGGTCCCTCCCGGTTCTTGCCGGTTTTCCGTCTCGGGAGTTCTTGTTCCCTATATCGGCCCTCCGAAGTACCAAGTTACCCCGGTTGAAGGATCGTGGCCGAACCTTGCGATTATATTTGGCCGCGAGTAAGCGCAGCGGCAAGTTCCAAGAATGAGCCGTGACTCGGATCTCATCTATCAGGTCCAGATCGTCCTTAAGGCGTCGTCATTTGATGCGGTCCTCCCTCTCCGCTCGATCTTCCTCCACGATGGCTGCCCGATTTCCACCGGAATCATTGCTTCGCATCCATATGTCGGCCGGAAGGGAGTTTCTGGGTAGAGGTCCGGACACTCGTCCCGTAGCCCCATAGAACACCGTGGAGTTGTTCGGTCCAACTAGAGTCGGCCTTTAACATGCGTTTCTTCAATCCGTCGAGAATGATCTTATTGGCGGACTCGGCACAGCCATTAGGCTGCGGATGTTCGACGGAGGAGAAGTGTTGTTTGATGTCGAGATTGGACATTAAGGCCTGGAATCTTTGGTCCGTGAACCGGGTTCCATTGTCGTGACGACTTCAGCGGGTATCCCGAACCGAGCGAAGATATTGTGACGAACGAATTTCATAATCTGGACGACGTGATTGTAGTCAATGCTTCCGCTTCAATCCATTTGGTGAAGTAGTCAACAGCGACAATGAGCCATTTGAGCTGTCCGGGTGCCGGTTTAAATGGTCCAAGAATATCCATTCCCCACTTATAGAAGGGCCAGGGAGCCGGCATCCCTTTTAACTCGTAGGCGGCGGCCTTAAGATCCCGCCGTGTTTCGGTAACTTGTCACACCGCTTGGCGGCCTCCATGGCGTCATGCATCATGGTGGGCCAATAATAGCCGGCGCGCAATGCCTTCTGGCCAAAGCCTTGCCGCCCATATGTTGGCGTTGCATCCCTCATGTATTTCGGTCAATACATACGGATTCGGACTCGCCGAGGCATCGCATCATTGGGCAGTGTAGTCCTTTCCGGTATAGCTGGTCATCGACCATAGTGTAGATGGCGGCTTCTCTTATCAGCTTTTTTGCTTCGGTAGAGTCTGTGGGAATGATACCTCTTTCCAGGTAATCTTCAATTGGTTTTCTCCAGTCCGATCCGGACGAGATAGTCATAATGCACGTGGGCTCGGCCAAATTCTGTTGGATGACTGTTCTTTGACTCCCCGGACCTTTGGTGCTTGCGAGTTTGGAGAGGATGTCGGCCGGGTATTCTCTTCTCGCGGGATGTGAGAGACAACGACTTCTTCGAATTCCGTCATTACCTCTTTTGCTTTATTCAAGTACTTGGCCAACAAGGGGCCTTTCGCTTGATAGTTTGCCTTCAATCGGGCGGCGACGAGTTGTGAGTCGGTGAACACCTTAATCCGCCCGGGCTCCGCTTTCTTTTGCTTGAGCCACCCCGCCAAGAGGGCCTCGTATTCGGCTTGATTGTTAGAGGTCGGGAATTCCAGTTGGAGAGAATGTTCAGTAGCGATTCCCTCGGGGCTTTCGACAATGACTCCTGCTCCGCTGCCTTTTGGGTTGGAAGATCCGTCCACAAATACCCTCGAGTCGTTGTCGGTCATAACCGGAGTCAATTCCATGATGAAGTCCGCCAATGCTCGTGATTTGATCGCTGCCGTGCCTCAAAGGTGATGTCGAATTCAGATAATTCAATCGCCCGGCTCGTCATACGTCCGGCCAAATCCGGTTTGTGCAAAATCTGCCGGATCGGCGATTGGTCCGGACCACAATCCGATGTCCACGGAAGTATGGGCGAAGTCGCCTTGCCGTGGTCGATAATGCGAATGCCATTTTCTCCAGCTTTTGATATCGAGCTCGGCGTTTTGTAACGCCTTGCTCACAAAGTAGATGGGTGTTTGTCCAGGCCTCGGTTTCTCTTACCAAGGCGGCGCTTACCGCTTCATCCCCTACCGAGAGGTATAGGAACAAGGTCTCCCCCGCTCCGGCCGTTAGCCGGCGGGGTCGCCAAGCATTTCTTGATTTCTTCAAAGGCCGTCTCGCGGTCCGTATTCCATCCTCCCCGGGTTTCTTTCTTCAATAATTTAAAGAAAGGTAGAGCTTTCTCGGTGACCTCGGTAGGAATCTTGTCGGGGCCGCCAAGCGACTGTCGATTCTTTGCACTTCCTTCTTGGAGTTGGGGGCCTGCATATCTAACACGGCCTTGCATTTGTCGGGTTGGCCTCAATCCCTCGGTTGGTCAACATAAAACCCAAAAACTTGCCGGCGGCACCCCGAACGCACATTTGGCGGGTTCAACCTCGATACGGTATTTTCTTAATTTGTCAAACGTCGCTCTAGGTCCGGATATCTTTGCTCCGGATGTTTTGACTTCACTATCATGTCGTCTATATATACCTCCACATTACGACCGATTTGATCGTCAAAGACTCGATTCATCATGCGTTGGTATGTAGCTCCGGCATTCTTCAATCCAAATGGCATGACGTTGTAGCAATAGTTCGCCTTATCGGTCATGAAGGCGGTTCTCTCTTGATCGTCGGGGTGCATAGCGATCGATTGTATCCGGAGTAGGCATCCATAAAAGAAAGCGGTTGGTATCGTACGAGTTATCCACTGGCCGGTCAATCTTGGGCATGGGAAAGGAGTCTTTCGGGCATGCTTTGTTCAGATTGGTGTAGTCGGTGCACACCCTCCATTTCCGGTTGGTTTTAACACCATGACCACGTTAGAGAGCCGGGTCGTGTATTGTATTTCTCTTATGAACCCGGCTGAAGGAGCTCTTCAATGTGACTCTCAAGGGCTTTTTCGCCTGTCGTGCCCGAGATATTCCTCCTCTTACGTGCCCTTTGGTTTCGACCCGGCCATATGGCTAACTTGTGATGACAAAAGTGTGGGTCGATCCGGGTATTTCGGTGACGTCCGGGCGAAGACGTCCTGGTTTTGCCTTAAAAATTTGATCGGCCTTGCTTTGATCTCTGCGTCCATCTCCCGCCGATTTTAGTTGTCTTGGAGGGATCCGTCCGAGGATTAATTCCTCCAACTCTCCTTAGGCTCGGGCGTGGGTTTTACGGTTCACGGAGGTCCGGTTCTACCATGTTGACCGATTGCGGGGTCGCCCCCTCTTTTCTCGTCATTAGTCATTACCTCGTTGGTTTGGAGCCGTGGCGGGGATGACGTCTTTTCCTCCTCTACACGGAGGGCTTCAAGTAACACTGCCGCGACGCTTTACGGTCACGGACACTTCAACCATCGATTCGATCATTGATCATTGTCAATTTACGGTGCTTGGTGGACGCCAAGATATCCCAACCTTGTGTATAGTGGGTCGGCCCGGTATAATGTTATAAGGGGAGCGGAAATCGCCACTACAAACCTCACCCGTCCCGATTTGAAGGCTTCCTTAGTTCCCAAGGTCGGTCCGAGGTCAACATATCCTTTTGGGAAGGAACGCTCTCCATTGAACCCGATGAGGGTAGATTTGCATGGCTTTAGGTCTTCGACATCGAGGTGCATTCTCCGGTATGCATCCGGCTTATTATGTCGGCCGAACTACTGCGTCGACAAATATCCGCTTGACCCGCGGTTACGACGATCCGGTGATGACCAATCCGTCTTGGTGGCGGGAATAACCTCCTTGAGCTCCTCGTCGGTGAAGACCAAGGGTGGTTTCGGGTTTGACGACGTGCCCTTAAACCTCGGCACCTCTTTTACCGTTAACACCTCTCGCGCGGGTATTTCTTGCGCCGACTTATCGTATCTCCACCTCCTCCGGCCGCCACCGATCCCGGTGCATTGGAGATCGGCGTCCGGGTAGCCCTCCGGAGGGCCGGTTCTCCGCTTCTTTTCGAGTCCGAGCGTTCGTGGTGGACTCCGCTTCGGCGGCTACCATTCCGCTTGCCGATTTCCCTTGAGTTTTTATGACGTATTGGCGTAGTTTCCCTTCTCTTACAAATTTTTCAATAGCATCCCTGAGTTCGTAGCATTCGTCAGTGGTGTGACCGGGACAGTCGTGGAAGCTGCAAAACTTCCCCCGGTCTGTGTTGGACCGGTTTCTGAGAGGCTTTGGCTTGGTCACCTTCCTCATCTCGGTCTGCGCGACCTCCTTCCACAGCTGGGATCGCGGGACATTCAAGGGGGTATAGTTTCCGTACTTCCCCTTATTGTCCGTTCGCTCTGGTCTGGGCCGGCTCTCTCTGCCACGTCTGCGGGGTTCCGCCTTGTGTTTGTCGGTCGGGTCTCTTCTTTCGGGTGATGAATTCCTTGCCTTCTCGGGCTCATCTCGCATTGGCGATTTCCATTTGCTCGACGTCTAGATATTTCTTCGCTTCAGTATAGAATTCCGTCAAGGAATATACTCGATTCTTGCATAGATGTCGGGCCAGGCGCGTCATCGGGTCCAATCCGTTGACGAGGCAGTGCACATGGACCTCTTCGGATAAGGATCGTACCTGTATTGCCGTATCTACGAACCGGTCCGAGATACTTCGCAATGTTTCGCCCTTCTTTTGCTTCACTTTACTCGGCGTGAATTGAGATTTCGGTTGTTTCTTCTTGGTGGCAAAGTGTAATTCAAACTTACGACCAAGGTCTTCAAAATTCCGAATGGAATTATTGGGTAGCGAACTCAACCATTTGTGGGCCGGCCCGATTAGCGTGGCCGAGAAGAGTCTTAGTATCACCGGACCTTCTATTGATCTTACCCACATTAACTTTTCAAATAACTCGAGGTGATGACGTGGATCCGGGTCCCATCATATTGGGGGAGGTCGGCTAGGTCAAAATTCTTCGGGTAAGGAGCCGTGGCCGTAGCTCGTGAGAATGGAGTCCCCCCCGCGCCGGCCAAGTATTTCATCTTATATCGCCGCGGCGATCCTCGTGTCCGAGGCGTAGTGATCGCCTCGTGTAGTTCGTCCGAGTCGTGTTCACGATCTCGGTTCTCCGGTTCCCTATCGTCGTCATGGTGGCGCTCGCCTCCGGCCTTCCCTATCCGGATCCGCAAAGGTGCCTCTTTGTGCCTTTTGGGGGTTGGTTGGCGATCTCGCTCCCCCCCCGTCCCCTCTTTTCCGCCACGGGGATGTTGATTCGTTTACGGGCCGGTACGCGGACTATTGCTATCCAGGCGTACAACCTCCTTCCTCTTACGTGGGCTTTTCGGGATTCCGCGTTGAAAAAGGTTTTCAAGCTTTTCCTCTATCATTTGTTCCGAGCATGAAAATCCTCCGCCTTTGGAGGTGATCGAACTTTTCCTTGTTTTCGAATCTACGAATCATCGCCTCTTGGGTTCTCCTTAGTATGCGGACGTCGGTGTCTAGTACCCGAGCGTCCGGAATCGGTCTGTCTGGGGCTGGTCTTTTGGGGATTCTTCATGCGAGATTTGTCGAGGGAAGGCGAGGTGGTTTCGAGTCGGTAACGTATCCTTCCGGAGTTTTTCCTCGGGATGGTCGATCATGGGTCCGTGGCCGATCCGGCGGGTCTCGAGGTCGACTCGGGCCGGCCGAGGTTGATTTGGGGGTACCATGCTTTCCTCGTTTGGCGGTCCAATTCTTTGGTTTTGCGTGTGGCTTCGGTGTGAGCCATTGATGGTCACGGGGATAGAAATTTATGGTCCCCACGGTCGGCGCCAATGTTACGGGTGTAGAACACGAGATGTCCGGCCCGGGGGTGGTAGATTGATTTTGGATGTATCGGCGGACACTGGGTATCTATGAAGGAGATAACCGGGGAGAGCGTGGGATCACCGTACACGACAAAAAGGGTCTTGTGTGTGCACGGTGAGACCGTAGGTAAATAGTCTAGGTTTAGAGTGTGTGCGCCTTGTTACCGCCTTCTATATTTATAGAGGCGTCGGTGCGATATCCGAGGCACGCCATTAATGGGGGCCATTAATGGGGCGGATATTGGACGATATCCCATTAATGTGACGTGTCATTAAGGGCGGATATCCGAGATACTTCCTAAATGGGACGGGTATCTCGGTGGATTGATATGATTGGGCGAATCCCGCCTAGCCGGGATTTCGGCTCTCCCGCCATGATTGGTGGATTACGCCTTTTCGCTTGGGCCTTGCTATGGACTTGGAGGCTTTTGGGCGGTCAAGTAACAAGTTGTAAATGGGTATTGATTTTGTTGTAAATGTGGGTGATTTAGTTGTCAATGCAGTTCGAAAATCGAGAAAGGGCCATTTCGGAATTTTCAAAATATTGGGCCCTTTTAGGATTTTTTTCTCCAAAAAGGGCCCCATATAAATTTTCCCTTGATTTTTTGAGTGAATATTGGATTTACGTCGAGTGTTTATTTTCCTGTTTTTCTTATTAATTTTTTTTTTATGAAATTCAGTTATAATATTTAAATTATTTTAATAATTAATTATGTGATATTAACTTTGTGAAAATGAATTATCTTGAACATATGTTGGAGCACTGATTAAGTTAGAAAAATATCAATTTACCGAATTTGATATTGGTTTTCTTTGTAATTGGTTTGAGTTTGGTGGAAAAGGTTGAGAGATTATATTTAGGTTAAATTTGGTTGTGTCATTCAACACATCAAGATTCACAAGTGCATGCACACATTGATACCACATGGCATTATATACCCTTAACGTTTTAGGTTTATGTCACGATTGAAAAAGATGTTTTCTATTTCCTTTTTTTCAAAAATATTGAGCAGTATTACTTTCTCAATTTAGGTTTTCTTATCAAATGAGCAATAACATGTGCAAAGGATTAGAAAACTCCGATAAATACAAATTAGCGCACACAATCAAATAATCAACTGTAACGATTACATATTTTGTGCATAAAATATAATGACAATAAATATACAGATTAGTATGCAGAGTCAAATCATAAATTGTAATAATTATATGAATTAAATGGGAAAAATTTATATTGTCAGAGTGCGATTAAAATGTGACATTGCTTTTTCTATATATCACTCTGATCCTATTTATAAATTTTTTTCAATTTTAGGGTATTAAATGAAATTGTGTTAATTTTACCCATATTAATTCTATCAATGAAAATAAAAAGAGTTGAAAAATACACGTTCATGAATGAGACTAAAGTTGAAAATTTATCCCATAATTATCAAGTTAACTAGTTTTTCTTGCTATATGTGATTTAGTTGATAATGACTTTATAAATAAAAGCAGTGGTATATCAACACATATATCTTTTTAGTAGTATTAAAAAAGGGTTAATGTATAAATTTGCTTCAAAATTTTCATTGAGGAGCAACGTTATCCGAAAATTTTTTAAGGCTCAATGTTGCCATGTAAGTGTTAAATTGGATCAATATTTTACTCATTTAAGTTAAAAAGTTAACAGCCAACATTAATTTTTAAATTTTCAGCATTTTTTTTTAATGAAATATGACAATATTACTATGTTTTAAAATTTATACGTAAAAAAATTTTTAGGACAATATTGTTCAAAACTTTCAAAGACAGATTTGCCCGTAACCTTTGTTCCAAAAAGTAAAAAATGTTGGCAGAGGTGGAAAGGCGGGCCTGTGGCTATGGAGTTGTAACACGTGGGGTCACGGCTCCACTAACACCTTAAGAAAAGCCGCGGTGTTCGCCGGAAAATGATTCCATCATCTTTTTACCCGTCAAGCCAGGGATGCTCTTCTTTATTTGATCAATGACTTTTGCCTCTTCCTTACTTCCAAGCGCATTAGTGTGTTATTTGTTGAGTAAACCTGAATCAAAGCCGGCCTGGTCCTATGATTTCGTTTGGTTTTCTTTACAAAAAGCAGCCATAATTATTAAGTAATCGGCCATCATGCAATCCCATCACCTCACTCGTTCTCTCTTTTTCCATATTAAAAAGACTGGGAGATTTCTATTTACGCGTCCAACATGTTTTATGGAGTCCACGATCAGGCAATGACATTTTTGCCCAGCCCCGGCATGATGCCTTGGCCTTGTAGTAAGTCATTTATTAAGATATGCAAAAACTTGCAATGCCATCCTCACTACATCACCACCACTTTCCCTCATGGCCTGCCTCACAGGAACTTATGGTTCCAAACATCCGATTCCATCACATTTCTAGTGTCTGATAAGCCCTTCAATCTATGATCCTGTTTTTGGTTTAAACACAATTCCATCCCAACTGCTGCCTTTACGTGTTAAATTAGTAAAATCTGTCTTCTCTTCTTTTTTATACATGTCAAGTTTGATTCGACCGTTTTTGCTGTTAACAGTAAGTACTACCGGACTAGTATACCTCCTCAGCCCTCACTAACCTCTCTGGTCCCCTGCTCATTTATTATGATTTGCAACTTGCAACAATCCAATCCAAATTATTTTCCATTTTTCCCTCTAATGGGGTTCATCACCACTGCATCTGGATCATCTCCACCCATTTTTACCACTAAACATGTGAAGAAGCTCAGGCCTAACACACTCGTTCATGAGATAGGGTGTTCCCCACACCACACACCACTCCCACTAGCCCACTAATACGTGTGCTCGTACGTCATCGCTTTTACTTTTATAAAAGTAACAAAAAAATATTCGCAAGGAATAAATCAAGAAACCAAAAAAGTGGAAATAAAATATAATTTAAACTATAAATGTAGATGGCTAGCTGTCTCTAATTTATTCTGTGATGCTGTGACCTTTGGATCTTGGGCATCGTATAATTCGTCATCTGTGTCAAAGATGGTGCTGGTTTCAATTGGTTAACTTGGCAATAAGCAGCTCAAAAATGAAACAATAGAAAAATCGGCGTCAAGAAATTAGTTAGAATCCCTCTAGGTGCAGACTCCCATGCCTATATAACTAAGAATATGTATCGTATGGAGGTATAGAGAAGGATCAGAGGCATCCTATTAGTGTTAGTTGATATGGGCCCATACAGGAAGTGCACAAATGTGTGTGTGTGGGCTGAGCCTATATAAGGCAAACTATGTACATTGTATTTGTTAATAAAATAAACATTCATTCACTTTAACATGGTATCATAAGCCAGGTTCATTTTTCAAAGCCTAATAACCCAGATAACTTCAAGAAACAGTCCACGACACACCAAAAAAAAAAAAAAAAAAAAACCCACAAGAACCACCCACCAGATAACCAAGAACCAAGCCCAAGAACCACACCCGTTTGGTTTTGCACCGATAGGTTCACTTTGGTCCATTCTTGCCGTCGTCTTCTTCCCATTCGCGTCGTGCCACAGATCGACGATGTCGGATGCTGTTGGCTCTTGGTTTCCTGGTTAGCGTGATTCTTGAAATCCACGGTGGCTCGGTGGTTCTGGTTAGCGTGATTCTGGATCGCGGTGTCTCGGTGGTTCTTGACTTCTCCAGGCTTTTTTTCGCGATTCTCGCGGTGGTTCGCCCATCGACGGTGGCTCGGTGCTTTTCACGCCCTTTTCCTGGTTTCTTGGTCGCGAACCACGCGATCTACGGTGGTTCTCGGTGATTCTCGACGGTGGCTCACGAGTTCCTGGGTTCTTGGTCAATCAGAGACGGTGGCTCGCGGTTGTGTTTTTCTCGTCGGTTGTGCTCCCTGTTCTTGGAGGTTCTGAATTCTCCGACGGTCTACTCTTGGCATTAGAGGTTTCGTCCCTGTTCTTGGGTGTTCCAACCAATCGGACGGTGAAATTGGAATTGGCTGACGGTGATCCACGGTGGTTCGTGGTAGCTTTCCGGTGGATTTCGCGGTGGTTCGCGGTTCTGATCTCCATCTTCGGTGCCATTTCGCGGTGGTTCGCGATTCTTGTCCTGAGTTCTCACGGTGGTCTGCTTGGTTCTCACGATGGTTGTGGTTCGCGATTCTTGTCCTGAGTTCCGATGATGATTCAGGTTCGCGATTCTTGTCCTGAGTTCCTCTGCTTGGTTCTCACGCTGGTTGTGGTCGACGGTGATTCTCGACCTAGTTTCTGAAATTCTTTGTAATTCTGGATCGCGGTGATTCTCGACGCTGAGTGGCATTTTTTTTTTTAAATCATCTGGTTTGTAATAGTCCTTTGCAATTCTGGACGTTGTTTTCACCGACCTATTTCAATGGAGGTCTGTTCACCTTGCAATATGTTGTGATTCACTGGTGGTTTTAGGTTGGATTTAGGCATGGTTCACTGGTGGTTTTAGGTTGGATTTCCCATTGAACCGGCTCATTTTGGTTGATTTTGTTCGGCTTTGGTTGATTTTGTTCGCCGACGAGTAATCATTCGAGGTTTAATTCCTTCTCGAAATTTGTGACATGGTGGGGATGGTCAAACTTCAGCTCGTGTGCCGCGCCGATCCCGGCACCTTGGTTTTAATCATCCTTTGTTCCTTCATCCTTCTCGACACTCAAGCCACCCCCGCTTTGGTATCTGCTGTCACCCGACTCAGAAAATTATCCTATTTGGAGTCGTTCAATGCGTATAGCTTTGTTGGGGAGGAACAAATACGGGTTTGTTGATGGCGGTTGTGCACGTAGGGATCGGATCGATAATCTCAAGAGCACATGGGACAGGTGCAATGCTGTGGTTCTCTCATGGTTGATAAATTCTGTTGACAAATCGCTTTGTGGAGGCATTTCCTTTTCTGAGAATGCCAAATCTGTATGGGATGACTTGAAGGAACGTTTGAAAAGTCTGATGGTTCCAAAACGTTTAGCCTTCATCGTGCGATCAACACATTGACCCAAGGTAACCTTTCTGTGGCTGCCTATTACTCTCAATTGAAAGATCATTGGGAAGAGTTTGATAGTCTTGTCCCACTGCCTTCATGTGAATGCCGTACTTCTCAACAATATACCAAAATTGTAGGTGAACAACGACTGTTTCAATTTTTGATGGGTCTTAATGAGAGCTACTCCCAAGCCCGGAATCATGTTCTGATGTTAAGTCCTCTACCCGCTGTCAATCAAGCATTCTCTATGATTTCCCAACATGAGACCCATCGCTCTCTTGGCACTAGTCACATTGCACCGTCTCCCGAGAATACTGTGATGTTTGCATCAAATGGAAGAGGGGGACGTGGCAGAGGTCGGACCTCCTATCAAGGAAGAGGATATCAAGGAAGAGGAAATAATCAACAAGATGAGTGTTCACATTGCCACAGGAAGGGACACAAAAAGGAACAATGTTTCCACATTATTGGTTTCCCAACTAATGGAGGGCGAGACCGCACGAGAGCCTTCACCTCGTACTACTTCTGCACTTAGAGCTTCTGAATCCATTGGAGTTGCAGGGAACCTTACGGCTCAACAATATGAGCATCTGCTGCGTTTACTTGAGAAGGACTCTCATGATCAGAAGAAAGACACCCCTCAGGGTCTAGTGGATACTACTGTGGGTGCTATTGGAACTTCATCTACAGGTTTGATTAATGTTGTTTCTTCTCACCTTGTATGGTTGTTAGACTCAGGAGCAAATATACATGTTGTTAGTAATCTGAGTTATTTGCACACTTACAACCCTTATCATGGCCCAATTAAGAGAATTAGAGTACCTAATGGTGAGAGATTAACCGTCACACACATAGGAAATGTGAAAATTGGTAATAATATTACCTTAGAAGGTGTTCTATATGCTCCTGGCCTGAAATTCAACTTAATATCTATTTCTCAACTCACATCTCATGCACATTGTATAGCATTGTTTTTTCCTGATGTGTGTGTTTTGCAGGACACCTTGAGTGGGACGATCAAGGGGATTGGTAAACTCACTCATGGTCTTTATATGCTGCAAGAAAACGTTCAATTAGGATCGCCTATCGATTTCGAATGCTTTTCTTTCTTCTTTGCAATCTGTATTCACTTTGAAAGATGTAAAATCTGATATATGGCATCATAGATTTGGCCATGCGCCTTTACATGTTCTCAAACATTTGGTTGAAATAAAGAAGCATGTTGCACTCTCTCGATAATGTCCATTGTGATGTTTGTGTCCAATCGAAATGCACTCGACTCCCCCTTCCCCGTTAGTACAATTAAGACTACCTATTGTTTTGAGATGTTACACATGGATGTTTGGGGACCCTATAAGGAGCCCACACATCAAGGTTTCCGTTATTTCTTAACAATAGTGGATGACTTTTCACGTGGGGTTTGGATATTTCTTATGTCACATAAATCGAATCTGTTTTGCATATCAAGACATTTATTACCTATGTTTCTACTCAATATAAAGCAAATGTCAAAAGAGTAAGGAGTGATAATGGATTGGAATTTGTGAATTCCATTGTCAGTTCTTTCTTTCATGACAAAGGTATTTTACATCAAACTTCTTGTCCCTATACTCCCCAACAAAATGGGGTTGTGGAGAGGAAACATAGACATTTGTTAGAAGTTGCTAGATGCTTGATGTTGCATGCAGGTATGCCTACTAAGTTTTGGGGGGAGAGTATTCGAGCTGCATCTTACTTGATTAATAGAACACCCAGTAAGGTACTGCACTATAAGACTCCATATGAGTTGATTCATGGTAATGTGCCTTCTTTGGGATTTCTGAGAGTGTTTGGTTGCTTAGCCTATGCTACTAAATTGCATGATATTGATAAATTGTCTTGTAGAGCGGATGCATGTGTTTTCATGGGTTACCCCACAACTCAAAAGGGTTATCTTTTATATAATTTGCATACGAAAATGATGATGGTTAGCCGACATGTAAGCTTTGTAGAAGAGAGGTTTCCTTTCAAAGAGAGGGATGGCTACAACCAGGGGAGTCTCGCTTCACTACCTAACCCTTTTGTATATGATAATGAGACTTTGCCACAGGGAACATTTGAAAATTTGGAAGGCGGGGATCGACCCAAATAACCTACAAACATCTCCGCCTCCCTCAAATAGCGCTCTACAAGAGATAGGAGGCCACCTAGATGGCCGAATGATTATGAAACTTCTAATCTTCCATCTCAACAATTGGAGCCGATAATGGGTCCAATCGGCATGATTAAGCCGGGAATGGTCAAACAGGAGTTGTTCCTTATCCTATACAAAATTACTATACTTGTTCCAATTTGTCCTCCTCCTACAAGGAGTTTGTACGTTGTGCAGATACCTTCGTTGAACCTAGGACGTTTGAGGAAGCCGCCAAAGACCAAAATTGGAAACTGGCAGAATTCGTGGAACACCCACGAGCAAAATGCAGATGTGACACCAAAATAGATCATCAAAATCCAAAGAAAACAAAGCAAAGAAGCCGAAGAAGATTGATAAGAAATTACAAGATCCCGAGATATATCGAAATTTAATCGGTAGGTTATCGTATTTGATGCCACCCGATCCCGATATCGTTATCCTGTGCGTGTATTCAGTCAATTTCTCGTGGAGCCAAGGGAATCGCATATGAATGGAGCAATGAGGGTGCCGCACTATTTGAAAGGAACACCGGCCGGGTATCCTCTTGTCTTCAAACAAGAAATGCAACTGGAATGTTATTGCGATTCGGATTGGGCCGCATGCAAAGATAGTAGACGATCGTGGACCGGATATGCGGTAAAGCCGGGAGGATCCTTGATATCGTGGAAGTCAAAGAAACGAAACACGGTGTCCAAGTCCTCGGCAGGAAGGTTGAATCCGAGCGGTTGGGCATGTGACTTAAATAGTTTGGATTGTTGGTTTATTAAAAGATTTACATGTAATTAATGTAGAGCCTGCGAATGTATTTTGTGATAGTAGTGCGGCGATACATATTGCTAGCAATCCGTATTTCATGAAAGAACGAAACATATTGAGATAGATTGTCACTTTGTTAGGGAGAAGTTGCAGGAAGGTTTGATAGATCTAAAGCATGTCAAGTCAAAAGAGCAATTGGCTGACATATTGACAAAGAGCTTAGGAATAGAGGCTCATGATTATTTGTTGAGCAAGTTAGGTGTCTTTGATGTCTATAGCCCTAACTTGAGGGGGAGTATTAGTGTTAGTTGATATGGGCCCATACAGGAAGTGCACAAATGTGTGTGTGTGGGCTGAGCCTATATAAGGCAAACTATGTACATTGTATTTGTTAATAAAATAAACATTCATTCACTTTAACACATCCAATGGCGACCTGCATCAACCTCACATGCCTTCTCCGTCTTCTTCTCTTTGGTGCTACTATTCTTCCTTTTGCTCATGCAAATACGCTGCGTCCCAATTTCCGAGTTAGAGCAGTTAATCTCGGCGGTTGGCTCGTTACGGAGGGTTGGATCAAGCCTTCTCTCTTCGACGCCATTCCAAATAAGGACTTCTTGGTTAGTAGTGTCAACCAATTATTAATACATGATTGCATTCACAATTATCATAAGCTACAGCCATTTCCACTCCAAAAATCTTTTGGTTTCCCTTTTTTATAGGACGGAACTGATCTTCAGTTCAAGTCTGTGACAACTCAGAAATATCTTTGTGCTGAATCAGGGGGAGGAACAATCATAGTAGCAAATCGGACTGCTGCTTCTGGCTGGGAAACATTTACCGTGAGCTTCCTCTGAGCGCGCGTGTATGTGGATTTTTTGCAAACATGATGTTAAATGATATGTTGTATTTGCATTTTGTAGCTGTGGAGGATAAACGAGAGCACTTTTCGATTCAGGGTATTCAGCAAACAATTCGTGGGATTAGATGGGATTAAGGTGGTTGCCGTAGTCAACACTTCCACTGATTCTGAGACGTTTCATATTATCAGAAAAAGCAATGATTCCGACCGCGTCCGAATCAAATCATCCAATGGATTCTTCTTACAGGTGATCTATCCTCTGCTTTTTACGTTACTGTTCTTTCGGTAAAAACTCGTGTCCCATTGCTCACGAAACTGATGCTTTCACAAACTTATCAGAGATTTCTATGTTATGCAACTGCTGTCACATCATTAACGATAGTCATTGCATTCCTCTTCGTCTTATCGTTTGGTACGATGAACTTGCAGGCGAAGACAGAGGAGCGCGTGACCGCCGATGTTTCGGAGGTGAACGGTTGGGGAGATGATGACCCCACCGTTTTTGTGTTGACAATCGCTAGGAGGATGCAAGGAGAATTCCAAATCACGAATGGCTATGGCCCCCACAAAGCTCCGCAAGTTATGAAGGTAACGCTAGCACAACATATTTGACCACAAACTACCCGATTGTCAAACTATTTAGAATCAATTTCATTGACCAAATCAAACTAAATTCAGTTTAGACTGGTTTAGTTATATTCAATTTCAAGGAATGCATTTGAGTTTCAGGAACACTGGAGCACCTTCATTGTGGAAGATGACTTTGAGTTCATAGTGAAAAGTAAATTGAACGCAGTTAGAATGCCAGTGGGTTGGTGGATAGCAAGCGATCCAACTCCACCTCCCCCCTACGTTGGAGGTTCCTTGCAGGCACTGGACAAAGCCTTCTCATGGGCACAGTATGTAATGATTTTCTACAATAATGGCTAGCTTACTCAACTTGATACCTATATTGTTAATATTGGGAATGATCTGCCCGCAGGAAATATGGAGTGAAAATTATAATAGATCTTCACGCAGCACCAGGCTCTCAAAATGGCTTTGAGCACAGCTCTTCCAGAGACGGCTCCCAAGAATGGGGGACAACAGACGACAACATTCGACAGACGGTTCGTGTCATTGAATTCCTAACTGCAAGGTTTGTATATTCTTACACGCACTGTTTATCAGTACTTCAGATTATTGTTAACGTTGATGACTAATCCAAAACAATGTATTTGCTGGCAGGTATGCGAAAAGCCCGAGCCTCTATGCGGTGGAGCTAATAAACGAGCCTCTGGCACCAGGTGTTACACTGGAGAGGCTAAGCAAGTACTACAAGGCTGGTTATGAAGCTGTACGAAGGCACTCGCCAACGGCCTACGTGGTGCTTTCCAATAGGCTAGGACCTTCTCAACCTCGAGAGCTTTTCCCTCTAGCCAGTGGCCTCATGGGATCTGTGATTGATGTCCATTACTATAACCTCTTTTCCGATGTTTTCAATAACATGACTGTCCAACAGAACATTGACTATGTCCGAGTCAACCAATCTTCGTCGCTAACTCACATTACCATCTCAAATGGACCTCTTACTTTTGTGGGTAATGCACAATGTTCTTACCATGAGTTATGAGATGAGATGACCCTGTTTTCTTATGACTGATGATTTATTCATGGGGTGGCTGATCTGCTATTACTCATTGCAGGTGAATGGGTTTCTGAATGGCAAGCGAAGAATGCTACAAAAGAGGATTACCAGAGATTCTCAGAGGCCCAATTAGACGTATTTGGGCGAGCAACATTTGGTTGGGCTTATTGGACACTTAAAAACGTCAACAACCATTGGAGTCTCAAATGGATGGTCAACAATGGTTATATCAAGCTCTAGGTCTTCCTTTTAGGCCTGCTCCAATCTCCTAATAGACCTTCTATACCGTTCTTTCGTCAAGCTTCGCATCCTTTTGGTTCTCTTGTCAAAATCAATAGGCTCAGATCGTTCGCAGCCTTTATTACTTGGGAAAAAAAAAAGTTTTTTTTTAGAATATGCTTTCTATAATAAGCAGGCTAATAGCAACTTATCAAGAAAGTCTGTTTAGATCAAATAAACGAGAGAGGTTTAAGCTCGATGAACCAAATATGCGTCGTTTGTTCCTTTAATTTCGTTGTTGCCCAACTTCGTATTCCGTCTGCTCTTTAATTAATGTATCAGTTTACTGTCTATTTCAGCTCACCTTGACCTTTTCGAGCGGGTCCTTAGTATGAATACTGCTCCCACATGCTGTCGAGTGTTGACGGACTGAGCAGAAATCCAAACTAGCGTGATTCACACATTAACAAGTGGGAGCACAAAAGTAAAGTATGAATCTAATGAAATTAAAAGGTTAATAAATTCATGGATGTGAACGACACAACCTAAATAGAAAAGTGGTTGCGCTAATGTCCTCTCTGATGATGATGATGAACTGCCAAAATTTAGGACAAACACTGACTTCACAGAAAAGGCGATCTCCTTTGGGCAGCCTGCAGCGACAGAGCTAGAATATCTGTCCTTCATTAATTTTACAAGGTGGAAATTAAATTAAAATGATAAAATCAGATTGGGAAGAAAACGATAATGAAGTTGATGATACTGAATCAGTGGAGAATCAAAATGATGAAAGGGAAAAAAAGGGTTTAATTAGAGCATATAATGAGTGGCAAAAAGAGAATGAGTTAATCGTGTGCTCCTCCAATTCACAGCCACAAAATGAGATTCGAGCAAAAAAAAAAAAAGAAAAGCTTAGTGGAGTGTCGTGGACGGGCATGAGGGAAGTGACTGTTGTGGCCTTTTACGAAGACAAGATTTTTAGAAAAGGTTTTGTCCGTCACCGTGTTGGTGGGGGACATCATTATTGTGAGATTCTCACTCTTCCTTTTCGAATTCTTTGGTGAATAAAGGGAACACCCTCACTAGAAAAATTCGAAAGGTCGGAATCAATTTTCTGCAGTGAAGATTGTGGACAAACCAGTACTCGACCACATTCTTTACCGTTAATCCCTCTTCCTCCGGAAAACTCAAATCCACGCCCATAGTTTTCGGCCACCTTTAATAACTTAAGAGATCCATAAAACAAATACGGCAGTACGTATAGTACTACATGGTTTTAGTTTGCTTTTAGACATGAAATGTTAAGATGTATATATATAGTAATTACAGGTTCGGAGGAATTAAGATATTTATTTGGTTAATAATGAGGGTGGGGGCGTGACGACTTGGGATTTGGGAACATGTGTATAGCAGTAATCGCCAAGACTAGCGTTAGGCCTTGTTGTATCGAAGATTTTCATTTTTTTTTTTTAAAAAAAATAGTCAAAGAGTGAATGATAGTCTTCAAAATGAAGACAATCAAATATCTATGAAATTGATGATAGTGATGAAGAAGGTGACAATTGACAATGATAGTGGTATGCTTTTATATTTTATGTGAGTTATTTAATGTTCTTAGTTTAACGCTTCTACATTTTATGTGAGGCGATTATGGACAATGGTTTGTTTTTATTACTTAATTAATGAATGCGTTTATTTGTTGGATGATTTGTATTGTTTAGATATTAATGTTGACAATATTTATTTGATAGATTAGAACTTTAATAGTTGCAATTTACTAATTATATTTCTTTAGAAAAAACCGGAAAAAAAATAGTTAAAATTTGGAACAAGTAATTTTCGCGCTCTGTAGAGTCGGCCCGTGCCCTGGTACTATCTTATCGGATCGCTTTGAAAAACAGACGTTTTTTTTATCTCGGTACTGTCGGGCGTCAAGCCAAAGGGTCGGTCAGCTGTCAGAGAAGTCGGGCCCCTAATTCCCAACTCTAACTAAGATGGACGGCCAAGTTGGGGATCTCCGTAAGTGGTAAGGAATAAAAATCACCTGGACTTTTTGAAACAGTTGAGGAGAGAAATTAACGAGGTTGAATTATTTGCATAATGATTTGGGAAGGACAATAATACAGTGGCCATGTTGTATATACGGACGATGTTGGGTTTGAAAAGTCAGGGGAAAGAGTGGACCCCCGCATTAAAAAGGATACAGAAACAGAAACAGAGACAGAGGGCTTTGGGTAGTTGCCACTCCAATCCAATCATTGCCAAGTTGATCCCTTATGCTGTACATACGCCTCCCTTGTAAGTTACAGAATAAGGTTGTTTTAGTTTTAATAAATTTTTGGCAAAGAGCCAGTGTTTCTATCTCTCTTTTTATATTATCATCGTGGTTGTTCATGTTTTTCTTTCTCTAATTCTTCTTGTTTTGCCATGCCAATAGTCACTGTTGCCTGCCCGCCCTAATTACATTTCTGTGCAGTTCATTATACCTCAATTCCCCATTTTGCAGGTTTATGAATAAATTAAAAATAAAGAGATGGAAAAAATTAATTTGTCCAAATCTAATTGGTAAAAAAGAAAAAAAAATCTAAGAAAAATTATATTTTCAATATCTTATTTGCCCCTGTGAGCAAACACTATTTTGAAAACCCATTTTCATAAAGTGTTACGGTGTAAATTTAGAGTAAAATACTCTAACCACCTCTCTATTTTACTTTAATTACAAAAAATACTCTAACCACCTCTCTATTTTACAAGTAAAAAAGTCTTTAATTAATGATCTCCTCCCCTCATGATCTCATGGACATAAGATGATGGGAAGATAATAAAACTTAGTACAATGAGAATATCTTCTTCCTCCTACTACATGAACCTTTTGAAATTTAATGTGGATGAGCGAGAAGATTACAAGAGGTTATTGATTTCCAGCAAAAGAATACCTAAAAGGACAACAACAACAAAACTACTTGATTCTAAAAGTTACATGACAGATTAATTAGTACTACCTTCCAGTCCTAATTATAAGATCTAGTTAAATTTTTTTGGAGAGATTAAAGAACTTAAATAAGATATTTAATCATTTCATATATTATGTATCCTTAGATTATATATTAGTTTATAAGTCAAACTAATTAGTTTGAAGAAAAAATAAAATAAAAATACTTTAAAATAATTTAATTAATTTCCTTAATCTTTTTAAAAAATCAACTAGATCCTGTAATTAAGATTTAGAGGGAGCATTTAGTACAAAGTGATGAGTAGTTTGAACAGTCTCCCGCTAAGGACAACTAATTCGTTATGGATCCGATAGAGGATTTTCGTACAGTCGTATATATTGACGCGCTTTACGTGATAAATAGTAACCAAACCAAAAAAAAAAGTATTACACTACTATTTATTTTAATATGGACAAAACCTAAAGTCACTTGCCCATACCTAAATATGTCTAATTCTCAAATTAAAGTGTACTTTTTATTTTACTCAATAATGGCTGAACAAAAATTTTAATATTTTACCAGTGCGATTTTTTAATTATTATTAATAAAAGTTAACATACAATCTTATTGAAAAATTGGATATAATAAGTACCCTATAAGCAAGTACATCCACGTTTCCTTTCTAACACAGTACCCTATAATAGATGGATGACCACTCAAGTCGTGAGCCTCAACGGAAAATAGGATTGCATGGTTTTTGAGTTATTATCAGACGTTTGTTTCCACTTTCCACATGAAAAAGGCTCGTAATAAAAAATGTGCTGTTACTGTAAAATCAAGGCCAAATGGGGCCAACTCAGTTTCAGTCCGAATTAATCTGGGGGATCGTTGATGTGTCTAAAAGATAGTCTATCCTAGAACACCAGATACACTAAGGTAAAAAAAAGGCTGAATTGTTGGAGATATGAGTTTAGGCCATTAGTCCATTACTGCGATTATGTGACCATCCAAGGATAGAGAGCTGTTGTATAAAAATACAGTATATAGCTACACATGAACTTTCAATCTCATCGTAATCTATATATATATATATATATATATTAGTTCATTATTTTTTATTTGTTATTGGAGTCGCATAAAAATATAATTGCATGAATTTTGCATAAATATACTCTGACATTCAAATCACTGGATAGAAATCACACTGTGTCAATATCCAGTGACAATCTTAATATGAATGTATAGGAATACTAAATAACTAGAATGTCACGATGCATGTACATGGAATGAGTGTGTTCTAAGTTGTTCGTAACCAATTGTAATTATCAAGTGAGGGAATAATACTTAAAAAAGTAATACAAACAAGTAAAGTATTACTACCATTCACAGTATTTTGGATTTTTTTTGAGATAGCGGTAACAAAATTGTCTTTCTTTCTTTTTTGGTTGTCCACCCGGTTCACGGGGGCTTCACCCCGATTAATCCGGATCCGACTTTTCACACCGGGTTGTGGTGGGTGAGTCTTGGGATTTTTTGCATTCACAAGCTCGAACCCGAGACCTTGCTTAATATACAAGCCGATTTTACCACTTGTACCAAACCCCGCTTTACAAAATTGTCTTTTTACTATATGGGTTTTTACAAAAAAAAAAAAAAAAAAAAAAAAAAAGTCATATTATTTATGTGATTTGCATTTGGAATAATGTAACATAAGTGAATTTTTTCTAAATGAACTCTTGTTTTAATAGCGTTTAAAAAGTCATTTAAGATGAAAAATGACTGAAAATAACACGAATCTTGTTACTAAATACAACATATATATATATATATATATATATATCGTTATATATATTGTAATAATTAAGATAAAAATTTAAATTTAAATTCAATAAAAAATTAAATTATTATTAAAAATTTTAAAAAATACTTAATTAAATATATTTGAATTGATAAATTAAAATGCATACAAATATATATTTAATAGTACATTACTTATTTGATCACCTAACCCTAACATTTTTATCCAGAAGCTGAAAAAAGTCACCTTAGAAGCTGAAAAAAGTGTTTTCTATTATAAGTGGTTTTTTTACAAAAACCCATTAAGCATTGAAACTATCCCAAATAATTTATATTAGTATTTTTTTTTCCTTCTACTGGGCTTTTCCTCTACATCGCTGGTGTTTTAATAATGTTTTGGTGTTAGTGATATGCGAAACCTCAGAACTTTGTCTTGCTCGTGACTTTATAAATATCGATAATTGACTGACAATATAAACAGTGGGATTTCATATTTTTATGTATGAATATTGAATTTATAGATTCAATAATTTGTCCCCTTCTCACATGCATCAAACATCATGAATATAAATATTATTTTAAAAGAACATAAAAAAAAAAAAAAAATCTAGACTGAATCGATGGCAGGAGGGAGAGTATTTAATAGACTAGTTGCAGGGTTGCCACCTATATGTCGTTCATGTCCCACCACATTCCTTTCATTCTTGTTCCTTTCTGGCCACAACCACTAGCTATCCTCCACCATCTACACTCACATTATTACCAGGCCACTTTAACTTGGATTAATGTTTATACTGAATTCCATACATTCATTATAATTCATGTATTCCATCATTCCATTAACGTGTGTTTGGACCATACAATGTATCTAGTCCCTCCTTATGAATTCATTCTATTCTGCAACTTCAATTCCCCCAATTCGAATATTTTTACAATAATAATTTATCTCCTCTTTCCACTTTTCTCTCTCTCTCTTTTGTTTTTTACCCATTCTATAATAACGACCTATTACATCATGGTTTAGACCCGCAAGTATAATGCGTTTACTTTTTCTCTTTTAAAAAATTACAAAGTGGTTAGAGTCGAGGGTAAACAAAGGTCTTTGGCCCAAGCATTACCTTTTTCCTCAACCGTGAAGAAACTGACAACTAAAGTTTTACCAGGGTTAAGTTAACTGATTTAATATATTCGATGTTATTAAAAAAAAATGCTTCAGATTGTTAAATATGACCTAATTTAAATAAATAAAAGATTAATTAATTATTATTTTTTATAAAAAAAACTCTCATTTTAGGAATCAGCGTTCCTGTTCATCTTTTGAATGAGTAGTGAATGAGGTTCTTATTCCATGTTTTTCTCTTAAGTGCTTATCCTCCTAAATTGAGGGTGTGAGTGTTCTTTTATATACTTTATTTATTTAGAATAAATTATATATTAAATCATAAAATATTTTATTGTACTTAGTATCTTAAATTAATTAATTTTCGCATTCAGAAATATTCTTTCTTGTAACACCACTATCTAGAAAATTAATTATTTTAAAATACGGGATGTAACATATAATTTAATCTAAAAAAAAATATATATATTTAAAAAAAAAATGCCCACACCCCTAACACCTTAAAAAAAACATAAAATGAGAACCCAAGAGATGCGGATTCGTTTTACCAGTTGAAGCACAAACCGTACGTGGTGCTTATTGAGCCATATCCATTAAAAAAATAAAAGCCACGACTCATGGGGCACTAGCATTTTTTTTTTTCTCTTGTTTTTTTTAAATTGCTATGAAAGTAACAATATTTTGAAAGTTTCGATACAATTTTATCCGAAATGACGTCATGCCATAATATAAAATAATTTTGTTTATTTGTTTTAAATTCTTTCTTTTATTAAAACGGCATGACTCATGTATGCGAAAACATATCCAATGAGTGATGAGTGGCCTAGACTCTTACGCTTCCGATCTTTATTATAAGGTACTAATTAATAATTATATTTGGTCATAAGGTATTTATTTATTTTCAAAGTGTATTAATTATTTTTTCTATATATGTCCATAATTAATAAGAGTTGTAGGTAAAAGTAATAATTAATTTAATATCGAGTTTAGTACAACTAGTAGTAGTAATATTAAAAGTTACTTAAATTATAGGACAACTTTACTGACCTTAACTGTATTTATTGATTTGTGAGAATTGTTAGTTTACGTACTTTAAAATAAAGACCAGAAGGAGTAGTAGCACGCCATAAATTCAAAAAAAGAAGAAGAAGAAGAAGCATATACTATTGCAGTGTCTTATTTATAAGTCTCTTTTGACAAAAAAAAATTAGTCCTATTTATAAGTCATCTTTCAGGTAATAAATGAGATTTTGACAATTTTGCTCATATCAATTGTACTAATAAAATAGAGAAAGAAGAAAGAGTTAAAAGATACTCATTTATAAATGAGGGTAAAGTTAAAAATTTATCCCATATATCATGAGCTAATTGCCTATTTTTTGTTTGTATGATTTAGTTAAAATGACCTTATAAATAGGACCACAATGGTACTTGTATAAACTTCAATTTTTAACCTTTTTATTGAAGTACTTTACTAAAAAGCTCTTCAAAAATATAAAGTAAAAATGTTGTTTTGACACACACACACACTTGTTTCCATGCATTAATTAATTGGAATTTGAAACACATTTTATATAATCATACTATCGGTGTGTTTTATAAGCATTTGTTTTTATTGCGTAAAACGAACTGGGGGTTCACATTTCATGTTTTTTAGGTGCTTGTCCCTCTAATTAGAGGGTTGAAACTTTTTTTTAAAATTTTTTTTATGTTCTATTTATTTTGATTAAACTATATGTTATATCCTGAAATTTTTTTTGCACCCAATATCTCAAATTAATTAATTTTTAATCATGTATTCAGAAATATTTTTCCGTAACACCAATTATCCCGAAAATTAATTAATTTGAGATCTTGTGCAAAAAAAAAAATTTTAATGCAACATATAGTTTAATCTAAATAAATAGAATATTAAAAAAAATTTAAAAAAAATTTTCAACCCTCTAATTAAAAGGACAAGTACCTAAGAACAAGCATGTAATGTGAATTTTATTTGTCCAAACAAAAAATGTAATGTGAATTCTATGAAAAGAACATTGGAGGGTGTGAATGACTATAAAATATGAGAGAGAATAAGTAACAAATGATTAAATGAAAGATAATTAGTGATTTATGAAATATAATTAATATAAAAATATGTATTTATTATTTAATAGAGGTAAAAAAAATGGGAACATTTTATAGTAAATATTACATTTAAAAATTTTAGAATAGCCCCCTGAAATCTATTTATCGTTTCCAGACTTTTTGAGTTTTTTAAATTCATGGTATTTAGTACTAATACTCATGTAGAGTAGAGCACGTCAATGTCAATATCAGTATTGACGGGGGGCCTTGAAGTCAATGACAGAAATTATAAAAAGAAAATACTATCTATGGTAATACTCCATGATCTTTATTATAAGGTATCAACTAACTTTTATCACAAATCAATAAAAATAGTTAAAGTCAATAAGTTGCCCTATAATTTAAGTAACTTCCAATATTATCCCTACTAATTACACCAAACACTAATATTATATTAATTACTACTCTCACACACTACCCTAATTAATTATGGGTAAACATAGAAACAAATAATTAATTCTTATTGGGAACAACTAAGTACTTTATAAAAAAGACCAAATAAACTTTTTAGTTGATACTTTATAGTAAGAATCAGAAAGAGTGGTGAATTGATTCGTATAAAAAAAAAAAAAAAAAAAAAAAAAAGAAGTAAATTGGTCATCACAATAATTGTGCCCACTAATAATAACAGTTGAGAGATATAGAGGGAGCCACAATCCCTGGCATTTCGGGAAACAAGTCAATCGCAAATTGAAAGTCTTTGATTCACCAAATGCGGTAGATTCCAATTCCTCCTACGGCAGATCCAATCACAATTCCTCAAAGTGACTGCTGCTTCGGAGTCTTGAAAAAGCATCCAAAGCTCCCCACCATTTATATTTTTGTAAATTTTTTTAATTCCCAAAATGCTAATTAATTACCACTCCTAATTAATGCCATTACATAGCTGATTAAGTTTTGACGTAGCATTTCTTTTCTCATTTATGATTACCTCACTCCGCCACCCCAAAAAAAAATCCAACGGCTCACATTCACTCCTCGCTTTTTGGCTCTTATTTTTATCTCCCTCCCCCAGCCCCACTCCTTTTCCCCCTCCCCAACCTTTCTTCCTCCTTCATCTAACACCAATCTTCAAGCCCTCACAGGGCACAACTTGCAGAATCAACACCACTCACTAGTCCAGAAACCAGAAGCACCATGTTGCTGGGCAAGAGACCTCGTGGTCCGATGAAGAGAACCACCAGCTTGTCGGAGTTTCCCTTCGATCTGAACGTCGCCCCCGACGCTCCCCAAAACGAACCTAGCCATAACCCTAATGCCCAGCCATCGTATGATGTAATACGCCAGCAGCCCGGTGGCTCGAATTGGTCGGATCAGAGTGTGTCGCCCACAAACCGTAGAAGGCATTCCGTCGATTTCGTTGAGACGGCTGAGTTCCTTCGTGCTTGCTTTCTCTGCAAACGTAGCTTGGTACCCGGCCGTGACATCTACATGTACAGGTACATCTCTACGTCTCTATTTCTCCCCCTCTCCTACTCTTCATCTTTACACTTTTCCAAGTGATGACTTCACTACACTGGGACTGGGGGTTGTAAATTGTTTACCTCTTTCTTTGGGAACAGGTAGAGATGCCCCAAGATTTAGCATGAATCAGATCTAATTTGGGGTCGGTGTATTGTTCTTGTCTTCTTGAATGTTTAAAGGACTTCATTTTCTTAAATTTCATGTAGAAATCGGCTGATTGAAATCGATTGAGGGTTATAAAGTAGTGCGTTGAGAATATTGAATATATATTATTTGCAGGGGTGATAGTGCTTTCTGCAGCCTAGAATGCCGTCAACAACAGATGATTCAGGATGAGAGGAAGGAGAAGCGTTGTATTGTATCCAAAAAACAAGTAGTGGCCCAGCCTTCTGAATCTCAGGTCGCCACCACCAAAGGCGAAAGCGTGGCTGCCTTGTAATATCGCAGATTCACGCGACCCAATCCGAAGATGCAGTTTCTAGCTAGTGATGCGCCTAAGCTGATAAGAATCTCAGTGAAATATGTTTATATGCACTCTCCCCACTCTTCTTCCTCCCCCTCTCTCTTTTCTCTTTTCCCTCCTGTTTTGTAAATTTCACCTTCTGTTTTTTTTTTTTTTTTTTTTTTTTGGTTTTGCTTAATGGAGGGTGAAATTGGCCGCCTTACCAGCTTGTAGTGGGGCAACTGGGCAAGTATTCTTGGACGTACTTTGCAGTATTCCTGGGATTTTGATATCTTCTGCGATTAATACTATTTACCTTTCCCTTTTTCGGGCATTTAATTCTCCTTTTACAGTATAGTGCCATGTATATGTGGTCTGGGGTGCTATAAAAAGTGAAAACAGTCAATGGAAAATGAGTGGAGTTCTAGAACTTGTATGTGCTGAACCTTTTCCTTGGTCTTGAAGCCTTTAGTATCACAAAATTTTCTAATTTAGGCAATTTTTTGTTAGAATTCATTCCAAGGCTCAAGAGAAAGTAGTGTTCTTGACTGAGAAAGGGGTAAAAAAGAGGGCTATTTTTTTACCTTGAAAAAAGGGAGGGCTAATATATTGATCCTATCGTTAAACTGAAGAGCTGTTAGCCTCATATAGCCATATATAAGCTGCATAAGAATATTCAAATGATCTTTCACACTGTTGGAATACATTTATAGTTGGGCTGGAGAGTGATTCGAGAAGCTGAAGAGATGAAGGAGAACTCTACTTTGAGCAATTTTAATTTGAGTTCCTAGCTGGTTCGGAAATGTAGATCGAGCGAGATTTTAGTTTTGACAGTTTATTGAATTTTCTCTTTATATCTATAAATTGAAATACCAAATTACTTGTTATAATTGACGACAAAATTCAAGGGAGTAACAAGAGGTGTTGCAATGGTAGGGGAAGGGAAACAATGAAGTTGGTAGAATAAGGCCTTTCCTAGTTTATAAAAGAAAGTATAAGATTCATAATTTGAGAGTAATATGTATGATTGAAGAAGACAAAGAAGTGTACGTATCTATGAGATTATGAATGTGCTATATTTGATGAAATGGGCATGAGCAAAATGGCCTAGTAGGGATAGTGGAATTATGATAGAAAGGAGGAGGAGTGGAGTGAAGAGAATGGAGGGGATGAGATCTTCTCATCATATTTTTTTTCATGAGCCCATCCGGGCCTTATTTAGAAAGATGAAAGAAAAATTTAAAGAGTATAAATTGATGATGTGATATTTCTGATTGATTGGATGAACATAATTTAATATTTCAGTTATATTTATAAGTCCATTTGGACCAAATCTCACATACCAATGAGAGGTAGTTGACCCAATGATTATGAAGGTAAATTTTTAAATTTAACCTCATTAATGATTGAATGTTTTTCAACTGTTTCTTTTCTCTATCTTCATGGGTACAATTAATGAGAGTAAAATTGTCACGATATCATTTATTACATGAAACTGGACTTATAAATATGATTAATTTTTTTAATTAAAATGACTTATAAATAAGATCAGAATGATAAAGATAATTAGCAAGACTTTATTTAAAAAAAAAAAACAAAATGGAGGAAATTTACCCTTGACGTTGACGGTGTGGGTGCCCTTGGGGAAGGAAGGGGTTGGGGACCACACATGGGTGACAGTGACAAGGAACACATTGCCCAACGTCTTTTGTAGCCGACCCTTCATTCGTTTCATTTACTCTTTTTCCTAACCTTCTTGTTTTTTTTTTTTTTTTTTTGTATTTTTCGCCTTAAAGATATGTGTTCGAGAACAATTTTATTTCAAGTTTGAGTATAGTAATGTTCAGGTTTCTAAATTTTCAAAACAAGCGATGTGCCTTCTCCATTAAAAACTCTAACGGTCAACTAAACGTTAACGTTTTTAACGGAGGACAACATTTCTCCGTTTTCAAACTTCGGCAGAAATCGCTTCCCGAAATAAGATACTTTAAGCAAGAAAAATACACCTTAACCATTCTTTTTTTAAACTTTGTTTGAGTGTACACCAAGCTGTATGCTCCATGGGATCTGAACTGCCTAATTAGTCATCAACGTCTATTACTGTAAACTCGTATACGATATATGAAATAAATAAATCCTATTATTTATAAATTAGTATTTTAACATTGCATTTTGATGGAGAGGTGGATGTATTGGCTCCCAATTGTTGTGAGGCCAACGTCCAAATCAAGTAATTGTGACGCAGCAGCATATTATGGCAAGTGGCGCAAGTAGTCCCCTCTCGTCGTGACCTTCGCCGCCCAACTCTAAATTAACTAACCCCTGATTATGACACCTTTGCCAGTACTCGACTCCTGATTATGACTTTTCCTTTTTACACATTTACATCATGCATTATTGTCATTGACTTGGCACTTACCATATGTCCTACGCTTATTTATTTATTCATTCATTCAATCTAATGCTACCATCATAGTCATACTACGAAAATCAGTACGAGAAAACAGCTCAGCCAGGAATTGTACACTTCAATATTTGATCCCTGCTTATTTTAATGGTTTTAATTCATTCAAATGTGTGTAGGATATTTTAATGGTTGCTAAAAGGAGAAACACGGGAAATGGCGTGCTTAATGGATGACGGCGATTATGTTCTTTATTCTGAGTGTAAATTCGGTTTGTCTGAACTCTCTGAATATTTTTTTTTTTTTTTTGGTCAAAGAACTCTCTGAATATAAGTATAAGCAGCCTCCATCTTTTTACTCATTTGGAAAATTGATCAATATTCAAAACAGTTTTTTTATTGTGATTTATAGAATAAAAGGTAAAAATATAAGAGGAGTGTTATTTGGATTTATGTACATAAGCATTTATAAACTCCCAAATCGCTCAACTAAACATGCTAACCGGAAATAGAAGAAGATGAGATGAAATAAGCTTTGCATTTTAAAGTTACTACTCTGTAATTCCCCTTTGAATGAATTGATCACTCACTGTTCAAAAATCTGACTTGATTGCATGAGTTTGATCAGATATAGATGTACAGTATTTGCTCTTTCCTCATCTTTTGGTAAATGACTAAATATACCCCTTGCCACGTTTTGGCTCCTGTAATTTCTTATTTTATACAAAAAAGTTTAGGTGAGGGTAAACGCCAGTACCCCACCAGGGTCAGTGTATATCTCTAGATTCAAAGAGCGTTTATAGAGGTGCTTACAGATCGCCCACCAACAAGGCCTCCACATCGACCAGTGGATATCGAACCACCTCCCTTTTAGGGTGAACTCTTGTAATTTCTTATGATCACCCGTCACACTACATTTCTACTGGCAATTGATACTGTAGCCCGTGGCCCAAATCAGGCCCAGTGTCAACTAGTTTCACTAGACATGATATTCTTCTTATTTAAAAACATTATTTTTTCCACCCAGCAAGAATATGATTTGCCTACGAGCCCAATGCAAAATGATCTCCATATATGTCATGAGTTGAGACTGGAAACTAAAATAAATGGTTGGGCTTGTTATATTCAAATGGGGAACACCAAAATGGGCCATGGGCTCAAAGTCATTTCTGTTTGATTTGCCCAGCTAATCTGAGAGTTCTGTATTTAAGAGAGATTAAGGAAGTTAAATAAGTTATTTAATTATATCATATATTATATATCCTTAACTATATATTAGTATATAAGTTAAATAAAATAGTTTAGAAAAAAATGATAAATATAAATATTTTAAAGTAATTTAATTAGTTTTTTAATATCTAAAAAAAAAAAAAAAAAACCAACCCTATATCATATTTAGAATCCAAGGAGTATGAAAATGAAAATTGAGAGTTAAAGGCGTGAGAAACGCATCCTCTTGGTGAGGTAGAGAAATAGAGCATGGATTTTGGCGCTCATGAGCCACCTCAGTTATATGGAAAGGAAGTCATTCTTGTTTTGATCGGAATTGAGCGTAGCCGCGTACTAAGCAGCTTCAGGGGGATGTTTCCTCCGAATATCTTGCCGTCAGAATTTATCTCTTCAGCAGGTACAGAGTTTTCTTTCTGAGTCATTTCATGTTAGAATATAAGGGAATTAGTTGAATAGTTGGTTAGGGCCTAATCTATAAATAGGGGGTCTTAACAATATTGTGCTAGTGTGTTAGGTGTGGAGCCCTCACCAAAGTGTATTAGAGTGTGGAGCTCTCACCTTGCTAGAGAGAGGTTAACTTGGGTCTCTCTCTCTCTAGAGAGGGAAGTCTCTCCTAGATCCCTATAGTTAGGGTTTATTGATTAGAGATAAATGGGTTACTCATTATATGAGCTTATTGCTCTTTATTGTTGATACAATTGATTCTTCTTCATCTACATTCTTTCTCATATCTTCTCTAATTGTACATTACTTAACATGGTATCATGAGCAAGGTTGATTTTTCAAGATTAGCAGCCTTATAATCAAGATCCCAACTACACTCAAATTCTTAGTGTACAGGAACAAGGCTTGGCTCTCTATGTTGAAAGCCCAATATTCATTTGTTTATTAGGTATCCACGACCCACAATTCAAGAATTGGCCCAAGAACTCAGCTTGAGAGAAGGCATCTCACAGTGTTTGTTCAAGAACAGCAAAAAAAAGAAAAAAAAGAAAAAGGAATTCTGTTGACGGTCGTCGGTTTCATCTCGTCAATATCGGCAAAGTTTTGCCGGAAGATCTCCCCTCTTTCTGGTGTTCCGACGGTAAAATTGGAGGTTTTTAATCTCAAGTTTGTCACATCGAAGTTCTTGGCGTGACTGTTCTTGGTAAAGGTTTCTGCGCGATTCTTGGTCATTCAAAAGTCTCGGGGTGACTGTTCTTGGTGGAGGTCTCACCGATTCGGAACATACGCAGAGTTGAGAGCATAGAATCGTTGCCTCCTCGCTCCTATCTTGCGATTCTGAATACGGTTTACGCACATTCTCGATCTCGTTTGGAGCAGCCATGGCCATAGGAAGATCGTCGTTTTTTGTTCCAAGAAGTCATCGTCGCTTCGAAATCTATCAGAGTTGACCCTCATTCTTCGTCGCGGCCTAGCCCCAACGGAGTTTTTAAGATATCGTCGAAGCTCAGTTTAGAGGGCTGCAAGGACGACAGTGTTTTTAACAGGTAGAGTTCTTGATTTATCCTATGGCGTCCAGCTCTGTTCGTCTGATGGCATCAAGAGTTGTTGTTGTTGTCTTAGTCTTTCTCTCATCACAAATGTTACTGGATCGAATTTCCTGAGTCTTTCGGCCTCTTGGGGATTGATCACACATTCCGGAGGAGGGACTTTGTATCTGACTTTGTCATAGCAGTAAGAGTATGTTAAGTGCTTCTTCCTGATACTCTCATCTTGATCCTCTGAAATTGTTATTGAAATTCCGCTGCAAGATTACTCTTGGTATTTCGAATTATCTTAATATTTCAATATTCAAGCACCATCCAAGCTCGCTTCAAAGACTGCTTTCACTGTCTGTCAAGATCGATTTAGGGATTTATCTTTCATTAAGATGTGGAGGAGTAAAATGGTTCTACACGGTTGCTTTAGGGCCTGCATCCATCTAGTTTTAACTTCTCTGGAGTGATCTGGTGGATTTTAGTAATGGGTCTGATCTTTTACGATCTCGCTGCTGCATGATCGTCCTTGGTCCTTCACCGAGTGTTTCTTTGTTCATGGTTGCGTGGGACTATAATATTCATTGTCCGATCAATATTCAAGATGTAGTTGGGTGGTGTAGTGAATGATGGACGTGCTGGTGTTGGTAAACAAGTTATAGAAGAACACCATTTTATGTCTTAAAACCAGAAATCATTATGCTGTGGTAAAGAGTTGGTTTTAATGTGCACTTGAGAAGGCATCAGCTAGAGTACCATCTTCACAACTAGACATCCATTTGCTGGATTGGTGCTAATGAGCTCAATGGTTAAGGTCCTACTAGCAGCACTGAGGCATCTGATGACCATGGTTAAGGTTGCTTGCTTTCCTCCTAGTTATTGAATTGGGGGTATTTCCGTGGTCGTGTGGATGGTGGCTGAATGTTTGTACCTTCGGGATGCCTACAAGAAAAGCATGCTAGAAGCACATGTGGATATGGAGAAGAAAGTTGAAAATTGAAGAGATCATTATATTATTTTTTTGGTTGATTGAAAACTACTCAATTTAATTCACTTTATCCCCTTATTTTGTTGTTGTTCAAGTTGAACATATTTGATGTAAATAGTGTTTAACTTGAGGGGGTGTGTTAGAATATAAGGGAATTAGTTGAATAGTTGGTTAGGGCCTAATCTATAAATAGAGGGTCTTAACAATATTGTGCTAATGTGTTGGGTGTGGAGTCCTCACCAAAGTGTGTTAGAATGTGGAGCTCTCACCTTGTTAGAGAGAGGTTAACTTGGGTTTTCTCAGAGAGAGTCCTCCTAGATCCCTATAGTTAGGGTTTATTGATTAGAGATAATCAGAATTTATTTCTTCATTGTAGGTATTGCTCTTTGTTTTAATACAATTGATTCTTCTTCATCTACATTCTTTCTCCTATCTTCTCTAATTGTATATTACTTAACATTTCATCTATTATTACAAGAATATTGGTGTCATGAACTATTAAGTGATACGACATTACTATCAAACTTTTAAAAAAACCTGTAATGTCACTCCTGAGTTATGACATCAAAAGGGAACAAGCGTCTGTTAAAAAAACTACTCCCTTTGAAATTATATATAAGACAAATTTGATTTTTTTAGAAAAATTAAGGAAATTAATTAAATTAGTTTAGAGTATTTTTTCTTTAAATTATTTAAATTTGACTAATAAACTAATATATAATCTAAGAATACATAACACATGATATGATTAAATAATTTATTTAACTTCCTTAGTCTAAAAAAAATCAACTCTTTCTTATATTTATGATAGAGAAGAGTAGCATGGATAAGTAAGTGGATCTCGACGTTCATTCCTTTTTGGCGGTGGGAGCGTCATTTCAAGGTGCAAAATCTTTTTATGTCTTAGGATATAATATCGGATCATTTGATAATATTTTAAGATACTTTAATGTTCCTATGGATCATTTGATAATTACATTTTAAGATACTTTAATGTTCCTACGCGAATAATTTAAGATAAAAAGAAAAGACTCATTGACTTTTGTTCCAGTTCATTGTTCAATAGGATCACTTACTCATATTTGGGGGTAAAGGTCGGACGTGGCGTGTTGGGGGCGTTAACTTGTGGGATCCGATTTAAGAAAGGTTGAAAAAGCAGCGACGCTGTCGCCAGCCACATGCGCCTCTCTCAATTAAGGTTTTTTTTTTAATTTTTATTAACGATGATAAAAATGATATTTTTCTTTAAGTATCTAGTCGGGGTTTCCTGACGATATATATGAAAAAGATTATTTGGCCAACACTATTGTTCTTTCGGGATGACTACGGTGTAAAGGAGGATTCGTCTTTACTCTCTATTGTTGTTGGAAGACAATACCCTTAATTTCTATATTAAAAAAAAAAAAAAAAAGTGATATTTTTAAACCTAATTTTTGTATTCTTAAAAAAAAAAAAAAATTAGATTGTAAAAGTGATTTATATTTAGATTAACGATGATAAAAACTCATATGCACTATGAAAAAGCAGATACTAACGGCTTTTTCTTAAAAATAACTTTAGATCTAAAAGCTTATTTAAAAAAACCACTTAAATACCTCATTTTACTTCGCCGTGTTTTTTTTTCTTTCTAACCGTAATTGTTTAGCCCCCATTGCTTTCTCAACGAGACCCTAAGACAAAGATACTACTACTGGCAGTATAAAATATAAAATTCATTTTATTTTTTAAGATTGTGGAATCAAATTAAATTAGTTTCAAGTATATGTATGTTTATACTTTTTTCATTCAACCTGATTTATTTTACTTATAAATTAATATATAGTTTAATCATATATAACATATGATATAATTAAAACAATTTATTTATCTTCTTTAATTTTTCTAAAAAAAAGCCAACAAGATACCATATTTAAGAATAGAGGTAGTAAAAATCTAACACACGGCGCTTGTGTGCTTCACAAAAAAAAAAAAAAAAAAGACGTTTAAGTCGTATATGTTTTTATAGAATAATACGGATAGTAGATCTTGTGTCCATAACTGGATGATGTAATGACATAAATAAACCAATAAGTATAATTTTATAGGGAGTCATACTACTTATAAATAATGATTAATCCAATTTCTCGGGGTCACTGCAATTTTATCTTAATTTCTACCACATTTTTAACATGTTTTGTGGGGTTTTGTACATTTTTTCATTCCTTCAATTTTTTTCACATTTCGGTAAATATTCAAGTTTTTATCTTTCTCTTGTATCCGCAAGAACAGATATATAGTTGAAAGCCATGAACAATTAAAATTGAATTTAAATATAAAGCGTGAGAATAAAAATAGAATGCATATGAATTTTGGGACACCAGCAGAAGAAGACAACTTGTGTATTTGTTTGGCTTTACAGCATCCCTAGTTCCCTACATAGCGGGCTGTGCCTGTGCTCCGCCTGCCCTGGAGCCTGGACCCAGGTAGTGTCCACTGCGCTTAGCATCACTTCCACCATCTCCATTAAAGCTGTGCCATTTGGCGCAGCACAGTGAAACTTTTTTTTTTTTTTTTTTTTAATAATTATTTTAAGCAACTGAAGGGTGTTAAAATATACTTTATGATACTGACCAATGCTAAATAAGTATTTCATAATTTGAAAAATTATTTTAGTATCTTGAAAAGATAGTTTGGGATATTATATGATACTAAAAACATACTTTAGGATACTAGCTGATACTAAAAAAATATCATCTTGAAAATTTATTTTAGGATATTGAAAAAATATTTTACGGTACAGATTGATACTAATAAGACAATTTATGATATTAACGATCTTGAAAAAATATTTTATAATATTGAAAAATTATTTTAGAGTATTAACTAGTACTAAAAAGATAAAAATGTTCTCGGATACTCACTAGTACAGGAAAAATACCATCTTGAAAAATTATTTGCTTATCATCTCAATTCTCAACCTTAGTCTCATAATTAAATTTTGGGGTTGAGTTTCTCTTATCATCATTTTTTCATCATATCTTATAATCTCTAAATACGTATGTCGGTCAATCAATATGAAAAAACGTTCACAATATCATTTTAACTTTTCTTTGCTCTTCTCAATCAGCACAAATAAGCTTATGAGAGATAAGGAGAGAGAAAAAAAGGATAATGAGATAATCATCTTCTCAATCTTACCACAAGTTCTCTCATTTCCAAATGCGAGTGGAAAAGAAGAAAAAAAAAATGAAAGGCTTAGTTTATCTATCAAGCATTTTTTTATATACACCTTGAAATATTTGTTTGAACAATATCACTTTAACCTTTAGATTTTCTTTGCTCTTCTCAATCAGCACAAATGAGCTTATGAGAGATGAGGAGAGTCTAAAGAAAAAAGGGATAATGAGATAATCATCTTCTCAATCTTACCACAAGTTCTCTCATTTCCAAATGCGAGTGGAAAAGAAGAAAAAAATGAAAGGCTTAGTTTATCTGTCACTCTAAAGCATTTTTTTTTTATATACACCTTGAAATATTTGTTTTATGTGCGTAGAACACTTCAAATGGTGTAATTTTATTTATAAAGCATGGGTAATTTTACACAATTTATTTTGGGAAAAGTATTTCTCCTTAGTCATTCCCCTTTGGAGATAGAGTTATCTATATGAATCGCATAAACTCGTAAAGTTCTAACATGCAACTCTACGATGAATTAATCAAGGCTAGTTAAATGCACCAACATCTCTATTGTTATACACCAACCTATGAACAATCTAAAAGGTGTGACAATAAAGAATCAAAACTTTATGCATCGTTTTGAATTAATGAAGGGTTTGTTAGTAATTTTAGGTGAATTAGTGAAGAGTGTTTCTTTTCGCCTTGTGGATTCTTTTTTTTAAAATGTATATGATTAAAAAATAAACAAAATTACTTAGCTTTTCCTATATTTTCTCATCTCTTAGATCACATAATATCTCCCCGCACAAATAAATAGAATATCAATAGATTTTCTGTTATAATATCATTTTTCATTAATCAGATAGATAAGTACATAAAGATAATTAAATAGGTACAAAATATTAATAAATTCAATCCAATATCTATACTTAAAATGATCAGTAATTTTACACGTAGTTCGCTGTTTTGAATTAATGAAGGGTTTGTTAGTAATTTTAGGTGAATTCTTGGAGATAACAAAATTATCTCCTTCATTAATCCAAAACGAATCGGAGAAATCCTTTACCCATTTATTTTTTACATGTAATTTTGCTCTTTAAATATATTTTCACACAAGTAATTTAATCTTACCATTAATTCTCAAAAAATATGTTTATACACCAATGTATTTTTTAATTAGTACTCAATGTCCTAAATTAATTTTCTAGTACACTTTTGTCGTTATTTTTTTTTCATTTATCATTTATATTTTTAATACTCATATTTTGTATTTTCAGTGTTTATCTTTAATATTTTCAATTGTCAACTTCCATATCTTTAGACTTATTTTTATGCTTCCAACCATAATCCTTAATTATTTCCAACAAACAATTATTTGAGGGTGTTGAAAAAAAAAATGAGTTTGGGGTACTAGATGCATCTTCACTCAATATACTTTTCTTGAGTTAACAAAAAGGCTAAAATCATTCTAAACAAAATACTTAAAAATAAAGGTTAAATACCTAATTTTACTACGAAGTTTTGCTAAGGGAGCACTCAGCACCCGGAAGTTTTTAGGGTACTAAATTGCCCCGGAAGTATGAAAAAGGTAGCAAATTTGCCTCTCCGTTAATTTTGACCGTTACGTTTAATTGAGTACATGCGTGGCATGCCACCTCATCAATCAAAAGTATCATTTTTGCCTCAGAAGTTTTCATTGAGGAGCAATTTTGCCCTTATTTCTCTCAATATTAAATTTGACTATTAGATCAGTCAAAGACCAGACATGTCATGCCTTGAAAATGTCGAACTTGGAGTCGAGAGAAGGAGATCCTTGACATGTTGAGCTCAAGGCGGCGAATTTGTGAAGTCAAACGATCACGGGGATTAGAGCGGAAAATCCGGCCGTCTAGGGCCGTTTAAACCTTAGCCTGCAGGCTCGGGCTTGAAAAATAATCCAGGAATTTGAAATTGGCCCTGGAGGGCCTGGGCTTAATCGGGCCGAATTCGCAGGTTTGTATAGATTGATCATTTGCTTAGATCATAAGTGATGCTTCCCGTGACGTTCGGCTTCACAAATTCTCGTCGCTTTTTTAGCTCAACATCTCAAGGATCTCATTCTTTGACTCCAAGTTCGAATTTTCAACATGTGTGGCATTTGACCGATTTAATAGTGAAATTTAATATATGGGAAAGAAGGGCAAAATTGATACGTTTTGTAAACTTTCAGAGTAAAATTGCTCCTTAGTAAAAACTTCCGGGCAAACTTACTCTCAGTGAAAACTTTCGGGGCAAAAATGATAATTAGCTCTTATTGGATTGATGAGGTGGCATGCCACGTGTACACTCAGTTAAACTTAACGGTCAAAATTAACGGATGGGCAAATTTCCTACCTTTTTCATACTTCCGGGGAAAATTGGTATCTTTTTCATACTTCCAGGGCAAATTTGGTACTCAAAAAACTTTCGGGTGCTGGACGCTCCCTTAGCAAAACTTCCATGGCAAATTAGGCCTTTAATCCTAAAAATAAAATTGCATAACAAGATATTTTAAAACATTGAATATAAAAAAATATACTCAGTGACGGATAAACATTAACCAAAAATAAAAGGAAGATTGTGATTTATGGGTCTGAGATGGTTGGTTCTTCCATCATGCTTGTCAAAGCTTTGACCGTAGTAGAAAATATTTGCATATATGGATTGAAAAAGCCCACTTAACTAGCATCTCAAAATGGGAACAATCATTTTCATCGCGGCCGAATTGGTACAGTTGGTTAAGGCACCTTTCGATACCCACTGATCGATGTGAGGGTTTTATTTGTGGGCGGTTTGTAAGTACCTTTGTAAGCGCTCTTTAAACGTGGAAACATACTCTAACCTTGATGGAATACCGGTGTTTACCCACATCTAAATTTTTTTATATCAAAATCACATACCGGACCAGTTCGCCTTTAGAACTTGTTCGACCATTTTTGACCCATTCACAAAATGCAGCCGCGCGCTATCACACTCGCATCATGGAGTTCTTTAGCCAGTTGGATTCGGTAAGTTCCCGATACAGCGAAATCAAAACGTTTTTAACACTCCCTCTAATGCATTATAAGGCAGCTTCAATCATCTCTCACCATAATTCACAACTAAGGAGGGTGATTAACTTGTTTGTTAATAAGAAATTTCTAAATTTACCCATATACTTAAAACCATGGATTACACACATTGAGGAGCGAACAAAATTTCATCAACTTTACATAAGGACATTTTTTGTTGTTGAAAAATACAATAATACTCTGTTATGACTTGTAATAAGAATCACACCTTCTTTAAAAAACATTTCATATGTATTCCAAACAAAGTAAAGAGCAGCCACTTAGAGTCCCATTTCCTTATTATTAATAAATACTGCTATAGTGAGTAATTTTTTCACCTGAGTCTATTGACCGCAGCATTATCACAAAAACATTAATAGTAACTTAATAACAGTGATGCAACATTATCGCATCTCCTTTTAAATTATTTTAGAGGCATACTACTCTGGTCCTGGTCCATTTATAAGGTAGATCATTAATTTTCTATCACTACTTTCCCTCATATTTCTCATTAAATATTGATATATGTTTATTTAATGTTCAAAATATGTATATTTAATACAGACCGGAGTAGTAATATTGCTTACGATGCCTAACTCCTAACCACAAACTGCCTCCATCAACACCCATATAATTAATTGAAAATGCCGCCTTTGATCTATCATCATCAATTTCAGTCACACCCCTTCCCATTGGGATTTTGATGCAAATCCTAAACAAACATGAAAAACATAAAAGAGAAAACGTAGGAAGGAGACGATAGAAGTAGTTAAATATGATAGATGGCTTCCTCATTTGACTCATCTACTACTTAAAAGTAGAAGGGTTGGTGGACTGCACCACCCAACCCAAAAGTCAACCAATGCCCATCATTCATTCAATCTGTAATCTGCGGTTCATACCCATATTTTTTTGTTTTTTTTTGATTTTACTCCTATAATTTTTTCCAGTTTTCTTTGTATAGCTGCACCTTCATTATTAACTAATTGAAAGCACTGAAAAAGTGGGGAATTATTACTGGATTATACTTACCTCCATTGGAATTTAAGCTGTGGATAGAGAAGGGAAAAGTATTCAAGTGTTGGATGATGAGAGTGAGAGAGGCGGGTAGCTGGGAACCTACTTCCTCTACTACTTGTTCTTGAGGGGACTTGCAAGGGAAATACAGTGTGGCAGCGGCAGATTCCACGTGCACCTTTCATAAAAGCCGTTATAAATCAAGCGACCCACCCATCCAACCTAAACCAAACCTACCTCTCTGCAACTTCTTTAACTATTCTTCTCATACTCTGGCTTGTGCATGATCACCATACATGCACTGAACCAATCCCTTAACATTTTGTGGTGCTATTTTAATTTATTGTTTCCCTGTCTTAGCTCGGAATATTGCACAGTTCTCAACCAAATTGATTGATTGATTTCATCTTCCGAGTTTCCACCTTCTGTTGCCTCTGCCCCAAGGTCTGTGATCCATCCATTCTTCTCCGTCCTTCCATGATATTCTCTATTCGGTGCTTGAGTTTCGATCTTTTTCCTTGATTTCTGTATTTATATGCTTTTGGAGTGTAGTTTTCTAGCTTTAGTTTTGTACACAGAAGAATCTTTGCCTCCTATTGTCTGGAATTGGGTTCGGGACCTCCGAAGTGTTTCTTTTTGTGGATGGATTTGCCTTTTCTAGTTAAAAGACAGTCTAGAGTGCGGATGATTTTGTAGATTGAAAAGCTGGAAGTTATCATTTGAATTGTCCCCCACCCCCTCCCTTTTTCTTTTGGCAATCGACTTTTCTACAATACTGCATGAGAGAGACTGAACGACAAGGCCATGTTCGGTTGTAGACGTAAAAGTTACAGTTACTGGAGAATGGACTTATTACATGTTCTTAGTTGTTACTCAGGTTCACCTATTAAGAAATCGTTTTGCCCATACGAGTTCATCTAACGACGGACAGTTATATTTATTAATTTATTTATTGCCCTCTTCATTTTCCTTCGTTTCAATCCTGGCGGAAATAGGTCCCAAAAAAAAAAAAAAAGAAGAAGAAATTCTTGGCTGTGAAGGTTGAGCACAACTTTATTACGTCTATCTGTAGTTTTATATATTTTAAACGCTACACTACGAAGCGTCCGGTCAAGAAGTAGAATAGCGCTCTTTAAATGGTTCGCAGGACTCATTTATGCAACAAATAATATAACTGCAGAATACAAAAAGATCCCTAATTCTGATTGAATTTTGATGTGCCGAGTTGCTTGTAATCTGTTTTAAGCTGTGCAGAAAAAGAAAGATGGCGGGCACCGGGCGCGGGAATGGATTCATAAATGGTATACCACCAAATAGGCATTCTGCTACAATCTCTGTAGTAGACGACTTCTGCCACGCCCTTGGGGGAAAGAGGCCAATTCATAGCATACTAATTGCAAACAATGGAATGGCAGCAGTCAAGTTTATTCGTAGTGTTAGGACCTGGGCCTATGAGACATTCGGCACGGAGAAGGCCATCTTGTTGGTTGCCATGGCTACTCCTGAGGATATGAGAATCAATGCAGAACACATCAGAATGGCCGATCAATTTGTTGAAGTTCCTGGTGGGACCAATAACAATAACTATGCCAATGTACAACTTATTGTTGAGGTATGTGCAGTATTTTAAATGAGATTCTTCAATTTAAAACTGCTCTTGGTATTGTAATTTGCAAAGAACAGTTAGTTGTGATAAGCAGTGAACAGCAAAGTACAACTAACATTTTATGGTTGGATTTTATTTATTTTGTTTCTACATTCAAAGAGTAATCTTCAATTGAATTTGAAGTTTCTATCAAGTGGACAACTGGGTATTGCTTCTTATTACAATACATCTGATAAAATTTTTCTGCTGCTCTTGCATAATTTGACACTGTTAGCTATCAACCTTTAATATTACCTTTTATTTGCTGCAGCCTGTTACAGCCTTATTGATTCAGTCGTTTATTTAATAATAAATTTCTGTAACCTGGTACAACATCTAACCTGTTTGTTATTCACAGGTGGCTGAGATAACTCACGTTGACGCAGTGTGGCCCGGTTGGGGTCATGCATCAGAGAATCCTGAACTGCCCGATGCTTTAAATGCAAAAGGAATTGTCTTTCTTGGACCCCCTTCTGTATCTATGGCAGCATTAGGAGATAAAATTGGTTCGTCATTGATTGCTCAAGCAGCAGATGTGCCAACCCTTCCATGGAGTGGTTCTCATGTAAGTTTCTATTTCCTGTAACAGAGCCTTCCATTTTTAACTGACATCATAACTTAGGACTTGAAATTTCTTCTTACAGGTGAAAATTCCCCCTGCGGATTGTTTAATTACTATTCCTGATGATATTTACCGACAAGCATGTGTTTATACAACAGAGGAAGCGATTGCTAGCTGTCAAGTTGTAGGTTACCCTGCAATGATTAAGGCCTCCTGGGGTGGTGGTGGTAAAGGCATAAGAAAGGTTTGTTTATAATATTCATATTTGTGCAGTTGAATTTGCAAACTAATTTTGTCTTCCATCTGTGTAAGTTACTTTCAAACAGAAAACTAGATGTATACTCATAGTGCTGGGATAATTTGTGTCCACCCTTTGTACTTGTTATTTATTCAACGAAGTCTAGAAGTTAAGGGGCACTTGAATATTGCAGGTTCATAATGATGATGAGGTCAGGGCATTGTTCAAGCAAGTTCAAGGGGAAGTTCCAGGTTCTCCTATATTCATAATGAAGGTAGCATCCCAGGTATGATCCTGAACTGAACTTTGATCCGAACAACAATGATGCTTGGAGTGTTGATCATATTTTGATAATATTTTTCCCCCAATCAGAGCCGACATTTGGAAGTCCAGTTACTTTGTGATCAGTATGGAAATGTTGCTGCTTTGCATAGTCGTGATTGCAGTATTCAAAGGAGGCACCAAAAAGTATGACAATATATCCTGTTGCTGCTCCAGATTCTCATAATAAAATGAATTTCCTGAAAGGTCTAACCAGTTATTTATAAACAGATCATTGAAGAGGGACCGATTACTGTAGCTCCTCTAGATACAGTGAAAAAACTGGAACAGGCAGCTAGAAGATTGGCTAAAAGCGTAAACTACATTGGTGCAGCTACAGTTGAGTATCTATTCAGCATGGAGACTGGCGAGTACTACTTTTTGGAGCTGAACCCCCGATTACAGGTTATATAATCTTATTTTGTCCTGCGGCACAATTTTTTAGTTTCTTATGATTTGTACAATTTTTTTTGATTCCCATTGGTATTCATTACTATGTTAGTTGATGTCTACTTGAAAAATGGCTATATAAGCATGGTTCATTCTCTTCTCCAAACCATTCGTAGCCTTAATTTTTAAATAACTATATTGTTTTTTGTTTCTATTTTTCCTTTCTTTTAACTATATTTTCATTAGTCTGACTGATTCTTCAATTGATTTCTTCATAGGTTGAACATCCTGTTACTGAGTGGATAGCAGAGATAAATCTGCCAGCAGCACAAGTTGCTGTTGGGATGGGCATCCCTCTCTGGCAAATTCCTGGTATAATGACAGATAAAATTTATTAGTTCGTTGCTTTATTGTTGTTTGCCCATTGACTTGATGTACTACATTACCTTATATTTCTCTTGTTAAAAAGAGATAAGGCGTTTCTATGGGGTGGAACATGGTGGAGGTTATGATGCTTGGAGGAAAACAGCAGCTTTAGCCACTCCTTTTGGTTTTGACGAAGCTGAATCTACAAGGCCAAAAGGTCATTGTGTGGCTGTACGGGTAACAAGTGAGGACCCTGATGATGGTTTTAAGCCTACAAGTGGGAAAGTGCTGGTTAGTTACCAAGTCCTGCAGAAATTCCATGTTTCTTTATGCATGCTTCCCATCTCATTTCTTATATTGGTCTGCAATATTTTGTGCAGGAGCTGAGCTTTAAAAGTAAGCCAAATGTGTGGGCATACTTCTCTGTTAAGGTAGGTGACTCTGTTTCTTAATAAATGGATGTAGCTTCTATGTGTAAGGGCTAAAAGTTGTTGGGTTATGTACATATGCAGTCCGGAGGAGGAATTCATGAATTCTCAGATTCTCAGTTTGGTAAGTATCAACTTTTGTTTACTGAATTAAAGTGGCAGAAAGGGTAATGAAATAACTACTCTTATTTTTAATTGCTCTAGACATCATTCTGAGCTTTAAGCAAATGCGGACTTTAGGCTGTCATGAAAATATATGAATCTATGATGATTTATTTTGAGGAGGAACTTAGCATGATATGAGAAATATGGTTAATACTGGCACGCATGGCGGTTGGAATACTAAAATTTTTATTACGTTGCTGTTTCATTGTATACTAACTAAAATAAGACAAGTTGTATTGAAGCACTTAATCTCTTCATTCCAAACACATTTATACTCTTGCCTCATGAGCCTCAACTTTTAAGGCTACTGCCTTGTTATTTATGATAATGTTTTACAAAATTCTCTTTCTTTAACTATGATACTTTTGCTGCTTGTTGGTATGTTCATGGATGTATGCAAGTCTCTTTTTGTAACTTAATTTCCACAAGTTTCTAATCCCTTTTTCTTTAACTCAGGGCATGTTTTTGCATTTGGAGAATCTAGGGCTTTAGCAATTGCAAATATGGTTCTTGGGCTGAAGGAGGTTCAGATTCGGGGAGAAATTCGTACCAATGTTGACTATACTATAGATCTTTTAAATGTAATATTCTCACATGCTGATTACTTATTCCGTATGAAGTTTTTGATGATGGAGAAATAATATTCATTGTTATGACAATATTTGGTCTCAGGCCTCAGACTACAGAGACAACAAAATCCACACGGGATGGTTGGACAGTAGAATTGCAATGAGGGTTAGAGCAGAAAGGCCACCTTGGCATCTTTCTGTTGTTGGAGGGGCACTCTATGTAAGCAAAACCCCCCTCCTTTTGTCCTTTTCAGTTTTATCTGTGACATTGTGAAATATATGACCCATGCTTCTAATTAATGCAGAAAGCCTCTGCTAGCAGTGCAGCTTTGGTTTCAGACTATGTTGGCTATCTTGAAAAGGGACAAATCCCTCCAAAGGTATAGTATCTAATTGGGAGAACAATCTACTAAGCACCTGTATTTAACTCCATTATTTCCAAATGGTACTGATTTTTGTGATTAACTATTCCAGCACATATCTCTTGTCCACTCTCAAGTGTCTTTGAACATTGAAGGAAGCAAATATACGGTAACCATTGTTATTGGAATCGGTTTTATGGAACTCCATTTGACTTGTTTCCTAATTTGTTGGAGTGTCATGCTAGCATTGCTACTGCTCATGTTGATCAGTTTGTGCAATCAAAATCTCGTAAAATGATTTTCAGATTGACATGATAGGAGGAGGACCAGGAAGTTATAGATTGAGGATGAATGAATCAGAAGTAGAAGCAGAGATACATACTTTACGGGATGGAGGTTTGCTAATGCAGGCAAGTGTTGTTTCTCTAAACTATTATTTGCATGTGCTTGTACCATTGTCCTTTTAGTTTAACCCCATCACTGTACTATTAACATTGAGACTTACATTATTTTATCCTTTGTAAACCTTTTTACATTACCTTAAATATAGTCTTTTTATTAGTACTATTATGATTATGTGGGCATGAATGTCACTGCTAAAACTCCCAATAATTGTGTAGTTGGATGTAGAATTAGATTTACTTATTTAAGTTTTTCGTGGACATGTTATTTTCCTCTATCTTGAACACACTACCATGACATATGGAAAATTTGGATGATGGATACCTCCTGCATGGTGGCACTGTAAAACTGGTCCTTCATTTTTAATCTGATATTCAATTTCTTGATCATTGTTTCACTTATTGCAGTTGGATGGAAACAGTCATGTGATATATGCAGAGGAAGAGGCAGCTGGAACTCGTCTTCTTATAGATGGAAGAACTTGCTTGCTTCAGGTTAAATGAGGTCATTTCTACCCAAAGGTCTGCAATTTGTTTGGGCTGAGGTTGACCTCAAAACCTTATTTACTTGCAGAATGATCATGATCCATCGAAACTAGTTGCGGAGACACCGTGCAAGCTTCTGAGATATTTGGTTACAGATGATAGTCATATTGATGCAGACACACCATATGCAGAGGTTGAGGTCATGAAGATGTGTATGCCTCTTCTCTCACCTGCTTCTGGAGTTATTCATTTTAAAATGACTGAAGGTCAAGCAATGCAGGTATCTACTAGTCCCACAACAAAAATATGTGTTTGAACTACTATGAAGTTTAAGAAAGCATTTTCTTTTTTAGGCTGGTGAACTTATAGCAAGGCTTGATTTAGACGATCCTTCAGCTGTAAGAAAAGCAGAACCTTTTCATGGGAGCCTCCCAGTTTTGGGTCCTCCAACTGCAATTTCCGGCAAAGTTCATCAGAAATGTGCCGCAAGTTTAAATGCAGCACGCATGATTCTGGCTGGCTATGAGCATAATATTGAGGAAGTGAGTGTCTTCTTGACCTTGATGTCGTAATAATGAATTTTGACTTTTTGACACTAATGCATTTTTTTAGCTTCACATAAGTGATCTGTCCTGGCTTTATAAGTTCTCACTTGTAACAGTAATCTGTCTTTGATATGCTTGCCTAATTATTAAATTTGACGGCTGTATACAGGTTATGCAAAGTTTACTCTATTGCCTTGATAGTCCTGAATTGCCTTTCCTTCAATGGCAAGAGTGCCTGGCTGTTTTGGTGACTCGTCTTCCCAAAGATCTCAAAAATGAGGTAAGGTTACCCCTTCTGGCTTTACCATCTGGCTTAGCATCTGAAGAGTGATTTAACCTGGCCTTGACTGTTTTATTTCTCAGTTGGAATCAAAATACAAAGAGTTTGAGAGGATTTCAAACTCCCAAAATGTTGACTTTCCCGCCAAGTTATTGAAGGGAATCCTTGATGTGAGCTCCTCTATTATTATTTTTTTCCTTCATTTAAATATATTATTATTGTTTAATATGTATTCTGATTTTCCTCCTCCAATGCGAGCAAACTCATGGATGTGTTTTATGCTGCAGGCTCATCTTTCCTCCTGTCCTGACAAGGAAAAAGGAGCCCAAGAAAGGCTTGTTGAACCTCTGATGAGTCTGGTGAAGTCTTATGAGGGGGGACGAGAGAGCCATGCTCGTATTATTGTTCAATCCCTTTTTGAGGAGTATCTTTCTGTTGAAGAACTATTTAGTGATAACATACAGGTTAGTTTGATTATTCTGACTGCTGATACTGATGTATATGGAGCTTTTTATTCAATTATGAACTTGATCAAGGCATAAGGATGGCAAAAGATAAATCTTATGGGTTGCTAGTGGGTGTTCATACTACCCAACGTGAACATAGGTAGCCCGTACTACCTTAGCCTCCATCAATTACTCATGCATGTCCTCTTTGCTGGTTTTCCTGGGTAAATGGTATAATATGTGATGAGTGGTTGTTTCCGCCTTACTACTTCACGTTTTTGAAAGAAAGCAGTTGACCTTTTTAAAATCTGAAGATGTTTCTCTTGCAATGTCTTGTAAGTGCTTTGAATTAATTGATCAATACCTTTCACTTTTGAGCAATTTTCATTAATCCCTTTCATGTTGATAGCAATGGGTTATCAGACATCTAAATCTAAATCAAGAACTTATTAAATGATGTTTCTTTTATTATTTAGTTTTCAAAATACTCAGATTCTTTCCCCTTTATATCCAGGCTGATGTAATTGAACGTCTCCGTCTCCAATACAAGAAAGATCTACTGAAGATTGTGGATATTGTGCTCTCTCACCAGGTATAACATGTTTCAGAAGCAAAGCTTGAGTGTTTAGCTTCCTTAATGTGTTTTGGTCTTAAAATCATTATTCTGCTACTATAATTGGTTACAATTCTTTGGTTTCAGGGTGTCAAAAGTAAAAATAAACTCATACTGCGATTAATGGAACAACTGGTTTACCCAAACCCTGCTGCCTACAGGGATCAACTGATCCGTTTCTCGGCACTCAACCATAGAAATTATTCTGAGGTTGGATTTTCCTGTAGTGCTTAGTTTTGTGTGTATTTAATTTTTAGGAGCTTAATATCTCTACTTTTAAGAGAAGATATTATCAATATGTATCCTTAGTGTGTATCCTTTCCATGTTGCTGACTATACTGTTATTTTATCTTCGCATCAAATTTCTCGAGCATTTTGATGAGAATCTTGACACTCACATTATCTTGATGCAGTTGGCTCTTAAGGCAAGTCAATTGCTGGAGCAAACTAAATTGAGTGAACTTCGTTCTAGCATTGCTAGAAGTCTTTCTGAACTAGAGATGTTCACCGAGGATGGTGAAAATATTGACACTCCCAGGAGGAAGAGTGCCATTAATGATCGAATGGAGGACCTTGTGAGTGCTCCCTTGGCAGTTGAAGATGCCCTTGTAGGTTTGTTTGATCACGGTGATCATACTCTTCAAAGGAGGGTTGTGGAAACTTATATTCGCAGGCTCTACCAGGTATATCTTTTATGATTATTAATGGATACATTTTCTTCTGATGATTATCTAATCGTCTATTTTTTAATATCTTTTTTCAGCCATATCTTGTCAAAGGGAGTGTTAGGATGCAGTGGCACAGGTCTGGTCTTATTGCTTCATGGGAGTTCTTAGAAGAGTATGTCGAAAGCAAGAGTGGAACTGAAGACCAAATGTCTGATAAAGCATCGTTGGAGAAACATAGCAAGAGGAAATGGGGAGTGATGGCTATAATTAAATCTCTTCAATTTTTGCCTGCAATCATCAGTTCTGCAATAAGGGAAGCAACCCATAACTTTCACGGAGCACTACCAAATAATTCTGCTGAACTGGTTGACTATGGCAATATGATGCATATTGCATTGGCAGGCATCAACAATCAGATGAGTTTACTGCAAGACAGGTACTAGATCGATATCTGAATGACGTTCTATCTAAGTTGTTGCCTTATCAATTATAATGCAGCTAACAACTTGTTTTTAGACTAATATTCGAGTACTTGCTCTTAAAGTCATTAGTGAAATATACTAAATGGTTAGATTTAATTTCCCTCTTGAATCACAAGTGGACTAATTTTCTTTTCATTGATCATGTGATTGGGACCTCCAATCTCTTGCTAATACCTTTTATTTTTTGGGTGATTTGTAGTGGTGATGAGGACCAGGCTCAAGAAAGGATCAATAAGTTAGCCAAAATACTTAAGGAAAAGGACGTAGGCTCCACTATACATGCTGCAGGCGTGGGAGTAATTAATTGTATCATACAGAGGGATGAAGGTCGAGCCCCTATGAGGCACTCCTTTTACTGGTCAGCAGAAAAGCTCTATTATGAGGAGGAGCCCTTGTTGCGTCATCTAGAACCTCCGCTATCCATTTATCTTGAATTGGTCAGTTATCTTATGATTTTCATTGCCTGCAATGTTTTAATTGAGTTGAGAGAAACAAAACTGTCTTTTGTGCTTGGTCTTATACTCTATTGAATTCCTTCTGGACACAGGACAAACTTAAAGGCTATGATAATATACGTTATACTCCATCCCGAGATCGTCAGTGGCACTTGTACACAGTTCTAGATCATAAGCCTCAACCAATTCAAAGAATGTTTCTCCGAACACTTGTAAGGCAACCGGTTACAAGTGATGGATTCTCTTCATACCAAGGGCTAGATGCAGAAATATCCCGTGCCCAATTGACTATGCCTTTCACTTCAAGGAGCATTTTGAGGTCCTTGCTGACTGCAATGGAGGAGTTGGAACTTAATGCACACAATGCCACTGTCAGACCTGAACATGCTCATATGTACCTCTATATCATACGCGAGCAACAAATTAGTGATCTTTTGCCGTACACAAAGTAATCATTGGAAACTTTTAGATACAGTTTTCTTCTAACCTTTGATCAGTGTCTGAAATTTGGGATGTGATTGTCAGGAGAATTGACATAAATGCTGACCAAGAAGAAACAGCAGTTGAGGCAATTTTGGAAGAACTGCCACGTGAAATCCATTCTTTTGTTGGTGTAAGAATGCATAGATTAGGTGTTGCTGAGTGGGAAGTCAAACTCTGGATGGCATCTTCTGGACCAGCAAATGGTGCTTGGAGGATTATTGTAACTAATGTGACTGGCCATACATGCACTGTACATGTAAGTTTTTATTCATTTAAAAGTATGACAAAAACTTCACATGCAGCAACTTTTTACTGACAGCTAGTTAAAGGCTGCTTTCCAAAAGAAGACTAGTTCTTAGCCTCCGTATCATATCAACAAATCTGCATTCAGGTTTAAACCCATTAGACACTCACTCACGCATATGGACACTGGTAATTTAATAATCAATAAGGAGCATTTTTATGTATATTTGGAGGAATTCCACTAATTAGCATTTAGTCTTACTCTCAAATAGTCATTGGTATGTTTCATCCTGGATGCAAACAACACAGGCTTGAAAGCTGTTCCTTTTAAATGAAAGTAACGATAATGATGATGATGAGCAACTAGAATTTTGTTTTCTCCTTTTGTGAATTGAAAATAGTAAAAAAGAGCTGTGAAATACTTCGGCACTAAAATTAAAAAATAGCTGAGGAACCAAGGACAGCTATTTTTCTTGGTCAACTACAGCAAGTGAGTCTCTGTATTGGAAGAATTATTGATGAAAATGGTTCAGGAATCATGATTTGACTGTGGCTTAATATATCTGCAGATATACCGAGAACTGGAGGATACCAGCACACACAAAGTGATATACAGTTCAGTCACTGTAAAGGGTCCTCTGCATGGTGTACCAGTGAATGAAAACTATCGACCTTTGGGAGCCATTGACCGAAAACGTCTTGTAGCAAGGAAGAACAACACCACATACTGCTATGACTTTCCACTGGTGAGTCATCTTGTGACTTGAAATTTAACTTTCTTCTGCATTTCTGTATGATTTCCCCTTCTTGTCAATGACCATTTCTTGGAGACAAACCAGACAATTTTCCTGAGGAGATGTGTTACTTGCAGGCATTTGAAACAGCGTTAGAGCAATCATGGACAAACCAATACCCAGGATTTCAAAAGGCTAAAGATAAAGTTCTAAAAGTAACAGAGCTAAAGTTTGCTGACAAGGAGGGCAATTGGGGTACTCCTCTTGTTCCTGTGGAGTGTCCCCTTGGACTCAATGACGTAGGCATGGTAGCCTGGTTAATGGAAATGTGTACTCCTGAGTTCCCAAATGGAAGGAAAATCTTAGTTGTAGCAAATGACGTGACTTTTAAGGCTGGTTCTTTTGGTCCAAGGGAGGATGCCTTCTTTCATGCAGTAACTGACCTTGCGTGTAAGAAAAGATTGCCATTGATTTACCTAGCAGCAAATTCTGGTGCCCGTTTAGGTGTAGCTGAGGAAGTCAAAGCCTGTTTCAGAGTTGGTTGGTCTGATGAATCTAACCCTGAGCATGGTTTGCAGTATGTATATTTAACACCTGAGGATTATGGTAGGATCAAATCATCTGTTATAGCGCATGAGTTGAAGCTGGAAAGTGGAGAAACCAGATGGATAATTGATAGCATTGTTGGGAAAGAGGATGGTCTAGGGGCTGAAAACCTAAGTGGCAGTGGTGCTATTGCTAGTGCGTATTCAAGGGCATATAAGGAAACTTTCACCTTGACATACGTGACTGGAAGAACAGTGGGAATAGGGGCTTATCTTGCTAGGCTGGGAATGAGGTGCATACAGAGGCTTGATCAGCCCATTATTCTTACTGGTTTTTCTGCATTGAACAAACTCCTTGGTCGGGAGGTATACAGTTCTCACATGCAACTTGGTGGGCCTAAGATCATGGCAACAAATGGAGTTGTTCATCTTACTGTTTCAGATGATCTTGAAGGTGTTTCTGCTATTTTGAGGTGGCTCAGCTACATTCCTTCTCATGTAGGTGGCACACTTCCAATTGTACAACCCCATGATCCTCCAGAAAGACCAGTGGAGTATTTCCCAGAGAACTCGTGTGACCCTCGTGCTGCCATATGCGGTTCCGTGGATAGTAATGGAAAATGGCTGGGTGGAATTTTTGACAAGGAAAGCTTTGTGGAGACGCTAGATGGATGGGCCAGGACTGTTGTTACAGGAAGGGCAAAGCTTGGAGGAATCCCTGTGGGAATTGTTGCTGTTGAGACGCAGACTGTGATGCAAGTTATACCAGCTGATCCAGGTCAGCTTGATTCTCATGAAAGGGTGGTTCCTCAGGCAGGGCAGGTCTGGTTTCCTGATTCTGCAACTAAGACAGCGCAGTCAATACTAGATTTCAACAGAGAAGAGCTCCCACTTTTCATTCTTGCAAATTGGAGAGGTTTTTCTGGTGGGCAGAGGGACCTTTTTGAAGGAATTCTTCAAGCTGGATCAACTATTGTGGAGAACCTTCGAACATACAAGCAGCCTGTATTTGTATATATCCCAATGATGGGTGAACTCCGTGGTGGGGCATGGGTTGTTGTAGACAGCCGAATTAATTCAGACCACATTGAAATGTATGCTGATCGCACAGCTAAAGGGAATGTCCTTGAGCCAGAAGGGATGATAGAGATCAAATTTAGGACAAAGGAATTATTGGAGTGCATGGGTAGACTTGACCAGCAGCTGATAAACCTCAAAGCAAAATTACAGGAAGCCAAGAGTAATAGGGCTATTGGGACCATTGATTCCCTGCAGCAGCAGATTAAATCCCGGGAGAAGCAGCTTTTGCCTCTGTATACGCAGATAGCTATCAAATTTGCTGAATTACATGATACCTCCCTAAGGATGGCTGCAAAGGGTGTAATAAGAGAAGTTCTGGACTGGCGTAACTCCCGCTCTTTCCTGTACCGGAGATTGCGCAGGAGAATTGGTGAACATTCACTGATAAACAGTGTTAGAGATGCTGCTGGTGACCATATGTCTAATATATCTGCAATAGAGTTGATCAAAAATTGGTATTTGAATTCTGATATTGCCAAAGGGAGAGATGATGCTTGGTTGGATGATGAGGCTTTCTTCACATGGAAGAATGAGCAGCAGAATTACGAGGATAAATTAAAGGAACTGCGTGCCCAAAAGGTGCTGCTTCAACTGACAAATATTGGCGATTCAGTTTTGGACTTGGAAGCTTTACCTCAAGGTCTTGCTGCTCTTTTAAGCAAGGTACATATTATCTCTTCATGTCATGTCTTTTTCTTTAGCCCCCCAATTCATTTGTTACATTGCTTTGTGTATTGCATCCTAAAAGTGAGTGCCTAAATCTCATGCAGTTGGAACCATCAAAGCGAGCGAAATTGATTGATGAGCTCCGGAAGGCACTTGGTTAGAAGGCTGGTGCTTCACAAGTGTAGACAATACAATAAATGCTCGTTATTTGTTCATTAGTTTTCCTGTTTCTGCAATGGTTAAATTAAGTCGTGAATCTCGCCTTTCATTGGGCCAAAGTGATCTTCGCTTTCTAGAGTGTAAATCATGTTCATGTTAGATAGATGTATAATTTCTGCATTGACAGGATCACAGTCAGCATCGGCAAGTTCCGTTTCTTTATATGCTGACTGTACGATTCTTTTCCTGTATCTGAATAAATGTTATAATTTGTAACATACTTGAATATTTATGCATCCAAAATTTTGACCATCCACTGAGAATTATTCACGCAGCGGTTTTGCCTAGATGGTTCTTCCGGTTCGGCTAACCAAATCTAGGGCGGGTGAACCAAAGTCTAATATTCATAACTAAATATAATATCTAAATGCGTACCACACTACTGCTATACTACATGAGTTTTGAATCCATGCCCCCTAGTTATAAATGTAATAAATGAACTTTATATTTTTATACAAAATTTATAATGAAATAAAACAATGCCATAAACATAATTGGTTGGACCAATGGTTAAATCGGCAATATAATTAAATAAAATAATACTATGTTCATATGCATAACGCCACATGATCACTGTATTATAAAATGTAAACGTGATATGGAGGAACTCGAGTTTATGTGGACTGGCCGAATGGATCAAGCTTTTTTCTTTTAAGGTGAGAAATAGAATAGTGAAAGAAATTGAACCTTGTCAACGTTCGATTATCATGGTTAGTTTGAGAGAGACAGTTTTCTGTCATAGGTTCGAACATCAGGTAAAGCAAAAAAGAAATTGGACCTTAACTCAAACCCGCTCAGACTAACAATCAAATTTTCGGTTCAAGTTTTAATTCACTGATAAAGCTGATTTGTGAATGAACTACGCAGGAGTCACATAATCATACTCCGGAATTATATCTCAGATTGAATTAATATTTTTTAAGGGGCAACATAACTGGCAAGTCGTGCACCCACCAAAAGAACTTTCAACCTCCCTTTTCTATGGAGGTTCATGCGCCATTGTGACAATAGGCCACTGGCCGTCAAAGTAAATCCTTTGGTATAGTGACCTAGATGAAGTGTGTATATGATCCAAAAACCCGAACATCTAACGGGCATAATCGATCACAAATTAAGACTTCTATTTACCAATACAGAACTTGCTAAATATATTAGATAAAACCTCTTCCGACATATCTTCTCCACTGATCTGCCCAAGCGCCAATGCTGCATCCCTTAAATCAATTGTCCAGAAATCCAGAGGTAGTTTCTCCTCTATCGATGCTTTCAGTCTTTCCAAAGCTTCCTTGGTCCGAACAAGTTGTTCACATTGTCTCTGAAAATACATAACTACATTATCACAATCAAAAACAAAACTTTCTTTGCTTTCTGTTTTCCCCGGTCATTTCATTAGCAGAAGTCAATAAAGACTAGCACTAAGTAAAAGTATTTGTCCAAATGGTTGCATGATCCCTCCTAGTGGTGACAGGCGTAAGTTGGATTCCCTCCTCTTCAGCTGGAAGCATACTAGGTTCCCAAGACACAGAACCAATGCATAGAAATGACTGACATAACACCCTCAGTTCTAGTTCTGTTTTACGCATATAATGTAGTCATATACACCCTCTGATCCTAAATATAATATCCCAATCCATTTTGTCTCCCATATTTATTATTTTTTCCCCAACCTCCCTCTTGGTTGCACACAACATGTGCAAATAATAGGGTAATTTTTTTATGTAAATGGTTAAAAGAAGGGATATTTTAAGGAAAAATAGGTGGCCCAGTGCACAAGGTTCCCACCAAATGGGGTCTGAGGAAGGATAGATTACACAGCCTTAATCCCATAATCAAATAGGCTATTTCTAGGATTTGAACTATGACTTCTAGGTCACATGGCAGTAACCTTACCGCTGCGCCAATGCTCACCTTCTATATTTTAAGGCCATCAATACATTCTTTTTTGCAATTTATTAACTTAACTAATTTCCCTAAATTAGTTATCTAGTTCCTATATTTAGGAATAGAGGAAGTATTTATAAGAATGATCCTAGTAGCATAAAAATCTAAACTTTGCAAGTCCCTTTCAGAAGTACAACAGTTTTAAAGCAATGACATGATGGGGGCGAAGGAAATAAAGAGACAAAACCAAGTGATAGATTACCTGATTAACCGTCCATTTACGTCCCCCAGTGGGAATGCTGTTCAGACCTACTATCTCTAACACAACCCTCTCCAACTCCTGTAGTCCTTCACCAGTGACAGCACATGTAAACACGTGTTTGCTGAAAAAATTGGAACATACTTTGGCCCATCCAATCTCAGTAACAGGAGCACAATCTGTCTTGTTGATCACAAGAATTGCAGGGGTGGAAGATCCCACTGATCTCTGTTGTTAGGGCAAGATTGGACAGCAGTGGAAATTAATGCCTTTGCTTTTCCAAAAGCATAGTAGAGCATAAAAATACAAGAATTATTTCTCAGTACCAACTATCAAGCTGAATAATGAGTCTAAATTATCAAATTTTAGGCGGGCTGGTGTTTATGTCCCAATTTATAACCTGATATTAAATGTATAAGGAGATATTTTATTGATGGTATTCTAGTTCAATGCCACCTCTGCCCCCCTTTGTTAAACTTACATTAGTTCTTCAGATCCATCATCCATGTCCATCAAATAAATTTAGATCATACTAAAATTAAAGAAGATGAGAGAAAGAAAACTGGATCAAGTTACCATGATGTGATACCTTATTATATTGAATCCTTTCTAGAAGTTTGGTGTCTTCCAAAGTCCACCCTTCAACAGCACTGACAGTCATGATAAGCAAATCAGCTCCCACAGCGACTGCTTCAGATCTCTCTACACCTAACAAGAGAACAAAAGTACAAATCTCAAAACATGCTGAGCATTATACTTTGAACAATGAGATAAAAGAATTGAGCAATTGTGGTAGGTTGGTTCGCCCACATTAATAGCTAGCTTTTTAACAATGAGTTCCAAATAGTGGAGGGTTTTGACTAGGCAGGAAGTCAGATGCAGTATCACCAAATGAAGTGAAGCAGAATGCAACTGCCACGACATCAACTCTCCAAGGGCCAATTGATGGAGACCAAATGTAATATGGGATGTCCAAGTCCCCCATTGAGTAGCATAGGGTGCTCTTTGGGGTGGTTAAGTAGGTTGGTTCGCCCAAATTAATGGCTAGCTTTTGAGTAGGTTCTCATTATCATAATAAACAAACTAGATAATCCATGCAAACTACAAAAATTTACCTTTAAAATGCAATTGCAAAAGACACGGAATATGAATATGTTTGGAAAACCAGAGCATAACTATCATTTGACTTCAACTGTAGATGCTCTAAAATTGCATTTTAAGGTAAATAGAAGGCCAGAGCTATAAAGAAGTGAAAGATTGGGCAACCAAAAACTTATGCCTTTAAATAAAAGGAGGAAAGAAAAAGGCTTACCAATCTTTTCTACAATGTCATCAGTATCCCTGATTCCTGCAGTATCAAGCAAGGTTATTGGAATACCATTGATGGTGACACTTGCTTCAATAACATCCCGGGTGGTTCCAGCAATTTCAGTAACTATAGCCCTCTCACTCTGTATGCTACAACAACACCGCACTAAATAAGTCATCACTCTCCTTTGTTAGTAATCTAAATTGAAGCACAGCAAGCTGCTCATCACTCATGAATCATGAAATCATAACATATTTTCTCTGTTTTCTCATTCTTTGGTTTTCTTTTTAGGTAGAGAGTGAGGGTCATTCACCAACGAATAGAGTTAAATATAGTGTGAAGATCACAAAGCAGTAATCAGAAATGTATTAGCAGAAAATTCGAAGCGCAAGAGAAGAGCACAATAATATAAATCTCCTTATACCAAAATTGACATCACAACATAAATTCACCAACTAAATAGCAAGTTAAATTTATTTTTCTGGAGAGGTTAGGACTTTGCGACATACTTTGCACCATGCATTAAGAAGACTTGACTTGCCAACATTTGGACGACCAACAATTGCTATCTGCAGGAGTTTTATAATATCAATAATATGACACATTGTATTATATGGAACTGACTGGGAGAACAGAAGCCCCAAGCAAACATTAGTTACAAAGATGTCTTCCAGATCATGCCTGTAATCCAGATTGAAGAAGTTTGTCATAATTAGCTGTCTCCAGTGCATCCTGTACTTCTTGTGACATAGTATGTATTTTATCCATTAATAAATTTAAATTTAGAGGAGGCATCTCATCATCAAAATCTAAACGAGCTTCAATCTCAGTAAGCAGCTCAATGCACTGTATTCTCAGTGACCTGACAAGAGAAGAGAAACCACCCTGTCCAAGAAATAATGGATTTCAGTTCTGCTTATCCAGGTATATGTAAGATGACATTATTCAAAAATCAGACTCCCCTAAGTTCAAGAAACACATCACTCCTGCAGTTAAATATCAAAACAAAGTAGAGTTATGAAATAGACATGCCTGGATTCCTGCCAGTGCTGCATCAGCAGCAGCAACAGATTTGGCTGTTATTAGTCTTCCAACATTTTCTGCTTGGGACAGATCTAACCGACCATTTAGAAAAGCACGCAGAGTAAATTCTCCTGAAAGAAGAAAAGACCAATTAATATTCTGGATCATTCAATTCTAGTTCATTCTGCATGAACATATTGTGCGTGCATTTTTGTGACTATTATGGTATTACAGAATTTTACAAGGGAGTTGACTACCAGACAAAACATTTACTTTTAATTAATCTACAAAATAAACTTCATCGAACAAGAATAACATCATCATCCACCAACAAGTTGTTGGTTGGTTGAAGTGGTAAGGGGCCTCACTCCCGTAAGGAGAAGAACATTAGTTCAAATATTGGAGGTAAGAACCCTTTGCCCTCTAAGCCTCGAAGGAAACCCTATCATATCATAAAATAAAATAAAATAAAATAAAAAGAATAACATCATCATCTGTCCTCAGTAACTATATACAAAGTGGTATATGTTCAGATACGTGAATACCTTCTCATTTTATCTTCCCTTTCCCTCCTCATAAAAACCTAGGAGTCAACTACAGATTGATGACAAACTCCATGGCTTCTACTACACTTCAACATTAAGCCACTTCCATTACACAAAAGCTTTGATCACAACAATAAGATCACTGACCATGTACAATAGTGTACTGTACATGGCATATGATCAAACCCTGAATTTTTCGTAAGTTTATAAATTTTATATATAAATTTCATATGGTTTATTTGCTTTTTTTTCCTTCTTGCTTGTTTGCATTGGCCGTCAACTATCAAAAGAACGCCATTCAAGGAATTCTTGCATTTGTGTACAGTAGTTTATGCTAGTGCTGTGTAGGTGACTATTTTTAAAATTCTTATTATCATTAGAGACGAATAAGGTCAGAAGCGACAAGCCTTTGAACAGGTGGCTATTTCTCTTGACGGAAAAAAAAAATGAAATAAGAATGTTTTGCAGGGGCGTCTATTCTGAGGCAAAAAGCGCAAATGACCTGGTTCAGCAAGTCTTGCTCCAGCTTCCAGACAAGTTCTCAATACACGGCGTAGACACACCTCACTTCCATGACATTGAAGCTCAATCACGTCTTCACGAGTGTAAGACCTCGGGGCTAACATGGGAACTACTAAAACCTGTAAACAGCGAGCAGTCACATACGTCCACAAGCAACAGCGTCTGACAAGCACAAGCTAAGAATAGATACGCATTTATACCTCATCAATTACATTCCCGTCAGTATCGAGCACCCTACCATACTCCACAACATGGCTAATGGGTTGCCACGTACTCTTCTTCCTTTTCCTGGTAGGTCGAAACACTCGACTAGCGATATCCACAGCAGAAGGTCCCGAAAGTCGAACGATTCCCACGGCACCAGGGGGACCCCCCAAGGATGTGACAATGGCAGCAATTGTGCTCGTGTTCTGAACACGACAGGGATCATAAACAGCACCAACAGGCTCCGCAAAGCGCTCATCTTTGTTCAGAAAGAACGTGTAATTTTCTGAACATACATCAGTCAAATGAGAAGCAAAAAGAACAAGAACGCGAACACTATAGCGCAAGTACAGAAGATTAAAAATATCGGAAGGGAAATGGGGTTCAGACCTTTAGAAGTGGCACGGGGCTTCAAAACTTTGGAGATGGGACTTGAGGATTTAGAGGAAAGAAGGCAGTTAGTAGAGAAAGAAAGGTTTAACCGTAGAGGTATGGCAGGGCGTGAAGGAGGGGATTGAGAGAACCAGCACACACGACGAAGGAAATGGCGGAGAGCAGGGAAATATTCCAGCGCCATCGAGTCTGCCCCTGAGCGCGGCACCGGTCCGTCGGATTTCTATCCCCAGTTCCCGCTGTTTTTACTGTTATAATGTACTCGGGTGCTTATTTGAGCCCAACATTAACCAGCCTGTCTGGCCCATTAGGCCTGTTCTCGGCCCATAACCTATAATCTGGATTCTTTTTTCAGCCGTATACTACAGATTCTGAATACCCATTAGAGCCAGCAATAACCCATCATCTTTGGGTCCTTGGTTTAACTGGCGAAGGGGTCGGACTTCTTCACCCAAAGGAGGGGTTCAATCCTGAAGTTGGTTAAAGCGCTGAGGGAGGTATTCTAGGGGTCTATGAAGCAGTGGAAACTCTGGGTGGAGGTGGAGGTGGAGGCATGTGTACTATCCGGTCCAGTATGCCCTGTGGATTGGGCTCCAAGCGCCCTGCCCTTAGACTGTGGGTGAGTCCAACCCTTTTCCTAAAATTTTATTATTAAAAAAAAATTAGAGCCAGCAATATGAGCTCGACTCACCAGACAACAGTTCTAAGATAATTTTTATTTTATCTATTAGTTGGACTTTTAGATCTGCCCCTAGCCTAATTAATTAGCACTAAATTGCTAATGGAGATTAGCACAGCTAGCTAAGGCATCGGCTTTCACCCCAAAAAGAAGGAGGTTCAATACCCACTGGTAGATGTGGGGGCCTCATTGGTGGGCAATCTGTAAGTGTTCTTTGAGCTTGGAGGCACGCCCTGGTCTTGGTGGGATACCGATGTCTACCCCACCTAAACTTTTTTATAGCAAAAAAAAAGGGATTAAATTTAAGAAAATGTTTAATGCATGGAGATTTTAGTCCACCTAAGACCTTATTAAAATTACAGATGCAAGGTTATGTTAGGACCTTAATTTCTGAGCACTAACCTCATTCTTCAATCATTTATAAATATAACAGATCATGGTTAGAGTCTTTTTAATACACCAGATTCTTACAAGAGGCAAGTACATAGTACAATTGAATCTCTAGATCTAGAAATAAGATATCACTTCAAATTTTCAAGAAAATGAAGAGATTTTAAAGAGAGTTTAAGAAACACTCTAAACTTTTACTATCAAACTATCATACAAACTTGAATTTTCAAGTCTTATGACACTTGTTTATATAAGACTTAGAAGAGGCGTTTTACGCATAAGTTTACAAACCACATTTCAAGACGCTCACGACATCATCACTAAAACAAATTCCTAGGTACCCATGACTTCTTAATATTAATATAAGATTATTTTCGTTTAAAAAATTAATGGTCAACATCATTTTTTTAACGGTCAATGTCAGTTTTTTAACTGAATATAATAATTACTATGTTTTGAAACTTTTGGGATAACACTGAACCTGGAAAAATTTTCAGGATAATATTATTCCTCAACGAAAATTTTTGAAGTAGATTTGCAATTTATCCCATATAAATAATTATCATATTTCATAAAACAAAACATTTCATTCCTGACACACTTGAGGCTTCATATTAGTGGTTAGGACTTCGGTAATTATTTTTTTAATTCAGAACATGTATATAATTTCCCAAAAAAGTAATTCAATACGATGTGATGCGTATTTTTACATATTCTGCATACCATTTCATACAAAAGCCAAAACAACACCAAAGTCAAAACTCATTTCCCTCTTGTACAATCATGCATCTATGATTCAAAACTTTCGCCTCAAAAGCTAAAAAAGAAGGTTGGGGGCCACAATGAGGATTTACAGCTTGGTCGGGAAAGTCAGAATTTCATTGATAAAGGACATACTCTCGTAGACATAATACAATGGCATCAGCAGCAGATAGCCGCAGGAAGGCCACTGACTTTTACAAAAGTCTTTTCAACGTAAAATAAAAAATCTTCAGACTTGGCTTCTGGGAAGCAAAGTTCCGTGGACATGTCATCTCAGCAGATATCAACAACAGAAAAAATCCAAGCTTATTGGAGTGCACAACAAGAACCTCCCAATATCATTGACTAGCCAGCTGATGCCTCACTCACAACTTCCACGGTTCCACCTATTAACAAGCACTATATTTATCTGCTTCTCTCAATCTCATAACCAAAATTTTCAAGGCTCTTCTGTCAGCTTTGAAGAACAGTATGCAACAGCATCTGCAACTGTGAGATAGATCTTGTCCTCACCGATCAGATTTGCAAAATTGGAGGTGTGAAGCTTGTCTATCACTACTGGGCCTGGGTTTGCCAGAACAAGCTGTGGAGCACAACAAACTCAAACTTGGTAAGATAATTGTTGACACATCACATTTCAATTAGCAGAGCTTAGGCTTACAGAGCTAATTTAGTTACCTGAACATCTCTATTTTGAAGACTTCTGTATAACTCTTCAAAGGCATGAATGCCACTGGTATCAATGTCAGTAACCGCTAAAAAAACAGATAAGAAAATATAACAACAGGTTTTGAAACAAACATAAGAATCTCTAGGGGGAACCATATACTTAAACGGAACACTCACGTGACATGTCTACTATCAAAATTTTGATTTGTGTTTGGTAGTCTGCTTTCACTCTTTCTTCCTCATCTGTCAGCCATCTCAATATCCTGCAAACAACATAGAATTTGAGCTTCAAAGTTGAATCCTTTGTTAAGATAAGGATGGTGGGGAATTAGAAATGTTTTTCTGAGGAAAATAAATGAAACTTAACACACAGTTCCACTATATACAATCTCATGAACAGCAAAGTGGCTTGGTCACATTATCCTTACCTTTCTTTAACATAGTTGGAGTTGGAAAAGTATATGGCAGAATCAATTCTCACAGCCAGCACACCAGGAACCTTTGTGGCCTCTGGGTATTGTTGGACATTTCTATAGACAGCTGTCCCAGGAATCTTCCCCAGAATAGCTGTTCGTGGTCTGGTAACTTGTAATAGGATTTTAGCAAAGGATATACAGACCTGCCCCAACCAACATGTAGCAATAGCATAATCAGGCCGAGTCAAAACTCATAATTACTTTGAGGTTGTAAAAGACATGAGGGTCTTAGAACTTACAGCAATCAAAAGTCCTATCTCAACTGAGACAAAAACAACCCCAAAGAAGGCTCCAATGCAAGCAATAAAATCAAATTTATCAATCTTGCAAATTAAAATTGCTGCCTTATAGTCCACAAGGCCGATTACAGCCGATATGATGATGGAAGAAAGAATGGCATTTGGGGTATACTTGAAGAGAGGTGTAATGAATAGAAGGGTCAAGAACACAACAATGGACATTATAATATTAGATACTGCAGTTTGGCAGCCAGACATGTAGTTTACCGCCGACCGAGAAAAGGAACCTGAACATAGCAATAACATAAGATTAGATCATACATCATAGGCTGCAAAAGCAGTTACTTCATCCCACATACACCCGCTCACATGGTAGTTATGAAACTATCCACTTTCTAGGTTATTATAAACCAATCTAAGCTTGTTCGGACTTGCAACCGACAAACTTCAAGCTCACCTGTTGCCACATAGCAGGAAGTCATTGAGCCAACAATATTCATAGCTCCTAATGCTGTCATTTCCTTATTTCCATCCAAATGATAATCCTTCATAGAAGCAAATGTTCTTCCTATTGCCGTGGCTTCCTGAAAAACAAGAGTTCAGAATCATAGGCATTAGTAGTTAGTTGAATTATATGCCTTTCATTAGAAGATACTATTAGTGTTGAGATTAACTCACTGTTAGTGCTATCACGCCAGCCACAACGCCAACCTTGAAACCTTTCCCAAGGAACTCACCACTAAAATATATCTCTTTAACAGAAGAAGGATTGATCCCCTTCTTTATGTGTTTCACCTAATTCATGCACCAATAGACAAAAAATTAACATATATGGTTGTAATCTACAAAGTTTAGGATGAGAAAGGCAACATATCTAACTTACAATTTCAACACCTTGCTTGTCTGCACGGGTTAAGAACACAATTAAAGTGGAGGTAACAACAGATATCAATGGGGCGATAGCTGCCACCCAGAAGTACTTCTTATTCTTTTTGCCCTGATTACCATATTATAATTAGAATTTAGAAATGAGAAAACAATCTATAATATACTTATAATCTATAAAAAATGAATAAATAGTGAAATGGAGTTAGGATGTCTCACGATATATCTTGCAATCAGCAGAAAAAACAAAAAGCTTGCTCCTAGAAGTATAGTCTGCCAGTTCCACTGCAAGATTATAAATAACAAATCAGTTTTTGCATGTAACACAAGTGCAACTTTGTGCAGGGACTTCCTCGCACAAGAGGACCTGATATAAAATTACTGTTTGTGCATATTTGTGTGTATGAATAGACGGAGAAGCAGAAAGCATACACCATCATGGGCTGCTGAGAATACCGAATGCAACACAGACACAACATCAGTCTTCCTTGTGAACTTTTTAATGCCAAGGAAGCCCTTAAGCTGTTGAAGGGCAATAGTAATAGCAGCTCCGGCCATAAAACCGACAATAGCAGCGTGGGACAGGAAGTCAATCAAAAAACCTAATCTGATCCAAAAAAAAAAAAAAAATCCGACCATAATAAGTTCATGAAAGTATGTAAAAAACTGAAGCCTACACAGGAGTTGGTGCAGATGGTGGAAAAAAAGAAGAAGAAAAATATTAGCTGAAAGTTTCAAAACCTGAAGACCCCAAGAGCTGCTTGAGTAATGCCAGCAAAAAAAGTAGCTGTGAAAGCAAGTCTTCGATATTCAGATGGGTGTGCAATTGGATCAATCTCATTCTGAAGTAAGGTTCCGAGCAAGAGAGAAACAACTGCCACAGGTCCTATGGCGATATCACGAGAACTACCCATGATGGCATAAATCAGTGGGGGAACAAAGCTGGAATCTGTAAATTGGCACAACAACATTAACAAAAACTTGATCAGTCCAACATATATAAATAAAGGAAACATATAAGGCTATTTGTACTATTGACAGATGAAGAGTCTTACACAGCCCGTACTCTGGAGACAAATTTGCAAGCTTTGCATATCCAATATCCTGTTTATTAAGCATGGATGATCACCAAAACCTTCTGAATTTGTTTGTTCTAGAAACCATTCTTGTTTATATGTCAAGAAACAAAACAAGCTTAAAGCAGAGTTACCTGGGGAATGCACAGACTTGCAATAGTTAGACCAGCTATGAGATCTCCTCTGAATTTGGCAGCATTATAATTTCTTCCCCAGTCAAGTATGGGGAATACGGCTTCAATGCCAAGGATGAATTTCCGGAATTTAGTCTGATCTTTGAAAGGGCGTAGAGGATCATCAGCAAAGAATGTTTCTTTGACAAGGGATTTGAATTCCTTGAACAAGTTCTGTCTCGGAGGAATTCCCACTTTGTGACGGTGTGGTGTCTGGCCTTGTGAAGATGACAAAGCATCTGTCTCTTTTGTTTTATGGGTTTCATCAGCTGGATCTCCCATTGGATGCATCAAAAATAACCCTCACCTATAATGCACAAAAACTTCTCAAGTCTTACGTTTAATAATCATGTATGCCAAAAACTTCTCAAGTCTTTTAATAATCATGTATGCTATATGCACCATTTACTATTCTGATCAAACCAAAGCCTAGGCAGGTACAAGCAACTTCAGAAGCAGAATAAAGCAGGTTTGGTAATTACTTAGCAAGAATTGAGAAATATTAGCCAACCTGAAGAAAAGGGCGCGAATGCTGGGTTGCTGACAGATGAAGTAATGGCTGCTCACTAATTCAAGTTGGGAGGCCTTGAGGTCGCTGTGAAGCTGTTGGGTTATATAGCTTGAAGGAATTGGTCAAAGTTGTCGAGCTGAAGTAGAAAATTAGCAAAAGTCTGATAGGTTGTGAAATAGAGCTTCATACACGTCACAAAAATGAATGATGAAGAAAAATCAAGCATAAGAAAAAGTTTGCACCCTGTGAGAAGGTGTTGACTAGTGATCAAGAGTTAGGAAAAGCTAGATATTATTGAAGTTGTAGAAGGGATTGGGTTTCTCTCGTTATCATTTTCTCATTATCCCTAATAATATCTAAATCATATCCCCGTCCAATCAATCTGAAAAGTTATAATACTACTTTAATTTTTCTCTTCTCTTTTTAATCAAAAACCCAGTTAGGCTGGTGAGGGATGGATTTGCTTCTTGAACTTGTATTGCAAGTGGAAAATTGGGCTCTTCTTTAGAAGTCAGAGAAGTTATTTTGTCTTTGAAAAGTCAGAGAGAAGAAGATAAACAGGTTGAAAGTTACCGAATTTCATAATTGTTTTGATGACGAGAAAGATTTGGAGGATTCTAAGAATATGATCAAGCACCTCAGTAGAATGTCATGGATATATGTGGCTACGCAATTTTAATGCAACAGATAGTTTGTCATGGGGATGAATAGTAACTGTTTTGTCGTTTTCTTTTGTTCCTTTGGGAAGAAAAATATTTTGAGATGACCGACTTTTTTTAAGGTTGAATTTGCCTATTTAAATTTATACGTTATGATAAAAAAAAAAAAACAAATAAGGAGTTGTGTAATGCAAGATTAAAAGTTTTCAGGTCTATATGGTTAATGTTCGGTTGAAGAGATGCATGATAAAATAGAACAGAACAGTTATTCTCCTATCAGAAGAAGACATCGCCCTCGCTAACCACGAAAATGGCCTTTGGAGGTCATATGTTTGGAAAATAAACAGTAAGCAAAACTTGAAACTCACCCAACCATTAATGGCTTCTCATGTAAGCCAATAATAGTGGGCCATTCGATTATACAAACACAGAAAAAGTCTTCTTCTTTTTTCCTGTTCACAAAATTCTCTTCAACTAGACCTTCGTCGGGATGTGAGTGGAGAAGAGCAATCCAAACAAAACTGAGAATGACCAAAACAGCAAAACGGAACATGCGAAAATTGGAAAAGAATGAATACCCAGGAATAGTTATGGCTTGGCTTTCCGTCCTCCACAATCGACGGTCCTCATGTTTCTGAACAGATGTCGCATTTATCTGATTTATGACAACGTAGAATAGAACGGGTAGTAACGGTTAAAGAAACCAGAAAAAATCTGGTCCACGTTAAAAAGAATCTATATCTATAATCTTCACTAAAAGTTGTCCTAACCTTATAATATCACAGTCAACATCCACCGAATCGGCCTGGGAATAATGTTTCGTTAATAGTAGTGTAACTTCGAAGGTTATTCAATTCAAATAGGAACGAAGAAATGTGCGCGCAACGTCACAATGAAACCCAGCAAGTGAAGAATAACATCCAAGAAGGTAATAAAAACAGCAAAGGAAAAAAATGCAATACTGTCCTCTTTCGGTAACCCTTATGAGATTTAGATGAGATGATTAAAAATGAAAAATCAGAAGAGGGCGTAGATATCTTAAATAGTTTCTGGGGAAGAATGACAGTAATTGTCAGGCTGGCCGTTTAAATACAAGGTCGACGTTTGCGGTGCATAGCCTTCGCTGGAGGGGCAAAACGGGAAATGGAATGAAAGTCAACAGCATCAGGCTAACTAATTATAGAAGTCAACAACAACGCCGCTGTATGCTTTCAGATTTCTTTTCCTTAGTTTCGCGGAGGGCCCCACACGTGTCACATTCTGGAGTCAAGTGAATATAGAAGTCTTCCCGCCCAGGTTCACCATGCAGAGATGCCAACCATTTAGCGGCATCCTTTCTAAGAGAGAGAGCTGGGAAAATTTTGCTATATTTTAAATTTTTTTTTTTATAATTTTGGATGTTTAAATTCAGTATTCTTATTTTTTTAATTCGTTGTAGGCGCTAATTTCAAGTTAAAAAATCATTTTAACACTGTTCATTTTAGTTTACAGGATTTTATAAAATTTTATGATTTCATGTAATACTATTTTGATGCGGGTGAATTTTTATAGATGAAATTTTATCAAGTTTATGAATTAAAAATAACATAATAACTAATAAAGGTTTAATTCATGCAAAATAAACTAAAGAGAGACCTATAGTTCAAATTTGAGATAATAAATTATTTTTTCAAGAAAAAAGTATGACCTATGTTTCAGTCATTCTAATTTTTAAAATAGTCGATTTGGATGATCAAGTTTAAACATACGTACGCGTAACTCAGGCAGTACTGATGTATTCACGTGATCTTGTGATGTCGTTTATTCAAGCCCAACATGTTATTACGAGAACTGTATTTAACTTGGAATATGAATAGAATGGGATGATAAAAAGATGTTTACAGATTTCTACTAGTATTTCACTTGAGCTACACTCAATATAGCATTGAGATTTTTTTGGTATTTCAGTTATGAAAATTAAAATCGGCCGATTTCTCAGCATCGACTTGTTGGAGACGTTAGGCTGAGAATAAGAAAAGCACTGGCCTGGTTTAAAAGAGGAGGGGATATATGGAAGAATATAAATACAGACACGGAGGTAGGATTGGAGTAGTATGATTATATTAATTTGGTCTATATTCTCCTATTATTTCGTCCCTTGGAGTTGGCCGGGGGCCTCCGATTCTGTGGTGTGACAGTGAAGTGATTCGGTAGTTACCTCTCCAACCACAAAAAGCACATATGTATTAATGTGCGGGTTGTGACTAGTGATAGATGCATGAGTCGAATCTTCCTCAGTTGGCGTCCAAGTTCAGCGGCAGCTATACATATTTATGACCACCACGATAATTACAAGCCTGTGACTTCCACGAAAAATGAATGCCATACCATGCGTGAAGAAGCCGGGAATCTTTTGAATATTTTACATGACAAAACTCCAAACACAGCGTTAAATTGAGTTAATGTTTAAAAAACACGTAATTTAAAATAGAACTTGTCACACTTACAAACTGCAAATTACATATAAAAAAAAAAAACGGCTTTTACGACTAACCTATCACATAATTAGTTATAGTACTTTAATATACCCCTCCTTATTATCACCCATTCAAATGCTAAAGTGATATTTTCCGGACCTGCAGATTTGTGGTACCTCGTTAAAGCAAAAGGATATTTTTGTGGAAAATGGGGATTGTATAGTTAATGTGTGGTGGGGCGGACTTAGGAGGATATGTAATGGCCCACAGGGTTGTTGTGGTTCTGCATCTCTCCTCGCCAATAAGCGGTTTAAAAGACTTTGAGGAAACCGCAGCTTGGATCAAGAGGGTTCGTTGTTCTAGCTTTAATTAAGCATATCGAGTTTGAGGCTTATGAATGCATAAGTTAAATGGCTTATGAATGCATAAGTTAAATGGTAAGCACACTGCTTGAAAACATGGTCCTGTAATAACTCAAATCTGAATTAATTTGATCCTGTGGAGTTCTCTGTAATTAGGGACTAGCCCGAGACACCTAATACATTAAAAATGGGATTTTGAGCAAAGGACTGACGCTTCTTCTATATACATCAAAGACAACTTTTACAAGTGTTGATGATATATCAGAAGTTCAGAACAACGTTCGTGCACTACAGTACTATTGTGGTGGGACCTGATTTCCCACTAAACAGTTTGCTTAGTATGGAAAACTAATAAGATCTGAACAGTCTAGATTTAAATATTTTTAAATTATGATTAATTAAATAAAAAATTATTTAAAAAATAGTAATAATTAAGACATTATATCTATTTTAGATTATATGTCCATTACAACAACTTTTTTAAAAAAAATATAAAATTTTAAAAACTTTGAAACTAAACCGTCCAGATTAAATTTAACGATTTAGATTTGATTAATTTTCCTACTAAGTAAAGTGGTTAGGAAGGAAACCCGTTCCATTATGCTTCCTCGCATGCCTATGCTTTCCCGGATATAAACGCAGAATCCTTCGGAACGACGTCGCTGCGGTGAGAGAGATGTTTTTAGCCTTGGATAAATTCAAGGGTGATGATGACGAGGAAAGAATGGGAGAGGTTCCTTTGAAACGACGTCGTCGAATACCCAATACTCATTCATATCCTCGACGACGGTGTCTTCTCCCGCGGTGGATCGTGTGCTTCAATTTGGTTGGAGGTGAACGGAACGATGGGAGCTGAAACTGAAGAACAGGCAAAGCGTGATGATGAAATTGAGAGGCCTAGGGCCCGCCCCATCACAGAGTCCCAGTTCCTCTCCTGGAAGGACCAGAAGGTCTTTTTAATAATCTCTCCCTCCCCACTGTCACTTTCCCCATAATCGATTAGGGTTTTAATTTCTTCCACTGTTGTACCGTTAATGATTGTGCCTTTTTTTTCCTCTTGCCTGAAAGTTGAGGTTTTCCAGTAAACTCGTCCTTTTCTTTCTATCATCTAGATCGCTGATTAATTTTAATTTTAATTTTAATTTGTTTAGATTCTGGATTTCTTACTTGTTTGATTCATAAGATAAAAATATATGTTTAAAGTATTGTCTGGAACAAGTTGCTGAGGTTAAAGCTTAATTCACGAATGGGCGGATGATCTGAGATCGAAGTGTTTGGTTTGAAACTCTGTTATCAATTTCCTTATCGTCGAGGCTTGAATTGATTTGTGAACAGATACTTTACCTCGTGATTTATAACTTGAGATTCTTTCTATTGCGAACTACTATGGATTATTGGACTGCCTAGACCAAGGATTCATGTTGAGAGTAACATACCAAAGCAACTTATGCCCACTGTTTTGTGAGGAACTTCTTTCCTTATTGTGGACACATAGTTACATACCTCTCGCCTCTTGCAGGATGCTGCTGCATCAGCCATAAAAGCTGAAGCATCCAGGAAACGTGCAGAGGATATTGCGGCAGGAACAGTCCAAATGAATGGCCGGGAGTTGTTTCAGCATGAACCATGGGTGTTTGATAACTCACTTTATTGATTTTGATTTTCAGTTACTCAAAACTGCTTTTGCCTTGGAGGCTTATGGAAACTATTAAGTCGCTTCTGCTTGTATTACGTTCCAGTTCCAGGTTTCCTAAAGCTTGGGGTATTACTTTTTGTTTTTGGGTTCCGTATGACACTTTATGCCCAAAATCTTTCTGAGTTCGAAATAGGAAAAGGTTGGGCCGCCCTTGAAGGGAAAAGTGCTCGTGTCTTGTGGATATGGCCTTGGCGGAAGTATTTCAGATTAAAATCTTGATTTTTTTTTTTTTTTTTTTTTTTTTTTTGAGTGAAAATTGGGTTTATATATATTATTAATATTCCTGTGAATTTTCATTTTATCAAGGAACTTTCACTACCTTTTTCAAAGTAGAATGGAATAGGGATATGGACATCAAACCTCACTTGCACTCTCATTTGTACCTAGTTAAAATCTTGCAATTATTGTTGTGCTTGTGCCTAGCTTTATATGCAGGGATTATACTATGAATAATCCATTTGTTATTATCTTGTCTTGAATACTCTATTGAAATAGTTGTTGATTATAATCTAAGGACTATACTTTCGTTAAATTTTACTACACAAAACAGATTTGTGATCAGCAGCTATTAAATACTTGATTTCCCAATAACCAGAAGTTCAAATCTTGCTATACATGAATGATGAAACTTCCATTAAATAAATTTTCTGATACTGAAGCTTTGGCTAAAAGGGAAAGTAAACAAGAATAATCTAATCTTTTTAGAAAGAACTGGATGGATGAGGCCACCTAATACCTAATGCTCCCTCAGGCCTATCAAATGTTTTTCGGCTCAAATTACAATCTGGAAAAAGCAACTGTAATCCCCGACCCCCTCTCTACCCCGGGGGGTCTTGTTTAAACGGACCCTACGCTCGTGTGCTGGGCCATTCCTTCATTAGTTCTTGAAGAGTACAGGCCAAGGCCACAAAGGGTAACTTCAATAGGCTACACTAAAAAATATCTGTTTTTAATGTTCCAAAAAAAAAAAAAAAAAAAAAGTATGTTAGGAGGAGAATATATATGTCTAGGGAAAAAAATTGTTTTCCCCTTCTTGATTAATGTTATTTGTAAATTAAATAACACAATATATCTATTCTCCTGCTAACGCTCAATTTATATAAAATTTGATTTCTAATAATCTAGTTAATAAAGACCAAGACATACACAGGCTCATACGGGTGACGCTTTGGCATCTGCTGAACCAATCTAAATCTGTGAGAACCTTCACATTCTTGAGATCAACTAATACATTCGGCTTGATTTGAACGTAGAGAAATCCAAAAATTATGCTAGCTGGTATATGAACTAAGAGCACAGAAACAAATATATTCACAATATTAATACAAATCCAAGCATCAGTCAAATTTAATACAAAGCAATACGGCAGGTAAACTTTGAAGAACGTCGCTTAGAATGAAGTATCGTTTTACATTAAAGTACTATATATATGATTGGCAGAGACGGGGGGCCATGCAATATATTATGTTACATGATGGAGCAAGCATTTGGGTTCTCGTCGCTGAAGAGGAGGGTGTATCGGTCGTCCATGGTGGTCTCGGATATGGTGGCAGTATCAGGAACTCTCCTGACCATATTAGGAGGCGCCTTCTTATCGTAGGCCTGAGCTACATAGGGATGAGCCACCAGATTGTATGGAACATAAGGCCATAACTCCACCTTCTTCTTCGTCGATGCTGCTGCCTTCAGCACTTTCTTTGCCTCCACATATCCCGTCACCGTCGCTTTCTGCTGCTTCAAGTCTACCTCCACTGACTTCGCCCCTGCACTTACATATAGTTAATATGCCAAACACGGTGCAAGTTAAGACCACATACGCATGAACATGACTGTATTTTGTGTCTATGAAACTGACGTAAAAAAGATCAAACCTTTGACGCCGGACAGGACATGCTTCACCTTTCGTGCACAGCCTTCACAGTCCATCCTGATTTTGAGAGCTACCGTCTGAGTTGGCTTCTTTTTCTTCTTCTTGACGCTGCTGAGTAAATCCGATAAGTACTCTAAAGTGCCTTCGACGCCCATTTTCTGCGTCTCTCTCTCTCTCTCTCTCTCTCGATACACAAATCAGAAGAAGCTAGCAAGCAAGCTTTATATAAACAGGCGGGAGCCAAGCTAGTAATGGTCTAAATGAACTGGTTTTTCGTTTTAAACGGCAGTAGAAAGTGAAGAATAGTAAGTAACGTAACACGCGAAAGAAAGAACAGGGACGGTGACGAGTGGGAACTGAGAAGAAGGTGTACTTTATTTAGCATATAATAACTCCTCCCACGCCCTGCGATTTTTGTTTATAAACATACGTTACCATGACAACAAAAAGGTTATTTTGCTGCATCTAGGCCGTCTTAGTCTGGCTGCTAGCTTTTCTAAAACCTGAGTTTAAGTACAGATCTGGGTCATACGATGAATATTTGCTCACAACGCTGCCCTAAGAACGTACTCCTTCAAGGTTGATCTTACTTTAACCGTTCTTACACCCCTGCCATTCTCCTAACCGCCCGCTTTTATAGGCATTGTGTCGGAGACTCTGATTTATTGGTGGGTCCCGGAGAAATCCTCCATCTTACTTTGCATGGTTTTGCCTCCAAATCCGAACATTTTCTTTTTGCGATAAAGTGGGGCCACTTATTTATACTCTGATTGATTGATTTAATTATTCAATTAGGTAGTCAGATTGCCATGCATGAAAATGTTTTGCGCGGTTTATAAGTTATATAAGAAGTATAAAAAAATTGCAACTAAATCCTAAACAAAAAAAAATATGATAAAAGGTCTCTCAAAGTCTTAAATCTACAGTGAAGTCATATGGAAATTTTTATATAATATATTCTAAATGTGAAAAAATCTAAAATAACCCTATTAATTATATATAGAGAGAGGAAATGAATAATTGTGTATTCATTAAGGATATTTAGAATTTTTACATTTAAAATATATTGCAAATATGTCTTCATTACAAATTTGAGATTAATGGACCTTTCTATTGTATTTTTTCCCTGTTTTAGGATTTAGGTGCAATTTTCCCAAAAAGTATTGAGGTTTGAGGGTGAGGGTAAAAGAAAAGCATATTGAGGATCTATATTATAGATAGGCCTGTTTAAATTGGTGTTAGAAAAATATGTTCTCATAAGTTAAGATAAAACTAGTCTTATAAATTTATTTTGAATTGATGGTTTTTTTTTTTTAAAAAAAAAAATACTTTTTTTGTAGAGATTTTTTTTTTTTAAGCTCCAAATTGAAGCTTTTAAAAAAAGCAACATTTTCTCTTTTTTTTTTTTGTGACTTTTGCTTTTTTAAAAAAAATATAATCTAAAAACGTAAATTAATAAATAGAGCATTTTTTTGCATTAAATTTCTTTTTTAATCAAAAAAGCGTCATCCAAACGAGCCCTAAATCATGTTAGAAAAACAAATTTTCTACCGCTATCTAAGCGGCACCTGTGATAAGGATGGTTGCCTTTTTATAAGTGTAAATTAAAACCTTATGAAACTAAAGGATTAGATGTAAATTGAATTCAAATGTCCAAATTATCATTTACGCCTACGGGTCGCGATTTTCTTGCCAGTAAAAACAATGAATTTAACAATAACTCAATTTTATTAACAACCAGCGAGCTAGCTAGGTGGAGTTCAGTACTTCAAGAACACGAAATCTCAAAGTAAAGGGTCATATTATCACTTTGTGAATTGTAAATTTAAACTGAGCCTCTAAATTTTGACCACTTGTCCAATGATGCTTGGATAATTAGGATAGCTAGTCGTGCATGGTCGGTGGAATTGTAAGGAGGGAAAATGATAAGAAAATGAGCAACTCACCAATATTGGGTTTGGTAAGTAACGAAAAACATTATCTTTAGGCCTTTTAATTTAAAGCACCGAATTCATTAATATCCATGAAAGTGTAGTTGTCCCCTTTATTTCTTTGTCTAACATGCAATTTCAGCTTAATTAATCTCTTCGTAATCTTAAGACAAGATAAGGCAAATCTGTTATTGACGGAAAAGCAGGCATCATCACAGAATTGAGAATTGTAATTTAGAAAGGAGGCAACTGAATCTTAATCAAATTAGGAGTACGTCATTTTAAGTGTTTTAATTAATTTAATACAGCAACTAATTAAGAAGGTTCTGGGTCCATCCCCCATAAATATGAGACACAGAGTGAGGAACTTTCAGATACACCTGACGTCCCTTTCTGGGATCCAGGTAACCTTGATCTCAAAGTTCGACCACCGACATTTAGTTACTCGTTATCCTATAATAAATAGGTATAAAGCGTATGAACTCATGAATTAATGATGTTTGGGAGTTGAATATAGGTACAACGTTCAACTAACCTGATCCTGGGACGGTTAGATTCACGACAGAGAGTGGATTACTGTGTCATGCAGAGAGTGGCTAAGAGATCCGATAAGCGCGTGTCTCTCTATGTACACGCAACATATCTTTAACTAGACGGAATTGATACGATTGGCCGACTTAACACTTGTTTTATAATTTTAATCTGTACTGTCTTTAATATAACAAGCATTGAGAATGGGTGGCATTTGATTTGACCATACGAAATTGATAAATGGCATTAAAACTCAACCAGTAGTATTTGGTCATTATACGTTACTTACTGCGAGATAAAAATATGAAAACGTGCCAGAGTAGGTGTTGACCCTCAAAACGCTGGCACCATTTTGTTTCCTCCTTTTGTAAGCAAAACAAGTGATCAATAACTAATCCACTGTACTGATTCCCAGTAATATTCAATGGAATGATCTTGTTCACTTTACAGGGCAAAGTTCTTTAACCAGGCTGACTTGTAAATGTTTGTGAGAACTTTCGTTATTTGTATTATTTTTAGCATTTTATGCCCATGGGGAGCTGTTGCTGCAATTTTTGAACTCGGCTCCATTCGGCAGAATCGATGGGAAAGAAAAATTAAAAATACAATGACAATGCATAAGGGAAATAGGTCAGTAATGTTCATAAGAAAAGGGGGTAATTTAGTTCAACTGTTCAAGAAAGAAATTTCAAGGTTACCAGCCATGATTCATGAATTGTACGAATGGTGTGTTGATTCCCACATTTTTCATTGGAAGCATGGCGCCTAGATAAATGTGAACAAATCATGTTGAAATGGAGACGTTATTCTCAATCCTTGAGCCTTGATTCCAACAACCAAACAGGTTGCACCAATAGAATAAGATAATATATTGAAACGAAAAATTTTACAGAGGCCTGGAACTGGAAGAATACACAAAACGTTTCTCATTAACGTCCCCCAGTAGATACAACACCACATCCTACTAAATGGAGAACCTAGACAACACAATTTTGCAGGTGGATACAGTAGACTTAATGGGATACCCAGAACAGGGAACATAGAAGTGACACTGAACTTAAAAAATGGCTCGCCGTCAGGCCTCTGGGTGGGGCTCCGGCGGGTTTATGCAAAGCGGGTCCAGCAAAAGCCGGGGGTACAGAATGCGTATTAGGGACACTCTGCTGCTGATTGGCTGGTAAAGGATTTGGTGATCCACCATTCCATGGTGCAGTCAAATTTGCTTTATCTCCCTTGTTATCTTCACCTGCACATTCTATAAGGTTATTCTCAAGTAAACATGTAAACAGACTCCAGAGAATAGAACATGTGAACATGGCAGAATCAAGCTTGCTGAAGAAGACAAGCTTGGTAAACTATCTTCTTTCCTCGTATTACTTCTTCTGAGCTATAAATGTTTTTAAGAGGTTGCTACTTACAATTGGAACTGGACCAACCAAACCGCACATTCTCCCTATCAAAAATCATGTGATAACCCTTCAAGAAGTTCTCTGCCACAAAAAGTGCAATCCAACACAATCAATCATCATTTGTTAGAACATGAGTGTATGTGCATGTGTCTGTGCACTTCAATGTAGACTTTACAAACAAGTGCATGTTTGTTAGAAATAAAGGGGTGGAAGAAAGAACTAAGAAGAACAAATAAAAAAATTAGAGGACTCACGTCCAATAGTAGCATAATTGTCATCGGCCTGCATTATAGTCAAGCAAGTGATTGTATATTCCTGCACCAGAAAGTTGGCATTTTATTTAAATCATAAACAATCATTTGTCAAAATAACCAAAGTGGGTCTGGGAAGATGAATAAAAAGATTCTACAAGAAGCACTTGTTAACTTAGAACAAAGGGATATCCCAGCAGTTCAAAGGGGAGTTTCTGTGTGGCCAATAGACAGTTAGTGACATCATGTCTGAAAACAATTTTCTGTTCCAAAAGTCAAAGTGTAAAGAGAAGCAAGAAGCTTGTTTCAGCGCAGAATTGCAAAACCAATATCAGTGAAGTATGATCAAGAACAGCCAGCATCAAGAAAAGAACTCAACATTTCTGAATATGTTAATCAATTACTGAATCAGAAAATTATTGCTGAAAGGGTAATTCTACCTATCAGAATCCTTGTCAATTCCAGAGAATACTAATGTTATGCACACAACTTACAATGTCAGGGAAGAAGATCAATATAGAATGAAAATAGCTTTACGTAGGAAAAACTAAAGCTGAATCTTCTTCCAACCAAGGACTTTTTGCAGCCAAGGGAAGTACTTGAAAATACGTCTACGTGACAGCAACTATATATCAATTATAACCAGACATAACCCTAGTTACAAGCCAAGAATTAATTTTAACTACATTCCTTAGCATGGTTATATCACTAGTTTTTGTAAACTAAAAAACAAATCATAAAGTTTGAGAGGTCAGCTTACCTGGTTGGAAGGGGAAGTGAACAATGGATTATGAATTTGAAAAGTTTGATTCTTAGAAAAGGTGAGTTTGAATGTTGAGATGTTATCCAACTCATGAGAGCTGACATTATAGCAGTAGTCCCATGGATAGTCTTGGAGATTAATCCTGGGTGCGCTTACTTGCTTGTCAAACTGCATTCAGTGAAGAACACTTTTAGCCCAGAACATGCATGATTAGTAAATTAACGCCATAAATTATGAGAAAACTATATTACCTCTGAAACAACTAATTTATAAATTTCATCAGGAAGATATGTGAAAGAAGTGCCGGTGTCAATGAGTGCCTGAAATCCTGTATTCTTGAGACAGGAACTCCCAATACAAAGGCTCTCCACCGCAACAACATAAGCAAAACTGAAGCAATTCAAATCCTTAGCATCAACTAGACTAGGAACATTTTTAGGAGCAAAGTAAATTAGCCATATTCTAAATTCAACAAGCATTTCATAGAACATTATACAGTACATACAAGTCCCCATCAATTGGCAAGAATGGAGTATATTGTTCGGAAGTATGCCCTTGATCACCAAAAAGAATTCTGCCAGAATCATTCTCATTAAGGCAAATAGAGAAAGAATCCTTAATAAGTCCTGCCTTTGCTAGCAAACTTGGAACGGAAATGCTGCCAGGTCCCAGCCCCATGACACCATCAGGAGCAGCTCCTTGTAAATAATCACCACTTTGTCTCCTACCACAGCTGCATATGAAAAAATCAATTCTCTTGAGCACTGGTATGAATAGAATCATAAGCTCAAAGTCTTACTCAGCATTTTGTGTCCAAAGCACCAAAACAGCAGCAGATTCATACAGTAAAAGCATACCCTAAGATGATTGAGGCTTCCACAGAAGATTGTGCAGTATGTTTTTCATATGATTTCAAATGCAATTTGTCTTCAATCAGGAGTCCGGAACTTGAGGTATTTGCAGAGTAGTACTGAGAATTATAAGAGCAGGGCTCCTTAGGACTTTTGCATTTGGAAGTTGGATTACATAACTGATGACTGCAAGGCAGATGTCTGCTGGTGCTTGACAGTGACGGGCTATACTCGCTCAGATCTCTGTCCTGCATCAGAGATGCCCCCAAATACAAGGGATCATCTGCCAATCAATCACTCTCAGCTGAACTATTCAAGTCCAAATAAGAACAAGCAAAGTATATTTATCTCTTAGGAATTCTGTGCCTACAACTTACGAAGGAGTATCAACAGCAGATGCAGTTGTTATACAACCATTTACCAAAATCCCATAAATATATAGGAGATTTAAATTAAGATGAGAAATTATTTGCAAATCTAGTGTACATTTCCCCTCTTGACCATGGTGAGTCTAACAAATTCATTGGTTGATCCTACCATCAAACAAAATTACTCCCTCCCGTCCTAGGATATCTTCTTCTAAATTGTGCAGACCAGTAAAAGTTAGTTAGATGGTTAAAATGGTGATGTTCCACTTTTGCCCTTATTTTTGTTAGAAGCAATTAGTATTGCATATACTCATTTCCAAAGCATAATTACTCATTTTACAGTTTCTAAGCGCTGAGAGATAAAAATTGTCCAAACATTAGAAAATATGACAAAACTCCTCATATTCTGAACCAAAGAAAGGCTCTAGAAGGCCTATTATCAAAAGGACCAGAGGGAGTATGAATTCCACTGATGAAACTAATAGGGACGTGTATGTAAAAGTTACTAATATTACTTGTTCCAGTCATTAATCTGAATCAAGGCGTAAAGATGATTTGCATAACAGATGGTCTACTATAAAAGAAAAGGACTTTTAGGTCATTAGAGCCATGATTATGTTCATAACAGTAACGACAACATAATAAACAGCAAATTAAATTGAAAAGGGCATAAATTAAAAACAAAAAGGAGGAGAAAATAAAGAGTTTGTATCATAGACCTACCAGCCCATTATAATAATTAGCCGACAAGGGAGCACATTCTATGCAATCACATGGGACCCAAAGCAGATCGCTCCCAGCATCCAATGCAACAAGGAAAGAAACATTTGGAGTCCCTATATCAATCCATATGTAATGCAGCCTGAAAATCCAAAACCATAAATAAAAAGTCAAACAATGTATGTGATTCTTAGCGTCTCCCTTGAGCATTCCCTTAAATGCTGGGTTAAGATACAGGTCTCTAAGTCTGTTAGAAAAATTGCAATATTCCGTGCTTCAGAAAATTATAAAACACCGTACACCAGCAATGATTTAACTATTTAAGAAATAAAAAATCGAATGTCCAGAAGTATATCAGCATGTCGATTAGTCATAACTGCAGTGGAGTTTTCACAATAGATAAGCCACAACCATACTTATGTTTTCTTAATGCTATTGCATATTGCAACTCTGCTGGTTAAGTTATAGTCGAAGGTGAAACCACATTCACACCAAAACAAAATATAGCACTAAGAAAAAGGTGCCAAAGGGTATGACAGCTAGCTGTAACGAGACTGATTTTTTCTTTTGGGGAGGGGCAATTTAGCAAGAGTAAGAATTAGGAAAGATTCTGTCTAGACAAAGAGAAAAAGGGAAAGGAAACTTTTTTAGTCAGTGCAGCTTAATAACTGGCTCAATTCAATCGAGGACGTGCCATCCGTTTGAATAATATATAATATAAAGATAAAGATTCGAGCATTGTTTGGCTTTGCTTTCCAGCATTTTCTTAGAAACTAAACAGAGGCCGAACAACTCACGAAGCTAGATCATCGCCGAAGAACAATGTCTGGCTTCCCTCAGAAGGATACAAAAAGTCATGCTGCGAACCCAGCTTCATCCTCTGCCTCGTCAAATCGCTGCCCAGAAGCAACCTGAAATACTCGGAACTATTCCTCTTGGGCCACGATTCATCCGAAAGATTCTTACGTCTAGAAGCCCACACAGCCTTGGCCTCGTCGGAATATACATGTATCAGCTTGGACGAGAAAGTGAGCGCAACCGTACCCTCCACCAGACCTTTCGCCAGTAACAAACACAACACAAAGCGAAAAGCCATAAGAATGAACTGAACAGAGGAAATAGCTGTAATTCCGGGAATGTCAGCTAAGCTAAAAGTCGAAATTGCAGTAAAAATAACTGGATCTGAAAATCAAATTTGGGGTGAGACAGAGGCGTGAAAATGGGTAGTGAAATTTGAGGAAGGACCAGCCAAGTTCGGAAGAAAGGTGAAGCTTTCCTCTTATGACAGAAAAAAGTAAGGTGGCAAGTCAAGAAATGACATGACCGAGTTGAGAGCAGGGTTGGGGTGCGCAACGCGCACCTTTGAGCTTTCCAATAATGTCTTCCGTGAACGTGGCGCCGGGGGAGTGGAGGGAGGGCATATGTGTATAGAGAAGTGAGTCGGAATCGGAATATAAAATTGAGAAAAACGAACACGAGCGAGAGAGAGAAGGGTGGTCCAAAAAGTGAAGGAAAAATCCAAAATTTGAAAAGGTAGTGGCGTGGCAAGGGGTTTGGCAGAAGAAGCAGGGTGGCAGCTCAATGCACAATAAGATTATTATGGCCATGAGGTTGAAGAGGCGGCAACGAGGGAGAGAGAAAGAGGGAGTCTCCAGAAAACACGTAATTGATTATGCCACGTGTCTTTCTCAGAGAGTGACGTGCTGTAGTTGTTGGGATTCTTCTTCATTTTTTTGAAAAGCGGTGTAAATCCTCACTTTTTTGAATTTCGATTTCCGTAAGGCTACGTTTCGTTGGGAAAGTCATCTTTACTAAATAACTCAATTAAAATTTTTAATATTTTAAAAATACACTTTTAATTTTAAAAAAAATATTTTTATTGGTAATGAGAATATGGTGAATATATTTATTTCCCTCCCCTCAAACCGAACACACATTAAGTATTTGGTAAATATGAACTGCAGCCACTTTTAATAAATTGGGACAAAATTCTTTTGATATACTTATAAAAATTTGAAAAAGATTGAAACCGTGGTTTCAAAGTTTTTATCATAATAAAACTTTTCTTACACAGTTACATCCTACATCGTTGAAACACACCGTATTTTTGCCCAAAGCATCAATTTCATGTCCCCAAACCATAATCGTAGAAGCTATACTCGTACCAAAAAGCAAAAACAACGCATCCATCTCAGGAAATGGAAAACTTGTAAATGTTCTTTTTGCCCAAACCATCAACTCATGTTCCCTACCATTCCAATGTGCCATCAATTTTACGCAACACATCGGCTCATGATGTTTTTATTTTTATAAATGAAAAACAGAATAGTGAGTAGAGGGAGTTGAAGAAATCCCTGGAGTGTTTGACTAAAGCTGCATCGTCAGTCATCCAGGTACCATCATTGCGCTTCAATCGGGAGATACGATTCTTCTTTATTCTCATAATGGTTTTCATGTGATAGTAGTGGGTGTTGCGATCACCCAAACAGATCCAATCGGTTTGCAGCCAAAGGAGTTCGTCTTGGAAGCACACATCTTCAAATTCGTCCCTTAAGGCTGATTCAAGATTGAAGAGAGAATCAGATGGATCAATCAATGGATTTTCCAACTTCACCTGAATACCTCGGATTCTACCGAGAAGCCGGCGTTTTTGCTGTCCAATTGATCCAAACGTTGCAGAGTTCCATATCTGGATTTCTTCCGTGAATGATCGGATGCAACTCACAATATCACCTTCTTTTTCCCAGACTCGTTGAACTATCGATAGGAATTCCGAATGGGTTAGCCAAGAGGCTAAGAACCGAAATGCTCTTTTTGTTGGGTTGATGGGGCGATGGAGGCCCAAAGTGATACATACGGGCCTGTGGTTTGACAAAACTTTAGGCAAGTGGTCCACTTCAAATTGGGGAAATAAATGGATCCATTTTGTGTTACTTATTACCCTATCTAGGCGCATGAGTAGAGTACCCCTCCTCCAAGTGAACTTAGGGCCTTTGAAGCTCAGGTCCAAAAGACCATAGTGCTTAAGAAAGTAATTAAATGACCCACATCCATGAGCTCTATGAGTGGAGCCTCCCTGACGCTCACCCTGTTGGAGAATGGCGTTAAAATCGCCAGCTAGAAGCCATAGGGAGGTAATGGAGGTTGCAAGGAGACGAGAACGAAGATGTCAGTAGCCAATCTTACATCCCAAGAGCTTAACTACAACCGCTAAGACAATCCTTTGGTTCAGGGCTTCCAGGACATGAGTGGCGAAGTCAATGGTTGGGATACTTCCGCTATGACCAATAGAGACATCTTCCTTTTGGAGAATAAAATCAGCTTTTTCTTCATCGGGACATTTGGAGTCTGAGTTGAGTAATTTCTCCTTGAACGAAGGAACTTTGGGACTAGCAGGTGCAGGTTCCTCATTCATCTGAATGTCTTGCGCAGGTTGGGTCAAAGGAGTTTCAGGGACGAACTCAATGGTTGAAGGGTTGATAACAGGGGAGTTAGCGGTGGATGATTCAGAAGGAGTCTCAGCCTCCATTGAATCACCCGAGGGGGAGGACTCGTCTATCTTGGCTCGCTTGGATGATTGGTCGTCTCCTGGGTGTGGAGGGGATTCATTTTTCAGTTGGCTTTCAAATGGAACAGTGTGCTACATGGTGAAAAAGCGAAGAATGTCTAGAGAGAAGGGAGATATCCTCTAATAGCCTCCACCTGGAGTGGCTTCCAAGAGGGTTAGTAAATATATCTCTATTTTACCAACAAACCATCCATTTATCAAGTAAACTTCAAGACAAGCATCAATTTTACACCTAGATTGGCTTATGTGAATAAATCATCTAAATGGAGCCCGATCACTTAGAAGCATTAAGCGAGTTGAAAGCACATGTGTATATTTATCTACCAAAAGAGGAATATTCAAGTTTTAATCCAAAGAGGTAAGAAGAACCTAGAATGTTTGTACTCATATTCAAATACAAAGAGAGTTTAAGCAAAGCCTTGAATACATGAAGTAGGAAGAAAAGAGGAAGAAAGGTGAGAATCCCCAAGAATCTCTTATCCTGATGCCTTTCTGCATTTTTTACGGCGCTCCTCCGGAAAGTGCGCTCGATTGTGACTTTCCACAAGGGAAACTGGAGTGGCTTCAACTTTAAACGACTTTAGCTCTTTTTCATTTTTTGGGACCTTTAGATTTAACAGAATGATTATATTATTTCACCCATTTGTCCACGTCAATTATGATTGGATTGGGTTTGTCCAAATTAATATGCAGTGATATGGACACACCTTTAAATTAAATTTATCCGTGGTTATTCTATAGAAAATAATACAGCACTTATGGTGATTGATGAGGGAATGAAAAAGAGAAAATCCAAGCGGGGTCAGTGGTGGCTATTGAAGGTTTACAGCTCAGAGTGATTTGATTGGAGTGAGACGCCGTGGATCACTTTGGGTTGTAGTCACATCGTTATTTGTGAAACCAATATACCATAATGGACTCCACTGCACTCTTTTAGTCCATCTAAAAGGCCAAGGCGTTGATTAATTTCACATAAATTCGTAAATCACAACGTGGTCTCAAAAGGTGAAATTAAAAATACGAGGCGATTTTAAATAAATGCAATGAATGCAAGACCCATACGTGTGGTGTTTCCGTGCTTGGAAGCTTTAGGCAGGATCTAGTAACAGGCATGCTTGCATTTGAACCTAAACATACACCCATATACATTACATTGAAATATAGCGAAGAGAGCACGTTATAGACTTAAGGTGGGTTTACGAAATGGGCGTGTTGAATTGTTAAAAAAGCCGTACCATTTTTTGACCAAGAATGGAGGATTAAATTTTAAAAAAAAGCTGTGAAGTAAGTGAACAAGAGTGGGTAAATGGAAGAGGAATAGGAGGGTAAGGTAAAAAATAAATAGTAGTTGTGAGAAAGTGAGGGGTACAAGGAGGAAGAAGCAAAGGTGAATTTGAAATTTTAGTGATAACGAACTCTGCAACGTTTGGATCAATTGGACAGCGAAAACGCTAGCTTCTCGGTAGAATCCGAGGTATTCAGGTGAAGTTGGAAAATCCATTGATTGATCCATCTGATTCTCTCTTCAATCTTGAATCAGCCCTGAGGGACGAATTTGAAGACGTGTGCTTCCAAGAGGAACTCCTTTGGCTGCAAAAATCTTCCTCGGATTGGATCTGTTTGGGTGATCGCAACACCCACTACTATCACATGAAAACCATTATGAGAAGAAAGAAGAATCGTATCTCCCGATTGAAGCCAGTGATGGTACCTGGATGACTGACGATGCAGCTTTAGTCGAACAATCCAGGGATTTCTTCAACTCCCTCTACTCACTGGATGATCCCTGCTTCTCTCCTCTCTCGTTACGAGGAGCATTCCCAAAAATTGTTGATCATCGTCTCTTAGCTATGGGGAGGATGGTTACCCTAGAAGAAATTCATCAGTCCCTATCTGATATGAAGCCCTTAAAATCTCTAGGTGAAGATGGAATTCATGCCATCTTTTATCAATCACAGTGGAGCATAGTCGGACCCAGTATCTTGGACTTCGCCTTCGCTTCTGGTCAGGTGAACCTTTGCCACCATCTCTCAATCACACTCTTATGGCTCGATTCCAAAAATCTCTTCCCTCACCCTCATCTGTGAGTTTCGGCCAATAAGTTTGTGTTCTATGTTATACAAAATCCTATCTAAGACAATTGCCAACCGCCTGAAAACAGTGCTTCCAAACCTAATCAGCCAGCACCAAACCAGTTTCATTTAGGGGAGATGTATTACTGATAATATCATCATAGCTCAAGACGTAATTCATTTGATGCAAGGCAAGAAAGGGAAGATGGGATGGATGGCTATCAAAGTAGACTTGGAAAAGGCTTTCGATAAACTACACTAGGATTTTATCGAAGACACATTGAATGACTCTGGATTACCACACCCCCGATTGGTTTGATTATGTCTTGCATCACTTCTCCCATTATTCAAGTCCTGTGGAATGGTATACCTGGTAACTCTTTCACTCCTGAGTGTGGAATTAGACAGGGCGACCCCTTTTCACCGTATATCTTTGTATTGTGCATGGAACGTTTTATCTCAACTCATTAATGCAAAGGTTAATTCGGGTGATTGGAGCACAATCAAGGTTGGCCAACAGGGAGCTCGGTTCTCTCACCTCTTTTTTTGTGGACGATTTGGTGCTTTTCAGTCACGCTATCCCTTAACAAGTTGATTTGATTCATACCATCCTGCAAGAGTTTTGCCTCTCGTCTGGCCATAAGGTAAGCCAAGCTAAGACCAAAATAATCTTCTCCGCAAATACAAACCCTCAGGTCTATAGATTGATTTGTGACAAACTGGGTCATCAAAAGACTCACTCATTAGGGAAATATTTGGGAGTTCCCCTCTTGACTGGTCGAGTCTCCTCCCTCACCTACGAGTACATTATTGATAGAATCCAGTCCAAACTAGCGGGTTGGAAAAGCCGTTGACTCTCTTTGGCTAGTAGGATCACCCTCGCCAAGTCTGTCCTCTCATCTATACCCCTCTACACTATGCAAAGTTCCTCTCTTCCCTCGTCTTGCTTGGCAAAAGTTGAAAAGATTATCCAAAAGTTTGTTTGGGGGCATACTAGAGACTGTAAGGGAGTCAACTTAGTTAAGTGGAGAGAACTCTGTCAACCAATTAACCAAGGAGGATGTGGATTGTTAAATCTTGAATCACAGAACAAAGCGTTCATGATGAAGTTGATTTTCAAAATCCACTCCAAGCCAGATGCTCTATGGGTGCAGGTCTTAAGGAAGAAGTATGCTGTGTCGGAATTAGGTGAGGTCAAAAGCCGTTCTCGCATGTCCCACCTCTAGAGAGCTTTGTTAAGAGTTTGGGATGATGCTTCATTTCATATTAAATGGAGTCTTGGCAATGGCAAGAAGATCCGCTTTTGGACATATTATTGGGTAGGAGACCTTGGTGCTCTAAAAAACATCTCTTACTCTCCTATACCGGTTGAAGTCTTTCCAAAACCATTTTTGATTTTGTGTCTGATGATGGTTCCTGGAATCACCCATTATTTCAACATTTACTGCCACCTGATGTGGTTAGAGAAATTTCCTCATTAACAATTCAGCAAGAATCCCTGTCTGCCTCCTGCATTTGGACCTTAATTGCTAATGGGTAATTTTCTACCAAATCTGCCTATAAAGCTATTGAATCTTTGAATTGGGATGACTCCAATCTTGTCTGGTCTTCATTGTGGAAACTTCCAATGGCTCAAAGGGTTCGCACCTTCATCTGGTTACTCCTTAAAGGCAAGCTCTTGACTAACGCAGAAAGATTTAGACGACAAATGACAGATGATAATCTCTGCTCCCTTTGTCAGGCTAACACTGAACATTTAGACCACATCTTTAAAGAATGCAGCATGGCCTCTTCAGTTTGGAGGAAAATCCTGCCCATAGACCTTACTACTGATTTCTTCTGCCTCTCCATCTAAAACTGGTTATGCAAAGTTATTCGATCCAAATCCCTCCATGAATCTTGGAAGATAGTTATATGTCTCACCCTCTGGAAACTCTGGGATGTCCGCAATAGAAGAATTTTCACTGATGAACGGTTCAATACCAAAGGGGTGGTGGTCCATATTAAGTCACTGGCTATTCATACTCAAAGCTGTTTTAACAAGCTTAGTCTCATTTTGTAGTTTGCTTTTATAGTTCCTATGACCCTTTAGATGTATATTCTCTGATAGTTTTCTATTAATACAATTCCTTTCCATTAAAAAAAAAATCGAATAAAGCAATATGCCAGATTAGATTGCATGTTATGAAAAATGAAGGGCATTGGATACTAAATTGCACTGCTGCGATGTTATCTACAAAAATTACGCTGATGAAGTTGGTTGGATTATAAGTATGCTAAATATATTTACTTAATAAAATTCAATCGTTTTACTTAATGTATAGTTTTTTTAACAATTTTATTATGTATTAAGATGGACTGGTGGCCTTAATTTAAAGCTTGATGGGCTTTTTTAATAAGAAAAAGTGAAAAGTGATTCCGCTTTAACTTATTTGTAGGTTAAGTTTCATTAATGGGCCTGAGGCTCAATTCACTCATACTTTTTTTTTTTAATAATAGAGAAGGCTACGAAGCAGAAGTGACAATAAACAAAAAATTAACATGAAGGAGAAATAAATCCCAAACTATCGTGATCCAACCGAGTCCGCAAATGCAAAGGATAAACCTCCAAAGTAGCAGTCTTCAAAATACCCTATTTAGCTAAGACATCAACAATTCTATTAATCTGTTGTGGTATATAACAAATACTAACTTGCCAATCCTTACCCAACATCGTCTTAATTTTCTCAACCTAGCAAGCTCCCGATATCTATTAATGAGATCCTGAGCATTAGACTTCCAACACAATCTTCCTTAATCCAAAATCCCAAGCTAATCTTAGCCTTTCAAAAATGGCCCACTCTTTAGTTGAATTAGCATTATATGATCCAATCTCTTTCATAAATCCCACTATCCATTCCCTTTAACTATCTCTCAAAATACCCCCGCAGCTCGCCTTAAGTAAATTACGAATGACTACACCATCCACATTCAACTTAAACCAACCCACTGGAGGCATACGTCATGTTCAATATTCAGCCAGGGGAACTGAAATCTCAGTATCAATTTTGTCTGGCATTATATCTTGGACCAAAATAAAGCTTTTCCAGACTTCAACAACAATGGCATTAGGGTTATATGGTTTAACAAAATTCTTGTCAAATATGAGGGAGTTTCAACATCCCTACAATTTCCAAATAGCTATACCAAAAATAAAACTCCAGCAAGCCCCTACGCTTCTACCAATCTTACCTTAAAGATTCATAGCTAACCGATCCCTAAGACCACAAGCGAAGAAAGAAGACATATACCTCAGTTGAATGAGCTTCTTCCATATATATTCTTAGCATACTCACAGTCCCTCTAAATGTGGAGTGCATCCTCCAATCCATAATTACAAAAATCATGCATGGTTGACGCTTGCCACCAAGAGCTCCTCCAAACATTAGTTGGTAATCTATTTAGTGAAACCAACCACATAGATATCTTAATTCTTTTTGCCCCTTGCCAATTCCAAACCGCCTTATACAGATTCTGCCTGAGATGTTGAAGATTATGTTCAATGAGGAAGTACACACTTCTCACCAAGAATTGACCAGTGCTAGTTGCTCCCCATACCATCAAATCGTGGCTTGCATAAGCTCTTGGAGTCATATGTGTGGAAAGACTATTGAGAGCAGCTGGGACAAGAATATTCGAGAGCCTCCCCCAATTCCATGATCCATCGCTAACCCAATTTGTAACTGATGATTAGCTTTCCTCCGTTGAAGGTGGTCTTCTGCAACATTCATTTAGAGTCTTCCCATCTAGTAACCACTTATCATTAAAAAAAATTAGTAAGCATTATGTTTCTAATCTGTCACTTTGTGCCCATCTCCATAATCTTTATGGAAACAAATAAACTTCCACATTTTCGAGTCGCCTGGTTTGAAATACATTAGGGAATTAGACTCTCGCAACATATATTTTTGCTACAAAATTTCAATGCCGTTAGATCCTAAAATTAACTTTCAAGTCCATTTAGCACCACACGCACAATTAACTGAAGAAAGCTTATGCCTTATGGAACCTAAAACCGCCAATCTCTTTTGGCTTTGAGATTTGATCCCAATCCATTGGATGAAATTGACTAGAACAATCATCATGTCCCCAAATGAAAAATTCAAAATTTATTGCAATCTCTCCCATGCTTCTGTTTTATTCTTCTATATAGTACTCCAGCCTCCAATCATTTGCGATTTTTTTTTTTTTGTTGTTTTTGGTAAAAGAAAAAAACTCAATTGCAAGTATTTCAAGATTTTTGATCCACCTGATGAGATGAAAATATTGAAATAGTGCTTTACGCGAAATCTTTTATTTCAATATATTCTCCTTTTGATAAATTTCTCTGCTTTCATACCTGTATTACTGGTTATCAATTTGGATTAACTTTCAAGATAAGAACTTAATTATAAAGCCACGTCATAATGACTGGTACACAAACCCCATGTATATCTTATTCATGCATGTATCATGTTTGCATGTATGTTTTGAAAGTCCCTGTAAGTTGTAACTCTTTCATATGTATCCCAGAAAGTTAATCACATATTGCGAAAACAATATATGAGCCAAATTTGAAGGAAAAAAAAAACTTGCAAATAATATATATGTCCACGCAAAGCATTATGGATTCAAATTTAAGCCTCAAAATTTAATATTTTATAAATTCATTTTTTTTTTTTTTTATCGCAGTCTCAAATTATCATGACTATAATTTAGCAGCTTGAGTTTATTTATTTTTTAATGATTTAATATTTTATTAGTAATTTTATGAAATATTGAAATAATCGCTAAATACAAAACCAATAGTTGTTTCTTAAAATGGGCACAAAACTCATCTAATCCACTATAATTCCTTACCATATTTCGTACATTTATCGGATCAACTTGCTCCGAATCCAAATTTTCCATAATAAATATTTTTTATTACTTCCAGCTGGCCAATTAAACACCATATATATGCATATATCCTGTTTCCCTTAATTTCCCGCAAGATAGTAATTTGCATGTGGATAACTATTCTCGCTTCACAATTCTCAGCTCAGACGCGTACATATCTCCCAATCGTCGTCATTTTTGAGCATCCAATATCACTCAGTAAAACTAACAGACCTCAAAATGATCCCAATACTCACTCACAATCATGGCGTGTTCGTGATCTGATCGTACGTTTCATTCCCACGCGCCGTCATAAATCATGGAGAGAACGATGTTCGCGTGCTCTGTAATTGACGATCTGATCGGAACAGAGAGTGGCGCTTCCATGACGGCGTCTGATTTGGAGGAGGCCGATAAAGTCAAGCCTCTGAACAACCGCACTAGGGTTCGATCTCAGAGAAGTACAGTGAATAGGCAGTACCCACCGGCCATGAATCGAAATCCATGGGTTTTGAAGAGAGAGTATTGCAACGGGAGGCTTATAGCTAAAGTAGAGAGAGCAAAGCGTCACCAACATTTTGAAGTCGAGAGAGAAAATGGAAGACTCGTAATTGCGCTCGTCGTCTCATCAGAAGAGGATGGTGAAGAAGGAAGGGACATGACTTCTTGTTGTGACGATGAGTTGGAGAATGAGAAAAGCCCATTTAGCGTCTCCATTGACAGTTACATTGAAATGGGATTGGAAGTACCCATGGCTTCCTGTGTCGTCCAAGATCCACCTCCTTCACGGCCCCTAACTATAGTCATGTAATTTGTGAATTGCCTTATTTGTTTTAACTTTTTTTTTAAAAATGTGTAAAAAATTTTGTCTCCACCTATGAAGAAATATTTTAAAAGACATTTTTTTGTGCACCTAATTGTCAATGGCATTCCTGTTCGGGGGCATTAATGGACAGAAAACATATGCAGAAAACACACATGGGCATGAAGTTTTGATATTTTGCTTTTGCTTTTTTAAAATTCAGAATTTTGAATCATTAAGCTATAATTGGATGTGATTGGATAAGAACTTGAATTCCTTGTGTTTTATATTTTGACCTGAATAATCAAGTAAGTTTTTGATTCAGATTTTGATGCGGATTATGTTTGGTTTTACGAATGATTTTTCTATAGCCACCAGAATCGTTCTTGATATCTTTCCATTCACAAAATGAAATGAATATGCGGGATGTGTTTGAAAAGGTGTGGACTGTGGAGACTGGAGAGCAAATAATTAATGATCACGCTTGATATGATTATGAGTTTTGGATCATATCAAATGGCACTACTACAAAAAGTGGATATTATTTCCCTAAAAGACGTCTTTATTTTAAAAAAGGAAGTAATAAAAAGTATAGGTGGTGGCATTTTCGTAATTATTTAGCTGAATTCTGAGACTTAAGCGTCCTAATTTAGGCGTCCCATACTATATTTGGGACACCTAAAATTATTTTTTTGGCCCATTTTGAAGAATTTTCTGGCGCCAGGAAATTGTTTAGCTACTTGATAAAACAAAATCAGGACGCCAAAATTGAATTTTAGGCGTCCTAAAATATATTTAGGACGCATAAATATTTGACGCATCTTGATGAATTTTTTGGTACCAAGAATTTTTTTTGGCGTATTTTGAGGAATTTTTAGCGCCGGAAATTTGTTGGCGACACGAAAATAAAATCGGGATGCCAAAATTGAATTTTAGGCGTCCTAAAATATATTTCACGACGCCAAAAATACTTTCTTTATTTTAAACCCAGCGCTTGATCAGATCTATCTTCGCTATCACTCTTACTCTTGATCAGATCTATTTTAAACACCATCGCTCACTCTCGTCCTAAAACCAACGCTCGCTTGCTGCCGCTCTCGCTCTGTCGCCGTCGCTCTCGCTCGCTGCTGCCCGGTCGATCGCCGTCCAACCTCTCCACCATCGTTCCAAAACACGGATCAAGGCCCCGATGAGAACAAGCTTTGTAAAGCCCATATCTGCCGCCGGCGCTGGTTGCATCATGGTGACTTCTCCTTTCTCCCGAATTCGGTTTACCCCTCTTTCTCCTTCACCATTTTATTCTGAGTCTGTCACTTGTGTTTTTCTTTATTCTGAGTCTGTCATTTTGTGGCATTTTATAGTTGCAATAAGAGATTAACGATAGATTTGATGGCAGGCGTTCTCTGAAAATTTTACTGGTTTAGAGCTGGAGGATGGAGGAGGTGGTGGCACCTCAGGTTTTTCCTTTTAAGTATGATGTATAATGTCCATCGATTTAGAGGTTAATTAAAACAGGGGAATGAAAAGTAATAGAGAGAATTACACCCACACGATGTTTATTTATTTTTAATTACCTCAGTCTGTCTTTGCTTGATGGTTTGTAACACAGGTCAGACACTTTGAGGCTTATTGATATTACATCGTTCTCCATTTTGAAAATGTGTTGTCTACGGATTTTGCAGGTTGGAGTAGTGCCCACAAGCCAAGCCATTCAAATGTCTGAAGATGCTGAACTTGACTTGGTATGCTTTTGCATTTTACTTGTCTTTGACACTTGAAGGTAGTTATATTGTGTCATAATATGTTATCTTTACGCTATAGCTATCAATTTCTCATGGTTATTGCCAATGAATGATATTTCAAATAATTTAAGCATAGATTGGATTTATTGTTTTGTGATCTTAGCCTTCCATATATGAAACAATTAAGATAGAGGATTTCAAGTAATTCATGTGGACATTGAATTATTACAAAAAGAGAACGGAAGTGATAGTGATCGATTTAGTCCAGTGTGAAAACCTTAGTCCGGAGACTCTTCCAAGTAGTTCCATCATTGTGCCCTTGCAATGGATTGTGTGAAAATTTTCATATGATGAAGTTTTTAATTCATAATAATTGAAATAAATGTTGCCTTTGACATGAGTTTGGAAACTTATTTTTATCTTAAATGCAGGTAATAGTATACGTAACATCCCAATTTTTGGACTAGAAAGTTGGAAATAAAATTGGGATGAGAAGGCTTTTAACCAATAAAGTCCAAAAGTCTTAAGCTTATTATGAAGAAAAGCTTAAGATAATCAACTAAATTATTTTGGGACCTTGAAAATTTGGAAAGATTATGAAATAATATTTCAAGGATATAGAAATATTATGGTAGAATTAATTATGGGAAATTTTTCCTGGATAAATGTTAAAATAAATATTTGAAAAAAAAAATTGAATATAATGGAAATTTTAAATTAGTGAAATTAAGGCCTATTTTATGTAGAAATTTACAAGAAAAGTATAAATTCAAGGAATATTTAGAAGACATAATTTTAGGCTAGAGAATTTATGTAATCGATATTTTATGGGCAAGAAAAAAAAATAAGATTAATGGTATTTTATTATTAAACCGTAACTATATGGTGTTGGCTAATTATAACCACAAGATTAATACCTTATTAATTACTTAAAGGTTTAAAACATTTCCAATCCTTATTCATTATCATCAACTTGACCAAACCATGCATTCTCACGGGGCTAGGGGTGGAAATAGGCCAGGGGCTGTCGGGGTGGCTGTGGCTGGCTGTTTTCGGCCTGGTCAGGCCTGGCCTGTCGGCTAAAAGGCCAGGCCAAGGCCTTTTTTGAGGCCTGTTTTCCCTAACAGGCCAGGCTCAGGCCTTTTAACGAGCCTTTTAGGCCTGACAGGCGGCCTGTTATAGGGGCAAAATTGTAAATTCATAATTTCTCTACCCTCCCTGATTTTGACACCTTGCTTAAAACCCTAACCTTATCGTGTGAATCCCTGAACCGTGATAGATTGAGTCCGCTTCTCTTGGCCCCCTCTCATATCTTGCTGCTCGGATTTGAACTCGCCGTCGATCTCACACCCAGATCTCAGCTCGCCGTCGATCTCACACTCAGATCTCAACTAGCCGTCATTCTTCGTCTCAGATCTCATCTCGTCGTCGTTCTCACACTCAGATCTCAACTCGCCTCGCTCTCAGTCTCAGATCTATGCTCGCCGTCACTATCACACTCAAATCTCAGCTCGCCTCGCTCTCAGTCTCAGATCTCAGCTTGCCGTCGCTCCCTGTCTCAAATCTCAGCTCGCGTCGCTCCTTGTCTCAGATCTTAGCTCATCGTCATTCTCGGCCTCTCGTCGTTGACCGCATCTGCTGGTTCAATTTAGTAAGTATTTTCTTTTGCTGGTTCGATTTGGTGTTTAAACTTCTATTTGGTGTTCGATTTGCTATGTTTTTCACCTATTCAAGCTTTCTTTGGTTCGATTTGCTGTTTTTTCTCTTTGGTTCGTTCTGATTTACACTGCACACTTCCCAGATCTTGATATGATGTTGTTTGTTTAAAGTGAGGGTTTCTTTATCCTATATTGTTTAGCCCGATGACATCAACTTTGACCTCACAGGTCTGCTTGGATGCTGCTTCAATATTGGGGCTTTTGGCATTCGTCATAAACTACAAATTTGAGGATGTCTTATCTTCACCGTATGTATATCTTAGTTCTCATGTTAACTATTATGAAAAACTTTCTTTGCAAATTTTTATCGGGGTTGGAACTAATTGTAATTTGGTTTTTTCGATTCATGGTAAACCATGTCTTAAGAATCGGAATATGTTATTCACAAAGCATATTTATTCCCGAATCGTGAGTTTTTTTTTGCTTCTGTTCATGATCTATTTGTTCAGGATTAACAATCAATTTGTTAAGTTGCACTGCTCCTACAATTGCAATTAGTTTAATTTTATTGACTTTATTCTCATGTACGAGTTATCACTCCTGAGCAGCAAAGTGTTAATGATGTGTTTAAATGCAGGTCCTCACAGAAGAACGAGTTGTGGCCCTTGTAAGGTTGATCTGAAAAGCATTGCTTTCAAACGAGTGAATGCTTCGAGCAAAAAAAAAAAAAAAAAAAACGAGTGAATCTTGTTACCGCTTTGAGATGAAGTAAAGGAAAGACTCTGCGTCGCTAGCTTTTCCGGGTTGCCATTGAAACCGATGATTTTGGTCTGCTTCTTCTTGAGTTGGAGCTAATGCGGTGAGCCTCTCAAGTGTGTCGGCACTTAGTCCTTGACCATCAATGAGTGCTTCTAGGATTTCATCGCGAGCAATAGCTAAAGACTTGAGCACAATCGTGGTGTTTTGGGATTTTCGAGGCTCCAGGATGAATATTTGAGGTGGTGAAATGGAGTTGGGATTAAAGGTGGAAGCGGAATTGATGAAAGAGAATAATTACAAATGTTGTTGTTATGTTGTTGTGTTGTTTTTTTTTTTTTTTTTGATAGAATGTTGTGTTGTATTTGATTTCATATTTTATGATGTATTTTATATCATTAAAAATAATTTATGTAATTCAGTATGGTGTTAGCATACTTACAAAATTTTCAAGGCTGAAAAATACAGGCCTTAACAGGCCACAGGCCTAACCAGGCCTTTATACAGGCCAGGCTCAGGCCTAAAAATAGGCCTGAAACAGGCGACAGGCCAGGCTAAGGCCGCTTTCTTTCTTAACAGGCTAGGCCTGTTAAGGGGGGAGCCTGGCCTGTTTCCACCCCTACACAGGGCCCATAAACATGAAGTGATATTTAGTCATATTCATTAAGCCTAATGCGTGAGAACAAGCAAAACAATTATAGCCCGTATATGTATGCCTTTCAATCAGCCCATGTCAAACCAACTCATCCTATTAGCACCACGGAGTTGGGAAAAACATATCAGAACCTTTTCAATGTGATATCTTCTAGCCCATACACTATCTCAGACAAACACACTGTCAAAAGAAAGTCCACACTAGCAAATTAATCTGCTAAATCACGTAAATGCAGAAAAAGATATATGTCCAGCGACTTTCACGGGATCTCATAATTAAATATGGCAGCAAGAGATTACCAGACCATGTCTCTCGAGCCCAGTGCTGTGTAATTCCCATCGGTTCATCCATTCTTCTTCCTCTCGGACTAGACCTGCCAATTGATATATATATCACCCTTGCTCTGCATTTTTCATTCACCCACCCTGCTGCAACAAAAGCCGTGACCCAGCCAAGAGGAAAAACCGAGAGTGAGAGGCTGAGAGAAGAGTGAGGCGAAAGAGGAGAGAAAGAGAGAGTTCGACGACTTTGGATGCTGCGCCTTGTTTCAAAAACGGGGGTTGATCGGTTTTGTCATAAGGTCACATTCCACGAGCCAAAAACTAAAAGTAAGTATCAAGTTTCTCTTCTTTCGGTTTTCATCATTTTACCAACGCAAATTCCTGAGATTTAAACCATGAGGAGCATAGCTAGATTCCGTATGAGTTTGCTGTTAAAACATTGTTGTCATAAAAGAAAACGTTGCTGCCTTGTGTCTATAAACACGTGGGCATTTTCAGCTGTTCTATATATATATATATATTAATTTGCTATCTAATATATATAGATATATCTATAAGTCAAAACCCAAAAACTTTGCTGATATGAATAAATATATATACATATATTTAAAGTATAGTATTAAAGTTTACTCTATGTGCGTGTTTAATTGGGTTTGGGATTAGTGAGAAGTCACTGTACTAGATGCAGTCGCACAGGCCTCCCATGCACTAACTCATGGACTCATGTAGGATGACGTGAGGAAGAAAACCGTTAGCAAGTAATCCTTCCACCTCTAAAAAACAAAGGCATTTTTCTTTTACATTCTCCCATTTCCACGTAAAAACAGATAACGTCTTCGTCCTATTGTGATGTTAATCTCCATGAAACCTGATATTCCTACCACGCATGCTATTGCTTATCTTCCAACCTTGGATTCAAAAGTAACTCCTACTCCCTTGTTTATATATATATTATTTCAACAAGGCATAGTATCATAGTGAATAGTGAGGAATAAAAACCGAAAACTACTTGCTGTTAAAGAAATAAAGAAATATATAAATATATATGTGTGAGCACGTCACCTCACAATGAAAGGGTAGAAAAAAAAAAAAAAGAAAAAAAAAGGGTGATCTAATATATATGAATATATGCACTTGGAAAAGCTTTACTGGTAAACGTACTTCTCTGTACATGAAATGAGAAAATCATAATGATGCATATTTTATGTTCATATATGTAGATATTGTTTTATATATATGTATAGATAAATCATATTTTAATGGGTGTTAACGTTGTAACTCAAATTTCATGAAGCATATTTTATGTAACATTAGTATTTATCGAAGGTTTTGGAAGACACATGAGGAACATTATATTTTGGAAGGAAAAAAAACCATGAGAAACATTAATAAATGCATTAAAGCATAATTTACATGATGGTTAGTATTTATAAGCTCCTAATTTAAAGTGTTAGCTAGCCTTTGAGAGTTCAAAACAATTGTAGATAAATGATAAAAATAACAAATTAAATAAATTAACAATAATAATAATAACAATAATAATAAATAAAATAAATAATTAATTAATACTACTATTATTAGTAGAAAAGGAATAAATAATAAAGGGAATTATTAATTAATAATAAATAGAAGAGGGTATTATTAATTAGTAATAAATAGAAAGAGAATTTGAGTCTCCCTAATTTTTCAGTCTCATCATAATTTGCCCACTTCAAGCATTCTAAATTTATTAATGAAATTTGTATATTTTTAATTTTATGAAATTATAAGTTATAATTTTAATTATGTAGAGTTTTAGAAGAGTTATTAATGGTTAGTAAATTGGTTATGGTAGATTTATTTTTGGCATGTGTTTGAGCTCTTGGATTAGGAGAGTGTGATAATAGTTAGCTTCGGCGAGAGGTAACCACTTTCCACTTATTATGCGTATTAGTATGTTGTTTGTGAGTATTTTATGAAATGATTATAAATATCTTAACAGAAATTACCTTGTGGAACCTTATGTTTTGAATTGTGAAATATATGCATATATTTATATATGTATAAGAATTGAGAATTGAGATATTATGACATGTATATGAGAATTATTTAATATGAACATGAATATCTTGGAAAAATCCCTGTTGAGCCATTTATTTATAGTGATAATTATGGTAAGGGTTAAATTGGGAAGAAATGGAGTAGTTTATTCCACCACGTGGTGAGGCCTCCATTGGTGCATGATGGTTGGCTTTCTATTGTCCCACTTGTTCAATGAGGGACTAGCCCACTAGTTCAATGAGGGCTTACGACACCCTACTAATTCAATGAAGGGAAAAGACCCATGGTCTGGAACATGTGCTCTGAGGATTTTGGCCCGTCCTCATCACATGACTAGTGAGCTTTTGAGTAACCAGTAACATGGATGTAACTTAGCTCATGGGTCTAGTCGGAGGAAATAAGGCGGTTCGGTTGGATTGATGGGAGGCATCTTGGGAATTGTGTTAATGAAAAATTGTAATACCTAATTTATGATACATAATTTATGATATGAAATTGTATGGTGTGGATATTGGTGATTTATATTTTTACTATCTTGTTATATATATTGTTTCACTTGGCACCTCACTAGCACATATTAGTATTCGTAATAAGTTGGATTGATGGTTATCACATTTTTCAGGTGATAGTTTCCGTCTGAGTCCATCAGGGAAAACCTCAGAAGCTTAGGCTACTCTGCTAAAAGTAGTGTTTCTGTCTTTTTGGTTCATGTTGGATGATTGTCTATTGCCACGTTAGGGCTCATTCTGTATACTCTGATTTATTTTTTGTATATTTTGGATAACTTGACAAACGTTGAAGCACTATTAAGTTACTGATCAAACCCTTAATAAGTGATTATGTTAAGTAAAATAGAGGACGTAATAGTATCCCCAGATGCTAGTCCCCCAGTTGCTAGAATAATGGATTTCAGGTATGCTCATTTTATATTTTAAGAGAAACACTGAACTTCAGAAGTGTTGATGCTAGCTGTCAATCAACCATGATACCTTGTAGACTTGCATTCAATTGGTATGTAGCTAAAAGTTATAATGTCCTTCCTCAAAAAGTTTTCTTGGCATTGGTAAAATTGCAATTAGTAACTTCTTTAAGCATAATCAATTAATGGTTTTCATGCTTATTATAAATTATTTGACATTATAGTCTCTTGCATTTTGTAGTAGTGTTTTGCAATTTATTAACTCATTTATTGCGGTGGACAATCCTCATTGGCTGATTCTTGTACTTATTTTGTTGCTTACTCGATGGATCATGCACGGACACCGGTAGTGCAAGGGCACTTGATAGAATGCTAGGTGAAGTCTGGGGAAGTTACTCTAGGTTAGATTTGTCACTACAAATTTTCACTCTAGCATTGATTTGCTTGGCTTTTCTGGGTTGCTTAAAGTTTGAGGGTCAATTTGTGCATTCTTCTAATGTAGGTGTATGGCCTCATCGTTGGTACGAACCGGATTTGTACGAGGTTCTATGACCCGGGGAAATGGTTGTTATCAAACACATTTATCAATAATTCTTTAGAGGTATGTTGTATGGTTTATAGTGAAGCTGTCAATAAGTGCTCCTTTTTTGCTAATGCTTTATTTGATCATATTTCTATCTAAAGTTTAGCGTGATCTGAATCTATTTGCTTTTAATGATGGCATGTCTTGATAGTTTATTTCCTTAACATGATAGCAATATAGGCGGACACCAAGTACTAGCAAATTTGTTGTGTACTAATGAGAGAAAACCTTTCCTCATCTTGATAGTTTATTTCCTTTACAAATTTTAGTTTCTTGAGGAACCTTTCCTCATCTTTGTTCTTCTTCATCGTCGTCATCGTTATCGGCCATATGAGTATTTTTTTTTTTTTTTTTGAAAAAATTAGACACTTGCGGCGTCCTTAATTTAAATTCGGGAAGTCATAAGTGGGACTTACGACGTCCGAATTTAGAGACTTACGACATTATAAATTTAAATTCGGGACGCCATAAATCCCACTTATGACTTCCTAAAATTTAATGGGGACGTCATAATTTTAACGTCCCCCAGACAAACATCCATTGAAAAAGGGATGTTAATTTGGCCAAATTTAAGACATTAAAGCCCTTTTTTATAGTAGTGTGGACACGTTTTTTTTTTTTTTTTTTTTTTTTTGATAAGATTGGGATACCTCAACAACCTCCTACTAGGGTATTACACCCGTTACAATCCTGACGGAGGATAACCTCAAGAGCCTCTGAAGGCTGATACACTTCATGGAACCCCCATCCCGATTCTAGTCCCTTTAATGCTAGAAAGTCAGCTGCTTTGTTCCTAGGACCGAGGCACATGCAACACCTTAGTTTCCCACTCCATCCGCAGCAGTTGCTTCACCTCATCCGAGAATGTCGAGTCACGGTGAGAACCTCCCTGTGCATGCGAAAGTAATGTAATACACTCCATAGAATCAGATTCCAACCAAACCTTCCGAAAACCCATCGCCCAAGCAGTTTTGAGACCCAATAGGCAAGCCCACGCTTCAGCAGTCAACTCATCGCCCCTTTCAATAGAGTGAAAGAATCCCCTAAGAAAGGAGCCAGAAGAATTTCGAATGATCCCTCCACAGGCTGCCTTTTTTGTAGTTCTAGAATAGGCACCATCCACATTCACCTTTACCCAACCGGCGGACGCCAAAACACGACTAGTAGTAAGAGTAATGCCGAGATGTTTTTATTGTCTCGTTGTATCGTTGTATCTTTTAACATGTATGTGCATAAATAGAAGTTGTTTGATTTAGCATCCTCGCCGTACAGTGCAAGAGGCATTGGAAAGTCAACAATTTAATAACTATCCATAACGTTAACAATCTACTTTCTATCTATTTGCTTAGTTGAAAGCACGTAATGACGGTAATTGGTCAACACCGTTAATGATATTCTCTTTTTTTTGTTGTTACAACATCTATGTTGCTCCTTTTTGTTAGTAACTTGCTTGTGGATATTGATGGCTAACACTGTTAAATATACTCCTCTTTCGTTATTAATTAGTTGTTTTTTGATGTAATTAAAATTAAATTAATAATATGCAACCCCCTAATTATTTCCACCCCAAGAGCCCTCCACTTCAAATTCCAAACTCCCATCTTTAGACTCATTTAATGATAATGCAACCCCCTCTTTATCTATTTTTACTTTTTTTTTTTATTGTTACTTGGTGTTGTTAGCTAACACCATTAATGATGCAACTCTTTTGTATGAAAAAGCATGTAGTGACGGCAATTGATTAACATTGTCACTATTACAAAAAAACTCAAAAGACAACCTAAATAAGACCCAATTAATATCCTTTTTCATAGGGATGTCTCGGCTTGGGTTGTTGTAAATTACACTTTTGGTGTCAATAAAATTCAGGACGCCTCATCTAATTCTATTTGTGTTCAAATTTGTTAGGGTAGCATATATTAGTATATAGGAAGCCCCAATCCTTATTTAATCGAATTTCAGAAAACTACAAAGACACATCAACGAGAATCGAAATAAAACAAATCGAATTCGAAGTACGTGAGATCCAAGCCAACAATAATTAATCAATATGGAATATCTGCTTCAAACGTAATAGCAGTTTTCAAACATGAAAATATCATTCTTAAGTGTGAAGCACATATATATATATATATATATATACACACAAACCACCCCCAGGTTTAACAAGTAGTAATATGTAGAAGCAGATCTAGAACAGCGGATCTAAAAATATAAAATTCCAGATCTAAGAAGAACAGCAGATCTAGAACCTGAAGACTTGCGATGAGCGACGAGCAAAATAGAACCAAGGTCGTCGGAAGAAACAGAGGAGGAGGAGCTCTGGTTCGTCGATTTGAGCTCGCGGTTGTGTGCTCTCTTCGTGGCACTCGAGCTTGGTGGACAACGGAGGAGGAGCTTCGGCGTGGTGCAGAGGAGGAGACGTTGGAGTTGACGGCGACCGACGGTGACTTTATCTGAGACGTGGAGACTTTGGTGTGCGAGGGAGAGCGATCGTGATGATGCGTAAGAGAGAGAGAGAGAGAGGGACGATTAACTGATGAAAAATGTGAGAGGATATTAATAATGGAGAGGGAAAAAAATAAAAAAGAAACAAGAGTGAGACTTTGGCATCCTAATTTAAAGTGTAAGACGCCAAAAATACACTTTTGGTGTCCTAAAGTTCATTTAGGACACCAAATAACTCATTTTTGGCACTCTAAACATATTTTAGGATGCCAAAAACTATTTGACACCAAAAAAAAAAAAAAAAATTCACTTTTTTGTCCGGAAGATATTTTAGGACGTCAAAAAGCTCCAAAATTTTCAACACATGCCAAAAAATTTCCCTCCACCAAAAATTATCCTAAATTTATTCTAAATTGCAAATTTTAGACATCCTAAAATAGATTTACGATGTCTAAAAAAATTTTAAGCGTCCTAAATTAATATTTCAGAACGTCAAAAAGCTCCAAAATTTTCAACACTCACCAAAAAATTTATCCATAAAAATTATTTAAATTGCAAATTTTAGACATCCTAAAATAGATTTAGGACGTCTAAAAAATTTTTAGGCGTCATAAATTAATATTTAGGACGTCTAAAGTGTCAAAGTCAAGTATATAATTACGATAATGCCACCGCCTTCACTTTTTACTTCCTTTTTTTAAAAAGGGATGTCTTTTAGAGTAGTAGTATCCATATTTTCTAGTAGTTTGTTAATAATGTTCCTTTTTTGTCGTAACACACCATCTATACTGCTTTTTTTTTTTTTTTTTTGTAGCAACTTGCTTTTGGATGTTGATGGTTAACACAGTTAAATATACTCCTCGCTTGTTGTTAGTTGCTTTTGGATGTAGTTAAAATTAAAATAATAATATGTAACCCCTTAATTATTTCCACCCCAAGACACCTCCACTTCAAATTTCAAATCCTCGCCTTTAGATCCATTTAATGATAATGCCACCCCCTCTTTATCTATTTTTACCTTTTTTATTATTACTTGCTTTTGGATGTTGTTGGCTAATATCATTGGTGATACTCCTCTTTTGTATAAAATATTAAAATAATACTAATATCTAACCCCCTGCTAATTATTCCACTTCAAATTCCCAACCCCTATTTATCCATTTTCAACACACACATTTTACCAACTCAAATCCCTTCACATGCCCCAAGTCACACATTTCGCCTGCCTTGGAAAACACTGCCATTTAAAACTAATTAATTCAAATTTGTAACCCCTCCAATGTTGTGCATTTCCACCATTTCTTGGGGCGCTTAACCTATTGTTACTAAGGGTAATTTGTAATACTTGTTGTAGGGCATCCAGATCAAGGGTTTTGCAACACAACAAAGATTAATAGAACATTACATGAAAGAGATCATAGAGGGAAAAGTCTACCACATTGAAAGTTTTGAAGTGTTGGAGAACAACGACAAATATAAAGTGACCCCCACTCTTGGAAGATTAGATTCCACAACACCACGTATTTTGAGGAAGTATATTTCTCAATCCCAAAGGAAGTATTCAACTTTGTTCCCCTTAAAAACATTGCCCATTACACTGCCAAAATAAAGAACTCATTGGTAACCAATATTTGAAACTCATATGTTCATACCAATTAAAAATTGATTGTTGTGCATCTCACTTCCTATCTTTGAATTGTTTATCACTTTCCGCAAAAACATATGTGATAGGATTTCTTCAAGCTTATGGGGAGTTGGAAGACCAAAAAACAAACTCTGGCACTTGCAAAAGATTGAACCTCACACTCGCTAATAAAAATTATAATTCGTTCCACGACACCTTTGTGGCCTTTTTTTCCCCCGCAAAATTAAAACCATGTAAGTTGCCATTTTAATAATAATGCTTAGGATATATATATTTTTTTTTTTACATTAGATAAGTTCTTGTTTTTGCTTTCTACTTTCATTGAACGGTAAGACTTCGATAAATGTGGTTTTGTTTGGAAAGCGTGCAAGTGACATTCAACCAATACATTATGACAATATAATCAACAATCGTCATTCTGTTGAGATTTCCAAAGATCAACCAAAACAAAGGTAACGAAATGACTATAGTTATGAAAATCATGCCCGCTTGTTTTGATTATCTAACATATGTTTTTCATCCTTTTGTCAGCATATGGTCATATCACCAACATCTCTAAAGCAACAGAAATTGTGTTCAACCCTGAAATACATGAAGTGGAGAGCCTACTAGACATGCGATTAATGTATCAAAAATTGGATTATTCTGCATTCATGTTTACCCTATTCACATGTGAAGCAACAATCTCATTCCTTTATTTGATTCCCTTATTTAGCCTTCAAACAAATCCTACTATTGCTCATCGCTTGTCCTAAGTATTGAATGTCGATAAACAACACTTCAACAAAGAAGGCCTTTTGGCATTTCTTGCAAGGATCCCTCTGGGGGGATTGCAAAATATCAATGAGATTATATTTAATATTTATTCTATCACCGGTAAAGTAGCATTGATTTGGATTAAATGAATAATAAGATGATCTATCTCTATACTTTTACCAACTACATAATTGCACCTTCCTCTCCTGTTCTAACCTCACTAAAGGAATGTGACAATGTCTCTAAAGTATCTATCCAAAAGCTGGAGACTACATATGGACGGACATATGATGGTTGCCCATGCAAAAGCGACCGAGGAAAAGGGCAAACTCACATGCAACAATTGTAAGGCTGATGTTGTGCATGCTCAACGAAAGTATGTACATATTATTGCATTGATTCTTTCCAAGTAGTTAGTTAATATTTAATGTTCCAAAACAGTCGCCTAAATAAAATTCCAATACAAACTAAAGGTGCATTACAAAGTGTTTGATTCAACTGGTGAATGCTCTGTATTGTTCTGACTACCATGCTATTGAGCTGCTTGGTTTAACAGCTGAACAATTGAAGAGGAAATTAGCGGAAGCAAATCATTAATTTTGGCACACTATAATTATTGGCATTTTAGGAGAAAATCCCATGGGTTATGAATAAGAAGAAGGATGGAAAAGAAGAGGAAAAAGTAAGAAGAAATGTGTGTGTGTGAGAATAGTCCCACATTGCTTAGTTGGAGAGAAGTTGGATGGTATATAAGCCCCAACTTGGCTCCTACTAATTGGGGCTTTGGGCCAACCCACTTTTGTGGAGGGGTGAGGATTTAGGTGACCCTTGGTCCACCACACACGCGCGCCGCCATCCGGCTCGGCTCGGTCACGCCGCCCACCCGGTCCAGTCTAGTCCGTGTGTGAAATAATTTTTTTTTTTATTTTTTTTAATTTTATTTTTTGGATTAAAAAATAATTTTTTATTAAATTAGTTTTGAATTTCCGAACATTTAAATAATTCCATTGTGCCTCTCCGAGTTTTCCAATTAGCGGCTGCGTTTTGCGATCCGTTCGGGTGCGTGCTGTCGTCCGCACGACGCACCCGGTTCACGACAAGAGTGCACTCTGAAATTTTTAGCAAAAAAAAAAAAAAAATCGTCAAGAGTACTGAAGATAAGTTGTGATTGCTATAAAAAAAAGAATCAATATGATCAGATCACATAAAGAACAACTTATCACGTATGGAAGATAAGTTGTGATTGCTTGTAACTTATCATGTACTGAAGATAAGTTGTGATTGCTTGCAACTTATCATGTTCTATATTTTTTTCCCTAAAAACCAAGCAAAATGCCATTCTAATAATAATTGTGCTGTTTGGAAAGTGCGCAAGTGACACATTCAACAAAAATATTATAGCAAAAGGAACCACCAATCGTCAAGAGTGCACTCTGAAATTTTTATAACTTTTGTTTGAAAAAAAGAAGCACAACACAATTTTAGAGTATCTATCCTTTTCAATGATTTGTGGTTTAATTTTTGTATTTATTTTGAATAGTGATTGAAGCCTTCAAAAGTAATTTTTCAGTAATGATTTAAAGTATACGAGGTAAGTATGTGAATAAATTTTATCTCGATTTACGTAAATAAACATTTTTAAACCCCATTTTCTAAACAGGGACTGCTTGGATTTCACGCTTTGGCATTACTAAAGAAAAAACATATGCATGAAATGCTTTGATATGACATACATTATTGCCAAATAAGTATAACCGCTCATAGTCCTAATATATAGAATTATTCCAATTAATCAGGATATATAATGATGCTTCACCAACTTTTTCCAACTACTGGAATTCAATTCGGAATCCTAAGAACCAAGACACAATAACGCATCTCCCAAAATAACAATATAATCTTTAAAAAAAAAAAAAAACAAAAAAACATCGTGTAGAGTCTACTGGCCCGTGTATCGCACGGGGGAAAATACCTCGTGTAATAACTACAGATAACATGCTAAATTATGCAAGACATCTTTAACATTTATAAGTTTAAAACAAACTATTACCACCACGAATGCTCATATTTCATAAGTCAACTCAAATCTTGTTTAAACCTATATTTTTTCTAAAATATCATAAGCAATTTATTTATTTATAGGAGAATTTCATCAAGGGACCATATGACCAAATTTATTTTACTAAATGATCCAAATATTAAAAAATTTCACTGAAAAACCAATAACCAAAATGAAAATAAGTTTTGAAGGTAATAAGACAAAAATGCACATTGCTTTATTTTTTTTAAAAATGTTTGCTTGTCGTTGAAGCTTCGACGACCTGTCATCAGCCACTACCAATCAACCGTTGAAGTTTGACGCCGACTAGCCGAAGCTCCAAACACTGAAAATTAATGTGTTGTTCATATGAAGATTCCACTTATTAATGAAAAGTTACATACTTGTTCATGATTCTACTCTTCATGAACAAAAGGAATCCTCATATAAACAACACATTAATTTTTGGTGATTGAAACTCTGACTGTTCGGCGTCAAAGCTTTGATGGCCATTCGGCAAGGCTTTGACTTGTGGCTAGGTCTTAAAAACGATCAAATCTTTTTTTAAAATAAAATAAGAGACGTTATTGTCTTTTTACTTACAAAACTTATTTTCGTTATGGTTATTGGTCCTACAATAAGATTTCAGAAAATTTTGGTCCTCGATTGAAATAAATTTGGTCATGTGATCCTTTAATGAAATTTTCCCTTTATTTTTATTGTTTATAAAAGATATGCCCGATTTAACATGACATATACTCTCTCCGGTCCTTATTATAAAGCATCAACTAGTAAGTGTATGTGGTTCTTTTTATAAGGCATTTGCTTATTTTCAAGGAATATTAATTATTATTATTTTCCATATATGCCCCTAATTAATAAAGGTAGCGGTGAGAGTAATAATTAATATGATATTAGATTTAGTGCAATTAGTAGGGGTAATATTGAAAGATACTTAAATTGTAGGACAACTTTATTGAATTTAACTGTTTTCATTGGTTTATGAAAATTGTTAGTTAGTGCTTTTATAATAAGGACTAGAGGAAGTATAGCTACCGAGTCATCATATTCCCGTGTTTATTGCATAAAACGATAATAATGCCAAACATGTCTATTTAATTTAGGGTGAAGGAGCAAAATTACCCATGAACTTTTTCCTAAGGTGCACTCAGCACCACGTGCTTTTCGGAGGAGCAAAAACGCACATGAGCTCTCAAAATGGGTGCAAAAATACCATCACCGTTAACTGCCGTTAAGTGTAATGTGAAAATACCAAAATGCCCCTAAACTTGAAGAAAGAGAGGAAGGAAGGTCCGAGTGAAAAGTAGAAAAAACATTTTGTCGATAAAAACACAGATCCTAACTAACGAGAATCACAAAAACGGAAAAACAAAGCACAAAATCTGGAAAAAATTTCATTCTCATTCCCCTCGATTGAATAAATATGAAGAAATAGATTCTTTTTAATGGATATTGACTCATTCCCCTCGATTGCACAAAACGTCTTGAACATATGAAGAAATAGATTTTTTTTTTTTTTATCACAGAAATGCTAATAGAATCACAAAATCTGGAAAAACAAATCACATGAAAACACAGATCCTTAAGCTTAATAGTAAAAGAAAAGGGCATCAAAAGCATTGGAAGCAAACCGTGAGAGTTTCCAACACCAAGAGACAGGTTGGGTCATCGTCAACAAAGAAGAACACGCATTCCTCTAGGAAATTGTCCTCTCGGGTTCATCGGCTCGGTTTCTACGGACATTTTTCTCGAACAGTTGATGAATAAAGTAAACAACTTTCAGTTTAGACTAGAATAATCTCTCGGTTTTTTCGGGTAAACAAAACCCGAGAATCTTTGAAATAGGGAAGATACTGAGGAAAAGGATTTGCAAGGCCTGAGAATAAATCTCGAGCAAAATAAAGCGAAGGAACATGATTTGGAGGAATAATATATGAAAATAATAAAAAAGTTCAAACTTTCTCTTAATGGGGGTATGTAACTGCGAAAAGAGAAAGAAATAGAATCTGTGCCGACGATGGGGGAGATGGGGGAGATGACGGCGCGTTCCGTAGCCGGGAAGGGAGTGGTGGAGGTGACGAATTTGTGCCGATGATTTTGGAAGTGGTGGCGATCCGAGAGATTTAGATCGAAGATGAAAATGGGATTTGAAACGCCCGCAACGGGAAGGTCCGTCGTCCGGATGTGGAAGGAAAGAGGGAAGGGTAGTTTGGGAATTAAAAAAAGTCTCGATATTTTTATTTTTTTTTAAATGATGTCGGGGGCACCTAAAAGTAACGACTGTTAATGGGATTTAATGGCATGGGTATTTTTGCACCCATTTTAAAAGCTTATGTGTATTTTTGCTCCTCCAAAAAGCACGTGGTGCTGAGTGCACCTTAGGGAAAAGTCCATGTATAATTTTGCTCCTTCACCCTTTAATTTATTGATTATACATTATCGTTCTTTACTTTCCACCTCCTTTTAAATACATATACTCATGCTGTAAATACAATATATCCCGATCAATATCTATACCTGCTGAAAATTTTATAAAAAAACTCAACTTAAAATATGTTTTGGTTAAAATATATGAAGTATAGTTCTTATCCAATTCTGTCATAAAATCTGATAAGGGAAGATGAGTTGTTTGTTAGGAATAAAATAAAAGGATGACAGTTGGTAAAGAATCAGAAAATACTTATTTTCTGATTCCCAAGCAGCCTGCGGTGGAGTCATCAGAAATTCCCAAGGTCATTAGTTGATGGGATTCTACAAGTCCCTGGGTCTGCATAGTGTTGTTGAGGCTGAAATGCATGCCATCATGTTAGGGATAAAAATGGGCCAACGAATGGGTTTTCAGAGAATTCTTCTTTATTCTGATTCTCTTGACGCCATTAACACCCTCATGAGAGACTGTCATTATGATGACCACCCGCTTAGAGATATTATCAGGGAGACTAAAGATTTTCTCTTCCAAGACTGGAACATCGAGCTTCATTACACTCCTAGAGACAACATCTCATGTGCCGACTACATAGCCAAGGAAGACCACGATGCTTTTGCTGAGGATGACGTGACGCTGATTCCAACAACTCCTGAAAGATGCCTGGACATGGTCTTGAAGGACCAACTAGCTTGTCGTTATTAGTTATTTTTCTGATTTGTTGTATTTAGGGCTAGACTTTTAGTCTAGTCCCTTTTAAATTTTACCACTTCAAGTCTTATTGAATCGGCTATAACTTATAGTTGTACTTATGAATTATAAAAAAAAATACTTATTTTACTCTTAAAGTAATTAATTCAAAATAAAAAAGAAACATACATTTTTTTTTAAAAAGATCCTCTTATCAAATTTGAATTTGTCTAAAATATTTTCCGCCAAGTTTGAATGGTTCTCTTAAAATATTTTCCCACGATGGGAATACAAATTCAAACTTATTGCATAAGTTTGAATTTATCGCATAACTTTAAATTTAATCATATTTTCTCTTATTATAGAAAAAATATTTTATGAGGGGTAAATATGTTTGAAAGCATCACTGTTCACTTGAGAACTTGAGTTCCTATTAATTTTGGTGGTATCTTATATTCCTACCTTTAAAGGAAGATTAGTAGGCCTAGGTTGGGCTCTATTAATTTTGGTGGTAGAACTTGAGTTCTAGGTTGAAGAGTTGAAGACACAAAAAGTGTACCAAACAAAGGAACTTGATCATCTTCCTTTCCCTTTCCACATATTCTGCATACCAAACATGCCCTAAATCTTTGAAACTTGGTGTGAGGGAATTGAAATATGATTCAATGAAATTGTCGTATGCTCAGTTTTAATTTTTGGTTTTTGATCCATCTTCAATCTGATTGTGCTAAAGTATGATATAACACTGTTCAGCTATAGCAAAAAATGCATCGAGATCTTTTTTTTATTTAATGAGAACACCCCTTAGTTTCAACCAGGGGCGGATCTAGAAATTTATGGAAGGGGGACACCGTTGGTTGGAGGTGCGGGGTTCGCGGGCAACGTCCCCCGAAAATTTTTTCCACTTGTCATTAAAAGCACAAAAAATAATACAAGATTCGGAAGGTTTTCACTTACCATCGGTTGCAAGTTTGATCATCATCATCAATAAGAAAAAGAGCAAGTGTTAGCCATAAAATGCCCATGGTAGAAAATTAGGAACCTATATGCTCCAAGCAATTTTTTGTCTTTGGGAATATCAACCTAAAAATAGAGAAAAAAGCAACAAAATGTTAGAAAAGTATCTTTAAAAAAAAGGAAGCGGTTCTTTCCTAGTTGAAGCAACAAGTATTTTTACGGGGAAAGAAGAGCAAAAGCGAGTGAGCTAGGCGTGTTAAGAAAGACATAGGAGAGAGGGAAAAACAATAAATAAATTAAAGATTTAAAGATTTTTATATTTATATAATAATAATATTTAAAAAAAAAATCAAGGGGTGGCACCTGCCCCCCTTATCTAATAGGTGGATCCGCCAATGCTTCCAACCCAAACCTGTGATGAGTCCTCTCAAGAGCTGTTTGGTGTGAGGAGAGGAAATAGGAAGGGAGGAAAAAAATTTGGGTTGAATTTAAAAAATTATAAAAGTGTAGTTAAAATATTTTAATAAACTTTTCTCACCCTTTCATCTTACAAATAAAATATTATAACCCTATTTCTTCATCTTTTTTAAAATTTAACTCATTAAAATTTCCCTTTCCCTCCTTTCATCCCTCGTACCAAACAGCCCTTAAAGAAGCCCATTCTTCATCTTTATTAGGCTACACTTACCTATCAATTTTTTTTTTTTTTAAAAAAACCAAAGATAGTTTCGCAACCAATTTTCTAAGGCAGAAGAAGGCCCGTTAATGCTATAGAAGTAGCCCATCTTTAGGCCCATAGCCCACTCGGGGGCCGAAGCAGAGAGAGTGGCAAAGAGGGAAAAGGCGCGGCGGGGCGGCGGCAAATTATTCATCTCCGTCGTCTCAGGCTTGCGCTGTATAGATCGTATTCAAAACCTCCAGCCTGGGGTATGCTATTGCTGCTCTAACTCTTTCTCATGAAGACGAGTATGACAAGGTTGGTTAGTTAGCTGGTCTGTTTCTCCAGTAAATAGCATTTCTGAATTTATGAGCAAACTTTGAAGATACTGTTATGTAGTTCCATCTACTTTTAGTTACAAAGAGATTCTAGCCTCCAAATTATTATATCACATGTTTAGTGCATATTCATGTTTGGAAGTTAAAACTTAAAGATGTCTCAAAATATTCGAACAAAACTCCCTTATCCTCCATGATTATTCTTGGTGAAGACCAGAGGAGCAATCATTCAAGATAAAGCGAAAGATTTTTAAGATTTACGGCGCACTGGGTATGCCTTTGCATTTTTCTTATAGTGTGGAGAGCCACGCATAAGTGGTTGAAGAAAGTCAGCCAGTTGGATTTAGTTCTAACTCATGAAATTCGTGCAGTAATTGAGAGTGCGGAACCGAGTAAATTGGTAGAAGATGTTAAGTATCATTGAATCTACGCTGCTATTGATTTTTAGTTATCCTTCAGATAATCCTATGCTATTTATTTTGACAGATTTTATTCTCCGAAAATGGCAACTCATTTCCCCCCAAAGTAGCTTGGCTTTTGATTTGACTTAAGATAGGATTTAGTCTCTGCCTAACTCTTTGAGCTTATATTTATCTACTCACCTTCCTACATAAAAGAAATTTTTGATATTTCACCAGTGTGTGTGTATTGTTCATAAATTTTTAAAGAAGACAATAAACTCATTGGCTATATTTGCATCTTCTTCATGCAGGTGATGTTTGGTACACTGTGGCAGGCTGATGGTTCATAATTTTCTTACATCAAGTAGATTCCTCAATCAATCTAAAAAGTCCCTTGGTTTGCCTATTTCCCATAGCCTTTGCATCTGTGATTCAAAATTTCACTCAATGAAAAACATGAATGCTGAAGTCGCATCTAGTTTGTATACTTTTTCCTCCAATGCAGAACCTGGCAGCATAGATTCTCTATCAGAAAGTGAAAATTCTAAAACTTCATCCGTGAGTGTTAAATCCACCCCGGAAATTGAAAAGAAGTATGTGCACAATGTTTATGACGCTATTGCTCCCCACTTCAGTTCAACCCGGTTTGCCAAGTGGCCGAAGGTTGCCTCATTTTTGTCATCTTTGCCATCAGGATCTCTGATCCTTGATGCAGGTTGTGGCAATGGGAAATATTCAGGTTTAAATCGTGATTGCTTTTTTATAGGATGTGATATAAGTCCTCCCTTGATTAAAATATGCGCAGATAGAGGGCATGAAGTTCTTGTTGCAGATGCTGTGAATCTTCCATACAGAACTGATTTTGGTGATGCAGCAATGTCTATAGCTGTGTTGCATCATTTAAGTACTGAAAATAGACGGAGAAAAGCAATAGAAGAATTAGTACGGGTTGTCAAAAGGGGTGGCTTTGTCCTGATTACAGTCTGGGCTGTAGAACAAGAGGATAAATCATTGATTAGCAAATGGACTCCACTTGCAGAGAGGTATGTTGAGGAGTGGATAGGACCAGGAAGTCCTCGTGCTTGGAGCCCTTCATCAATAACATTAGAAAGTATCCCAGAATGTGAGTTGAGTAGCTCAGGTGAGCAACTGGAAGTTTCCCAGGAGCATTCAACCGACGACATCCAGGAAACTCTGGATCTAACTGATCAAAATCAAAATGTATTGGACGTCAAGGATGAAAAGAATATAAAGAACAAACAGGAATACTTTGTTCCTTGGCATTTACCGTATCATCGTGCTGAGATCAGTGGTGCATCTGCTCATGCTCTTGCTACTGGTCTGGCGACAAAAGATGACAAAAAGGGTGCTGTGGTGTATAACAGATATTATCACGTTTTTAGAGAAGGGGAGCTTGAAAGGTAAATGAATGCAAAATAAATGTTTACAATCCATTCATTGTTTTGTCAATCATTGTTTGTGGACTAGTCAGCTAAGTATTCAAGATCATCTCCATATTTGTTTCTCTGTATTTGGTTAGAAGGATTTCTTTTAATCTTTTTGTTACCTATAAGGTAGCTTGTTGTACCTAATTTTAGACCAATTCTAGCTTTATGTTTAGGGTGCCTCATCTCTTGCGAGCATTATGTTCATCTGAACCTAGAAAGGGTTTGAATGAACAATCTGGGATGAGATCAAAACTTGGATTCAGCTAAACCCACTCAGGGTTCAGACTGTTATTTGGTGCATTTAAGATGGAGCAAAATGCACAATTCTAGCACAAAAGCTTATTTCTTCACATCTTTCGTAGGACATGATTGTTTTGTTTGCCTCTTGTGTTCCAGCTCATGATAATTTTAAGAAAGTTCCTTTGTCTGATAAAATCACTCTGCTGGTTTGGGTTGATGCTGGCCCTTCTTTTACGGCTTTTGCTAAGGAGGGATTCATGATTCTGCTTCTTTGCGTTTCTTTTTCTCTTAATTATTTATTGCTTTATAAAAAATAAATAAATAAACACAAAAAGCAGGACTGATTCAAATGGTTCAACATACAGGATGCTTAAGTTACGAGTTTTAGCTTATATTACATTACTTTTTGCAGGTTAATATCTGGAATAAACAATGCTAAAGTTGTTGAACAGTTTTATGACAAATCCAACTGGTGTATCATCCTTGAGAAGACATTATGATCGAGAAAGAAATCTTGCTGATATGTCAATAGCATTAGGGCAGAGCAGATAAAGAGAAGCTAAAATTGAAGAATGGCCACATTTTGCGTCTTAAGCTGCAATTTGGAGCTCTTTGTTTTTCATATCCGTGCGATTTAATTGATAATTAGTTGATCAGCCGATCACTTGTATCAGTTCGACTTATGAAGGGTGAGATTATTCAAATTTGTATCGCAGTTTGACACTAAGAGCCTGTAGTTTTGACATTGGAAGGGGATTTGCTAGTTGCTGCAGCATACCCAAGGAGCAATTACTTTCAAGTTTTACGCAGAGGGGTAAAATTGCTAAATTAGTTACGCTGATTTTAATTATGGAAAAGCACATTTCCATTAGTCCAATCATCATGGATTTTATGGTTGGCCAAAAGAAAATAATCAAGGATTTTATGCCTTGCTATTTATTTATACCTACGAGGTCCACAGAGGATCATAGAGACTTTCGCTCTACTTTTGGCTATTCTATTTGGCATATGGATTCTTAACAAAAAGGGGATTGGTAAATAAAAAATCCTCCAACTAATTGTGTGCATTTCTTGCTTTTAAAAATAATTATTTAATTCTCATAATTTCCACTTGATTATAGCTCAATATCTAACAAATATAAATGCTACATATCATTACATTTATGTGATGAAAAAGTTTCTACAGGGCTGGACAAATCTCAGGCGGGGGAGAACGCGTAAATGTAACACACCATTCAACTTCATAGTGTGCCTTCAGTTTTGTAAAAAGAATATTTGTAACCTTGATGATAGCTCACAAATTTCAACTTGGATAGTTTTTGTGCTTTTTTTTTCAAAGTTTTAAAAAAAAAAGAATTTTGGCTTTTTTTTTGTAACTTTGAAAAATATCATCTAAACACATAAATTAATTAAAAAAATTTAATTCTTTTAAAAAAAAAATCAAAAAAGCTCATCCAAATGGACCCTTAATTCACCTAATTTTCCAAGTTTCAAGTTTCAACCATTTACTTTTGATAGACTGGGTTATAACTGAATCATGGAATTTAAGCTAACAGATTAAATGACGAAAATTTAAGAAGTTGAATTACATCAAATTAAATATTATAAATTGAGTTATAGTAAAGTCAGAATTACATAATTAAATGATAAATTGAGTTATCGTAAAGTCAGAATTACAAAGATTAATTCCCAAAACAAGTCTCAGTAGATGTATCATATTTGAAGCATGTAACACAGCGAGCACATAACATTGATTCCTTCTGATAGTTTTAATACAAGTGAATCGCATATTGGGCCAGATTCACAGCGTATTTAGTCGTTTAAAGCCCAGTCATAAGGGGTATGGATCACCTTCACTTCAGAAGTGGCAAGCAGATCCAACAATACTTCTGCGTCAGCTGGGTCCAAGTAATTTGACACATGCCTCAGTACCTCTGCATCGCTCTTGCCAAAATCTACACTAAACCTGAGCATCAATAAGGGTAAGGAGGGAGAATTATCATCAGGTGTCAAAATACACTATAAAGTCATGAACAATGAGCCTTACCTCATAATACTCCGTACGGAGTATAGACCCAGGAAGTTATATTTAATCGATAAACTAGCCTAGACCTGGACAATTCATGACAATACTCACTCAATAGTGATGCATTTACGTGTTCTTGTGTTTTACACTTCATCATATTGAAGGTAAGAATGGATTTTCTGTCATAATCATACGACGACTCCTACTAAAAAGCATGTCAACAAAATGTAAAGCATCTACCACAGAAGAACTCACCACTTAAGGATCCTACTAGCACGTGCGACCTTCGTATTCAAATCAATGAGAAGTCCACCACTTCTCAAGAAATTGCGAGCAGAGTCCACTAATTCTTTGTCAATATCTCGAGGAGAATAGCATCTAAGTGCAGGCCCAGATGTGGTACCGCATACTAAAGCAAAATGAACAAGAGGCTCAGAGTAAGGAAGAGCCACCTGGCACGGGGGGAAAAACATAAAAATGAGCATCAAATACGTTAAAAAGCCAATCAACTTACTTCATAGTGGAAGCATGTACAGATTATGAAACAACCAAGTAGAAATTTCCAACATACACTCACGGAGCCATTGTTAATCCAATGCTAAAAGCTAATAAAATCACTCAAAGTAATTAATCCTACTTCAACATGAAGTTATCAAGAGAAAAGCAAATGTGAAAAAGCAAATGCTCACATTACAGAAACACAAAACTACGGGGGAAATCCATAAAAGATTCAGACTCCCTGTTCTGCAGTCAGGCCTTTCACTGTCAAAAGGCATCTTAAAAGCCATCGCAGGCCAAGGTCATTTGGAAGTGTGATCTTCATCACTTTCAAGATTGAATATATTAAGAATATGAGTTAACTTACACTCGCACGTTTATCTTTTGCACCAAATGGCTTCGTAAGGTTGTATGGTGGCCGCTGGTTGGCCGCCCCTTAAAATGCCATTTTGAATGGCTGAAAGTGAGTAAGTGGATCCACCAATCACATATTTAAAGTCTCCAAACAATTTTCTCCTTTCCAGTTCTCCAGCTGGATGACCCCATTCTAAGATTGCATGAATGGCCATCATATTATAGAGATTGATGAAGAAAGCTAGCTTCTCTTCTCTAGATATATCCCTCATTTCCACTCTTTGGAGCTCCTCTACTATTCTCAGATACCTTAAATGGTGGAAAATATTAATGACATCAGGAAAAAAATGCTAGAGATATATTGGCATAACTAGATGCATTGCCAAGAGAATGTACTTTTAAATTTCGAGATAAGGGGGAAATATAAAGAAACCTTGCAAACTCCTCGGTTCCATGGAGACTTCTGTAATTAACATGATGTCCATCTTCAGAAACATAGGCTTCAAATATTGCACGAGACAAAAACCTCAGCCTTGATGCAATTTCTACTATAGGCTTCGGCTGCACAGTGGTTATGCCCCTCGGAATATTGAGACATTTAGAAGCCACAACCGGGTCATCATCCAAAAAACGATACAAGTGGTTACCATCCTCAAATAGATTCTCACTACAGCAGGATCAAATCATTGGAAATAGAGAAGGATTTTTTAGTTATGCAATTAAACACATTTAAAATAATGGAAACAACTAACACAGAATACTTACTCAAGAACATGTTGGAAGAAGAACTTGCTAGCAAGATTTCGTGCAAACTCAACAGCCTATGCAACCAGAAAAGAATTCAAATTGATGGATATCGTGGACAAAAAGAAGCTAAGTTAGATACTCAGCGGATGGTTTGCTTCACAATGTGAATGAAAATATAGCAAGACCAGATGTATCAAAAACAGGCAAATGTATCAGAAAAAAGCTTTTAAGGCATAGATGCCACAGTGAGAATAAAATAAATTGACTAAAGCTTTATTTTATTAGGATCTCTAATTTGCATAATGTGGACAAGCTGACCAAGTAACAGTTATTACGAGGACGTTAAACTTTCCGGAAACGTCATTACACTCACTCATTATAGGCGGTTCAAGTTTATTCAACCATTACCATAGGCTGAACGTGTACATAAAATGCCAATGTCATAAAGAGATTAAGTTTCTCATTAATTTGTCAACACAAAACATCATCACCAATGGCAATTAAATCACCGCTTCAGAAAGCAATGTTCAGGGCCATCGCTGCAACTTGAAAAAGGAACACGCCTAAACAAAAGAACTATAAAAAAGAACAGAATCAACATGTGCGGTATGACAACTAGACAAACAAAGCAAACTTTATAATTAAAAAGAGAGGTAAATAAAATATCATCAATTCATGCCTCATACGCCCTTCTGACAAGGCAACAAAAGAGAAGAAAGCTTGCAATTAAGTTTTCTTTTGCTTGTAAAAATAAGTGAAACCACCATGAGCAACATGGAAAAGTAGTAGACAAAAAGATATCCAACCAGAATAAAACTATTATTTGATGTAATTTAGATAAAACAACTACCCAGTGCTAGGTGATGCGTTGTAAGACTTTGATGGAAGCCATGTTACAAGTTCTAATACATATATTGACATCGTTAAGGACAATCAAATTCTATGTGATCATTACATCTAGAGACTCGTGCACCGTTTGCATAAGGGTATTAGAGTACGATCCATGCTCAAGACCCAAAAAACCAAGCTTACCTCCTGTCTTTCCAAGTATTGATCTTCTGATAAGAAGTCCACAGCTTCGGAGCCAAGAAAACACTTGGTGAACCTCCGCATTTTGTAAAATCGGTCTTTCACAACAATAGATTCTTTCATTTTGCTGACAATTAAAGCCATTTCATCGAGAGCACCACTACTAGACGCATCATCCTCTTCAGAAAGAGGCGGCAACGGAGCTTCAATTGACGGCGCTTCAGTAATGAGAAATTCAATCTTCTCATCGAGCTGACCAGATTCATCCAGAGCCTTTAGCTCATTCAGACCACCAATAAGTATTTCATTGAAAAACACCTTGGGAACAGAAGTAGATCCAGAAATCTTGTCAAGCTCCTGCTTTCTACTGGGGTACACGTCAATATTGATTTCAACGTACCTAAGCCGTTTCATATGCAAAAATAGCCTTACTATTTTAGATTCCTGGCACCCTAGTCTTGTGTAGAGTATAATCCTTCCTTTCATGGCTATGGGATAGTGAGGACCTCCGGTTATTGGTACCCTACATTCATTTTTACCTTCCGACTCAGCATCGAATGACCTCCTAATATAATTTAGGGGGTTCCAAGATTTTTTCTCAGTAGAATCCACATTTAAGGATTCAGAAGCATTCTTACTTTCATCATCAGAATTGCTCATGGAACCTTCGTCACCTTTTCCAGAAAGGCGACGTAGCACAGTAGAGACTGCTACAGCACTTCTCTCCCTAACAAAATTTTTAAGTGCCACAGCCTTCTCAACCACTCCTTGAGTATCATGATCAGCATTCAAGTCCAAAGAACAGTTATCCGTGCTTCTGCTGGCTTCCATACCAGGAACCTCTGTTCCGTCAAACACGGGCTCTAGATTATTGTCTTCACTAGGAATTTCATCTATCTTCTGATTAATTCGTGTGGATTCTACGCTCCCACCCTCGTTCATCGCTTTGGCCAAGTCATCTTGTCCAGAAGTCATATCTACAATTCCTCCTTGACTGTAAAACTCAGACACTTTGCTGCCATCGACATTATCAACGGAGGGATTTTGTCCAACGTTATTGAAGGATTCATCTTCGGTTTCTGTCTTCATGACATTACTCTCATGCTCATCTGCGTGTCTATTGTCTGATGCGAGATCATCACTGCCAATATTTTGACTTTTTACCTCTTCTGGCGATTTGGCATTTTCATTGTGGACAGTGGGAACATCTTCCAGCTTTTGAACGGCCTGAGAATTTGATTCGATTGTCTCCACTAACTCTTTCTTTTCCATGTTGGAAGAAAGCCAGAGCTTGTATGCTATTTCATGTAGACATATGTTGCACTGACCATATACTAACGTGTAACCATTGATCCTGCATGAAAAACGCGTGAGATTTGGATTGATACGACATTAAGAACGCATTTTGTTTTAAGTCTTAATTAATAAGAAGCGAATCCGCCCAGTGACATTATAGCAAGCTTTAATTTTAGTGCTACCAGAGCAGTAGACGATAAACACTTTCCCCCTAGTTTTAAGCTGTAAACAGGAATCAATATATTATCTATGCCAATATCGATATATCAAATAAATTCTATAGCATACTGCACAATTCATGAATCGTGTTCTGATGTTATCACACTTCATGCAATACGGGGAAAAAGATGTCTAACATGGAGTTAAAGTGTTATTGGTAGTAAGTTTAGTATGCCTTCAGCAAGGGTCACAAAGTTCCAATTGATCATGACAGATTTAAATAGCTGGAGAAAGGGCCAGGAATTGTAAAGGAAAACCCTTCCTTGATTATTCCTACGAAGCGTGGAGTTCAAGTATATGACGGAAGCCCAAAACTTCTGAAAAACAACGCCTTACCTATCAATAGTAGTCAAAATGCGTTCTTATGGTCATTACTGTGACCAGGAGTTAAGTGATCGGTCTTCACTTAAGAAATCGGAACCTAACTTCCTCGTACGTGTGTTTTTGGGGTGGGGGAGGTTCAAGAAGGCTAGTATGGCAGCAAGTGTTGCCAAGAAACGATGCAAGAAATCAGATTACCGAACGAAACGGTAGAGGGGGAAATTGTCAAAGTAACTTACTCCTTAATGAACTATTTTAAAAGCCTGACAATATTTTCTTGGTCGATTAAATCGGGTTTCTTGTCATACAAACAGATCAGAAATGCCAACTTCCAACTTTTCGTATTTACTTAGCAAATGAAGCAGAATGCCAGCCAAGATGATCTCTCAAAAAACTCGTAGGCGAAATCAGAAACACCAACCGTATTCAAAGAAAACAATTAAAATACCAGCAATTTAGCAGAACAAGCTGAGAAATCATTGGGGGAACCTCTGAAACTGAGATCGGATAACTTACAGATCTGACTGGAGGTGCTGAATTGAACATAAACTACGAAGAAAACTTGATTACGATAATGCATTTATTGAGAAAGGTTTGAGCAGAAAGCAGAAACGTTGAAGGTTGAATTCAAGAATTCAAACTCGAAACCGCAGTGAAGTCAAGGGGGCCTGCGACTAGTTTCCAGATGAGTAGGCGGGAAGTCCGTGGGCTAGAGATGAAAAGATTTTTTAATAAAATGAAAATTGCGGCATTTAAGAATTAAGATTTTTTTATATCATTTAAGAATTAAGATTCGCTCCACTTATTTATTCACTCACTACGCTTTCATTGTTTGTTCGCCCGTTCAACTCGACCATTCAAATTTGATATTTTAGAAATATATTATCGGAATATTAAATTATTTTTTAAGAAGAGTCAATGACTCAACAATGTTATTAAGTTTAATGTTTAGAGTAATATATACTAGTTAAACATATTTATCTATGTTTATAAATTTAATTAATGTTGAAATGTTAAATATACAATCATCATCAATCAATCAATCAATTATAAAACACTAAACTTCTAAGCCACACAGTTATTGGTCCACTTACCGCCAACTATCGTTTTATAACATAGTTATTGGTCCACTAAACCTAAATCAATCAATCATCAATTATCATCATAAGAAATTCGTCATCAATTATCATCAATTATTGTGATTACCATTATTAACATGAAATTTTAATAAGTTAAAAATTAATGACGAATTTATTGTGATTACCATTATGCCGACTTTTTATATACATTATCATAATAATATAAATTTGTCATCAATTATTCAATTATCATCAATTATCATCAATTATCAATTACCATTATGCTGATTTTTTCTATTCAATTTTGGCGCCAATCAACTGCTACTCTCCTAACTGTATTCCTTTTCCCGCCAAAATTAATGTTTATATAATAATATTCTGATCATGAAGCAACAGATCATACAAGGACTTTGCAATACTTGTTTTTGGGCCAAAGATATCTCCCACAACATTTTGCAGAAGCATCCTTACGTAAGCAAATACAATTTCAATTCTTTAAAACCTAATCCTATATTTTTCTAAAGTGCATCAACATCCTATTTTATATGTGTCAGGAGATGAATAAGACTTTCTTCTCTGATGTCAACTATAACAAGGACACATGGTCAATTCTCGCTAAAGTTCTGCGGAAGTGGAGTGTCAAAAGAAAGGTTGCGCCGTATGCAGTGTGGAAAGTTGGCATGTTATTGGCTGATGAAAATGTACATCTCTATATATACTTCACCCATGTGTCATTCAACATTCATCTACCATCTTCAGGTTTTAGTAGAGTCTCCAATGACGGTTTTTTAAACTATATTTTTTGTTAGGGTTCAAGAATCGAGGTTTCTGCTACTCACAAAAATCTCATTGGCAAATTGAAAGACGAACCTAGAGAAGACATGGTTTACAACTTCCAGAATTTTCAAGTTCTGGAAAATGATGATAAATATAGAATTACCACAGGTCCATGGAAATTAAACTTCCACCCCCATACGTATATTGAACAATCGACGAACTCATCTTGGGTGAGACATATAATTTCAAGAATATTGCGACATACAACAAGGCAATGTCGGTGGAGAAGGTTTAATAGGTGCGCTTTAGTATATGTTCACAATGTTGACATTTATTTTAAATATGTCATTTGTAAACAATTAAGTAAGTTGAAAGGAATGATTTGCAGATGTCATTAGCTTTTTGCAAGCTTTTGGACGTTTGCAGGATCAAAGAAGGGAGTGTGATATAATCAAGAGATTAAATTTCAAAAGTATTGCTTGATCAAAGGTAGAATACCACCTCATTATTACGTTTTCGTTTAATGTACTGATTTCTAATTTTATTTATGACATATGTTTTTCCTATAATTATTTAAGTGAAAACACTATAAATGTTACTCTTTGGGGTGATTGTGTTGAAGAAACTTTTGGAAAGAAGCATGAGGATATGGAACCTCCAATTACAGTGCTTGTACGTTTTGCCAGACTAAATAGAAACACAGGTTCTGCTCAGATTATGATATTATCTACCACATAAGTATAGTCTCATTTTTTTTTTATCTCTTTGTTAATTTTATAGCATATTTTACTCTTACCAGATTATGGACATCTGAGTAATGCATTTAATGCTACTTTGGTCACTCTAAATCCAAATATTCCTTAGGCAAATTTGATGAAGGAAAGGTGGGATAACAGTATAAGATTATATTAAAAGAATTTCAAATGCTATTGTCTTTCCTATTGAAAAAATATATATTTATACTTTGAATAAACGTCCCAATGTACAGACTTAGTCAAGACTCTCTTGGCACACAGTTGCTTAGTCAAGTATCAAGTGCAGATTATCCTACATACTAAGCTGAATCAATGTTAAGCTTCAGAACAAGGATTCCATTGTGTGACATTGCTAAGTTAGATCAAGTAAATATTATGTTTTTTGTTTCTGGGTTATTATTTTTGTAACGTTATTTAGAATTAATAAATCAACGATGATTGTATTACTAATAATTATTGGTTACGTAAGCAAATATTTTTTTATTTCTTCATTGATCAGGAGTGTGATATCGTGACAAAAGTGACAATTCAAAAATGTGAAACATAGTATGGTTGGTTCTATGATGCATGTTCGTGTTATAAGAAGCCTGAGTATCAAATCGAACGGCTCTCTAAAATGCACAAAGTGTGATAAAGACGTGCTTATGACTGTTCCTAAGTAAGACATTTATATTCAGTACACTTTGTTCAGAGAACAAAGTTTATTTACACTAATAAATTTGCACACTTTTCAATTTGACTTGACAGATATAAGGTGCACTACAAAGTGTACGATGACACTCGGCAAATGTTCGATCATTTTTTTTATCGTCATGCAACTAAGTTATTGGGTAAATCTGCATCAAAGATGAAAGAGGATATGCAAGAGGTTGTGAAAAAGTTACGCACATGTAATCATCAAAGTACTTTATATTCATTTGATATTGTAAACACATTAATGTATTTATTTGTTTAAATGAAGGAGGGAAGAAATTCTACTATTCCCAAGGAACTCGATGAAATTGCTGGGAAGCTTGTCATTGTCAAGCTTAAGATTAAAAGCCACAACATAAAGCATAGGACAAGTAGCATTAGGGTCACGACAATAATTTGATCAAACAGGTTTAAGTATTCCAATCAAGAGGTAAGTGTTCATGACATTAAGGAACAACAATTATTCGTACTATTGAATTATATGTTAGCGATTAAATTACAACTAAATTTTGTTTGTATTTGTAGGAACAAACAACAACCATAATAGAGGTATAAGTTTTTATACATAGTCTATTTTTTGATTTGTTTCGGTGTTGTTCATAAATATTATTTTCTATGCCCGTAGGAATCAAGCGCTCTCCGCGGGTAATATTCGCACAATATCACAAGAAAATGTCATCGAAGATGATAATCGTGTCACAACCGACAACACCACTTGAGGCTTACACAAAAGGGAAGACGCTTGGCAACGATACTCCAATTGTATATGAGGACCTTGGGCTTGCAGATATTTGCACACAAAAAATGAGCTCAACTAAACCCTTGAAAAACATCAAGAAGGAGAAATAATTCTTATCATGTTTAGCATCCTATTTTAGCATGAATCTATGGATATCATGGTTTTTTTCGAATTCCTAAATTAGTATTATGTTTCTCTTGGATGTTTATTATTATGTTAGCATCCTATTGTGCATTTATTTCCCATTGTAGTTTTGTGGAGGCGTAGTTACTTACATGCAAAATGAATGGATAACTTTTGTTTCATGGGATATATGAAATTTGGATATTTAAATTCCTCGCTGCTTTTGTTTCCATTTCGAAGATAAGGTAATAAAATAAATTTAAATTGAAAATATACATTAAATCATAATTGAATCAAAAATCATAACCAAGTAATAGGCATTTCCCAAAAATAACCAAAAACTCCATTTTCCATTGTTGTTGGAATCTCTAATCCATTTTTGAAGAATTAATGTTGGGATTTGGTTAACCGTTAATACATATTATTAATTTAATATTCAAGGAAAAATTGTTGATCGATTTCCTTAATGGCAAGTGAACCAGTCGAACAAGTAATAAAGTGTAAGTAGAGTATCGTCCCACAGACCGAGATACCGAGAGATGACGCGCAATTGCTATGACAGTTGTGAAAGCAGAAAGTAAATATAATCAGGTTGAGGGGTTTTGCAATTATGCTACTAGCAAACGTAAACAAAATAACTTTAAAACGAGAGAAGATATCAGTGAGAAGTTAGGCCGGACGCGAGAATCATCCTTAAGTGCATCAATCCCCGGTTGCTCTATCCAATGCTATAGCATCTATATACCGCATGCCTTTCGCAATTGCTACAAAGATAGCTACCATTTACAAAGCTATTTGGTTAACCCACCTCTATATTTTACCGAAGCTTCCGCATTCGATACTTATGATGCTAACTATACTCCTTCCATATTCCTATGGCAACTTTCTAGTCAGAAGATCCGTGCTACGCTCAGGGTGTTATGGTTATGAGAGGTAGACCCATTCCTGAAGCTTACAATAATAGGTCTAGCCGTGCACGGGCCGCCTAGCAAACACTGTTTTTCAGAGGTCTAACCCCAACTCCTTGCCAGTAAGCTGGGGCCATAAATCTAGCCCTTAACTTCCGTTAACCGACTAGTAATAAAAACACCGATACGCAAACCAAATTTATTGAATTAAGAACTTGCAACTGGGTTCATTCAACACTTAAAGACTCATCCTCATCCAGCCATATAAAGCTCAGTTCATGACTGACGAGGGACACGCAAAACAGACACAAACAGAATGACCCATGATCAAGAAAATAAAGCTAAAAGGAAAGGAAAACAGAAAGCTCTGGCGGAATTTCCGACGGCGTGGTCGAGGTCCTGTCACGCCACCACTCCACGTCTTCTTCGTTCCGTCTTACTGCAGGGAAGGATGCTGGGTTGTCCTGGAAGTCTCGTGCTCTTATGAAATCTCTCACTCTCCTCTTGAGTCTGCCGAAAGATAGAATCTGGTTCTAGGGCTCTTCGACCCCCTTAGGGTTGGCGCTGCTGTTTCCTTTTATAATCAGGATTTTTCTTACGGCGTAAGTTATAGCGAGCTGGGCCTTTCCTAATCCGTCGGGATCTATCATATCTTTTGATCCGAGTAGATTGCTTCTGTTGATTCTGCAGGATTCTTCAAATCTTTTAGTTTCGATCATCCGCATCTTCTATTCCGTCACGTCAGCAACCTATCTGTTAATATCACCCTTTATTTTATTCCTGAAATCATCTGGGTAAAAAGGTCAGCAAACATGTCGCATAGCATTGCGTTCTTTATTTTGCTATAGCATTCGGGATGCCTTGTATTGCACTTCGAATCGCTGTCAGAAGGCTATAGCATCGTATCAGCCCTGCTATACGATTTCCCTTAAAAACAAAGTAAATTGTTCCATTTTTAGCACATGCAAATGATTTTTACTCCTTAGTCCCTATATCATGAATGTATGCCTTTTTGCTTAGATTATCTGCAGTTAAGCATATATTTAACATTCAATTCAGTCAGTAAGTATAGGGAAAACATGGTACTATTTGTGCTCATAAAAAACACATGTTCTCGAATTTTACATAGACTCCGATTTTGAAGATAGGTAATAAATATTAATTCAACCATCTTTGTATAAAATTTTCTCTTATAAATAAGACCAAAGTGGTATATTATAAATATTAATATCCTTAAAAGAGCTGCAAAGAATCTGGAGTTTTGACATACTAAAGTATTAATGTATGACTCACTTAATTTGCAAAATTATGGAATCACTCATTATTATATTACCAATCAGAATTATAAGGCTGATTCGTAAGTATTTTTGTTTTAATTGCGGTCACGAAAATTAGTAATAACAACTTAAGAAGTTGAGTTCATATCATTTTTTTCACCTTCGTTGACTTTTGTGGTTTGATCACATTATGATTACGGGAGAAAATTTGGAAAGAGAAACTAAAAAAGGAAGGAAAATTTGATCGAATAATTGTCTTTCAAAGGAAGGAAATGAGAATTTTGTCAACTACATTAACCACGACAATTAATTCCATTTACTTTCGTGATTCAATTTTAACAAAAACTGGAAAATCATAAATACGATATTTTCTTACATGGCGATCCATGCCAAAAGTTGAAACACATAATGAGATCAAACCATCCGGATACCATTGAATCACATCTAGCCGTTAGTTCTTTTCAAGATGTTTCAGTTTTCACCTTTCATTTTGAATGTTAAAGATCATCTGTCATGAAAGAATATGTTAGTCATATGAACTATTATTGACTTACATAAATTGCTTATATAGCCTGCCGATCTATAAATCAAAGACGTCAAGCATCTGTGACGTCTCATTATTCTCAAAAAAGGGAATCAACTATGCGTAACAAGCGCTCTACCGTGTCAAAAAACAGCCAGATTGAAGGAGGAGGTCAGTCACTTCATGTTGATGTTAATATACTGTAGAGCTTATATTTGTTTAGATTTTCATCAATCGAATTCTAATATTTATTTAGTTTCGAACAAACCGGTTCTGTAGGTAAATGAATATGTTCAGAAGGTTGTTCAGAAAATCATTGCTGTAATTTTGTTGGTGTTTCGGAAATTCGGTTAACGGTGACGATGAATTGTTCGGGGGATCATGAATCGAGAATGAGTTACCAACTGCCAAATCTTCTCTTTTGAATCCATTGTCAAGTAACCATATCCAATCTGTTTTGACGGATATTAATAACACACCCAATAGCTCAAATTGCATACAACGTGATGACAGTTGTTTAACGTACAGCAGCAACCTTAATGTTACTCATACAGTTTGACCTGAATCACAATCCGTGAATCAAAAGAAGCGAGGAAAAAAACATATGCCACAAATTCGTGAATTAGCTACTGATTTATGCAAAAGTCTAGACATTCCATTACATGAAAGTAAATATCGGTTAAAAAAGTTAATCCATTCTCTCTCTTTTTTATTGTCAGATTTCATCATATTTAAATAAAACTTCTTGAAAACATTTTCTACCAGATTCCAGAGCTACTAACGATCAACATGATACATCTACCCCTTATGGAGTGGTCGACAACAATCTGACGTGTACGTTTCATTCCAATTATTTAGACGATGGAGATGCTAGTCTTGAATGTCAATTCTATGATTCACAGATGTGGTTTGCAGAGAAACTGAAATGTCTCAAGAAAAATTTAGTTGCGCAGTTTGGCATTTGCTGTTGTAAAGGAAAGATTATTGTTCCTTTGTTGAAAAGGCCTCCTGAATAGCTTGAACAACTCTTTTTCAACAAAGATTCATCACATTCAAAAAACTTCTTGAGAAATATTTGTTTGTACAACAACATGTTTTCATTCACCTCTATGGGTGGCAGAATTGACCATTCAATCAACTCTAAGGGAGGAAACCCTTATTCATTTGTCCTTTCAGGTCAAAACCACCATTTGATTGGTAGTTTATTGCCTCCTCAAGGAAATCCTCCAGTTTACGCCCAACTATATATTTACAACACTAAAAATGAAGTATCAAATCGAATTTCGACCGTGAGGTTAGTGTTATTTAAATATATTTACCCGTTGTACATATTTCTTTAATAAATAAGACACCGGATTTAATATTTTGTACATTTCGATTTTTCCTAGCGAGTCATGTTGGTGGCGGACATTTGGATCAAAGTATTATTGAAATGTTAAAAGAATGTCTGGATAAACACAACTGTGTGGTCAAATATCATAGGAACGCTGCGGAAATCATTAAGCAGAATGTCATATCTGATGTTAGTATAAGGCTAATCAGAAGTAGCAACGTAACTAGCCAATCTAAGCAATATAATATGCCCACAAATTCTGAGCTTGCAGCTCTAATTGTAGGTGAATTTGATAATTCATATACAAAAAGGGACATCATTGTCAAATGACAAAGTGGAAGTTTACAAAGAATCGATGAGCTACATATGACATATCTCCCATTGCAGTATCCGTTGCTTTTCCCATATGGAGACAACGGTTATGACTCGTCAAATGAACATGCTCAAGAGTCACTATCAACCACAAAAAAGAAGAAGAAGCTAACACCAAGGGAGTACATGGCATTCCGTTTAATGAGGAGGAAGTATGAAAGGTGAGTCATATTGCATGGAAAAAAATTACTAGAGCAGTTCATTATAGACGGATACTCAAAAGGATTGATCTTTACAGTGGACTAACAGATGTAGTTACCAGAGGAGAGACGGACCCTTCATCGATAGGACGGTGAGTTATTTTACCGTCTTCTTTCACTGATGGTGCACGATACATGATTCAAAACTATCAAGATGGTATGGCCATTTGTGCTTGGGATGGTTATCCAGATATATTTCTGATCTTCACATGTAACCCAATGTGTCCTGAGATTACTTGTCATTGTGAGAAAGACGGTTTAAAACCTTGTGACAAACTAGAAATATTGAGTAGGGTATTCCACATGAAGCTTGACAAATTAATGAGGATTTTGAAGGATGAGAAGATACTCGGCTCCATCAAAGCAGGTATCCTTTTATTATTATTTGACAAGATTAAATCATCATTGTAAAGTAATTCAATATTTTTTTGTCACTGATAATCAACTTTCGGATTTATATAATTTACAGAATCTGCATATCGATCATTAAATGTTTGTTGTATTTTTCTAAAAAAATTACTTTAAATTATCCAGATCTAACATTTTAATAGTCAATATAGTTCCAAGATTATTTAAATATCGATGTTTACTTTTAAATATTTTAACTAAATTTATGCCTTTGAAAAATGCAGATGTATACACCTTGTTGAGTTTCAAAAGAGAGGGCTTCCACATGCACATATCATACTATGGTTGTTTGAGGCGGACAAATTAACATCTCCATTTGATGTTGACCAATTAATATCGTAGAGATACCAGATAAACTTGTAGATCCTGAATTGTATGAATTAGTTGGGAGCTACATGGTGGTCCATGGTCCATGTGGTCGATCATCAAGAAATGCGCCTTGCATGAAAGATGGTAAATATTCAAAGTATTTCCCAAAAAGATATAATGCACATACAATTTTGGATGAAAAAGGTTACCCAACATATCATGGGAGAAATGACGGTCGTACGGTTTCAAGAAAGGGAGTTAAGCTTGATAATAGATTTGTCATCCCTTATAATGCTAGGTTCTTTGAAACTATTTTGTGGTCATTTGAACATTGAGAAGACAAATCAATCACGTGTCATCAAGTACCTGTTCAAATACATTAGTAAAGGGAATGACCGTGTTATTGCTGGTATATATAACAACAATGATAGTCTAGGCTCTCAACAATCTTTTGATGAAGTTTCTGACTACCTCAATTGTAGGTATGTATCTTCATGTGAGACGTCATGGTGAATATTTGGTTTCGAAATTCACCATAGACATCCACCTGTGAAGAGACTCAGTTTTCATCTGCCTCAACAGCAATCAATTTACTACACTCAAGGTGAAACAATGTCCTCTCGTGTGAACAACCCCTGGGTCAAGGAGTCAATGTTCCTTGCTTGGTTTGACAAAAAAAGGATGACCCTTTCGCAAGAACACTGACTTATTCTCAATTCCCCAACCACTTCATGTTTGTTAGGGAAAAAAGGTTTTGGAAAATTCGTGAGCGTGGCTTTTCAGTTGGAAGGATTGGTCATTGTACCCCTACTCAAGGAGAACTATATTATCTTCGTTTGTTGCTTACAAAGGTTCGTGGCGCAAAGACTTACACCGATATAAGAACTGTGAATCGTAGTTTATCCAACATTCGGGGAAGCATGTTACGGGCTTGGATTGTTAGATGATGACAAAGAATACATTGATGCAATTAAAGAGGCATCATCATGGGCATCAGGCAATTATCTACGTCAGTTTTTCATAAGCATGTTGTTAAGCCATTGTTTATCTCAACCCGCTATTGTTTGGGAACATACGAAAGAATTTTTATGTGAAGATTTGTTACATATTAGTCATGGTGACAATCGTTTTCCAGGTATTTGATTATTTATAATTTGTACTTGTACTTTGTTATTTTTGTTGTGCATTATAACATTTCAAGATAAATATATCTACTAATAGTTAAGTAATTCAAATATGGCTGTGAATGCATGTTCAACAATTCATAATAGTATTCAAAATATTCATGTATCAACACATTCACGTATTATTATATATGTCTATTATTTGTTTATATCACATGTTTTTAAATACCTTTTATTGTTTGACTAAGATTTGCAAATATCATCAGCCGATAAAGAAGTTGCAGGCTTATCTATAATTAAAAAACTCTTGCTACGCAATGGCAGGAGTCTAAACGACTATCCATCACTTCCTACACCTAATACAGATAACATCTTTGATATTTCAAACCAGTTAATTCTTCAAGAACTAAACTACAACAAGCTAAAGGAAAGAGAAGAATCAGAAAGGTTGCAACGGTTGATGACTGTTTAGCAAAAACAGGTGTTTGATGAGATAATGGGTGTTGTTTCTTCAAAGAAAGGTGGGTTCTTCTTTTTGCATGGATTTGGCGGAACTGGAAAAACATTTATATGGAATGCATTGACAGCTTCAGTAAGATCAAATGGGGGAATTATACTAAATGTAGCATCAAGTGGAATAGCTGCGACTCTACTACCATCCGGTAGGACCGTACATTCTAGGTTTTGTATACCTATTGACGTTAATGAAGACTCCATTTGTTCTATTTCTCATCAATCACCAATGACAAATTTACTAAAAGCTACTGACATCATTATTTGGGATGAAGCGCCCATGGTGAAGAAACATTGTGTCAAGGCTGTTGATAGAACGTTGAGGGACTTATTGAAGAGCAATTCCATATTTGGAGGAAAATGTGTCGTCATGGGTGGTGATTTTAGGCAAATCCTTCCGATCATATCGAAAAGTGGGCGGCGAGAGATTGTAGATGCAACAATCAACGCTTCTTATCTATGGAATGATTGCAAATTACTGCGATTAACAAGGAACATGAGGCTAAAGTCTTCCAATGATCCAATCGAGCAACAAAAAATAAAATCATTTTCAGAATGGTTGTTACTTGTAGGAGATGGAGACATTGGATTACTACACGATGGTATTGCAAACGTCATTATTCCAGAAAATTTTTTGCTCCACGATGATTGTAATCCAATTAAATGTATCATTAAATCTACCTATCCAGATTTAATAGAGCGCCTATTTGACGAAGATTACTTGCATAGTAGGTCAATCATAACACCAACAACAAGAGAGTATCGACACATTGAATGACTACATTTGCTCTTTGTTGCCAGGAGATGCGGTCAAGACTTGATTCAGATTCTATAAATCGTGTCGACAATGCAAATGAAAGCTTTGCGGATTTATATGACATAGAATACCGAATGCAATTAAATGCTTTGGCTTTCCTCATCATAAATTGGTTTTGAAAATTGGTGTACTGTTATGTTAATAAGGAACATTGACCAAGCTGTAGGATTGTGCAATGGTACAAGACTTCAAATTACACAACTTGGGAAGAATGTCGTTAAAGCTAAGGCATTGAATGGAACAAGCGCAGGTGGAGAGATTTTGATACACAAAATGGATATGAATCCTTCTGAAACTACACTGCCATTCAAAATGACAAGAAGACAATTTCCAATCATAATTTCATTTGCAATGACGATAAACAAAAGCCAAGGTCAATCAATGTCAAATGCAGGTCTTTACCTACCAAGCCTAATTTTCTCACATGGGCAATTATATTTGTCATGTCTAGAGTTAAGAATTTCAAGTGGTTTAAAAATCCTTATACTAAACGAGTTTGGTAAATGCACTAATACCACAATAAATGTTGTTTATAAAGAAGTTTTCCAAAACCTTTTGTTTCATTGATAGCAATAGGGTAGGTTTTGAGAATGAGTACTATGTTATGATCTTTGTAAAAGTGTATTGATTTAATAGAACGGTTAATTTGTTACATATTAGTCTATTTTATTCATTTCAAGTCTTTTTGGTACAAACATATCCATGCATCGCACGAGTCGAAAGTCTTGTTACATAAAATAAATAAGCTTATATTTTTCAAAAAACGCCAAACTTAAATAACAAAATTACCCTAACATTTTAATATATATATTGAATTTTAATATTTTTTGAAAAATTATGAAAAAATCTCAATTAAATCCAGCCAAAACAATTAAATTCAAATAGCCTTCACTTTAAATAAATTTTTTATCATGCCAAGAGGCTTAATTAGATATTTATAAATATTCTTAAAATACCAAAACGCCCTTCTCTACTTAAAATGAATCAGGTTTGTAGTGACCTTCAATTTTGTAAAAATCCTAAAATAGCCTTAGTCTTCTTGGAGTTAAAAACCATAACCAATTGAATAGGGGGAGGGCGTTTTGTAATTGAGCCTCTTACCAATATGTCTTCCTCGTCTTTACGACTACCAGAGAGAGAGCACTTTTTTATTTGGGAGGAAACTCCTGGAAATGGCTCAATGCTGAAAATGGAAATTAAATACCGAAGGCCAAACCGCCGAGAAGAAATTTAAGGTTATGATTCTGGAAAACTTTGCAAATTTAAAATTTGCAAAGTGAGTCCGCAGAAGCTTATTGGTGAGAGCTTCTCCACCAACCCATTTGGGATGGTAACAGAAGAGATTTATTTGCAATTTGAATTTTATAGGACAAAAAGTATATCGTAAATGTGATCTGTATTTAAAATTACGGTGACTTTTTTCAAATAGTCTCTTGTTCAAATAATTATTTGAAAAGTCGATTGAAATGAAAAATGCCTAAAAATAATATAAATATTATATATATATATATATATATTGTATATATTATGATAATTGAAGATAAAATTTAAATTTAATAAAAAATAATTTATTTTTTTAAAAAAAATAGAAATATATTCTAATAGATAAATTAAAACAAATACAAATGTATATTTAATAATATATTGCTTATTAAATCACATGTCCTTAACATTTTTTTTTTTCGAGAAGTTGAAAAAAGTCACACCGTAAACCGAACCAATCTCGAGACCATTGTTATTCCAAATGGTCCATTACCAAACATTTGGAAGGGGGGTGATTAAAGGCTAGCTAACTGAGCAACTATATTAAGATGGTTAAGGACGTGGGATTCATCCCTTAGCGTCTCTTAGTAGCTTTTCATCTTACTCGTTTAAAAATTGATCTAAGTGTCTAAAAAGAAACACATCATTTATTTCAAAAGACTGCATGCGTTAAGTATGGAATTTTTAAAAGTAGAGGATATGCCTCTTTTAGACGTTTGGATAAAAAATTAGACGAGTAAAATGAAAAGATATTGAGAGATGTTGAGGGATGCGCTTTTGAGATTTCCTAAGGACGTGTAGTTGTTTGTCCTTTATGACTGTTTGCTACAAGCTCTTCACGTTGATTTTATTTATGGTAACATACTAGCAACAACAACAACAAAAACTCATTGTGGGGAGTCAAGCTCGATGGATTTGTTTCATATTTTCATTTTTCATCCAAAAAAGGAAGAAGAAGAAATACCAGTTTTGTTCATTTTGAAAGTAATATTTTAATTAAATTTAGTTGAAATAATCAAAACAAAAATAAAGTTCATTCTTATATTCAAGTTTCCATTTTCTTTTCTAGAAAGGCATTAGACTATTTTAAAACATTTAAAACTATCTAATCAGTCCTCATAGTCTGATTAATAATTTGTTTAAATTATAAGTCTGGATTTAGATTTCAGTATTTTGGCTGAATTTATTTAGAATTTCCTCAAAAATTAGTTACATTTGATATGTAAAAATGGGGCCAACTCAGGTTAACCATTTTAGAGTTGACTATTGAAACCCAACCCCTAAACAAATTGCTCCCAACTATTGAAACTCAACCCTTTGTATTTAATATAAGATATATTCAGAGGATATATTATAGGCAAAACTTTACACCCTAAAATCTCCTCTAGGTTGCAAAGAAATTAGCCACACATGGCTAGATTAAAATCCATAACAAAAGGATAGGAATTTAGATTCAAAGAATAAAAAGAGAGGGGAAAGAAAGATTCTCTGTCGCCTCCACAGTCCTCTCGTCCTTCCGTGAAGACGATGAAGATAACTGAAACCCTCTCTTGCTCAGTGTGTTCCACCCTCTCTGCTACGCTGCGTCTTTTCTGAGATTTCCGTCCTTTTTTTCTCCTTGTGCGTCCATTAATAGATATAAGTTAGATTGGTTTGCTGCGGGTCCCACACGTTATTCCAAATCCCTTCAAGATACGCTATATTCCTTCGAGCAAAAAAAGATACGCTATATTCCATGATCTGCCTCTTTCCTTCACAGGTACATCAATTTAATATAATATATTATTTAATATAATAATATATTATATTAAATCTTTTTCAATTTAATTTGTTGTATGTTATATTTTCTTTTAAATCACATAATATCTCCGCACACTAAAAGAGGATATCAATAGATTTTCTATTATAATATTCTAGGAAAAGTATTTCTCCGGTCACTAGAGATAAGTTTATCTCCAATGACCCCTAAAACTTTGTCGTTTTAAATTAATGAAGGGTGTGTTTGTAATTTTAGGTGAATTAATGAAGGTTGTTTCGGTAAAATTTATATGATAAAAAAGTAAACAAAATTACAAAAACACCCATTAATCCAAAACGACGTAGTTTTGGAGTCATTTGGAGAAATCCTTTACCCTAATATTCTTTTATCCTATATTTAATTAAAAGATAGATAAATATATAAAAGATAATTAAATAGGTATAAAATATTGATAAGCGTATATTTTATGATTAAATATGTGTATATTTTATTAGAATTAATTGGAATTATTGATATTATATACCTATTTAATTATCTTTTATTGACTTTTTCATCATTGAATCAAACTTAGGATTAAAGAATAAATCGATATAAAATCTATTCATATCCTATTTTTAATGTGCAGGAGATAGAATATGAAAGAGAAGAGACAAAAGCATATGGAGCTTAATTGCAGCCATAAATTAAATAAAAGGAATAAAGACGAGGACCCCACATGTTAAAAAGAAAATTTGGATCCTAAGTTTGGTGATTAATTAATAGGAGGAGACCTAAATTATAAATAGGGAGGCATAGACAAGAAGGAAGATATATAGAGAGACGCAGAACGAGAAGGAACGAAGGAGCCGAGGTTGAGTGTTTCAGTTCTCTTCATCATCTCCACGGAAGGATTGTGGATCATCTCCACGGAAGGACTGTGGAGGCGACGGAGAATTTTTTTTCCTCTCTCTCTTTATTCTTTGAACCTGAATTCTTATCTTTTTGTTATGGATTTGATTAAAGTCATGTGTGGTTAGTTGGTTTTGGAACCTAGAGAATCTATGAACTTGTTTGAGTTTTAGAGATTATTCCCACGAATTGATTTTGCTTAATTTTATTTCAGTTTATTTAATCCTATGTTCATTGTTATTGCTTATTGATTGATCACCATTGAGCATGTTTTGGGGATTTAGGGTTGAACTTGGAAGAGAGAATCCTAAATTGACCTTGGGATTAAATAATGTGGAATTAGGATTAAATCTAATGTGAAATTAGGTTTTAATCTAATTTGCGTCTAGGATAGAAATATACTTAGAAGCTCCGCATAATCAAATTAGAATGAGCCCAACTAAAATGCATCTTATTTAGTTGTGTGAGGCATTACACAATCAATGGAAGGTATTTATAGACATTAATATTCTAGATTAGCTGATTGGGATAAAATCTAAGAAACAAACAAGGGATTAGTGACTCTAAGTTGCTTATTCATTAGTGTGGTAGTTTCTTTGTTTTAATTTTAATTTCTTTTCTCTGAATTAAATTCAATTTGGTTGCTCAACTTAAACAAAATTGTGAAATTAATGCTTAATTAAAGTTGTGGGTAATAAGTCCACCAACTTAAACGAAAACGAAATTGTGAAATTAATGCTTAACTGAAGTTGTGGGTACTAAGTCCTCGTGGGAACGATACTTTTCTATACTTTTCTTGTCCTCGTGAGAATGATACTTTTCTTATCACTTTATTACTTGATATGACCCATACACTTGCGGAGTTTTTAGGCTATGAAGTTTTCCCTATCAAGTTTTTTAGCTTTATAGCCTAAAAACTCCGCAAGTTAAAGTGATAAGAAAAGTATCGTTCCCACGAGAACTTAGTACCCACAACTTCAGTTAAGCATTAATTTCACAATTTTGTTTAAGTTGAGCAACCAAATTGAATTTAATTCAGAGAAAATAAATTAAAATTAAAACAAAGAAACTACCACACTAATGAAAATAAATTAAAATTAAAACAAAGAAACTACCACACTAATGAACGAGCAACCTAGAGTTACTAATCTCTTGTTTGTTTCTTAGATTTTATCCCAATCAGCTAATCTAGAGTATTAATATCTATAAATGCCGTCTGGTCCATTTATATACCTATATTAATTGATTGTGTAATGCCTCACACAACTAAATAAGATGCATTTTAGATTGGGCTCACTCTAATTTGATTATGCGGAGCTTCAAGGTATATTCCTATCCTAGACGCAAATTAGATTAAAACCTAATTCCACATTATTTAATCCCAACGTCAATCTAAGATTATCTCTTCCAAATTCAACCCTAAATCCCCAAAACACAAAACATGCTCAATGGTGATCAATCAATAAGCAATAACAATGAACACAGGATCAAATAAACTGAAATAAAATTAAGCAAAATCAATCTATGGGAATAATCTCTAAAACCCAAACAAGTTCATAGATTCTCCAGGTTGTAAAACCAACTAGCCACATATGGCTTTAATCAAATCCATAACAAAAAGATAAGAATTTAGGTTCAAATAATAAAGAGAGAGAGGAAAGAAAATTTATCAGTCGCCTCCACAGTCCTTCCGTTCTTCCGTGGAGATGATGAAGAGAATTGAAACGCTCAGCCTCTGCTCCTTTGCTTCTTCATTCCTTCTCGTTCTGCGTCTCTCTCTATATCTTCCTTCTCGTCTTTGCCTCCCTATTTATAATTTAGGTCTCCTCTTATTAATTAATCACCAAACTTAGGATCGAAGTTTTCTTTTTAGCATGTGGGGTCCTCGTCTTTATTCCTTTTATTTAATTTATGGCTACAAACTCCATATGCTTTTCGTCTCTTCTCTTTCATATTCTATCTCCGCACATTAAAAATAGGATATGAGTAAATTTTATGTCGATTTATTCTTTGATCCTAAGTTTGATTTAACGATGGAAAAGTCAATAAAAGATAATTAAATAGGTATATAATACCAACTAATTCTCATAAAATATACACCTATCTAATTATAAAATACACACTTATCAAATTTTAAAAAATCTAACTCATTATCTCATAAAATAAATACCTGTTTAATTATAAAATATATACTTATCAATATATAAGACATATGACATAGTTTATGCGGTGCTTAATTTTTTCTTAATTTACTTTTATTGATGTATTCTCAACAATAATTAAGGATGAAAGTGAACGAGAGAATTAAGGAAGATTACTATAATATTGTAAAAAATATATATCATATTAATTAACTTAATTAATTTTTTTAATATATTATATTTAAATAAATATATTTTATATTAAGTAACCGCGACAATGAAATAAATGAGTCACATGGTGTTGCACGTATCCTCAACTCTAATGTTCCCTTTCTGTTGGAAAAAAAAGTTCAATTTCTCAAGTGTTTTTTCATCGCATGATTGTTAATGAAGAAAAGAGAGGCATCTAATAAGTCTATACTCCCTCTCATCTTAAATATGAGATAAAGTTGATTTTGGGGAAATCCTATATAAAGCCACTTAAAATAGAAAATTTATAAATCAGGTTGTTAAATTCACCAATTATTAATTAAGTCATTAGTTCAATTTAAGAATTTAAAATATGGGTAAAATGACTTTAATGCCCTCCCTTCTCTCTCTTCTCATTAAAGAGTTTCTTTATATTCTTCAAAATATAGATAGATAAACATTAATATTTAATAAAATAAAATATGATTCATCTATATAATTTAAATATACTAACTATAATAGTAAGAGAAAAACGTACAACAAAGAGTTTATTTTAAAAGTAGTGTTGGTTAATCATGGTTTCTATTTGGATATTATTTTTACAATTGATTTTGAGCATTTTTATTATATTTGGATTTTATTTATTAAAAGCACCTCTAGATATAAAATTACAAAAAAGATGTATGAATTTTAAAACACATGTTCCAATTACTTTCATTTAAAAATAAAAAAAGTGTCTCAATCACATGAGACCATTTATCCCAATCATCACTTTGTTTAAGAATCCTTGAGATGCATTTAAATTAATGTTTACTTATCTTCCAAGTTCCAAGCTCGAATTCTCATCATCCTCATATCCTTCTTCTCTAGGAGGACCTTATTATTAAGGGGTTATCGTTTGTTATGTCACTTGACATAAGCTTATATCAAGTCACCCACGTCGTTTTGGGGTTAGAGGAATTAATGAACTCTCAAAACAATGTAGTTTTAGGGTTAGGGGAATTAATAAAGGATCTTTTGGTAAAATTCATATAATAAATACAAAAACACCATTCATTAATTTCTTAACTCCCAAAACGACGTAGTTTTAGGGTGACTTGACATGTCAAGTGACGTGACAAACATTAAACTCTATTATTAAACTTAGCATATTTTGGATTTTTTCGCATATGGAATCCCATAGTCAATCTTTTTTATACTATAAATAATACCTTTAAATTGGGTTAATGACTCAATCAAGAATTTGTTGAATTTACCCACCTGATTTTAAAATATTCTATTTTAAATGGTTTTATATAGAATTTTCCCTTGATTTCTTTTTAGAGAGATTAGGGAAATTATTTAAAGGGAAAATTTCATTTAAATACCGTATGAATTTGTAAAACCCTTAGAAGCCCACCGAATTTGTAAAAAGAGGCGAGAGGTGATAAGGACTTTTCAGGGTTATGCAATTTCGTGGGAAAAGACCACACTGCCCTTGACTAACAAAAGATATTATAATCCGTATAACTTCTCTCCACACCACTCTCCCCTCATAGGCCTCCACCGTTTGCTCGGCCTCCACTCCCGTTCTCTACTCCGCCTCATCTTCCTCGCCGACACCGTATGCTCGGCCTCCACGGCTCCACCCCCATCCGCTTCCTCCCCTCCCGGTCTCTCCAAAGCCGCTGAGTATGTTATCTCCAAGGTTGACGATCTCCTCAACCGGGCTCGCCGTGGTTCCATCGGCCCATGACTTTCGGTCTTGCTTGCTCAAGCATTGTCGAGATGATGCACACCGGAGCCGCGCGATTACAATCTCGATCGGTACGGTATTATTTTACCCTTCGCTCGTTTTTAGGTCTGCGGGGTTGTGTTCAAGTTGATGAACTCCGTTCGCTTTATCTTTTTTTTTTCTTTTTAATATATAAATGAGCATTGGTCACCTATATTACTTAGTTTCATTGTATGTTCTGATTGGGTTCACTTCCAATACCACTCATGTGAAGCTTACGAAGGTCAGTTAGGTTTATGGATTATGTATGAGTTATTTCCTTGTGTAATTATAACATTTTGTTGATTTATACTGTGTGGCATTGAAAGCAATGTTCGCTTCAAGCATTAACCACAGTAGAACATATACAACATTAAGAGAACTACTCTAGTTCATTTGGATTTCCTTGTGACGATTCTATGTTTGCTAGGATGTGTTAGTTCTCGATAACTTGGGTGTTCTTTGGAAAGGTAGGAGGGGTAAAATGTGCGTGTTTTTATTCCTCGATTGCATTCTTATTCCTCTCATCTTTCTTGAATGAATCGTAAGAGTAATCGTAGTACTTGGGGGATGACCTAAATAATTCCTATAGTTTCTTGAAATTTAGCCAATTCTTTCATGTGTTTTTGGAGAATTTGTCACATGGTTGTTGATAATACTGAATGGAATGCTCTTGAAACCTGGCTGGTAGGTTATTCAAGAACGGTGAACTGCTACTTTTCCCCCTCTTGCCCCATGCTCATTTATCTAAGGATTTAGTGTTATACTTCAGTGGGATAGAATCTACTATTGCTTTAAATCAATCAAACCAACACTGCTGTGTATCATCTATTTTGATGGATTTTTCTTGTTATGGTAGATCAATCTCCATTTAGTTCTCTCTTAGTATGTTCTGCTACTATGATTTGTGAGGCTTGTCTTTGGAATGTGGTTGCAGAATGTATTTTCATTCAATCAAAAATCGTGTGCCCAAACAAAGTATTCACGCATATGAAGTAAGATTCTAGGTTGTTAGGCTTTGTTTACTGTTCGATATTTTTATAAGACATCCCGATTTTTTGATAAACTTGTAATGTGTGGCGGTTGCACCTTCATTTTGTCCACTTTATTGAGTTTCTTAAGATGCTTATTAATTTCAACTATAATTCGTTAACCTATCTACCTGGTGTTAGATATTTCTACTAGAGTTGACATCAACTTCGTGATCTTTTTCATTTTAATCACTTGTCTTCCTCAAAGAATTAATTCCATGTATTTTTCTTGTTCTTATTGATCTTGAAAAATTCTTGTAGGGTTGAAACTTTGATTCCTCGGCACTTTGATTTCATGATCTTGTTGGTTGATATTCTGTATGACATGTCCATTGTGGTTTTGACTTTAAATTATATGCTCATTATCCTTTTTTCATCACTCCTCTCCCTCCATGAATTAAATTTCATGTTGTTTTCAATTTCACTTTGGTTGCCGGAAGTAGGAACTTACCGTCATATTCTATCTTGCACATTGACTAGGTTCCCCAATTTCACCGTTGTTCGTGCGAAAAAATATTATTGCGGGGTTTATGACCAAATGCGGAGCCTAGATGGGTCATCTCAATGGGAAGTTGTGCTAATGGAGGAGGATACTACCACTACTCCTACTTTGTTGTTCGAGGATGTGAGAATAGTTCTATTGATATATATGTTCTATTTGTCCGCCAACCGCCGAGGCCTTACTATATGGACTCAATATGTAATTAGTGTAAATGGCACGAGAATATGTTCTTAGTGGGAATGACACGGAAACATTACGTCAATGTCGATCGTAATGTTCTCTTGTCATTTTACTTTATTTTGTAAATGTTGTCATCCCATTATAACTTTTTGTAATTTTGTACTTATCAACTCCAAAATGACCATTTGTTGGTGGAGACTATGTAATGGTAGTTACATTTATGGGAAGCATCATTATTAAATGTTGTGTGAGGATTTGTAAATGACCATCTGTTGTAATTCAGGAATGGTAATTCTCACTTTAGGAATGGTAATCCTCACTTCGGGAATGGTAATTTTCACTTGTGGATTTGTGAAAGTCCATTTTTTTTGTTTTACAAAACATGCTTGAAGAAGTAAAAAAAAAAAGAACCTTGCGAAACAATGGTAATTCTCACTTTAGGAATGGTAATTCTCACTTGTGGACTTGTGAAAGTTCATTTTTTTTTTTTTTTGGTTTTACAAAACATGCTTGAAGAAGTAAAAAAAGGGAACCCTGCAGAAACAATAGTAATTCTCACTTTAGGAATGGTAATTTTCACTTGTGGATTTGTGAAAGTTCATTTTTTTTGGGTTTTACAAAACATGGTTGAAGAAGTAAAAAAAGGGTACCCTGTAGAAACAATGGTAATTCTCACTTCAGGAATGGTAATTCTCACTTCACGAATGGTAATTTTCACTTGTAGATTTGTGAAAGTCCATTTTTTTTGGGGTTTTACAAAACATGCTTGAAGAAGTAAAAAAAGGGAACCCTACGAAACAATGGTAATTCTCACTTTAGGAATAATAATTCTCACTTCGGGAATGGTAATTTTCACTTGTGGATTTGTGAAAGTCCATTTTTTTTGGGTTTTACAAAACATGCTTGAAGAAGTAAAAAAATGGAACCTATGAAACAATGGTAATTCTCACTTTAGGAATGGTAATTCTCACTTCGGGGAATGGTAATTTTCACTTGTGGATTTGTGAAAGTCCATTTTTTTTTTTGGTTTTACAAAACATGCTTGAAGAAGTAAAAAAATGGAACCCCGAGAAACAATGGTAATTCTCACTTTAGGAATGATAATTCTCACTTTAGGAATGGTAATTTTCACTTGTGGATTTGTGAAATTCCATTTTTTTTTTGGGTTTTACAAAACATGCTTGGAGAAGTAAAAAAGGGAACCTTACGAAACAATGGTAATTCTCACTTCGGGAATGGTAATTCTCACTTCACGAATGGTAATTCTCACTTCGGGTTTTGTAAAAATCCATTTTTTTATTATGTTTTTACAAAACATGCTTCATGTAAAAAAGTGAACCCTGGACTTCACAATGGTAATTCTCACTTCAAATTGTAATTCTCACTTCCGGGAATGGTAATTCTCACTTCCGGGTTTTGTAAAAGTCCATTTTTTTTTATGTTTTTACAAAACATGCTTTATGTAAAAAAAAAAAAAAAAAAGTGAACCCTGGACTTCACAATGGTAATTCTCACTTCGAAATGGTAATTCTCACTTCGGGTTTTGTAAAAGTCCATTTTTTTTTTTTGTTTTTGCAAAACATGCTTCATGTAAAAAAAGTGAACCCTGGACTTCATAATGGTAATTTTCACTTCTGAAATGGTAATTCTCCCTTCATATGTGTAATGATAATGGAAATGACTCAAAATCCCCGAAGCACTTGTAAATGCACTTAAAGGCACTTGTAAAATCCCTGAAGCACTTGTAAATGCACTTAAAGGCACTTGTAAAATCCTTGAAGCACTTGTATATGCTCATACAAAGTATGTTATAAATAATATATTTTGTGTTAATCCCATATCCTTGATCAACTTTACTTCCATCATTTACAAATTATTTACAAACATACGACACATCAAAAAATTGGGTTGAATCCTAAGACACAAAAGTGTCAAAATAATTGAAAAAATCAGCATCTAACAATAATGCTCATGTCTTCCTTCTCTTCCTTTGGATTGGTGGAGGAGTCAGGAGTCCCAAAGCAACATTTTTTGCAATATTCAATTCATGGTTGACCAACCACCACATGAGGGTACACTTATACTCGTTGAGTTGGTCATCGCCTCTGTGACCTCCGTGGTTCATCACACTAATCAACGCGGTATGGAACAATTGATTGTTCTCCTTCGTCGTCATCAATGTTGATTGGCGTTCTACGGATGTGTGATCCTCATAAAGTACGCATTATTAGTGGACATTTTGCTACACTTTTGCTTTGGTAAACCTGAAAAAATGAAATGGCAGTACACAAAATTAGGAGAGTTCATGAACCACATATAACAGCAAAAATATTTGTATAAATCGGCATCTTGAAGGCTATAAGTTTATTGTGAGCAAAAAAAAAAAAAATACTTTGGGGTTGAGGAAGTTATGAATATGATGATATAATAATGAAAAGGCATAATGATGGTTTTGACAAGTATAGAGGATATATACAATCTTTGGGACGGAGACCTCAACAAGTCTGAGAATATAAGCCACGCGATTAAACACCAAGATATCAAAACCCAAGAAGTCAAACAACAACAATTGAAATTGAAAAATAAAACTCAATCTCGAACGGGACCATAGGCAAGATGTAACCAATTTTATAGTGAAACCCCAATAAACTTACAAGGCATGCTCTGAACTAGCTGCAATAAAGAAGAAAATCCGATGCATGTGTTGAGGGATTGTCATATAGCATGGGACTTATGGAAGGAGTTAAAGGGGGGTATTACTGTCTCGGAGTTTGGAAGCTTGCAGGGAAGAGAATGGTCTTGATGGCGAATATCAAACCTTATTGATTGTTCATGCAGGGACAGATTAATACGCACATTTCTATACTTATTTTTGTGTAAATAATCTTTCCAAATATCTTAACTCATTTTTTCTAGCACTTAACTTTATTCCCTTTTTCTTATTTCTAACTCACTTCTACCTTGTCTTTAAATTACTTCCTCATCCCTCTTTTAAGTTCATTGGGGCATTTCAATTCACCAAAGATTTAACTACCCTGTAGCTAAAAGCTATATAATGTCCAAAGCGGGGGAGGAAAAGATAGCACTCACGAACTTGACATCATTGCTTCAAATCATAGCATAGGAACCTTTAAACTTCTTATATCTATAGTTTATCAACTTGGGACCTTCAAACATTAGATATTTTCATCCTTAGTAATCAAAACTTAGCTAACTCTCTCAAACAGATTGGGCCAAGAACAAAAGCGGCGAGAAAACAGACCACAACAAAACGAGAGAGGAAGAATGAGGGCTCGGGACAAATGGGATGAGAAAGATACGATGGCGATGGCGAACACGGTGGCAAGCATGCGCGATGGCGTGGTTCAGCGAAGGCGTGGGTGACGCTAGGCAAGGTTTCGTCGAATGTGAATGAGAATGAAGCTTTGAATCGAATGTGAATGTTCGAGCAAAAAATGCGAATGTGAATGAAGACAAATTACTAAGGGGTAGTGTGGTCTTTTCCCACGAAATTGCATAACCCTAAAAGTCCTTATCACCTCTCGGTCTTTTACAAATTCGAAGGATTTACGGGGGTTTTACAAATTCATCCAGTATTTAAATGGAATTTTTCCTTATTTAAATTACCTTAAAGTATTTATATTTATCATTTTTTGTTCAAACTATTTTATCTAACTTATAAACTGATGCACAATTTAAATATATACAATATATGATATGATTAAGTAACTTATATTTTAATTTTATTAAAGTCAATACTACAATTTAAATAAATTTTTGTCAATCAAGGCACCGGAATTTTTTTTTGGTTTTGTTTTCTAAATACCATTAACTTCTGCATAAATTTGTTTTTATATAAATCGCGACAAGGACGGAATCGGAGGTGATGAGCAGATTTCCGCCGGTCCAGTGTCTCACGTTATATAAATCTATCGCAAGATTCAAATTTTGGCCTAACCGGAATTCAATAATTATACGACAGGACTCTAGCTAGGTTATTAGGTTCTTTATTCCGGCAAGGACGCAGCCACGGGCGACATTTGATCGCTGCCAATTAGATTCTGAGCCGAATTTGTTGTACGTTTCGGTGAGTTATATTCTTCTTTTGCTGTTTAATCAATGGTATCTCCAGTTTAAACTACACTTAGCGAGTCTAGGCTATCAATTTAGATTAAATCTCACTCTCGAGGATAATTTCTCAACCTTTTCGACTTGAAGTTATTGATGCGAAGTTGGAGATGACGAGAAAAATCAGTGTTTGCCCGTTATGTGAAAACTCCAATCTAGCTTCGATATGCACCATTTGTGTCAACTACAGGTATATTATTTTATTGAATTATTTCTTCATATATTCTTTTGGATAGTTAATTTTCGATGAGGGAAAAAGCTTATTTGATGTTCAGCTACCTTACGATTTAAAATGTTGTCATCCAAGCAGTAGCACGCTACTTTTCTTGATGATGCTCATTAAGTGTTGCTTATTTACTACCTGCTGTCCTAAATATAGGATAAAGTTTGTAGTACAAATTGCACTACAAACTTTATCCACCAGATAAACATCCCATCGAGCTTGTTATTTACCGGCTTATATTATTGCCTCTACACGCAATTCTAATTGCTGTACTTCTGGATGGTGAACCTGTGCATACAGGTATCTGTTGCTTATTCTATTAAAAAATTTATAAGTGATATTTTTCTTGACAGATTGAATGAGTTTTATCATTCGTTAAAACCTTTGAAAGCTCATCGGGAATCCTTGTACGCAGCATTAAGTGAGATTCTTGTAGATAAGGTCTGAACAGCATTTACTTCTACTTCCATTTATTTCTCTAGTGCCTGGCTTTTAGATAACAAGCATGATTAGACTATTTAATTTTTTAGAACAGACTTTTACATTTTCTTAATTCTTAAAATATTTTCAAGAACACGGAAAAAAGCCCTGTGCCTGCTTAACCCTCTTATGAAAGTTCTGACATGCCAATCTGCTTGTATGTCAGAGAACAAAATTTTTCCCTTTTTCTTTGCATGTTTGCATTTAACACCATTACCTTCATTGTTATTTCTCACTACCAGCCTATATTCCTTTTGAACTTACATTGTTAATTTCTAATCTACCTATACATTTTGTAATTTTGTAAGGAAAAGTTTCCAACTTTCTGATTCAATATTTTTTAGGAACCCTGCGTTATCTTCATTCATTTTCATTAACATCTTTGTTTATGATGTTCAGAAGGGAAAGGCAGATGATCAAAAGAATTGGAGAGTTATTCAACATGAAAAGCTTACAAGGTTGAGGGAGAAGCTCCGTCTTAGTAAAGAACAACTTGTGCAAGGTTAGAAATCCTCCCTCCCCCTTCCTGGGTAAGAAGGATTGATATGAGATGACATTTTACTCTCCGGGCCTAGAATAATCAGTAACCTTACAGGAAGGTCTAAGATAGAGGGTAAATCTGCTGATCTGAAACTCAAGTTCAGTATGCTTGAATCAGCCTTTTCTACGGTATGGTTGTTTTTCTTTACTTTTTTCTGCAAGTGTTATTGCTATGGACACTGAAACCATACTGTCATGTATATTGTCAAGTTTAATGCGCATGAGTATTAAAATTTTTGATACAATTATTTTTCCTTCTGCAGTTGGAAAAAAATCGAGTTGAACAACTGGAGAAGTTCTATCCTAATCTCATATGCACCCAGATTCTAGGGCATGTGAGTACTATTGTATTATTAACCTCCATTAATCAGGAACTGTTTTGTGAATTACACACATTCGTGGGATTGCCGTGTGTGTAACTGACAAGTCTTGCTTTATTGCTCAATCTCATGAAAGTTTATGTTCCTATCATACTTTTTTCATATAATGCTTTTGTGAAACATGATTCATTTTCTACGAACTGCTCAATTTATGTTCAGTTTTTCCCCCCCTTACATTGCAGCGGGCAATTACTGCTGAACATCTTCATAAACAGTCTGTGGTCATAAAACAGATATGCAAGTTGTTTCCTCAAAGACGGGTAAAGTTATATCTGTTTATCAGTGTTCTGTTGATTGGTCTCGGTGAATTGTGATTTATCAAGTTAAAAATGCCCATTTTTGGGATAATGTGTTTTCCCTTGATCTGTTTGGGGATATATTTATCCTTTTGGTCTCTGTTTATTGTTCAGCCCAGGGCTTTTTAAGGGCACTTATTAGATGTGGTTATGGTCTCATTGACTCATCACTACTTAGGGCGTGGTTTATTACTGATGTAATCATATTACCTAAGCCTTGTTCATAACTTTAATGTCTCAGGTGGTCATAGAGGGAGAGAAAAGTGATGGTTCTAGTGGTCAGTATGATCAAATATGCAATGCACGCTTGCCAAGAGCACTCGATCCCCACTCTGTTCCATCAGAAGAGCTTTCTGTGTCTTTGGGGTAACTATAGCCCACTTCAAATATGCTCATTTAGCAGATGAGAGTTGTATATCCTAATTTGAATTTTTTGCTACATATTAATTTAGTTACGTCATGTTTGAAAAACAGGTACATGGTGCAACTTCTAAATCTTGTTGCTCACAACTTGGCTGCCCCAGCACTTCATAACTCAGGTTTCGCGGTAAGCACTGATTCAGTATTCTTGTATTGACTCTATTTCCTTGAAGCCCATGTTTAAAACTTGTTCAAATATTGTGGCCTAGCTATTGGCATGGCCTAACATGGTTGGAGCCGAACAAATACATATAAACTTGTCACACACACGCACGATTTAACATTGCTCCTCATATTTTGTTCCTAAATCCGTCATTGGACCCAAACAGAGCTTATTTACCCCTTAAATGTTTTTTCCTCCAATTATAATGTTCATTGTAGGGTTTATTATTCATCATGGATTATTAGTGATTTTCCATGTTGGCTCCAATGCTGAGCATTTTATCCAGAAGGAAATTTCATGTAAATATGTAATGCATAATTTACTTTTACCACAGGGTTCTTGCTCTCGAATTTGGCAACGAAATTCTTATGGGGATGCACGCCCCTCCTCAAGGAGGTACCTTGGATGAAAATGTATTTAGCATGATTTATTTGGAATTAGTGGTTTCTCCTAATCCAAAATACTTTTTAATTTTCAGTGATGAATACCCCCTTTTCATACCCCGCCAAAATTACTGCTCTGCTAGTGGGGAAAATTCCTGGTCTGATAGAAGTTCCAGTAATTTTGGTGTTGCTTCTATGGAATCTGAAAGGAAGCCTCGCCTGGATTCCTCTGGAAGTAATAGCTTTAATTATGCTTCAGCTTCTTTACATTCTGTACAAACGCATAAAGATTTGCAGAAAGGGATTTCACTTCTGAAAAAAAGTGTCGCGTGCATCACGGCTTACTGTTACAACTCTCTGGGTTTAGATGTTCCTTCTGAGGCATCTACTTTTGAAGCATTTGCAAAGTTATTGGCTATACTCTCATCATCCAAGGAAGTTCGATCTGTTTTATCCTCAAAGATGGCTCGTTCCAGGTACATTTCATTTTGACCCTTGTATGAATCTTTTCGCACTATTTCATGACAACTGTATGGCACTCGTTGAAACAAAATTGTAAATTTGCAACCTTACTATATTTATGACTGTTAGGAACTAACAATAATAGTAGCCCAAAATGCTGCTAAACTGATATATTAAACTGATATAACAGTTACATGCAATCTGCTGGAGGCAAAATTGCTCCCTACAGCCAAGAACAGATTCAGGTTGGCAAAACAGAACCTGAACCCTCTCCAAAATAACTCTCAAAATATTCCCTCCTCTCCTAATGCCTCTAACGGCTAATATAACCAAAACATACAACTTTCACAGAAACCCAAAAAGGGCCACCCTACAAGGCAGCTACTAACCTAAACTTACTCAAACAAGGAAAGTCAAACCCCGCAACCTTAAAAGCTAGTTAGTCCTTTGTTGGTGCTATCTCCGGCTGCCTAGACCTCCTAGCATAAACTTTACCACTAAAGTGGGTCCTTTCATTACCCTCCCCTAAAAGCTTCACCTTGTCCTCAAGGTGAAAATCTGGGAATTGTGTGGCAATGGCAGCAGCGTCTTCCCACGAGTTCTCATGTGGCGGCATATCTTTCCACTGGATGAGTACCTCCAGCTGTCCATTTGTTAACTGCTGTGTCTTGCAAACTGCTTCCGGCTGAACTTGCAACTCTAATTGGTCTGACAAGGCAGGTGGGATGGTAGGGATCACCGGAGCAGAGTGCACTGATTTTTTAAGGACCGAAATGTGGAAAACCGGATGGACACAGGCTGTAGGAAGGAGATCAAGGCGGTATGCCACAGCTCCCACTCGCTCCACAACAGTGAAGGGTCCATAAAATCGCGGACTAAGCTTTTCATTGATCCGCTTAGCTAGTGTTTTCAGCCTCTAAGGTTGGATTTTGACATAGACTTGCTCCCCTACTTCCAATTGAACATCTCGACGGTGCTTATTAGCTTGCCGCCTCATGTCTTCTTGGGCCTTAATTAAGTTCTCCTTGAGTGTAGCAATGATGGCATTTCTGGATCTGATTTGCTCATTGACTTCTTCCACGGCTGAGGGCTCATTATTAAATGTGAGGAAGGTAGGTGGGTCCCTTCCATACACTGCCCGGAAGGGAGTCATGTTGGCTGATCCATGGTGAGTCGTATTGTACCAGTATTCTGCCCAAGGTAGCCACTGAACCCACTGAGTTGGTCTTTCGCTAGTAAAGCATCTTAAATATGTTTCCAATCCCTTGTTGAGAACCTCAGTTTGCCCGTCTGTCTCTGGATGATAAGCTGAATTGAGACATAGCTGAGTTCCCGTCTGCTTAAACAATTCATGCCAAAACTGACTGATGAAGACTCGGTCTCGGTCTGAAACAATACTTTTGGGAAAACCATGCAATCTAACAATTTCCTTGATAAATACTTTTGGGATAAATATTTCTGCCACATCCTCGGCAGTAAAAGGATGATAAAGGGAGAGGAAATGTGCACATTTAGTGAGGCGATCAACAATCACGAGAATGGTGTCGTATCTTCGCGACTTGGGCAAACCGGTAATGAAGTCCATGCTAATATCCTCCCAAACTGCCTGGGGAATTGGTAGGGGCTGCAACAGCCCTGCAGGAGAGAGATCGCGGTATTTATTCCTCTGACAAGTCTCACATTCAGCGACAAAGCGTTGAATCTCTCGCTTCATTCCCTCCCAATAGACGACACTAGCGAGTCGTTTGTAGGTTCTTAAACTCCCAGAATGCCCTCCGATTGGTGAATTATGGAACTCCTGCAGCAGCAAAGGGATCCTTGCTGATTTCTTAGGTAAAACCAGCCGACCTTTATATTGCAAACGTCCATTGACCAGCGTATACCCTTGAACTCCACCCTTGTCGGTGAGAATTTGCTGAATTATGCTCTTGAGTTTGGGATCAGACTGAACTTCTTGTTCCCACCCTTCCATATCTTCATTTTGCCACATGGAAAATGCCATTAACTGCAGGGGTTCCTCTTGTCAAGATAAGGCATCCGCTGCTCGATTCTCCTTGCCCGGTTTATACACAATGTCAAACTTGTACCCCATCAACTTGGACACCCATTTCTGTTGGTTCTCCTCCAAAATTCGTTGTTCTAACAAATACTTCAGCGCCTTTTGATCCGTACGAATGACAAATTTCTGTCCCCACAAGTAATGTCTCCACCGCTTTACTGCGAACACGATCGCCATTAATTCGCGCTCATAAACTGAACACTGCTGAGCTCTTTTAGAGAGCTTTTGACTGTAGTAAGCAATTGGTCTACCTTGTTGCATTAAAACAGCTCCCACACCCGTCCCCGAAGCATCGGTTTCGAGCTCAAATGGCATGGAAAAATCTGGCATGGCCAAGACCGGAAGTGTAGTCATGGCTGCCTTGAGTGCTTCGAAAGCTTTGGTGGCTTCCTCGGTCCACTTGAATGCCTCTTTCTTGAGTAGATCAGTCAAGGGACTAGCAATCTTCCCATAACCCTTGACAAACCGTCGATAATACCCGGTTAAACCTAGGAATCCTCACAGCGACCTTACGTTTTTCGGTTGAGGCCAAGCCTCCATGCTTTCAACCTTTGTTGGATCAGCTTGAATGCCATTTTCAGAGATGACATGGCCTAGGTACTCAATCCTCGGTTGAACAAAGCTGCACTTCTTCAAATTAATGACCAGCTGATGCTCCTGCAAGACTGCCAAAACCTTCTCGAGATGTTCCAAGTGAGAGCTTACATTGCAACTATAAATCAAGATATCATAAAAAAAAACTAACACAAATTTTCTCAGATAACCCCTAAAAATTTCATTCATCAATGCTTGGAAAGTAGAAGGGGCGTTGGTGAGTCCGAAAGGCATAACCTGAAATTCATAACGTCCCTCGTGAGTTCGGAAGGCGGTTTTATGTTCATCACCGGCTTTAATGCGGATTTGGTGATACCCTGATTTCAGGTCCAGCTTAGAGAATACAGAGGCCCCCTTTAGCTCATCCAGCAATTCATCAATGGTGGGATTTGGGAACTTATCAGGTACAGTAATTTTATTCAGCGCCCGGTAATCTACGCAGAAACGCCAGCTACCGTCTTTTTTCTTCACCAGCAGAACAGGATTGGAGTAGGGACTGTTGCTCGGTTGGATTATGCCGGCTTGTAGCATGTCACGTATCAGCTCTTCAATTTCCTTCTTCTGTGAGTGAGGGTACCTATATGGCCGGATATTAGGTGGTTGCTCCCCGGGTTTGATTTCAATAGCATGATCCCTTTCCCTTCGAGGTGGAAGTGTGTCAGATGGTTGGCAGATAGCATGAAACTTGTTAATTGCCGCATCTCTGGGCTTAAAGGTGGTCCGGCATCCCTTCCCTTTTCCAAGCTATGGCATTCCACAAGAAACCCCTCCCCTTTCTTTTTCACTGTTCGAATGACTGACTGCAATGAGGCTTGGGTTCGGGACAGTGTAGGATCCCCAATCAAACAAACACGATTGCTCTTGCTTCCAATTCTCATGGTCATCTGTCTCCAGTTAACTTTAACGTCTCCTAAAGTCACCAGCCATTCAATGCCAAGCACAGCATCAATTCCCCTCAATGGGAATGGGTAGAAGGTTTGCTCCACGTGAAGCCCCTGAATTTTCAGTATGACATTTCGACATTACTGGTTCCTCCTAACTGTGTGGCCGTCTCCCACTGTTATGGTATACTCGCTCACCTCCTTGGTGCATAATCCCAGTCGTCTCAAAAGCTGTTCTGCGAGGAAATTATGTGTGGCCCCGCTATCAATCAAGATCACCACCGCTTCTCCAGCGAGCTCGCCCCTAACCTTCATCGTATGATTATTTTCAAGTCCTGCCAGGGAGTTTAGGGATGACTCCATTCGAGTAGCTCCCTCGTTGGGGTCAGGAACCTCTCCTTCTTCTTCCCCTGTTTCCCCGGCACCCTTGTCTCTGTTTTCGGTGTCTACGTCTATGAGGAACACCTGCAAATGCTTGTCTCTGCAGGAGTGCGTTGGACTGTAGCGTTCTCCACATTTAAAACAGAGCCCTAACTTCCTCCGCCGCGCCATCTCTGCGTCTGGTAGCCGGCGGCTCCACCCTGGCTTGCGCGTCGTCGATGCCATCGAGGAAGAACTCCCAGACTTGGTTTCCATGGACTTCAGGTCGGTTTAGGTAGCTGGGTTGTCTGGTGGGTCGTGTGTGGCAACCTATTGGGTTCAGCGACATGGGTCACCCGTGAATAAGTTGTTTGGGCCGGGTATTTCCTATATCCAAATGGGTTGGTTGTGGATGCTTTAAGGGTCCGACCGGTCTTGTCTACTCCCAGCATTCGATTCTTTCCGTCAACGCGAATGGCCATTTTGATCAAACCTTCTAGGTCAGTCTCATCGGCCACCTCCAACTCGGCCTGTATCTCCGTTTTTAGGCCGAACAGAAAAGCGCCCATCAGGCACTCCTCCGGCACTGCCTTAAGCGGATAAGAGAGACGCTCAAACTCCTCCACATATTCCAATACTGAGCCATCTTGTCTACTCGCAAACAGCTCTTTGTATTCCCCCCCTCGCTGGAACGTGTGAAACCTCTCCAGCAATTTCAGTTTGAATTCGGACCAACTGCTGAATGAGCCGCGGGTTTCCTTCCATTGGTACCAGTTAAGGGCTCGGGTTTTGAGGCAGACGACGGCAGCCTCCAGCTTCTCTGACTCTTGTACGTGGTTGATGTGGAAATACCTTTCCACTTTGCAGATCCACCCGATAGGGTAATCCCCGTCGAATACTGGTAATTCAAGCTTTCTGAATCTGGTAGCACCCTTTCCCCCTTCGTCGTTACTCTCTGTTTCTGTATCCGAATGTAGGTCGTTAGCATGTTCCTTTCCTCCACTCCTCTTGCTGGAACCCTGATCCACTCGCAGAAGCACTTCCCTTGCTACCTTCATGCCCTCTGTTAGCTCTTTAACTTGCTTGGACAACCCGGAAAGATCGTCTACTTTCTTGGTTAAGCCAGCCACCGACTCCCTGAGGTCCATCATCTCATCCATCATCTCCCTAGGAATCTACTGCTCTGATACCAATTGTTAGGAACTAACAATAAGAGTAGCCCAAAATGCTGCTAAACTGATATATTAAACTGATATAACAGTTACATGCAATCTGCTGGAGGCAAAATTGCTCCCTACAGCCAAGAACAGATTCAGGTTGGCAAAACAGAACCTGAACCCTCTCCAAAATAACTCTCAAAATATTCCCTCCTCTCCTAATGCCTCTAACGGCTAATATAACCAAAACATACAACTTTCACAGAAACCCAAAAAGGGCCACCCTACAAGGCAGCTACTAACCTAAACTTACTCAAACAAGGAAAGTCAAACCCCTGCAACCTTAAAAGCTAGTTAGTCCTTTGTTGGTGCTATCTCTGGCTGCCTAGACCTCCTAGTATAAACCTTACCACTAAAGTGGGTCCTTTCAATGACCAAGTGCCAATTCGCAGTAAAATCTTTTACCATTCTGTACTGGTGTATCCTATAGAAAAGATCTATAGTTTTGGGAGGTCAGAGTAGAATTTTGTTACAACTTTTAATTACTGCATTTTTTGCCTGGCTCAACTATTGATGCCTGAAATATTCTAAAACTTATGTTTTGACTTCTAGAACAGACATCATATTGAATAACAGAAATTTATGATGTTCCTGGAGTCATGGACTGATGCAGGCAGCAACATAGCTGTTAGTAATGCTTTCTTACATGTCACTCCATTGGGGATTATATTACAACTTATTCAGGTGTATGCTGGATAGCTAATTTGTTTTTCTTACTAGATTTATTTATCTAGCTTCTTCCATAACTGAAACCAGTCATTAAAAGATATATGATTGTCTTCACTCAGAGCATGTTTGGGGGTTGCAGATGCTTAGTTTCTTTCATTATTAGGTTTTGGAGTTTGAAGTGAAATAATTATTCTAACAGCTGCTTTTTTTGGGTCTTTTCGATCAGGCCATGCAAGCAAGTTCAGCAGTTGAACAGATCTATGTGGAATGTAAATTCTGCTATTTCATCAACCACTTTGCTGGAAAATTCACATTCTGTGGCAACAACGGTAAATGTCTACTTATCATTGTTTTCTGTTTTTGGAAGAGAATGCTTTAGGAGTTGTTTTTTTAATGTTTCAGTGCCTTTAGTTCATAAATTGCACAATAAAATAGAGCAGGGCCTTTATGGATTTCTAGGAATTTCATTTAAAAGAATAGAAAATTTTCTGATAGATTTACATATCTTTTCTAATGTATAGGAACATGACACGATTAACACTGGTCAGGCTGTAGTTTGGTGTATGCCATGGCTTACTTGGCTAATATTCTTTTACTTGCTTCTGAAGTTTCCCTTTCTTTTTCACTATTGCTTTTTCAAGCCCTCCTTGGGAAGGCAAGCTGATCTGGGGATTTTACGCTGATATGCTTTGTTGTGTCATTTCTCATCCGGGTACAAAACAGTTATAACTCTCACAACAAGACTTAGTTTGTAGTTTTTTATTTGTACTCGGGAGTTCACAATAGCTATATTTGATACCTCATCATCCATCCCACAATGGGCTTTCCATTTATATGGTGATTCAACATTTTTTAATTTCTTGGATTTCTCCTCTTTTGCAGAGAATTGAAAATTACCTGCCAAGTTCTGCTGCTAGTTATCTTTATGCCACAGATTCATCTGATGGAAAAAGTGAGTGCCTTATTGAAGGATGGGATCTTGTGGAGCGTCCTACATTTCCTCCTCCCCCATCGCAAAGTGAGGATGTTGAGCACTGGACTCGAGCCATGTTCATAGATGCTAAGAGGAAATGATCCTTATCAGCAACAGATGGTTACTCTCTCTGTACGTGTCTTTCCATTTAGTTTAAATATTTTAGAATCGTTTCAAGGTGACTCATGAACAACTGGATTAGTACTCTAAAAAGGGAATAATATAGGAAGGTTGGGCTGCTAGGTCCATTCAAGCTGTTATTCAGTAATGAGACACGGTTTCAGACGTAGTTGCGCAGCCCTTTGTTAACTTGCCTCTAGGACTTGTCTGTTGATTTGTTTGACTTCACGTATGTGAGAATAGTTGATAGACTGTTAATATGCAAATGAGCTGAGCTAAATTTTACAATGAAAAGTTCAAGGCTGGCAGATTTTGAAAAGCTTGATTTAGGCTCGGGTTTGGGCTGCACATGAATCTGAGTCATAAATTCAAAATTTTGAACTAAAATCGGAATCAGCATAATTTTTTGAGTATACTACAAAACTTTTTGAAGTTAACTTGGACAACCAAGATATTGAGCCTTAATGAACCTACGATTCTGCATCGTGCCTTTTGTCATTATTTCTGGCTTGCAATAATAACTTTCACCGACTCATATATATTGATGTGTTTCGATTGTCAGGTTCAACGATGAGAAAGCTGACCCAAGATAGCAGGATTCATGGATATGCCCTGTACATATAGCATCTAGTAAGTATCGGAATTGAGACTGTAAATATTAGCTCATGATGATAGAAGTCTCCAATGCGTTAGTCATAACTAACATGTTTCTTCTGTCGATCATCAAAGTCAAAGTTATTCGTCTTGCTCTGGCCCTTTTCTTTTCCTTTTCAGCCCTATGATACTATATTCTAGTATTGGAACTCTGAACATAAGCAAGTTTTGTCATGAGCTTAGCAAGCTCACTTCTTCCTCTGCTTTAACGACATTTAAACCCTACAAAATATGAGACGGTTTACCACGTGAAGATAATTTCGGGAGCTATATGCAAAATTATATATTGAAATCCCCGTGTTTTGCGATTGATTGTTCATGTATGATGCGGCTTCAATCTGATTTCTCAAGATTTAACCTGAAATGATATCCGACGGTTTTGCATTTGCACTTTGCTGACTTGATAGACACACTCCTCGAGACGAACAATAAAAACTAACAGTCACGTATCTTGTGAGAAATTATAGTTTTTTTGGAAGGCTACCTGTCTCGTGAGAAGATTTTGAAGGTTACCGTAGGCTTGTATGAATATTGTCCAATGAACAGATACCTAATTAAGTTGTGGATAAGTTTGAGGGAACTGTATGTTGGGGTTGCATTTTATTTATGGACCAGCTTGTTGACTTTTTATTTTGATCCGTTGTCATCGTTGACTTTGATATAGTGGGAAGCATTTCTTGGGTACAATACTTTGCAAGAGGATTCATCCTAGATGGCATAAATTTCTGTGTTATTGCTATCCTACACTTACAGAGAAGATAAAAGATTTGTGATGGATTTATATGAGGAAAAATTGAAGTGACAACTATTAAAGAAAAAAATGGTAGGAAACTGCCTGAAGCGGTTTGAACAAGTACAAAGAAAACTATTGGATGTACCAATGAAAAAAGTAGATCAAATCGTTTGAAGCTCAATTAAGCGTGCAGAAGAAGACTTAAGAGAATTCCATGTCATTATTTAATCCATATAGTCAATCTCACCTAGTAGAATAATACTATGTCATTATTTTGAATATAGGAAGGTTGGATGTATCAAATAATCAATTTTTATTAAAGATTTGAATGAATCAAAGTGAATATTATTCACTGATACAGAAAAAAACGTAAATTGAAAAATATTGAACTTAAAGAAAGGCACCATGAGCCTTTTTTTGGGGCTTTTTTGGTAACCTCAAAGTAGATCGTAATCTGGAAGGCTATGGTAATTTATGCAGTTGGGCTTTTTATTAGTTATAGGACAATCTATTCCCATTTCATTGTCTGGGTTTAATTCATAGGCTTAAATCCACATGTAAATTGCGTTTGTCATATTTAGTGTCTGTTTGGAGGTTTTCTTTGGAGGTTAGAAAACCTCCAAATAGTGGTTTTTTTTTTTTTTGTTTTGTAAGTTGAGATAAAACTTTTTTTACATACTTTTTTTATAAATAATACAAACACTTCTAAAAAATTAAAATAAACAAGTCTTAAATAGCCCATTCAAGCCGTCTCTACAAATCAGGGAAATCCCAGATTGATGTTACTGTGTTCTCTCTCTCTCTCTCTCTCTCTGCAATTAAGCTTCTATTATTTGTCCCACTACATGAATGATCAGAGGTAAGAGACGCGGTTCATAATCGAAGACAAGTCAGATAGACATGATCTGAAAATGGAACCTGTGATGGATAACGTTTTGTAATTTTCCCATGTCCAGGACCACAACAAGCAGCAAGAACTCCCCACATGTCATCGTTAACGTAAACAAAAAGATAAGAAGGTACATGTCTCCTTAATTATCTGACTAATTAAAAGCAAAAGCCTCAAAATTTATGAAGCTACAGAACGCCACTGTTCCATTTATTCCAAACAATTAGCGACCTATAGATGTGGTCAAAGAATATAAGATCGTGAAGCCCCAAAGGAATATATTAAAAAAAATGATATTTCAGGCAGTTTAGGAGGAATCTTCGCCACCCTTTTGAACTACTGGATGGGAAAAAAAGGTCCCTCTGGGTTGTTGACTAATTAAGGCGTATCGTTTTTCCTTATATTCCTTCAGAATATACTTTATGGTTGTTACAGGTAACTTTAATTGGATTATGGTGTAAATTGGTACAAAGTGTTGTGTTATGAAGTTCCAGGTATAAAAATATTTTGAAGGGAGCAAAAATAATAATGAAGAATTTCAAACTTCGGCGAAAACAAAAACGATGATTATGTTACTTTCATAAGTTTTAAATTTTTTATTGGTATTTTTGCTCCCTTTCAATTGATCATTCATATTTTTACTTCCTTCAAAATATTTTTATGCCCGATCTCCTAGCATAACACTTTGTTAGTCAATCTATACCTTAACCCACCTTAATTAGTTCCTTTGGGGCTTTTAAATAAGATTTACCATCGTTTGTAACTCCCCTGGCCACTACTTATGTGTCGTATGTGTAAAGTTACTTCCAATAGATCAGGCATGCATGTTCGAAAGATAAAAGGCATGCAAGATCCAGTGAGATCGCCGAATTTAGCCAAACAAAGTGGTCTTTTTTACCGAACCCCTCAACGGAGAGATACATTTACTTATTTTATAAGTTATCCCAAGATCGCATTTTTTCCCCCTCTGGCCCCTGGCTCGGGGTAATGGATATACACATCAGCTAATGGAAGAAAAAGAAAAAGAAGATAGCTTTTGGTCCGTAGAAAGAAAAACGGTTAAAAGTTGTGGTGGATGACCTAATTTCTGTGGTCTCCATTTATACATCTATCAAAGATAGATCTTTTCCACTTGTAAGACGATCGATATAGGAGCTTTCTGTACAAAAATGATGTGTCAACAGCATCAAGTTTGTCAGATACTGGCTTCCATGATTTACTGTTAGTTTTTTGTTTTGTTTTTTTAAATTTCTCGGCTAGATAGCTACCAGCAACTGACTAATCGGTTTATGGAATGTAGACCTACAGTGAGAGAACCTTGCTGCGAGAGTACCTATCATGACTATATACTTAAAGCTCGAACACAAGGCTGGAACAAACCAATCCACATCCAATCATTGTAGACACTTGTCACTTGGTGGTTTTATCCTTAGTTTCCAGCGCTAAGGAATAAATCATTTACTCAGATTTAATTAACTTGTCTGACCCACAAGAGGCAGATAACGTCAAAACTGATCAGGGATAAAGAGGCAAAAAAGCTGAATTGGAATTAATTAGCAAATGACCAGGTATCGACTCCACCTTGTACCACTTGGCTTCGCATATTGATCAGTTACATACACACACCTTTAACTTTTCATCTCTCTTTCTTTATATCTTTAAAGCAGGTTTCATGTAATCCTTTCCCTTCTTGTGTCACCCAGAGCCTATAACGCACATATTATATATGGCACTACGTAGTTGTGTTACACAAATTAATTGAAAACTCAAACGTGAATCAATAATAGATCTTTCATTTGAAAATCCAAAGTACTTTACTTAGAATACTTATTCCACAAGCTAGCCGGCATGGTCTCCACTTTTTTTTATACAAGGCATATGAGTGGCAGGGATCGTTTTTTATAAGGTTCTTACGAATCTGAGGGTGTTATATTATAAACTTTTATAGTTTTACACATATATAACCGTTTAAGTAATGGGTTAGTAATAGAACTTCCTGCAAAGAATTAGTTTAAAAAACTCTAAAAACTCTTAGTTGTAAATCAGCCATGCAGTGGTATGAGCTAATAAAGGTTGATGATGAGGGGGATTGATTCATGTTATATGAATCAAACTTTAATTTATTAAAATAACTTTGCATGACCCATAGGTGGCAGAATTAACGATGGTTTAATAAAGAGAGCTAAATCCACATGAAATCATTTTAAAAAAAAATTGTTAATTCGTAGCGGTTGAATAAAACTACTATAAATCTCAAAATTTCTAGCAGTTTATCCTCAACCTATTATAAATTTGTAACGGTATGACTCGCGTCAAGTGGCACGCTAATTAATGAATGACATTTGTAACGGTTTTTTTTATAAGCAAGCTGCTAAAAAATGTGACGCCAAATTTGTAGCGGTTTTGTTATAACGTCACATTTGTGGCGGTTTCTTTGTAGTGGTTTATATGGTAAGAACCATTATAAAATGCAAATGGCCGCATATTTATAGTAGTTGTGATGTATAACCACTACAAATTGCAAATGGTATGTACATTTGTAGTGGTTTTCAAAATCGCTACAAGCTTTCACGTGCATGAGGTAGAGTTTCTTGATTTGTAGCGGTTGACAAAAACTTGTACAAATATCAACTCTTTGTAGCGGTTTTTTGTAAAACCACTACAAATATCAAAGCAGCCGTCACCCTCCATGTGACCAGTTTTCCCAAATTTGTTTCTCCCATACCCTTTGAAAGGTTTTGCTTTAGATTTGAGATTCTGCCCAAACCGAAAATCACAGGAGGCGGCAACGGCACAAAGCTCTCATGATGAAAATAAGGCTCCTAAATAAGTAATATGTAGCTTCATTTTAACCTAATATGTTTTTTATTCTTTCTTCCCAGCAATTTTTAGCCTTTCTTTACCTAGATCTACAACTCGTTTAACTCTGTTTCAAATCGTTGAGTTTAACGAGCTTGACTGAGTAAGAAACGAGTTTGAGCCTAGAAACAAGTTTGATCGAGTTTGAGCCTAGAACAATTTTGCATCCGAGTTAACACGTTTTCCTGAGGTAACAACGCAAACTCGTTGAACTTGGCAAGTTGACTCACAAGTTTAACAACACTGGCCACAACAGATGACCCCTCAGGAGGCAACCTCACTAGAGTTGCCTATTCAGCTAGAGGAGGCTGACATTAGTCTCAGCGATTACGACAAGAATGAGGAGTTTGACTTCAACATTCCCATTCTGAGTGTAACATGGAGCGATTCTTAGATGAAGCAAAGACCCCCAGGACCAGAATAACCTACGACGGTTGTCTTCGCGGTCTATGGGGTTTGAGGTGCAAATTTAGGGTAAATTTAATTATTGTTTTAATAAATTTAATAATATTTAAATTCCATTGGTTTAAATGTGGAATTAAATTTAATTAAAGTATGTTGTAAATTGTGCAAATAAGTAAGGGAACATAACCACTAGGAGGCTGGACGTGGCCGATCTCAATATCTTGAATCGGGGACATGTTATAGTTCGTCGAATGAGGACACGAACCAACCGATTGAGTCAAGACATCAAAAAATGTTCACTGGACGCCGAAGAATATAGCGTGGGATGAGGCTGTGAAGGTAATTAATTGTATTTAATTATATTGTAAATGTAAATGTTATAATTTATGTCATTTTTAATTAATTAATTGTGTTTAATTATTATTTATCCAACCGTGATACAAGATAGGTTTTTCGTCCCCGACAACAACGGGAAGAAGTACACAATGAGAAAGATGAAGGATGAATGGAAGAACAAGAGGACTCGTATCTACCACATTATGAATAAGGATTCATAATGATGAGACGATACCTCTAGAGCAATTGATTGAGAACGTGCTTGACGACATCCCATCTAATGATTGAGCGAGTTTTGTTTAGTACAAGAGGAGCCCAGAGGGACAGGTTTTTTAATAATTATTATTCTTTTAATAATTTTAATTTTTGTTGTTTCTATAGGCTCTTTCTCGAGAAACACCAGGAGCCGAGGGTAGTAGAGGATCCATCACTCTACATGATTGAAAACATTAGTTGTCACTTACAAATAACCGATATTTTTTTACAATTAAATTAATTTTAGCTTTATATTATAAATTTATTATTTTATTGTTTTAGTTCTTTTAGGAGAGGAAGGCTCAACAGGAGAATCGCTGGACGAACTATAGGGAGTCAGTCACTGTCATCCATAGACACCGGGACGGGATTGCAATCTCTCACCAGGCAGAGGAGGCCATTGTAAGATATGCATGACATTGTTTGTTTAATATTTATTATTTATTTTAATTAAATCAAATTGTTTACTAAATGACCACAAAGAATCCTCAAGTTGGTTTGCACACATAATACTAAATAACCACAACGGCACAACCTACACTCACCAAATTTCAGATTTATTGCAATCAACTCTCTTGACTGTGCAAAAAGGTTTATAGTATACAATGCAATGGTTTCAAGTTTTGTACGGTTTCATGAGATCAAAGATTACTAACTCAAAACTCGGGTGTTTATATATGGCACCTATAAGACAAGAAGTTATGTGAGCAGTAGTGACGGTAGCATGAAGTTCGAAAGCATCCCTTATTATGGAAATCTTCTTGATGTTGTCGAACTAAATTACTAAGGTCGTTTCACCATGATGCTCTTCAAATGTTTGTGGGCAAATACGACAACTTCCCGGGGACTCGCAATTGATGACTTAGACATCACATCAATAAATTTCTCCCGACCAATTCACACTGGTCAATTTAAAGATGATGAGCCATATATTCTTGGCACACCATGTTTATTTTGTTGATGACGAGAGGCATATGTATTAGAATATAGTAGTTCACTTAAAGCTAGAGACCTTTACAACATGGCTGATGGTCATAACATCACCTACGATAGTAAGCCATTCCATCCCGCCAATTTCAAAAACTTCTTTCCTATAGGCGATAACAATTTACCTATAGTCAATGTGTTTTTATAAGTTACACTTTATTATCACTTAATTTAAATTTAAGTCATGTACAAAATATTAAACTCTTTTCTAATATTTTCTCCACACGTTTTTTTTATAGAAATTATGATGAAGAATGATTAAACAAATTATATTTTTGTTCTTGTAAACCTCAATTTATATATATATTTTAAACAATACCAACCAATTTTTGTTGTAGTTTTCAAACCCCTACAAAAACAAAAAACAAAAACTGTTATAAACATGGTCACCTAAACCGCTTAAAAAAATCCATCACATTAACCATTATAAGAGTTATGTCGGTTCCTTTAAATACTTCTATCACACCTCATTTTGAACCCTCCTCTATTTCTTCCTACCCCTTTCGATTTCTCTCATTTTCTCTCATCTATAAAGTTTTTCCAAAAGAGCTAAGCAAACTCATCAAATATTGTATTTTTTTTTTAAATCTTTGATTTCAACATTTTTCTTTTTTCTTCTTCTTATAATACTTATACTACTTTTATTGTTTCTTCTTTTCCACAAATTTAAGAACTTTTTCCCAACATTGTTGACATTCCTTCCATAATCAAATAACATCTAGTGCACAACATGATAAATCCTTATTACCTACACATTCTTAATATTAAACCTATATAATATTTATACTTATCTAACTTAATTTAATCATTCTTATCAAATATTAACTCCTATCATTTAAATTTTTACTTAAATAATAAAAAATTCAAAATAATATTATAACAATTTACTCAAATTATAGGCTTTTTTTTTTTGGCAATATTTTGTAGCGATTTTAAAACCATTACAAATTTAAATTTAGATTTAGATTAAATATTTGACACAACTTTTGAAATTTCATCAAATATACAAATATTTTAGCCACATTTTTTTTTTTGAAATTCCTACATGTACTTAGCTGCAGTTTCATAACTATTACAATGTTGGCTCCAGCCTTTTTAAATTCTCATTTCCCGGCCAAATTTGCCCAAAAATTTGTGTCCAAATTTATAGCGTTTTTAGAACGGCTACAATAGTCTCAGATAATGTGTCATCTACATATATATCTTGTAGCGATGACACAAAATCGTTACAAATATAGTAACAATTATGTTACTTGAGGAGCGTTTCTAAAAGATCACTACAAAATCCTTTGTAATGGTATATTTTGTAGCGATTTCACTGTCATTTATAACAAAATACACTGTTTTAACTACAAAATGACAGTTTTTCTTTTTCTTTTTTATAGTGAATGCACAAGAGATGCGAGCTTGATACCACCATTATTGATTAAAGTTGAGCTGACAACGTTTGCTTTTTGGGTGATGATAAAGAGAAAAAAATAAAATTAAAAGAAGGGGAAAAATATAAAAGGAAACTTGCCCCTTTTCCGATAAACTTTTATCTCTACCTTTGAAAAAAGCATGTGTTGGTGTCGTTTATGGTGCCCATACACCTTTACCTCTGAGGTGGGAAGGGACGAATTGATTAGTTGGGGGCATAAATAATAAATCAAGTAGCCAAAATCCATTAATCATTCATGACAAAGTATATCACTTTAATTAAATAATTAGTTTACTTAATCAAAAACTTTGCTTTTCCAGGCCTAAACAAGATAAGCTCCTTTGTTTTATTTCTCTGGCCGCAGGATAAAGGGGCAAAAAAAAATAATGCCCATCGTTCATCAATAATATTATTCAGCGTTTAGATGCTGAACGTATACGTTAAGAATCAACTGAAAAATTCAAAAAAATATCTACGTTAGCTGCTGTTGTATATGATATTATCTTCGGTCTTAATTATAAGACATAGTTGACTTTATTTAGAAAAATTAAGGAAGCTAAATAAGTTATTTAATCATTTTATATATTGTGTTTCTTTAGATTATATATTAGTTTATTAGTCAAACTAATTACTTTGAATAAAAAAATAAAAATAAAAGTACTCTAAAGTAATTTAATTAGCTTCCTTAATTTCACCAAACAAAATTAACTATATCTTATAATTAGGATTGGAGGGAGTATTATATAAAATCACACATTCCTTTTTACAGCTTTCTTTTTTTTATTCTGTACGAAAATTTCTTCATCAATTATTATCGCGTGTGTGTGTGTTACTGTATAGACTATAGACACACTACGTGGCATATACCATTTTGATTACACGGCGTTAGGACTTAGGACAAGCCATGTAACATGCACCGTCGCGTATGTTTTGCCCTGTCCGTACAGAGTTAGTGGCACTAAACTACAAGTTTATGGCCCTCCATCAAATTGGGAGGAGACAGATCGGACGTCTGTAAGGAATTTGCCGGATTCGGAAGTGGAGCCCATTTGATGACGTGGAATCATTTGTGGGGCCAGTCACAGTATATAAATAAATATTGAGGTATGGTCGTGGAAGGGGCGTCTTCACTCACACACGCAGACTCACACTCACACTCTCACATCGGATAGAGACTAGTGAGGAATCCCGATCACTAGCAAGAAAAACAAAAAAAAAGGCAGTGAGGTAACAAGGGACGGTGAGTTTCTTCCCATTTTTCTTTTTTGCAAAAAAGTTTGCACTCATTCTTCTTCTTTTTTAATGCAGAGCTGTCCTGATATTTTTAATTGCGTTTTGGACAGTTTCTCTCTTGATCGTAGTGGGAGGGTCACGACGTTCACTAGTTGAGGTTTTTAAAGGAAAAGGTTTTGTTCTCTTGAAGAATTATGAGCTGCTTTCTAGATATATATACACCCTTTGAAGTTTGATTTGTTTTCTTGAGTCATTGCGTTGCTTTTGATGCTTGTTTGCATGCGAGAAAATAATGGTATTCATTTATGTACAGGAACTGAGCTGGCGAGTTTGTCAAATATATTCCGAGGATCAATTGGGTCTTTGATGAACTAAATTCGAAGCCTGCTGATTATTCTTTCAAGCTAAGGTTGGTTTTCTTGGCTTTTGCAGTAGGTTTGGTTCCTGTTTTGGTTTGGGGGATTTTCGTTGTTTGAAGCTGAAGCCTGTCTGTCTTTTTGCGTGTCTTTTCTTCTTGTTATTTTGTCTTCTTTGCTCTAGAGCTAGAGCAGTTCCTCTGCTCTGATTCTGGCTTCATTCAGAATTTTGTTTTGCTTGCTGGATTTTGGCACCATTGATTTCTCGTTTAAGAAGTCAGTTTCTTGTTTACATGTGACTGGCATCAGATAATTGTTTCTATTCAGTCAAAGTTTCTCTTCATCAAGTTCATTTTCACTTCTGAATCATTTAAAACACAATTTGGAAAGCAATAGCAATTCACGAGCAGGCTTTAATTGTCCACCAAAATCCCTTTCTTCTTCTCTCTGTCTAAGATGATTTTTTTAATCTTAAACATTGCTTTTTTTTGGGGTCAACATTTTGATGACTCGCGAAATCATAAATATGGGACTTGCTAGCTTTCTTAATTAACTCTTCCTTTTATCTTTGTCTACAGATTGACTCTCTGTGTTTTGTATTTAGGAGAGCCAGTCTTTGTTTTATATGTGAGAATGATGTTAAATTTTTTCCCTTCCTAATATCTCCAGTCTATGAGTTCTCCATCAACTCAACTTGTCATCACAAAAAGGATGGGCATATATGAGCCATTCCAGCAAGTCAGCAGCATGTGGGCGGACAACTTTAAAGTTGAAAATACCCTAAATCCGGGTCCTTCCCAGATATTCATGATGAACCCTACCACCGAGCCTAAGGTTAGCAAAAAGCTTGAATTTCTCTTTTCTTTGATGATTAACTTCTTTTTATCTCGAGTTCAGATTTATAACAACTTCTAGAATGTGAATTCTCCAGGATGAATATATTCCTCATGAATCAACTGGGCACTCAGGAGATGATCAAGAGACCAACACTGCTGTTAGCAAGGTAATAAAATGCCATCGGTATTACTACTGAGTACTGAACTATTTCTGTATCATTTTCCTAAAGTTTACCAGTATTTTATTGAGCATTATTGTATGAGTGTCTTGGTTTCTTTGGACTTTTATAAAAGCCAAGACCAGAGAGCAAACCTGAATACACAATGACCATTAGTGATTTTGAAGAAATGAACTTGAATGATCGATTTATGTATAATTACTAAATTTATACTTGTAGGTGCTAAGACGTTTAGCACAGAATCGCGAAGCAGCTCGAAAAAGTCGTCAAAGGAAAAAGGTAACAGAAAAATGAACTTCAGGCAAGCAACTCTGTTTATAATCTGATTTCTGCTTCTTCCCTTTTTTTTTTTTAATTTTCTTTTGATATAAATTTTATAGGCTTATGTCCAACAATTAGAAACTAGCCGTTTGAAGCTCATGCAATTGGAGCTAGAGATTGAGAAAGCAAAAAAGCAGGTGAGCGCAATTTTTTATCAAATATATATCATATGCTTTTTTCTCTTGAGTATATACTACGTATTTCCTTTGTCTCATGTTTGTGCATTTACTACATTGTATGAGTCCAGGGTCTGTATATGGGCGGGGCATTAGATGCTACTTATATAGGATCACCTGCAACAATAAACCCAGGTTTGCTTCTCTGAACATTAATTTTATTCTTCCCCATCATATACTTAATATGCTTACCTCTTTTAAGAATTTTCAGAACATGAAATAAGGATTCTTTCCTTTTTGTTTATTGCTAGGATGTAGTTTATATACGAGTATATTGTCTTACAAACATTTTTCTTTGTTTATTCATCTATCAGACATTTTTTTACTGTACCAAATATTACATTGACTTTGCAAAAGACAGATTCCTTTTTTTTTTTTTTTTGGTTTGCACTTCTCATTGCAACAATGCAAGATAAATAATTGGTATTCTTTGACTATAAGCCCTTTTTTGTGCTCTGTGCATTTAACATAACCCATATGTTAGGCTAAAGGTAAAAAATGTGTCAACTACAACCCCTTCATCATTCAGTTCATGTCATACCATTTGGGTTATGATAGTTACAAAATATGCAATACATTATTTGCAACTTTCTTGTACTGCTATTATAAGCTTCCATTGTTTCAATTCCAGATATGAAAGATTTCAGTTAATAGTATTGAAGCATTGTGATTATGGATAGCAGTATTGTTCAAAGTATTGTTCCTTCTGTGATGCAGGGATTGCAACTTTTGAGATGGAATACAGTCAATGGGTTGAAGAGCAACACAGACAAAATAAAGAACTGAGAAACGCATTGCAAACTCAGTCATCTGATGTGCTCGATCTACTGGTTCAGAGTGGCCTCAATCATTACTCAAATCTTTTCAGGATAAAAGCTGAAGCTGCAAATGCTGATGTCTTCTACTTAATCTCTGGTGTTTGGAAGGCATCCGTGGAACGTCTCTTCCTCTGGATTGGTGGATCCCGCCCATCTCAGCTTCTCAATGTATGTACTATTTTCTGATCCTGAATATCTTCATCAGCCTCCTTTTAGGAATGTCATAATGCAATGAAAAGCTTTCACCTAACAGTATCCTTCATCATATATCACATAGTAGTGGTTTTGTTCACAAAAGAACCATTCAGCGTAGTTTCAATATGATGCAATCTCATTGCTTCTGATAAAAAAAATTCTTATCTATATGATGATGAAGCGATACAGTAAATGTAGCTGCAAAATGCTGCTCATATCATAAAGCACTTTGACATATATTTTGATGATTGACATGAAAAGTTGGAGAAACTGTTGCTTCAGATCATCGTGCCACAAGTGGAGGGTTTGACAGACGAACAGAAAGCAAGTTGCACCAAACTCCGGCAATCTTCTCAGCAAGCTGAAGATGCTCTTTCGCAAGGACTGGATAAACTACAGCAGAATCTAGTCCTCAACATGGCAGCCGACACATCAGATATAGGAAGCTTCGGGTTTCAGATGACTTCCCTCAAGGAGACAATTGAAGCACTAGAAGGTTTTGTAAGCCAGGTAACCTAAAAACAACAAATGTAGCCATTCGAAATTTTTTTTCACCTAAGATTTCGTAGGGTCCTAATTTACACAATCTGAATGAATATAACTGTCCACAGGCAGACCACCTTCGACAACAAACCTTGGTGCATATGTCTCGGATCCTGTCGGTCCCGCAAGCAGCTCAAGGCTTGCTGGTTTTAGGCGAATACTTTCAGCGTCTTCGTGCTCTTAGTTCTCTTTGGTCAGCTCATACAAGCGATCCTGCGTTCCAAGCTTGAGATGCTTTTCTGAAGCAGAGTGATCTGCTCGCACTGCCTTAATTAACAGCTCTATAGCTGTTGGGTTATATAAATATGGTGGCTTGAGTTTTGTTGTGTGTACCTCTTAGTACCTAGCTTGAAGCAAAATTTTAGGTAACGCATTGCTCTTGGGATGCTCATCCTTGTACATAGACTTCATCATTATCTTCTACTTGTATTGATAATGAATGTGTTTATTAATATTGAAATAGAGGAGAGAAATACTCTAAATTCTGAACTAGTTCAGGCCTAATTTACGACTATATTTCAAACAAAAAGAACGGGAAAAAAGAAGAAGACAAATTCAATATGATTTGAAATAAGGAAAAACAGATAAGTAACGTATCATAAACTGAAAACTGTGTTTTGTGTTACAGTGGTACTTCGTCATTGCGGGAAGTAGACATGGGCATAACGGTAATACTGGCCTGTAACTGTCATGATATGGCGCGCGGGAGCCAAACCGTCCACAAGTTTCCCCGCTTTTCCTCAGAAAATAAATTAAAATAAAATTCCCGGTTCTCATTAATCAACAAGAACAGGAAAGAAAAGAAAAGAAGGAAACAAAAATAGAAAATTCGAGCCAGATTAATGGTGGACGTTGAGACCTCTTCCCTTTCTTCACGACTTCAGCGAAGTTGCGTTTTAGTCACAGGAAAAAGATAATAAATTGGGTTAAAGAGAAGGGAACACATAATAGATAATGCTCTAAGGCTTCGATCTCAAGGTCACAAAAAAAAAAAAAAAAGCTTCGATAGTGTTGAACTCTTCTAGCTTTGAGTCGTTCGATTGGTCTCGGTGAGCTTCAAATCGGAGAACTATGAGCAGCCTGAAAACGCTGTGTAGACCGCAACCACTGTTCTCCTTCATCAGTTGCAGACAACTGTTTCGATCTAGGGCTTCATTTCGAGTCCCTAATTGCAAGCCTCGTTCACCATCGCCGTCGATATATTCTACATGGTTGGATCCTCCGGGTTCGAGCAGAATTGAGTTTGGGTTTCGCGGCAGCCAGAGGAGAACCGTGGTGAAGGCATCGAATTGGACTGAGCAAAAATCCCCATATGAAACTCTTGGTAATTATTTTCAAATTTATTTCTTTTGGCCTAGCTACTTCAGGACGTTTATTGTAATTGAGAAAATGGATGTATGGGCAAGATATTTCAGCCATACAGAATTTTGGCAGCAAAAAGGATTAGTTTGATGAAGGTTGCAGTGGAACCGGTAATACTGTCCTTTCCGAAATTGGGGAGAAGACTTGAGATATCTCAAGTGTAGTTATTAATACATCTAGTTATGCCATCATCAGTCACCACTACCCTATTTTGTAGTGCATTTTATGTTTATGGAAGAGCGATATTGCCATATATTTTGGTCTGTCAAATGATGCCTCATATAATTGCGGGAAAACATAACTGTGATAGCTAGGGAATAAGTTAGCCTTTATTGCTTGAATAGAAGGCTTTTCCTATGCATAACTATTTTAACGCTTCTTTGTCAACTTTTTTCTGATGATACCCCAGAATTAGAAAGAGATGCCGATGATGAACAGATAAAGAATGCGTATAGACGCTTGGCCAAATTTTATCACCCAGATGGTATGTAACTTCATCTCAGCTAGTTCTTTACTTGAAGTGTCATACAAACTGTAAACTTGGGTGGCATGATCCTCTTATCCATCAGATGACAATTTTATGTTAGTTGAAACTCGAGGATTGAGAAGTTTGCATCGCTTAATCATTCCATAAATTTGTAGTTTCATTGCTCATTTATTGTAGGCCTTGTCAGAACTTTTGTAGGCCTTGTTTGATAAGGGTCCCTGCGTACTCTATTTGCACATATCAACCAACAATAAATTGGGATTACATTGAAGGGGAAGCTTAGCCTCTGCATTGGCTGACACAAATTGCTTTTTCCCCTATCCCATTTTTAGCGGTTGTGTATTTATATTTCATTTAAGGTGAAGCTTAGCCTCTGCATTGGCTTGCATCGTGCATTGTTTCCCTTGCATAAAGATTCAAGCTGTAAAACATTGATGTCTTGTGTTATTCAAGTACTCAATGTTGTGTTTACAAATAATTATTATCTTGTTTTGGCTATTTTACATATGCGTTTGACTTTCATATATGTTAGTAGTTATAGACTATGTTGTGATTTTTCTTAATGTATATGCCACAATTTCATTTCGCCAACATTGTATGCTAATTTACTATAACATTTTTCAGCCCTTTGCGCCACAAGATTAATAGCTATGGTTGTGATACAGTTGTTCCTATATTGTTCTTCAAAGATGTCCTGAGTTATTTCCCATTTTTTTCCTTCAAGTATATGATGGCAGAGGAACCCTTGAGGAAGGTGAAACAGCAGAGGCAAGGTTCATAAAGATTCAAGCTGCTTATGAATTACTTATAGATGACGAGAGGCGGCGGAAGTATGATATGGATAACCGAGTGAACCCAATGAAGGTAAAGTTTTAACTAGTTACTTGTCAGCATATCAATTGATAGGGCTGCTCTAGTGGTACCATGGCTTAGCCATCCTCTCATTGAGTTGTCTGGGTCAAGTTGGACAACAGGTCAAGTATGTTGGGTAGTTTGGCTAGGTCTATTCCTGTATGCTTTTTCCAACAAAAAATATTTATATGGAAAGGTCAAAATATAATTCTACAGGGACTTGCATGAAATTTTTTGAGAGATCTTTCTATGATATTTATAAAAAAAAAAAAAATTGGGGGAAAAATAGTGACTCGATGGGACTTGGTCAAACGAGCCTGCTGCAAAAATGGATAAGGAAATTCTATTCGGTGTGGTGACAAGAATTGCCTTGTTGATTTTTAAATTGGATTTATTCTTTCTACAATACTTTTTGGCCTGATTACTGAGGATTGGTTTGATTATTGGTGTGGTGTTCTGTATCCTTCAGGCATCTGAGGCATGGATGGAGTGGCTTATGAAAAAGCGAAAGGCTTTTTATCAGCGAGGTGATATGGCTATTGCTGCTTGGGCAGAGCAGCAACAGCGTGAGTTAAATATCCGTGCTCGTAGTCTATCTCGTTCAAAGGTATTATCATGCACCTAGAAAAGAAGCCAACTTACTGTAGGTTTTAATTGATTGGAAATAAGATCTTTGTCAATTTTAATTCTAGCAACCCTAACCATCTGGTTTTCAGTTTCTGCGGTTGAGTGAATATTAAACAATACATTACTTGATCTTCATGCTATTCATCACTTTTCAGTCTTCACCCTGGATTGGCTGCTGAAAATTTGTTGCTCATAAGCGAAAGATAAACTTCAATTTAGTGTGAATGTTACAGAGCTCTTGTTTGCTAATGCAAACAGATCATATTCAATATTCCAGAGTCTGATAGGAAATATCTTGTGAAATCTCAGATGGATCCAGAAGAAGAAAAGAAAATCCTGGCAAGAGAAAAGAAAGCTTTTGCTGAAAATTTCAACAATACCCTTAAGAGGCATACACTTGTATTAAAGAAAAGAGATTTAATGCGAAAAAAGGCTGAGGAAGAAAAGAAGGCGGCTATCACTCGGCTGTTGGCTGCAGAGGGTCTTGAGCTTGATTCAGATAGTGATGAGGTTCTGTAGCGGATATGGGGCTCCGTTTTTACCTTCCAGGATGATTTTTAATTTAATACTATAATGTCTCCCGGCCCAAATACAATACTTGCTTTCAATTACTAAGTCTACACAAAAGAAATGTGTACATATTTTGTAACTTGTAGAGCAAAATTAGTGAAAAGTCCGAAAATATAGCTCCCCTTAATGATGTGTTATCAATTAAAGTTATGAAGCCGAAGGAAAACATTAGTGGAATTTGAAGTTGACATCTCAGACACTGGACTTTTCACATTTCACTCCAAATATGTTTTTCTTTTGGTAATTTCGTAGATTTGATGTGCACAGCGAGATTAATAATAGGGCTTGTGCAGTCTGATTTGCTTGCTAGGCTACTTGTTACGGTGTATACCATCTTGTCGTATTATTAAATGCTGAGAAACGAGAGCTTACTACTTTATTGCCTCAACGGAGCCGGTTTTTTTTTTTTTTTGGGGGGGGGGGGGGGGGATCAAACTAAGGACCTAAGGGGGGATACACATCCCGATACCATTGCACTACAAGGAGTGTTGGTCAACGGAGCCGATTTGATCATAAGGTTAGTGGCACTTCCATTTGAACTTCATGTGTTATGTGCACTTACATTTGGATGTTATGTAATCGTCATCAAACAAAATCACTCGAGTACTTATAAGAAAGACGGAGGCATCTTTTCTTTTCAGTAAGTGGGAGTTGGACAAGCAATTAATTTCACATTTTCCTCTCCTAACAAGTCTTTGTGTTTGGAAGATTTGGTCAAAAACATGGTTTCAATAAAAAATGTAAGGATAATTTTGTTTCATAAATCACAAAACCACGTTTTCAAATATATTCCAAAATAAGCTCTTAATCTCAATTTAGACAAACATAATCTGTGTTACCTGCCAAGGGCACTGTCTCCCCTTCCCACATCCTCTGTTTTTTCTTTTCCAAAAATAAAAGAAAAAGAAACGGACTAGTAACAGAATACTTGAAAGCTGAATTGGTTGCCTCTTTTTTTGAACTTGGAGTGAGTGAGTGATATGATTAGGAATCTCTCTTTTAAGGCACTTTGGTTCAGAATTCCGGCTCCTCCTTGCTTTGACGACTCTCTGCTTTCTTTCTTTCTTTCTTTTTTTTTTTTTTTTTTTTGCAGTAACTAATAATGATCTGTGGCTGTGGCTGTGAGTTGTTGAGTATATAGCCGCCGCCTTTACAGTTGAAGGCCCATCCTCCATTTTCCAGCCAAAATGATTCCTCCAAAGACTTAGACAATGCATAGCCCTCACCCCTACGTACCCCATTAGCTGAATTCACCAGTCTATACTACCCTTGGACATCTTACTACTCATTGCCGAACCAACCAAAGCATATGAGTCCAACTCAAACAGACACACGACTTGACACCAGATACAGGGCAGCAAAGCAAAAAAGAAAAAAAAGCATGCTTCTTTACTCTGTTTCAAACTCCAAATAATAAGGCCCTAGGGGCTCTACTTTAATGATCAGATTTCGGCTCTCACTACATTTTCCTGACTCTTTAATTGGTCCTTCCCACTGTCTGCTAACAGATTACAAATCACACCCTGGACCACTGTACCCTCCAGGCTTCATCCAGCCAAAAAGCCATTAATTACTTCTTCACTTGTAAGTTGTAACCCTGCATTTATGCGTGTTCTCTCTATACTTAACTGTGCCTTTTATGGGTTCTCTCTAATTAATTCAAACATGCCATGTTTTTTGTCCTGTTGTCCTGCCCTGTTCAATTTTTGAAATATGCTATGTGAGTAATATATTGAATATTTCAACAGGAAAGAAATCATGTCTGTGTTCCTTTTTTTCTATGAAATCATTTGCACTTGAAAGATTTCTTTTTGTAATGTAACTTTCATGTGCTGTAACAAACTGGTAGCTTGTCCATGTCAAGTGATCCCCCAAAGGAACGTGTGGAGTTGAAGACCCCTAAAATATGTTTGAGGGACCTGACCATGAGAGATATTAAGGCTCAAGGGGCTTCACACAGACACAAAAGGCAGGATGTGAAATGCAAGAAAGTGGGATTATAAAATATATATAACGTGAGGTGGGATTTCCTAATGTTGGTGGGTCCCTCCGGAGATTGGGATCAAATGGAGGGTCATCCATCAAAAAGAAGAAAAATTTACAATGCCAAGTATAGTAGGCACATCCTCAAGAAGATTCATGCACCATTCGGGAGTTTAACCATCGGTGCAGGCGACACGTGGCAGCTGAGTGTGTTACGAGATAAGGCTCCTTTCAATATACTTTTATAAGAACAGGGTAAATTCACATCAACATCACAATCATGGAAGAAAGGTAGTTCTGTTTTAAGATGCCTCATTTCTATAAAACCAAAAAGCCTACCTCCATTACCCTTCCTCTGTTTCACTTTTATATTACCATAAACTCTTATAATCCATGGTTTTTTTTTTCTTTTTTCTTTCAACTTTAAAGCTCCGTTCATCCATATATATGATCTTTAACGATTAAAAAGTGAGACAAGTTGGAGAGAAAAAGAGCTCCTTTTGAAAATGGAGAGCGTTTTTAAGCATCAATGCAAGTCAAAAGTGGCAACAGTTAGATCATAGTAGTCTCAAACTAGAGGGGAGACGCACTTAAGATTTTGATAATTGGGTTTGGCTTCTTTCTCTTTGTTTCCCATATATGCAAAAGCAATCATTTCAAAGTCGTTTACTTGTTTTACGAATTGAGTGCTGTTATCATTCATATAAATATATATGCTCGTTGGTTGACCCCTCACGGGTCCATTTTTTTACTTATTGCCTTCTTTTCTTTTCTCTCCAATGTCGACTCACACGCCAAGGGCCCTTCACAACTCAAAACCCCTCATAATGCTCTGCACCCACAAGTGCTTTTGGCAAATTTTAATTATGCCTATTCTTATCTCTCTGTCTGCACAAACAAGGCTTTCGTGTTAACTTAGCCAACTATTGTCACTGCATCGTATATGGTAAAAATCTGAATTCATCGATGCTATATCAATCAAGAATCTCACCTTTTTAATATGGGCCTTGGCGAATTCCTTTATACTGGTGAAACAAGAACCAACAGGATACCCCCCAAAATAATTGCCCTGCATGATTGGCTGCAGAATATTGATTTTGGTTCTATTAATCAAGGTGAGTCATTCAGGAATGAAATACACACACACACACACCCTCACTATACATGTGAAGTTTTTGATAATAAAAAGTCATAAACTAGATGGCCCAGACGGAAAGAAAACTGGTCACTTTAGAAGGTTGAGGATATAATTGTGATCCTCTGCTTGTTTTAGTTTTCTGGTGGGTGCCACAAAATGCTAATGATCTCACTTTCCTATTACACTTTCACTTTGCCTTTCTTCTTTACTTTCTTGTGTTCCAAACGGACTTGTTCGTCGTGCTTGTGTCAAGTTAGTGGGAGAAGAGAACATTAACATCTTCCTCTCACAAAGACAAAATTACCCTTTTTGATTAATCATTCTTTTTTTAAACCCAAAAAATTAAAAAGGATGTTATTATCTGAGATTCTTATGATCTTAAGAGGAATGAAACAAGTGTGAGTGGTCCCCTTGAAACGCAATTAATTAATACGATAAGCAAGTTGTGAAGATTAGACTTATGAAGGCCCATCCTCCCCACAACCCAATCGCTGGCTATATTTGTTATTGGCTCTCTCTCTCTCACATTGGAATTTTATCTCTTGAAGTTTGTCCACTGACTCAATTGAATTGAATTCAAATTTCCATGTAAACAATCATTCCTTGGTATCACTTTCCCGTGTGGCATGGACCATCCAGTTGTATCCATCTAACAAGAAAATGAAATATTCTTCTTCTATAGGGACTTTTATAGGTGAAGGATCATGACCAGAAACACACAGATTTGCCCTCCTCCTAACTCAATCCCTTACCCTTTTATCCGTGAACCACTTCACCTTCAACGACCATATATATTGCCCCCGTCTTCTGATCCTTGCACAAAACTCTAATGACATTACTCCTTTTACTTCTTAATATAAGACATATTAATGTAGTTGAGTTAGTTAATATGACATGTATTTCTTAAAACACTATAGTCATTTTCTTTAACTCTTTCCTCCCATCTCCTCCATGGTTATTGTTGGAGGAACATCAATAATGATATATTAAGAAAATATTGAAAAATATGTCTTACATTTAGGATTAATATTAACTCTCCAAATATGTCTTATACTTCTTCTGATTCAAAATACAAGAAGATATCACTATAATTTTAAAATCTCAAATCAGTCATTTTGCCTACAAGAGTATAAGTATTAGTAACAACAAGATTATATCAATTGACAACTCATTTTAGTAGAAAATTACTGTTTTAAAATTTTGAAGTTCAAATGGAATTTTCTTGTATTTTCTCCCTTTTTTATATATATAAGATTCACCTTGCTCTTTTCTCCACATTAAGTTCCGTTTTCCCCAAATTTACCACATTTTCTCTCATCCCTTTCCACCTAAATTCTCTATCTTCTTCTTATTTCATTTGTTGTCTCTCTTACTTATTCCCTCAATAAATAAGAGAATGTTTTACATATTTATTATTTTTAACTAATTTCTTAATAATTGTAAATCAGTTATTCTTGAATAAATACTGTATATTATTACAATTACAAAACAATTATTACAGTCCTTTATCAACATATTGTAAAATTATATTTTGAATCAGATGGTGTATTAATTACCCAAGAGAGTGCCTCGTTGACTCTTCCATTCTGCCGGTGAGACCCCATTGCCCATTGTTCTTTTTCTGGTTATTTTTCACATGCATCTTTTTATTCTCAGATGGCTCATACCTCCTCAAGGGAATAACACTTTTACTATAGACAAACAAACAAATCCTGGTTCCCTGTCGCATCCTAATTCTACATTTTCTTGTTTGTTATTTTAAAAAGGTTAATATATTTCATATATATTTGGTGGGAAGCAGGATAAGTGCTTCAACTCTGTCTTTGATGTGCAGGTTTAGAATAGTTTAAAAAAAGAATTCGTTTGTGAAGAGATGCTGATAATAGTTTAATTAACAAAAATGGTACCCAAGTAAGCTTTTTTGCTTTAAACTTAGCTTGTCAATTGTGTTATTTTATTTTAATAATTTTATACCAGAAAATAATCAGATTGGTATAACCCTTTCCTCAATTTAGCTTTTAGACAAGCCGCACAAAATATATTTAAAAAAAGGTACACGGTGGGTGGTTGGCACATAAGTAGGTGTACGGGTGGCCATACAAAAAAGTAGTCTATCCGCTTTAAAAAAAAATGCTCTGTTAATTAGTTAAGTTTGTTATTTTCTTATTATTATTACTTAGAATACATGTGTTTTTATTAAATATCCCTGAAGGAAGGGCATTAAATTTAAGAAACAAAGAGGGTAAGAAAAAGTATGAAATTAGTGAGGATAAGTTTATCAAATGAGAGAGGCAAGGAAGAGTAAGGACTAAAGTTTTACTAAGTTTTATATTTAACATCACAGGAAGTATATAGAAAAATTTTTGTTTAATTATCCTTATTATTCACTTTTTGATCAAATCTTAAATAGATAGAGTATAGACGACCAACATCCTTCCCAACATGAGTCCCATTCTCCAAAATCCCACGAGCACTCCTCTAACCCCAATTTTAATAAGCATGTAACTCAACCCAATGAATTATTTTGATTGCTTGGTCCCCCCACTCCCACAATTTTATTTTTTAAAAAAAATAATAATTAATACCAGCAGATAATTCCAGATACTAAATGGCAGAAATTCAGCTAATAAAATACAAGAAAAATGTTTTGTGGTATCTTTAAACTTGACATTTTGTGGCCTCCCATTAATGACTGAAAATGATCAACCAATTAAAAACCTATTCGATAAGATGCACAAATTATGGCCCCACTCACAATACTGAACAATCATGAAGCAGAGGCAGCTCCAAAATCCGTCCATGGATGGATACAGGATATATATAGTAAGGCCTACTCATTTAAGTAATTAATGAATATTATTATAAGAATATTTTCTTTCAGGGCTGAATGGTAAATTACAGGGCAGGAGAGAGAAACTGAGAAGATTAGGAAACACACAAGTTAGCAGTAAAGAGGGAAGCTCATGATTATAATTCTTCCTTTGGGAAAATCAAAGAGAACAAAGAGATATATGGGGAAGACAAAAACCACAAACTTCAATAGAGAAGAGTGGGAAGAAGAGGAGCAAGTTCAGTAGCTCGAGGAAGAAATTGAGGAAAGAAGAAGCCAAAGAGGCTCTCTAATCAAAAGATGGGCGACTTACTTGTGTGCCAATCGAATCATCAACAAAAAAGTTAAGCCAATCCTTGCATGACAAGAGGAGTGTTACAACCTTTCTTTAATATATTTAAAGCTTCCAACTTTCACTTCCTTTCGCCACCTTCCACGGCTTCTTTTGCATCATCATGAATAATTTAATCTAATTTAATTAAATTACCAGAGGATTCTTGGTTTAAAGATTGGAACACATAACAAAGAAGAAGGAAAAAACTTGAAAAAAGGGTGGCTATAAAGATGATCTTGTGATATTGACATTACATTACTAACCCGCTGCCTCCTCACTTTATATTATGCCTATATATCTTTAACCTCGCTCGCCATAATTGTCTTGTTTCTTGTTTTAATTTTCTGTGTGTGTGTATTTTCATGTTCAATTTTTACCTCTCTTGCTTTCTGCCCATAGCACAATGAAAATGGCATATTACCAATCATCCTTTCCCCTCTGTAGGAAACACCCATCATTGCCCCCAACAATCCTTTTCAACCTTAGAAATCTGAGTTTCTAAGATATTCCCTCCCTTCCATTCTTCCATTCTTTTCACTTCTTTTTCTCTTCTTCTTGTTCTTCTTCTCACTCTCTCTCAATTTAAATATCTCCCTCTTCCCATCCTTTTTTGCCCCACTCTCTTCCTCTTCCCTCTCTTCTCTCTCTCTTCTTCTTCTTCTTCTTTTCTTTTTTCGTTTTGATTCCATAAAATCTTTGTGATGGATCCTTCTTCCACCAACTCCGTCAACGGCTTCTACTCTTTTCTCACCAGAGGTATTGACGATCTTGAACGAGTCTATCTCTCTAATAACTTCATGTCAATCCAATTCCTTCAAAGGGTGCTCTCACTTCTCCGATCCTTCCACACCCAATTGACCCTTCTTGTCCAGAAGCTCCATCTTCCTTCAGGAGACAAGTGGCTCGACGAGTACATGGATGAAAGCTCCAAGCTTTGGGAAGCCTGTCATGTCCTCAAGTCTGGCATTTCTGGAATGGAAAATTATTACTCTGCTGGGCTAAACATCACTTCCTCCCTCGATTCTCATCCTCATCTCACTCCACAACTATCTCGCCAGGTCAGGTCGATCACAATCTTCGTTTTTTGTTTTTCTTTCTCTCTGTTTCTTTTCATTCAGCAATTGAAGTTTTGGTCGTGAATTAACAGGGTTTTTCTTGTTCCTGAAGCAGGTTATTCGAGCAATCTCGGGGTGTCGCAGAGAAGCTATGGGGTTAGGAGAAGAGAACAGAACTCTGATCGAAACAAGAATTCAACCTCTGTCCCTTCGTTTCGAGGAGAAGCTCTCGATCGAATCGAAGCTAAACGGATTCAGCGGGTTCAGGGGAGTACTGTACGCAATGAGAAATGTCAGTTCGCTGTTGCTCATGATTCTGTTATACGGCCTGGTGTATTGCTGGCCTGATTCCTCGGATTTCATCTTAGGAGGCGAATACGAGGGACGGTTGTTCCTGGGATCGGCGTTCATGATGTCGGCGGCGAGGTTACAGCAGAGAGTGGCGGCGGAGATCGGCCAGTGCAATGGGGCGCCGGGCGTTTTGTTGTACGAATTCAGAAGATCAAAAGTGACGATGGAGGAACTCAGGGGAGAATTGGAGCGCAGGGGATCGCAGGGAATGGTGGTTGAGTGGGAAACAGAGGTGGGGATAAGAGAGAGAGTGGAGAATCTGAGAGGGTATCTGGGGATGATGAGATCTGGAGCAGAGAACATCATCGGACAGCTCGACGATTTCTTTGACGAGATTGTTGAAGGAAGGAAGAAACTTTTGGACTTATGTAGCCATAGGTGAAGAGTAAGCAGGCCGATCAGGGAACCCCAAAAAGGAGGAAAGCAACTATGTAGAGGAATCAGTCGCTGGGGTTGCCGTATCTTCCCTTTTCATTTATTTTTCTTTTTTATTTTTAACCACCTTTTGAATTACAGTTTACCGTAGTTGAGACTTTGGTTGGTGCCAAGTGTTTCCCGCCGGAGGCAGGGGAAAGATTCTCAAAATTAAATGTGGTTCTGTGTCTGAGAAAATACAGGCAGTAGATTAATTATCTTCCAGGATAAACAAATTACTCAAATTGTATGCCAAACTTCTATTCCTCTTGACCTCTTGTATTATAATATTATATAAAACAAAAAGCAAATTAGAGGAAGAATTGACCAAAACCAAATGTCAAAACAAAAAACAAAAATATAAAAAATCACACGGTCGTTCTTGTAGGCAGGGAATGTTAAGTTAAACAGTGATTAATTAAATTCATGGTCATTTGCGTTGCGTGGGTAGAATTTAGGAATTTCGCTCTGGAGACGAGAGCATTAAAAGAGGTAGGTAGTTTAATAGTAAACGATTAATGATTTAGTACTGAAAGTGAAATGGAAAAAGGGCGGGCCTAAGGGATGCTAGGTAAGGCGCAATTGTGAGATTCCTGGACTATCTTTAATGTCAGAAGCAGCTTCTTTATGCTCATGGAAAGCTTTTGTCCAGTTCGGTTCTCTTTGAAAGCAACGCAAATCATGATGAGGAACTTGGCACCGTATCGCCTTACGAACCTGCCAAGTCCCTCTCTCTCTCTCTCAGAATTTTATTCTGTTTCAAATATTCTTCAATCTTTTTCACTTTTTTGGGGGCTTTGGGGATGACATAACACGTTGCAAAACTTGAAGGGTCACTTTCTCATTTCGAACCGTATCTCATGCCTTTTGTCCCTTGCCAGAAATTCATGCCTTGCCTCCTTATAAGGGTTTCATAAGAGTGCTGCCTAAAAAGAAGAAACAATAAAATTACTTATGAAAGAGCCCAAACAGATTACTTATATTTTAGCTTTAGGCCAGCGTGCCAGTGCTTCAATGGCACAAATGGTGGCCAGTCGCCATAAATCAGTGGGTGGCATTAAAGAGCCTCTTCAGATCTTCCACAAAGCACAAAAAACTAGAATTGCAAAATATTCTCAATCTCACACGTTTTAACCTAACTATATAACTGTTCCTTTAGATTTTAAAGAAACTAAGAACAACGTTTAGTCCCAAGGATCGTTAGTATGACATCAATACTAGAATTCAACAGTCTGTAGTCCCTAGTAAAAAAAAAAAAAAAAACAGTCTGTAGTCCCTAGAACAAGGTGCACTCAAAAGACCTCTCCTGAATGAGTTCCTATAATTACAGACGTTTCTTCCATAAGCAACATCTATAGAATTAGTGGTGATGGAATATTTTGTACAGTATATAAGCCAGATAAATTGTAACTAAAGTGATGGTGTAAGCCGTGGCAATCTAATCCGTGTCCCATTCGTGTATGATCCAAAGGAGCTTCCATGGCAAAGGATAGAGCAAGCACAAGAGCAAAACCAAGTCGTTTGGTTACCATGCAAAATGTGGAGGCTGCCTACTTTACTGGTTTGAATCAAATATCAAATGCTGGCATTGGAAGCTCGGAAGCAAATGCCTCAACCTGATTTCTGAGCTCAACAATATCTTTATTATTTTGAAGACCTTTGAGGAAATCTTTACAAGATTTTCCATACTCCTTCTGTATATTGCTGGTAATCTGTGCTGCCTTCAGAAGAAAATCAGCTATGATCTCAAAATCATCCTCTAAGCAACCTCTTGTTGTCATTGCAGGAGTACCTAAACATCCATGAAATAAGGGACATGAGCACCAGTGAAATACAAGAACATTAAGAAAATCCAATCTTGGTTGTATTAAACAGAAAAAATATATAGCCATATAGTCCCCTATGAACTCCAAGAAAAAAATTTGAATTTGTAATAAAAGGTCATTATCCGTGCTTCTGGAACAATAGCTCGAGGCAAGCATTATAGATGTTTCCTTATTTGCTACAAATTAAATCCCGTAAAGAATTAGGAACCTTGTTCAAAATATATGGAAATTGGATCTACAATAATTGGTTACAGTTGAAAATGTTATGAACTAAAAGTTACAGGCAAAGCATAAGTTAATTAATACACAAACGATATAAACGTAATATAACTATTGCCACAACATTATCAAGGTATCTAACTATAAAAGTCAGGTAGCAAAAAAGAACAAGGGTTAAGAGCCAACTTTTCTCGGAAGTTTTCACCAAGAGGCAATTTTGCCCCGAAAGTTTTTCGAGGAGCAAAGAAGTTTCAAAAGGGGAGCAATTTTGCGCTGGTCATAAGCTTTGTTAATTTTGAACGTTAGTTGACCAAATATGCTAAGCTGACAATCCAAATGTCATCCACATTATTTTTGTTAAGAAGCAAATTTGCCCCGAAATTCCATGTGTGATATACTTCATTTTTTCTTCTTTTAAAGTTAGATTAAAAACTCCGGGGGTAAATTTGCACCTTAACAAAAATGACGTAGATGACATGTGGATTGCCAACTCATCATTTTTTGGTCAACTTATGGTCAAAATTAACTAAGATAATGATTAGGACAAAATTGCTCCCTTTTTTAAATTTCTGAGGCAAAATTACTCCTTAACCCAAGAATAATCCATAATTTCAGATTGTACGATGGCAGGGCAGCTCACCAATTCTCACTCCTCCAGGTGAAATAGAACCATAAATGGCACATTTGTTGAGAGTAATATTACAAGCCTCACAGACCTTCTCATAGTTTCTATCTGCAATACATTGTAAAATAAATCAGCAAGCATGGTTATAAAAGTTCAACCATGACATAATTTATAAGGAGAAAGAACAATGTTAGCAAATATCCGGATACATAGATAAATAATTGCTGCTCTGAAAATAGGATCTACAAAGCCTAAATCTGAAGGGAAAATGTTAGTGAAAACTAAAAACAGTATCTGGTCCTTCAGAACAGCTATTCACTTCACTAGGATAACTAAATAACTACTCATTGATCCTGTTGGACCGGTCACAAATGAAATGAATGTATTATCAGTACCAGTAACACATGACTATAAGGAGGGGGAAAATAATGCCAATCGTCTGACTCATTCACTTTCCACTAGAGAAAGTGAAAATCAACCAAGACACAGTAGATCAGAAATTTGAGAGAAAAAGCTCAGCAAGTGGCACTACTCTAAATCTGAAGGTGGCTCATGTAAAATTCAGCACATTCACTTTAAGTGCATTTTTAGTATAATTCTTTATTATAAAGTTGAAACACAATTAAAGACAGGTTAGAATTTAGAAGAATACCAAGTAAGCCGAGTGCGGTAAGGTCCCAGAGCAACAAGTGATTGTCGGTGCCATCAGTTACCAATCTGCACTTTCTTTTCAGCAAAGCAGATGCTAACGCCTGTGCATTTTTCCTCACCTGTTGCATATATACTTTGTACTCTGGACTTGCAACTTGTTTTAAGGCTATGGCAAGAGCAGCAATGTGATTATTGTGCGGGCCTCCTTGTAAGGATGGATATAAAGCGAAGTTTATCTTTTCCTCCAAGTCATAATTACCATCATCCCCATGATTAAGAGCCAGGCCTTGCTTCCTGGGTTTTGAACCTTTCCTATAAAAGATGATACCTCCCCTTGGACCTCGGAGACTTTTGTGGGTGGTTGAAGTAACAATATCACAGTAATCAAATGGGCTAGCAACTTCCTGGGAAATCCAACGTCACTATAGTTATAAACACATTCAACAGTGGACTGCAAAATTCAAATAGCTTAACAGGAAAGAAACTAATAAATAAATATAAAGGTATTCCAAACTTTCAACATAATACAAATACATTTTAGATTTCTTCAATCGACAATATTATGCAACATAAGCCTAAAACCACATAACCTATCGGAAATACAAGTATAGCGAATGCATACTTCTTGATCAGAATAAGCAATTTGACTCTCACTGGATAAATGTGAATATTTTAGCAGATCCATCAACCGTTAGTTATCTTCATGAAGGTGATTTAGTGAGATGGATGACAATTGGCCAATTACAATTAAGTGCATTTTAATTTATAGTAGAAATTTCTGTGAAACATGCCTGGGATAATATCAATATCATCAATCGTCAATACATATAAAAGTTGGTGGGAGCTATACTGTTCATCAACATTCAATCATCAATATCAATATACATACATACATACATACATATACATATATATATATATATATATATATATATAAGCTAGTGGAAACTAGACTTGTCATAACGAGTCATGAATAGTATGGCTCCTGTATGCTCTAGCGACTTTATACAAGACCCATACATCTAATTGGGGCAAAAAAGAATAATCAAGAAAGAAAAGGCCATTTCGTTTTGTTATGTTTTATTCCTGCTATAAGAAGAAATTGGTCAAGAATCATATACTTGTCCCTGCTATAATACTACTGCATTAAGAAGATGGCATAAGAAACAAGTGAGACAGATGCCAAGTCAGAATATGTTAATTCAGTTCAATTGTCCTATTTCCCAGAAAGAAGATATGAACTATCTCTTAGATCTTTAAGCACACAGACCGAACTGCCTGTAACTTCCAAATGAAAATAAATTAAATTATGGTGTCGGTGTTATCACACAAGTGCGATCAGTTATTAAAAAAAATGCCAAATTGTGGAAAGGAAATAACTCAAAACACAGACCTTAGCTGCCACAAGGCCGCTAATATGAGCCATGTCACACATCAAAACAGCCCCACACTTATCAGCAATCTTCCTAAACCTTGCATAATCCCATTCTCTGGGATACGAACTGCCTCCGCATATGAGCAGTTTAGGTCGATAATCGCAGGCTTTTTCTTCAAGCTTGTCATAGTCTAAGTAGCCTGTTAGAGGATTGACTTTGTAAGGAAGAGTTTCAAAGAATATGGATGCCGCAGAAATCTTCTTTCCACTGTGGGTATAATATCCATGACTCAGATGCCCACCGGATAGCAGATCCAGACCCATCATTCGATCACCTGGATGCAAAATACCAGTGTACACGGCAAAGTTAGCAGAAGTACATGAGTAAGGCTGAACGTTCACGCCCCACTTGCTTGGATTGAGATCGAAGGCAGCCAGTGCACGCTTACAGCAAAGCAATTCCATCTGATCAATAAACTGATTCCCTGTGTAGTATTTGGCTCCAGGCATTCCCTCAGAGTACTTGTTCGTCAAATGACTTCCCAAAGCTTCCATGACAGCTCTGCATACAAAATTCTCAGAAGCGATCAATTCTATCCCTGAGGACTGTCTCCGCTTTTCCTTCCCAATTATTTCATGAATCTCGGGGTCAGCTACCTCCATTGGCTCATTCGCCAAAGCCTGCACTGAAGCTCGCCTGGCGTCAAGCCCCCAGTTGACGGCAAGCCGCTTTGGAGGATTGGAAGAGAAATTCGGATGTCCCTCTAATTTCCTCTTCGCACACACAGGCCGACCCATAAAGTCAATCGCTTCATCTTCCACTGCTCCTTCCTCTTCCTCCTCCTCCTCCTCTGTTTCTTCACTGGATTTGAACCTAACCTTGTCGTCTTTTTCCTCGAGCAGTTGCAACGGAACAAAAGGAGTTGTACTTGAGGAACTACCAAAGCTCGAATTCTGTCGAAAGGAAGCTAAATTATCATCAACATAGCCTGCCAAAGGCGGTGACGAAATCTGTCCGTTTAAGCCAAGAGATAGGCCCGACTGAGCACCCGACAAATCCATATTTCCTAACTTGCAACACGTCCTAAAGAAATGAGAGATAGAGCTTTTTGTGAGGAAAACTAGCTTAGGGGTAGGTGTAGAAACAGCAGAAACAACGACAACACCGTCTGAAACAGGAACACTGGAAGTAGCGGAAGGGAGATCGGCGTGGGCTAGACGACGGCTGAGCTGTGTCCATAGGACAACGGGAAAACCAAAAGAAATAAAGAAATATCAGGGATAGCCTGAGGGAGGGAGATAAAAGAGAATGAACCTGGATGGTATACAGGAGCAGGGGAGAAATGCTTTCACTGGATTGTAGCCGGTAGCGTCAGAGATATGCAGAACAAGAACGAGGGAGCGCGAAACAATGGAATAGAAATAGAAATTAAAAAAAGAAAACAATGGAATAGAAATAAAGTGATGGAATCGTATGAGGTAAGGGAACTTGGACGTGATGACGGTTAGGTTCAGTGGGGACCATCCGTGTTGCTTCGTTGGTCGGAAAATCAGGGTAGCGTCTCATTTATATCTGATAAATTTAATCTTATGTGTCACTCATCCCCTGCCATGTCATCGAAGGAGTCCTAATCATCCAAGATGTTAGCAGCCACAAAACGTACATCTCAGAACAAAGTCCTAGTAAGCAGCCAAGTCAGCAGCCGCATGGCTGGTCATGTTGTCCCAAGTAGGGCTGAGCGGGCGCGGGCGGGCTGCCCGTGGCCTAACACCCCGCCTTGTTTATTTTATTTTACAGGGTACGGGGCAGCCCCATACCCGTAGCTTAACCCCTTTGACCTGTGAAAACAGGTACGGGGTAAACACGGGTGGTCTAGATGGGTTCCGGGGAACCCGTGGCCACTTTGTTTTCAAAAAAAAAAAAAAAAAAAAAAAAAAAAAAAAAAAAAAAAAACCAAAGAAAATCGATCCCTCACTCTCATTCCTCACAACACCAATCACAGTCAGTCAGCCACTATCAACAAAGGAATAGAAGAAGAAGAAAAATTAGAAGATGAAGAGGAGAGAAACCCTTATGATCCAGGGCGAGATCTGAGAAATGCAAAGGCAAGATCTGAAAATTTTTTATACTTGACGAGGGAGCAAACAGATCTGAGATGAAATTGCAGACGCGATTGAACAGATCTGAGAAGAAGAAGAAGCACGAACAGATCCGGGGCAAGAGAAGCACACGATTGCAGGTCATGAAAATGAAGAAGAGGGCAAGGGGGTTTAAAATTTTATATAAAAATTGATTTTTAAAAAAACTGAAAAATTTCACACTCTGACGCATTCATGTGGGGGAGGAGGGAAAAGTTTTTTTTTTTTTTTTTTTTTTTTTATTATGTTCACTACTGCCTCTGACGCATTCACGTGGGGGAAGAGGGGAAAATAATTTTTCTATTATTTATGTTCACTGCTAATCTGCTATGCCGACGCGTTCACATGGGGAGGGGGAAAAATAAATGTTGAATAAATGGGTAACGGGTAGGCCCGAATTACCCGTGGGGTTACCCGTGCCCCGCCCGTTTAAGTTATATGGGTACGGGGAACCCCGTACCCGTGTCGGGCCCAATTTGGGCGGGCCTAATCCGGGGAATTTTTTACGGGGTGCGGGCGGTTGGGCGGGCTCCGGGGTGCTTGCTCACCCCTAGTCCCAAGTCCCAACATAGAGTAAGGAACCAAGTCGTCAGCCACTTAGTCTCAGTTAGCATCCGAGTCATCACACACATGGCAGTCCTCGTCATATCACACATCACAATCAGCAGTTGAGTCAACAACCAACTGGCAGCCACGTCATCCCATAGTCTAGTAAGAGGCTGAGTTATCAGCAAACTGAAGCCACATCATCCACAGTCTAGAAGCAGACTAGTCATCATCCACGTGTCCTGCCACGTCATCCCGCAGTCCTGTCAGCTACCGAGTCGGCAACCATCTGGCCCACTATGTCTTCCTAATTTGAATTCAGAAGGTGACTTCAACGTTCGTTACAGTGGCTGCACCCCTCCCGACCGTTGCCAGATGCAAGCTCAAGCTCAGAAATTGAACGCTTTGATGATAGATGAATTGATCGCCGGCAAGCCTACCGTCACTTCAAGAATAGAGAGTCTTTCAATAATGCTCACAAGGTGTTTGAACATAATGCTTTACCTAGCTCTGCGGCTCTGATTGGGTAACATTGCCAGCTGGACCGGCTGGATGAACTATTTGCGGTGTTTGGTTCAAAGATTGGTGAGGGTATTCTACCATTGTAAAAGCTTGTTCTTCGATTCAATTGTTGACGAGGTCTTCTGGATGAAGCAAAAGAAATTTTCAACTCCATGCTGTTAAATGGAGTCGATACTGATGCGGTCTTTTGGAGTAAACTTACATCTGGATTTGCACGAAGTGGAGAGACTGCATTAGCTCCAAAGTCATTGGAGGATATGCAAGAAAAAGGGTTCGAAGATGCCTTTGATGTCACAATTGCTAGCATCCTTCCTGCTTGAGCGGGATTGAAATATCTAGGCAGATCATTTCATGGACATGCCCTCAAACATGAGACTGGTAGCATTTATCATGTGGGAGGATCATCGATTAGCACATGTATTCTAAATCTCAAGAAAGTATTCAGTCAGGCCGAAAACAAAAACACCTTCGCATGGAATGAGATGACTGAAGCTTATGTTGATGAGGAGATAGTGAAGAAAGCAATGGAACTTCTTAGATTAACGCAAACTGAGGGACTGAAATCTGATTTAATAACTTATTACTTGCGAGGCGCGCATGACAGCTAAACATACAAAGAAAATGAGAACGGAGACCAAGCATGATTCTAGATGATGTCCATTGCTGGAATATGTACATTCACGCAAGGGACAACCGTCCCTTATTCAAAAAAGTATTACTCCCTCACATAAGATAGAGTTAATTTTTTTGAGAGAGATTAAGAAAGAGAAATAAGTTATTTAATCACATCATAAGTTGTGTATCATTATTATATTATATATCAGTTTATATTTTAAGCAAAATAGTTTTAAGAAACAACGTTAAATATAAATATTTTAAAGTAATTTAATTAATTTTTTTAAATGTCCAAAAAAATCAACCTAATCTTATATTTAGAATCAGAAAAGTATCATGAATGTAACTTGAATACAAAAAGGGGCAAAAATTGGTAATTATTCCATGACTATGCTCAGTATACTTCAAGGGAAGATGGTTTTCATGAGATAGGGATCAAGTGCCTCATAATTCTCTAGAAAATGGATCCAGTCATTCGAGGCTCCAATTAAAAACACATGACTTTAAAATCAAATAGAAATATAGAAAATCATACCACTTTGAAGTTATAAATGGTTCAACTCAATTTGAACTACATGCAGATGTACATAATTCGTTCTAATTTATATATATATATATATATATATATATATATATAAAGTTCGTAATGTAAGTCCATCTGTGTATTTAACAGACAGGTCTACATTCAAAGAAAGTAAGATATTCTAGGAGTAATTAGGTTTGCTCAGTCCAAGGGCCTCTTAGTTATTCAAAAGCTGAAAAAGCATGATGCGCTGAAGAAAGGGAAGACAGATGTCCATAATAATTTTAATTAAAAAAATTCAAAGAAAGAACTGATTCTGGCTCTGGTCAAAATGTATTGCACAACAATGTCGTGAACTCGTGGTACATGTATTATCAGTTATCATAATAATTTTTCAAGTATCATCTAAGAAATGAAAAATATATTGCAGAGCACTAGTAAATGACAACTTGTAAAGAAAATTACATCAACCAGGTGTAACAAAAAAGAATACACAATGACTGAAGCATTTCCGGTTGACATTAATATTAATATAATGAGGCTGGCAGAATTAAGTAATTTACTGCAAAAGGAGTGATCATGTTGAAGGAATTATCTATCATCTATTCCGGCTGTTGCTGCTGGATGTTCCTTAGAATTGTCAGTAGTCACTGTAGCTTTCTTGTTGCCAGGCCCTGATGAAACCTTGACCAGTGCTGGCCTTAGAAGCCGACCTCTAAGCAAAAAACCACGTCTGGATTCTTGAATGATGATTCCTTCTTTGTACTCTTGGGACTCCTCACGTGCTATTGCTTCATGTACCTACAACAAAAAGAATCAATAAGAGAAAATTAAATGGCCATGCATGCCACTTTTTTTAAAGTTCATTAGCTTCCCATTAATTATGCTTTCCTCGTGCAGGAAAAAAATGTTACGCAATAGCTTCATAACATGAGCTCATGATGAATGCCATTTAAGAGAGGCAAGTAAAGCATGGAGAGAGGCTGTTGGGATTTAGGAAATCTGGTAGGAAGGTCCAAAACAACTTTTGCCCAAGTGAACACGTTGTTCAGAGAAAATTGAAACTTCATCTACCAATTGGCAACCATGGGTTCCTGCGTCAATGCAGAAGCAGCAGAAGAATGGAGCTGCTCTAGCATAGGTCATACCTGCATTACCTTCCTTTTGAATGTAAAATTACAAAAATGATCTTATTCTTCTGCAATCTTATAAATCATTTATTCAGATATCTTTTTGGGGATCTTAATGGAAATTTAATATTGAAAAGTCATTCCCCCTCAATACCTAATAATTTTAGTCACATTTAAGATACCATTCTAAAAAACATAATCAATGCATCCCAAATCAATTCTCGCAAAAAAGGTTCTCTTCAAAATCTATAATCCACATCAATTTCAAACACGCTATGACATCTAACGGATTTCTTTTGGTTCTCAATTCATTGAATCTGCAATAGTTGCAAGGTCATATCAGTTCTGTTCAAGGTGTGCGTTTGATGAGAAGCATCTAATTACACAATGCATAGGACTCATAGGTGACTAGAGGATGGACCGATGGAGTTAGTGATCACAATATGGAAGATGTGATTGACATGGAAGGGGGAGATAATGGGTGACTGGGGTTAGGTAACACAGCATATTAAGGGAAGCTCCACTGGCAAGACGCTATCCACTTTGCTGATTATGATTATGTAATCATTTGGTTAATGTTATTTCTCATTCCTATGAATAGCTACCTTAGGAGTACTTTTGATAGCTAAAAAAATTACTTCCTGTCCATTGTAATTAGGAGATTCTCCTATGCCCTGTTTGGTACGCAGAATTCATTTTGATGGATATGGATATGGAGATGGGGTTTAAAAATGTGTTTGGTATGTCATGAGACTTTTTTTTTATACAAAAATACCAAAATGCCCTCCATAAAAACCCAATCTCCACCATCATCAGAACCCAGTAACCATGTCTTCTTCTTCACCACCCTTTCGAATACCAATTATAGATCCAGAAATCAAATCCAATAATCAACATAAAAATCAAATCAGAATATCAAAAGGCAAAAGGGATTATTTCTTTTATTTGGCAGTAGTTGTTGCTAGCCAGAAATAATACATGATGAAGCTGATAGAGGAATGACCTACGCATTTAGCAGTTTGAGGTCGAAGATTGAAGAAATTAGAATCAAACACCCACACCCACATACCCATAATCAATTGCAAATCAGAACTGTGAGGAACCCAAACGAAACGGTGACTAGGATCCTCGCTGCCCCCTTTACCGTCTTCACTCTTTGCCACGTTGAAGGTCTAGAGAAGTCGAATATTAAGTGGACTACAATCTGGATCTACAAAGATGACAGTGAGGACCACCATGCGCCGCCACCGTCGTCAAACGTGAGAGTGTGGCATTGGAGTCCGAGCAATGAAGGGTGACGAAGTGAAGAATGGTGGTGGTCAACGAAGTGAGGGTCTAAAGAGAGAGGGAGAATCAAGGACCCATCAACGGTGGGGTTGCCAGCAACAGAGGTAGATGACAGGGTTAGTGGTAGGCTGCTAGCGACGATGCAATAGGGGGTAGAGGGACGGCGTGGGTTGGGGACAATCAGAAGCAAAGGAGAGGAGGGCCAGATTTGACAAGGGGTATGCTAGAGGCTGCCGTCGCGGGTTGCCAGAGGAAGCCGTTGTTGGTCGTTGGCTAGTACACTGCTAGGTGGTGGGATCAGATGAGGTCGTGGAGTTTGAAGGCCCAAAAAGAATTTGGCCACATGGAATTGCAAATCTTTACTTTTTCGTGTGGAAGCCAAGTTGATGGAATTGGGGATATTTGGCTTCCACATGGAATTGAAAAATTTTCCAATTCTATCATACCAAACAAACCTAGGCATGGAATTGAGACCCAATTCCATCATACCAAACGTGCCCCAGGCTATTAGAATTGGAAAAGTGAGATCCTTGCTCAACTCTTCCTAGTAGTGTTTATGTAATAAAGATTACTTTTTCATTCCTACTGTTATCAGCTTTCCATCCTAATCATCAAAAGTAGCTAACAATACATTTAAATATAGCAAACTAAACCAGTCTGGTAAGCCAATTGAAAATGTACCATAGTTGCAAGCAATGCATTGTGATAGAGACGGATTCTTTTTATTTTAGGAAAGGTAAAATAATAAGAGGATAAAAATTAAAAGGATAAATCTTCATCAGATTATGAAATCAGGATCTAATATCATAATATGAAAAAGAATAGAGTAAATCTTTAATAGAAAAATGAGTTAGAATCTGTAACCCATCGGACTATTAAAGCCCAAGGAGAATCTCCCATAATCGAGAAGTATTTCTCTAATAATTTTCCATACCTATTTCATACTTTTACATGAATTTATAGATAAAAATATAACAACCACTCTCTAAAAATACTCCTAAATTTATCCCATTAATCCACGATGCAGATAATGGAAGAAAATTCCTAAATAAATATTATTTTAATATGCAACTAACCAACCCACTAATCCTAAACTTAAGGACCACTAATAAATAAGAAAATATCCTAAATAAAATAACAATATCTAAAATTCTATTAATAAATGTTTATTCCTAAAATCTCTAACTAATCTGGTACTCTATCACATTGCTTTCATTCTTTCACTTTAAATGTTAATTTGACATTGAACCTACAGAAACACACAATTCAATAAAATCAAAATTTAATAAATGGGGATTATTGTATTTGGATGTAAAATTCTCCATTTTTTTCATATATTAAATTTTTCAAGGAATGCAGGAGTTGTCTGATGCAAAACGCAGCAAGATTGCAAGAAATCACATAGAAGTCTTTCAAGTTCAACACTGTAGAATGAGTGAAATTATTTAAACAGCAGGAAGAAATGAAATCGCATAGAAGTCTGTCCACACTGTAGAATGAGTGGAATCATTTAAACAGCCGGAAGAAATGAAGTCAATTCACATATAAACTTTTTCAAACTTCACTTACCAAAGGATCAAAACGCTTGCCCACTGTTGCTACCACAGCCACATGATGACTCCTCAAAATCTCAACGAATTGCTTGTATATACCTTGATAACTAGCATCGATCTTTTTCTCTTTATCTGTTGCTGGTTTAATTAGTTGTTTGGTACTATCAAAATTATCCACCATCAGCAAAAGTTTTTCAATGAGCTCTACTTGGGCATTGGACTGTATGTTATGCTTTTCTTTCTCAAACCTTTTCCTAAAATTATCAAAGTCTGCTTGCAAACGAAGATATTTCTCTTTTGAAGCAACTTTCTCGGCTGATAAAGCCGACACTCTTTGAATCAGTTCATTCTTTTGATTTGCCATTAATGTTATCCTCTTTTCAATATGAGATGCACTTTTTTCATCTCCATCAAGGCTTGCTTCCTTGTATGCTTCAATGAGAGCCATATAGCTGGATGGGGATACTTTATCTTCTTCATCATCCGTCAATTTCACATCATTCTGAGTGTCCTCATTTTCTTCATTTGTCTGAGGAGACCAAACAAAAACGGATGATTTAGCTTGGGATTTATGACAGGATCAATTACTGGCACAAAACTAATCTATGGAAATTTGAAGTCAATTATGAGAAATAATAATTCTAAGACAAACACAGGCTATATTAGTTCAATTAAAGGAAACCAAGAGAATTAGTAATGAAAAATTCACTGGGAAAAAATGTCTTCTTCAATGATATCTTATTAATGTTATATGATGCCAATGTTGGACAGGTGCAAGAAAGTAAAGGGGTTTTACAACAACAAAAAACTCATAGAAGGAAATAGATCATTATTACCATAAATTGGAGGTAAATACAAAAAAATAGAAAATATAACCGTATCAGTATGCTAACTTACATACCAAACAGGTTTGGAATTTGCCATAGGCCTAGACGTCTTGAAAATATATAAACTGAAGATAAAATATCCATGGTTATAAACTTCAGTTTCATTGACACACACAAATACCAGGAAGAAAACGGATCTCCAGAAAAGGTAGTGTTAAAGTTAAGAGTCAAAACCCTCAGTTCACAATCAACAATAAGTTTGACCTAATCAGCTATAATCCAAAAGTCTGGAAACTTCGCCACTGCTTCAAAGGCTCTGATATCAGTTAGAAAATGGGACTTGGAATGTCAAGTGGCAAGTGACATTATTTGCTTGCAGGTTAACGAGAGAAAAATCAAAACACTCATAATTTTCTCAAGAGTCCCAATCTGCTTACTTGCCGATAACAACCTCATCTTCATCATATATAACTCTCAGTTGCATGTTAGAACTCTCTGTTACACTGTCATAGTGTCATCTTCCACTCTTGATAGGAAAGTGAGGTCCTAAAGAACTTAACCACTTCTTGCTAATATAAATCAGCATTAGAGATAATTATAAATACCATTTACTAGACATCTCCTAAGAGTTTTGGGGATGAAATTGATCTTACCAGAGCAAGAGGATCATCTTGAAGCTGTCAAGACTTCAATTCTTACTGCCCCCGTTCTTCTAAGAAACTAAATTCCGGCACGAGATATAGTCTACATACACATCCCCAATTAGAAATAACTATCCCTAAGCCTTTCACAAAGCAGTTCAAGCTTTTGGTACCAAACAGTTCTTAACGCTGAGCACGTCTATTAGGAGCTTTCCTGTCATCCTGTTTTGGACTCAGCTTCTACAAAGTGAAATTCCGCCTAACAGAATAGTGTTCTTTCACTCTTTTATGAGCACACTATCTTGCCAGAGGTCTATACCAACATCAGATGATTAAATTACAATTCCCAATTTCAGAAATTGAAACCAGAGGGCTGCTTTCGTCACCAGAAACCATCAGAGACAACTTTTACCTAGATCAATTATCCAATCGCAATATCGATTTACATGCAACCAGTTCAATGAATTTATGAACAAAAGAATAATACACCAAATTTCAACTTGCGCAAAGACACAAAATTAGTGGTTGGGCGGATTAGTTTTCAAAGAAAACGTACACTGGGACTAGAATCTTCGGCTGCGAGGTAAAACTTGAAGATATTTCCACGACTAACATGGGAAAATGGGAAATGCTTGCTTGAAAAACCTAACCTAGGCTTGCCCCCATGAACGGGGTGACGAAGGGATATATAGGAAAGAGACAGAAGTCTGATGTTGGGTTCTGGGGTTTCCAAGGGCATTGCAAACAAGGATACAGAACAAGGACGGGAAGCCAAGAGAGATTGATTGGTAACAAAGGCAGCCATTGAAAAGGCTATAGTGCTATAGAAAAAAGGAAGCTAGAGAGAGAAAACCTTTAATGGGATACAGGAAAATGGATTTGCTAACTTTCTTTTCTCTTATTTAATTCTAACTTCTTACTCGTGAGTGCAACGCTTTTTTGCTGAGGAGTGGAAGGGCTTTCGGCAGAACTTTTACGGAGAGATTGGGCAGAGACCTGGAAACACTCGGGACAGAAGGGGCGTACGGACTGAGGTAGAGATCCGGACTTGGTTAATTTTCTATTATGATAGACTTTTTTTTTTTTTTTTTTTTTTTTTTTTTTTTTGGACCAACAGAAGAATGAAGGGAAAATTTCATTTAAATACCAAATGAATTTGTAAAACCCCCGTGAGGTGACGCGAATTTGCAAAAAGACTTAGAGGTGACAAGCATTTAATTTTTTTGTATTATTTGAAAAATACTATTTAAAATTTATCGTGGAATTTATTTTATAGCCTTCATATAAAATATTAAGAGTAAAATACTCTAACTACCTTTTTGTTATGTTTTAATTACAGATCTCCCCTCTATTTTAGAAACCTATATAAACCTCTTTTAAAATTAAAATGTATGATACACAAACCTCCCTTATAATTTATATTTTGAAATTCTATTTCCATCTACCCAAATCATTAGTTGACAATTAAGTTTGACTTTTTTAAACCTTTTTTTTACCAAAACATCCCTCTTCAGCATTAAAATCATTTAAACATATATATAGGCTGACAAAAATTTATTCTAATAGGTTTTTTAACTTTCTAATTTGTTAAAAAATTTATTAATTTTGACGTAAAATATATATTAAACACATATATTTTTATCAAATATAATAAACTACATAAGTTTGAGATTATATGTGTCATTTAAATTTATAATTTAATAATTTTAAAAAAAATATTTATAAACACATTTGAGTAATCACATGTTTATTTAGAGACTTACTTAAATATTCAACGTGGTTTGTGATATTTATTACATTAATCAATGCTAAAGTTATCAAACAAATAACTATTTGTAAAGATATAAATAGAAATTAAGAAACATATCAAAAAATTCTTAAATTCCTTAAAATAATTTTAGTCAAAATGTGCAAGACAAAATAAATACACCAACCATGTATAAATTTCTATATAACATCCAATAAATTTAGTATTAAGGGTAAAATAGTAAATAAATTTTATTTTTATATAAAATTTAATTAAAATATATATTTTTGGAATATTTTTAGAATATTCTTAACGGAGTTAACCGTTCGGACTTAAGTGTATATTTTCAAAATAGAGGGGAGGTATGTGTAATTAAGGCAAAATAGGAGGGTGGTCAGAGTATTTTACTCAAGTATCTTGTTAGTTTATATAAAATTATTTATCAAACAATTTATATGAATGTAATATTTTATATATCACCCTGGGCGCTGAAAATTGTTTATGTTGGTATTCCCTAATTTATGATAAATTTGATTTTGAAAAAAAGGGCAAAACAGATAAATTTGATAATGTAAGTAAATAATTTTTATGAATGTACAAAATAACTAAATTTGTTGCCTGAAATAATGGAAGTAGTAAATCAACGTTTGTGCAAACCGAACTAAAGTAATCTGACTGCCTTTTTTTTTTTTTTTTGGCCCAACCAGCCTATCTTTTTAGGCAGGTGGAGTACATCCCATTCAAACTGTCTAGATAAAATTTAAACAATCTAAATTTAATTTTTTAGTGAGTGATTTTTAAATAAAAAATTATTTTTTTAAAAAAATGTTAGCTAATAGGTTTTTTTTATTTTTTTTTTTTTTTTTAGTGATTCCTTTTTTACCAGGAACTGACCGCTATAAAACTAGTAATGGTAAACGTTGATAATTATTTAAAACATGTTTAACTTCATATAAACTACTCCCTCCGATTTTAACTATAAGACCTTGTTAACTTTTTTAGGGAGATTAAGAAAGCTAATTAAATTAGCTTAGAGCATTTTTATTTTTTCTTTAAATTAATTAGTTTGACTAATAAACTAATATATAATCCAAGGATACACAATATATAAAATGATTAAATAAATTATTTAGCTTCCTTAATCTCTCCAAAGAAAATCAACTAGGTCTCAACTAGGTCTTATAATTAGGACCGAAGATAACAGTAATCTTTTTTTAACCGAAATAAAGTAGTAATCTTACTGCCTTGAATTTGGTTCCAATTATCCGTACCCGGAAGAGTGGATACGGTCAGATTCATCTTAGATTCGTTCAACATAACATATGTCAGAGAAGTAAGAAAAAAAATCATTCCTAAAGGCTAAAGGATAAAATTTTCAGTAAAGAAAAACAGTTGACTATACCAACGTTTAATTTCTAATGAAGAGTTTGGATCCTTTAAGATATAAAATGCGCCGGGTCATGCCTCTAAGACAAGTGAAAATTAGAAGAACAAAGACTTGTCAAACAAAATAAACGAACCTCATAGGGATTATCAGAATTCATGAATTGAAACTTTGAGAGGTACCTTCCAATATTTCCACACACCATAAGACCCAAAGTGGAATATTGACAAGTTCAACACACTCAAACATAACCAAACCTTCAAGCAAAAAAAAAAAAAAAAAAAAAAAAAAAAAAAAAAAAAAAAAACATAACCAAACCTGTACAGCTATACTATTATTATGTGCTGAACAGGGAACAACTACCAGTTAACGTGCCTCTGCTGCCTTGAATACTCATTGGTCAACGCCATCATCAGTCTCGTTGCGGCCATTACTGCCCTCATCTGCCGTGCCCTCAAGAACATGGGAACCACTTTCAACAGGCCGTCCCGACCGAATGATGGTACCAAATAATACAAATCTACTTGCCCCCTGCAAACTACTCTGGCTTTCTGGTGACAAGCTATTAGACTGAGAACTATCAGTATTTGGCTCTGTTGACATAGAAGTTCTCATCATGGGTACCATGTTCCCAAATGTATTACCAATATACAGATGAGAATTACCAATTCCAGAGTTGGAGAGACTTGGTACAGATGATAGATCTTGCCTGGCTCCCTGCATGCCAGCAGGAACAGTATTGTAATTCGACAATGATGGGTTCCAGTGCCCCATCAGTGAATTAGGTAAACCTGTATTAGAAAAGAAGGGGTCTCCCTCTCTCTCAGTTGCCACCCCACAATAATGAGCAGCTCTAAACCTTTTTGCAGGAGGGAATGCAGTATTAGGGGGAAGCGCAGAGGAAACAAGTTCAACCTCCCAGGGGCTCACTCGCTTTGCATTCTGCAAGACTTCAGGTTCATCCCAAATAACCTGTAAAATAGAGATCAGGAACTGTACAAGAGCATGCCAATAATATGTATGAGATAGATAATTTCTACAACATCTTTTGTGGCAATAAATTTCATATCACAACAAATATAATCCTGTGATTGAATTATGAAACAAAATAAGGAACACAGTCCTCCCAATCATAAACGTCTACCCTATATAACTGCTAACAAATAATGCACACAGGCATAGAGAGGGATTTCCAATATCAATGAGAATTCAACATGTTGCAGTTGTGAGAATTGTGAAGTGTAAATCAAAGCCGGAGTCACAGAGCTCCAAATTGTAGAGAAATTATCCAAAAAAAATTTAACAGGATTCTAATCCAGGTGAAAAAGAAAAGGAGCGGCAAAGCTCTCATGCATGTTAGGCAATTTCCGAATTTAGAGGAAGAAAATTTTGGCACCACTAGATTAAGTGCCAACAAGGTAAATAAGAGATATTTTCTCCTTTCTCTTCTTATCATGAACACATCCAAATAAAAGACACTGTCTTTCTCTTACAGATTCACTCATGAGAGAACTTGAACAAACTACCCAAATGGCACAGCATAAATAACTCTAATAATTTCAACCTGATTTTGCAAGGATATATATAAAAAGAGTAATGTGTAGCCATAATTGCCAAAAAAAATTATGCCCGTTGTGATGGCATATGAACTACAAGTTGACCTTACTTCACAAGTAGTAATCTCCAATGACTTCAAAACACGAACAGAACAGAAATACAATTTTAGCGGCTTTTAAATTTAATTGGGGGTAGTGATCTGTGCCGCCACGCATCATTCCCTTTCTCAATCAAATTATAGATTTCTAGTAACGCACCCAGTGCTCTCTGAATCCAATGTAATTACATACTTGAAGTCTTGAACTCTCCAAGCAATACATGCAAAACACTAAATCCTTTTCTCATATTTCACCTTAATTTTTCTGTAACTCTCACACAATATCATTTTGAAAGCAACATTAAGCACAGCTTCAAATTTCATTCCAACATTGAAAACAGACTCCATCCAGAAGCAATGCACATTTAATGTTTCATAAATAACAGATGCTAATGAATGAGCACAAGTTATGATGACGAGATGAATATTGACATTCCATACATAACAGAAAAGCAATACAGACTTCCTGCAAGAAAATCCAGAGCTTGAGCTAGTTAAATTTAGTAGTTGACTTAAAACTCCAGAGCTTCATATCTGCAATTCTTTCTTTCCTCATAGAACTCACCAAAGAAAAACAGTGTGTAATCTATCATTCACACAAGTGTCAGCTTCTCAGAGTATCTAATTTGGAAAAAACCCACTCGTTACTTAACTTTCAAGAACAAAAAGGCAGCAAAAGAACTGTGCAGGAATACCTGAAGCATGCGCCATGGAGAACTCCGCCAAAGTCCATTATCAGGAAAAGATGCAGAAGATACTGTACCCTGAAACCAAGTGATCCGGGACGAATCCTCTGTCTCCACTGCCATTTTAACCCTCATTCCGGAAGTCCATGGGACATCCCAAGCTTTCTCCACATCTTCCGCCTTCACCACAAAGTCCGTCCAGCCCACCCTTGGATAATACACAACCTCAAATGGCATGTCTTGCGCTGCCAATTCTGCAGCATCAGCAACTTCCTTAGCCGACAATTTCCCCTTCCCGTTCCTTGAAAACCCCCCTTCTTTCCCTCCGGAACCTACACGGCCTTCTTGCTGCTGCTCCCCCTCAGGCTTATTGCCCACCCCACCAAGCTGGGAAGACAATATGGAGCAATCGACGGCAGTTAATTTAGCAGATCGCATAGCTCTGCGAACACCGATGAACATTTTTTCGCTGGAATCCTTCATGAGAACCACCGAATCACCAGCAACCAAGTTCTTGCTATTGACATACTTACTCCAGCCAGTAGTGAGCAAGTGCCGCCTCGGTGTGCCCCGATAAATGTGGCGAAAGTCCCAGACATTACCGTGAACATCCGTCACGTGTAATACCTGGTTGGGTCGATCAATCTTGAAGTTCAGAGGCGGAAAGATGGTCTCAGCACAGTACCTAGGAACAGAGAATCCACCGCCATTGTTCGCGTCAGAAGGCGTCAGAACCTTCGCAAACGACATAATCTTGTCATCGTCCGGCGCTTCCAAGGAGTCGGGAAAGTGATCAGAGCTGTGATCACTCAAAGGAAGGAGCGAAAGCTTGGCAAATACCTCCTCAGTGACAGGGTCAGCAAGAAATTCAATGGCAGAGACGCGACAGAGAATGACGGGCTTGTAGAAGATTAGAGGGTTAAGGTATAGAGGAGCCGACGAGGCATGCTCAATATGGCCCTGAGGGAAGTAATAAACCCTAGAATGAAGGGGAGGGATTCGAAAGGATCCACCGGCGCATGCTTGCCAGATATTAGGGGCGAGACGGGAACCCTGAACCGGGGCGGGATGAACTTGACGTGACTTTGAAGGACGCATCGTTCAAATAATGTTGTAAGAGACAGAGTGAAAGATCAGAATTAGGTTAACGGACAAAGAGGAAAGGAAGACTACAGTAGGGTTTTTAGACATGAGAATGAGAGGCAACGCACTGAGTTTTGTAGGACTCTGACTGTGCGTCTCTCCCTCTCTCCTAAAACCGTTCTTGCGAAAATAGAGGGAATCGCAGAGCATATATCAGAGAGAGTATCAGAGAGAGAACCCAATGGGTCGGCAATCGAACCGGCACGATACGATCGCAAGATCACGGTACGTAATTACAGAAACACCCTCCTGTTCTTCATTAAACGACGGTTCTGTCCGCAACAGCTTGACTACAAAAGATTTCCACGTCATCTATAGGGCCATCGCCGCCCAATGATCATTCATATTCATAATTCCACGTCACCGTGGTGTAACTTTAAGGTCGTCTTATTACTTTTGATTTCCACGTCAGCGTTACGGCCCTTTGTTTTTTTGTTATACAGTATGCCCCATTTCGTCCATGTCCTTTTATTAATGTTTTATTTAATAAATAATGAATATAATAAAGTGTTTCAAAAATAAATAAACTCTGAATACCTGATATATCATTACAAAATCATACTCTATCACATCTCAAATCAGAATAAACATCCATACTAACAAGACTAAGTCATAATTCTATGTATGTTCAAAATGTTTTTCAATTAAATGTTTCTAGAACTCATTTATTGATTTTTAATGATGTATAAATGTGGACACTAGGAATATATTAAATACTAGTACCACAGTTTTTGACTCTTCGAAAATTTTTTTTATTTTTATTTTTTGCCAACATAAAAAAAATATAATTTTTAAACATCACGAAAGGTTTCTTGTTCAAAAATAACAAACTAACAGAAAGGCAAGAATAATTCCCCCAAAGACGCGGGGGAAAATACTGGGGGAGGTTCTTTGACGGTCATACAGGCTTGTTTGGTGTAGGAAGAAAAGGAAAATATTTATATTTTTGGCAGAAATATTAATGTCGAAATATTTATATTTATTTCACACAAACGTTAATTTTATTTATATTATACAATATTTTATTGTGTAATATTTGAGGCAACGCAGAAAAGAGCATGTGATGTGACAATAAGAAGGGATGGAGCATTAGGTATGACTTATGAGGGAGAGAGTAGTGGTAAAAGTACTATAATAACGAAGGAGAAAGATGGAGCATAAAGTCAAAGAATAAATGGTTGGGATTTTGAGGTCTGGGGTATATATGTCTCCCTCTCAATTTACTGTTCCATATCAGTCGACATGGATTTGATGCTCAGAGATTTTTTTTTTTTTTTTAAATAAACAGAGACATTATAGAAAAAATAATAATTAATATAGAATATAAGAGGGGATTGAGCGGTATATTTAAGGTTATGAAATTTGAATAGATAATTCTTTTTTTAAAAAAATAAACAGAGACATTATAAAAATAATAATTAATATAGAATATAAGAGGGGATTGAGCGATATATTTAGGTTTTGAAATTTGAATAGAGAATTCTTTTTTTTTCTTTTTTTAAATAAACAGAGACATTATAGGAAAAAAATAATTAATATAGAATATAAGAGGGGATTGAGCGGTATATTTAGGTTTTGAAATTTGAATAGATAATTCCCTTTTTTAAATAAACATAGACATTATAGGGAAAAATAATTAATATAGGATATAAGAGGGGATTGAGCCGTGTATTTAGGTTTTGAAATTTGAATAGAGAATTCTTTTTTTTTTTTTTTTTAATAAACAGAGACATTATAGAAAAAAATTATTAATATAGAATATAAGAGGGGATTGAGCGGTATATTTAGGATTTGAAATTTGAATAGAGAATTATTTTTTTATTTTTTAATAAACAGAGACATTGTAGAAATAATAATAATTAATATAGAATATAAGAGGGGATTGAGCGGTATATTTAGGTTATGAAATTTGAATATTAATAGTGCCGCCATTAATATGTAACATTAAGATTTACTTAAAATCTTGTTATTTTTAAATTATGATTCGTAAAATTTGTTTCAAACTCCATGACATCTGTAATTGAATGAGTAGGCCTGTTTTGTTTTATCCACAAAACAGGCCCACAGTATAGTTGTAGGGAGAGAAAATTCACACTATAAATGTTTTTTTCCAATTGTTTTTCAATAAATTTTTTAAAAAAAAAAAAAAAACGGAAACTAAACAAGTTGTTATGGTCACGCATTTCAGCGCAAGATAGTCCTTGTAGAAGAATATTCCCCCTCGTTCTAATTATAGATCAAAGTTTTATACTACAAATTTTATCTCTTGAGCCTCCTATAAATTTGTTAGGAAAATTAATAAAAAGCCCATGTTTTGTAAACTTTATTGATCCGAGGGACATAAATATAAGTATGGATATTTTCTGTGCATAAAATCTTTGCAAAGCTCCACTATTTTCTGTATATAAAAATATATTAGGTAAATCTATTCACCGAGACGAGATGAGACATGAAAGTTTCACATTCCATCTTGAAAGAGGATACGAGACCACAAGGTCGTCCTGTTCCTCGTTCTTGTCCTGTCAGGATGACCTCTTTTTTTTTTTTTTTTTTTTTTAATGATGTGGACTTGTTGGTGAGTTTTTCCCCTCATTTTTTTGACTGAAGGACCTGAATTCAAATATGGGCGTTTTTTATGTACAAAGTCTTCCAAAGTACCGGTATTTTCGGTGTATAAAAACACATCAAATCCTTCCTACTATTGAATTTTTCAAATAGGGGCTTTTTACTGATTTCCCCCTCTTTGAATTCTTTCAAGTACGGTCATCTTCTGTGTATAAAATATTCCAAAGTATTGGTATTTCTAGCAGTGGCGGATCTTTGAAGGGCCCCCAAGGAAAAAAATTTGTTCAAAAAAATTAATTATGCAAATTAAATGTGGGAATGTGGGATCTTTTAATTTAAGCAACAGAATATGAGAATTATTCAACCAATTAATTAAATTTAATAGACGATGAGAAATTAAATGTGATTGATTGATTATTCCAATTATGTCAAAGATAACTCGTTTGGTAATGCGCCTATTATTCTCCCAATCTCCCTTCCCTTAACAACTCATTTGTGATTTTTTCGGCTCTTTCTTGCTTTACAGGTAAATTCTCCTATCTTATTTCTTTACTCTGATTCAACTCCATATTTACTTTGTTTGGTCTTGATTCCATGATTTTGTTTTTCTATTTATATTTAGTATGGTAACGCGCCTATTTTTCCATGATTTTTCGGCTCTTGCTTGCTATAGAACACTTGTTTTCAGCAATGAAAAGAATTAAAACAAGGTTGCATAACAAGACGGAAGATGATTTTATTAGATAGTATGGTGATTCATATTGAAAGAGAAATAGGCGATACTTTCAATTATTAAAGATTTCAAGTCATTAAAAGAGCGAAGTGCATTATTTTAAGTGAAAGTAATTTTTAATTGTTTCATTTAGTATAGTATTTTATTAATTTTGTATTATAAATTACATTGTTAACTTTTAATATTTTGATATATTATATAACAGGCAATCTTCCGGAATTCCATGATATCTCGCTTTCATTTTATAATTGATATAACATCTATACTAGAGAAAGGTATGTTATCTTATACATTAAAATTGTTAAAATACTTTTATTATAACTCTGAATATTTTAAACATGTTATAAAATCATAAAAAAATTTAATTAGTTAATGAGTATATATTTGGTCCCCCAAATATTTATCAAGATCCGCCACTAATTTCTATTTCTAGTGTATAATAACATATCACATCCTTCCTATCAATAAAAGTTTCAAACAAAGACTTTTCGTTCCGTCTATAAAAAACATATCAGGTCTTTCCTTTTAATAAAATTTCCCGACATGGATTTTTCATTGATTTTCCCTTTTTTTTTTTTTTTTTTAATTCACTTAAGTAACGCATCTTCCCTGTATACAATGTTGCAAAGTACCGGTATTCTGTTCACTATCTTATTAATCTTCTTGTAACTTTCTTTCTTTTTGTTTATTCAATTTTTATTCACTCCATCAAAATTTAGAAGTGAAAAAAAGAATAAGTATCCCTATAATTTTTATCCATTTTTATATTCTATTTACAATTCAATTTTCGGGTTCTTTATATATTTAGAGACTGATTATATCTCATTGAATTTTAAGCCGTGCGTGGTTTTTTTTGGATGAAGCAGGATGAAATAAAGATATTAATCAGTTGCAATTTTCAAAAAATGTTCCCTGGATTGTAATTAGGTTAAATCAATCCAAGTTGTCATTTAAGTTTTAGATATACTTTATTCTAATTAAATTTAAAAACCATTTAAATGTCAATACAATTTTGTTTGTTTGTTGCCCACCAAGTTCATTGGTTCCAACTAATCCAGATTCACTCTGAGTCAAGCCCACGATAATGGGGGAAGAGCTCTTAACATCATTTTCTCAATTCTCACGTCCCGAACCAACGATATGGTTAAGGGAGACTCAGTCTCTTTCTATTTACTCCTTGATATGTCTTTAGAATTATAAATAAATACAAAGACAAAAGATTTTTTTTTTTTGATATAAAAAAGTTTTGGAAGGGAGATCAGTCACCTTTCCACTTTTACGAGATCGCTTTCTACCAAATAGATATTGATATGTCATTAGAATTATAAATAAATACAAAGACAAAAGATAATTTACAACAGAGTGGGGAAAACAGCCCATATAAAATAAAATTCGGATTTTACAAATTTATAAGAAAGAGATGTGAGTTCGTGGATTGACCCATAGAATCCAATAATAATAGGCTAGTTGGTAGTTAGCCGGCCCATATCAAAATAGACTGACTCAGCCCAACCTACCTCCTATTTCAATCCATACGAATCTATTTTTTTTTTTTTCTTTTTCCCAAGACATACGAGTCTGAATGAGCTAGAATATATACCAACGGCCCTTTTAGTTTGGCACCTAGGGCCAGCTTCAAGTCACATACGCGGGTCGATAAATGTATAAAAAAAAAAAAAAAAAAAAAAGAATATATACCAACGGATGGGGATTGCCAATTTAAAAAAAAAAAAAAAACAAAAAGGATGGGGATTGCTAATAGGGATGGTTGAACAATGCTTGAGAGGGCTGACTTGGCATTCATAGCTGAATGTATAATCATGCTTGGTGCATTTTAGATCTGGTGGATGAAATAATCTTTGTCCTCGATTGCTCAAACAAAAAAATTTTTCTTTTCCGTCTTAAATATAAGACAAAGTTTATTTTTTAGAGGGATTGTGGTTTTAATTAAATTACTTTAAAATATTTATATTTATCATTTTTTTCAACATATTTCGTTTAACTTATAAATTAATATATAATCTATAGATACACAACATACTATATAATTAATTAACTTATTTAATCCCTACAAAAATAAACTATATCTTATATTTAAGACTAAAAATTACAATAAAGGTTAGAAACCATCCCTGTAACAAAAAAATTAATCGGGCACCATTTTTCATACATGAATTCCTAAAGAAGTAGTCTGGGTAGTGGAATTTGATAATGATGGGAGTATTACTCAATCTATGAGCAAAACAACATATTAGAAGTATTTTCTTTTAAATTTAATTCGTCCCACCTATTCATATCTCTTAGGTACAAATTGGAGCCTTTGAGTATGGATTGCATACATCACTTGATTTCTTGTTGTTTGGTGTGATTTATGTTCTCAATGGACTAATGGTGATGGATATTTATAGATAATGAGCGATATCTCATATAGTAACATCTCTTCAATTAACCAGCACCACATATTTGATCATAGCCCTTCACACACGTTTTTAAGTGCAATAGACACGTGACCTTGGTGACATCTAATATTATAAGTACCTACATAACTCTTCACATAAAATTTAAATTTATAAGAACATAATCTTATAAAAATACACCTCTTCATTTTGAAATATTAAAAAAAAAATGAACAGGTTTTTAAAGGATCTTATATGCTGATGAATTTTGAAATTCAAACATAAGCGGTCAATCAATCTACAAAGAGCAGTTGATTTTTTTTATAAAAAAATTAACTAGCTTCACCATAAAACTGCTCACGAACCCACAAAAAAAAAAAAAAAAAAAAAATGTAAGAACAGCCAGTCATAAAAACAAAAAATTGTAAGAATGACCTGACATGTAAAAAATTTCACCAATATATCTAATATTATTAAACTAGTGAGTTTAAGTAAATTTGTGACAATGATGTAAAATCGTAAACTCAAACCATAAACTTGTAATAGGTTACTTTTATCAATGAATATATATTAATAATATATAATTAAATAATTAAAATATAAAAAATGATAGCAATTTGATTTAAATATAATTTAAATCTAAAAAATTGAAATTAAATCCATCAACATTTATAACTTATCATACTCAACCATAATTTTTTTTATAAGATTTATATATAAAGCCACTAAGTATGATTAAATCAAAAAAATTAACACAAGTTTTATAAGTGAAATAAAACGATTTTGTAAGTTATAAAAGTAAAAACAGTAAATTTAAGATATGAACTAGCGAGTTTAACTAGAGTTTACAACTATCATAAATTTTAAGATGACTTGACACACTTTTATATGATAAAAATATAAAAACGATACATTCTAAAAATTAACTTGCACCTCGTATGTTTAACAACATCGGTCATACTTGCCTCACTGAGAAAATAGAAAAGCATGTTATGACAGAAATAGTGGTCAAAACATGCTGTTGGCTTATTTTAATGGTTGTTAATTTTTGAATGCATAAAAATAAGGGTTCGATTAAAATATTTTAAAAAATATATATTATAAAGATCATAACAATAAAATTTAAAAGGTTAAACAATATTATTCGAAGAGATTAAAAGAGCGATGCCATATATGCAATTTTGCCCCAGATGTTATGCAGATCAAACGTTGATTAAATAGATCAATATGGAGCAAAAATGACATGATAAATTTTGAATAAGTAAAAATCAAGGGATGAAGACAATAATTGAACATATAAATGAAAAAGCTTCAGACTCAATTTCGCTTTAAGAAGACAACTGAACACCTTTTTTTCATCATACCAGATGAATCTCATTATTATTCATAATAATCGAGCTGACTTTATGCAAGAGTTACTTTGTTATTTTTGCCCTCATTTTAGATTTAGTCCTTATAATTTCAAACAATATATTTTGATCCCCCAAGTTTCTTTATGTATAGACATTAGTTCCTATATTTTAATAAAAACTTGTAGTATTTCATCATGAGTAACCAAAACCTATATTAGAAACTAAATGGATGCTTCTTTATAGATATTGCTAAATTGTGATCACTCATGGTTATAGAGAGATCATACCCTATTGCTAGAGCCGGAAAATGGGCTCAGCCCTTTTAAGCTTTGACCTTTTAAGGGCTGTGTTTCAAAATTATAAGAGTTTAATAAAATAAGTTTGCAAGGCCGGGCCCTGTAGGGCCTTAGGTTTAAAAGGGCCGGCCCTGAAGGGCCTCGGGCCTGCCCTGAAGGCCTTTTTAATTTATTATTATTATTATTTGGGTGCATAGATTTACATATAATGGTAATTTACTAATTTATATGTATTTTATATTTGTTATAGAATTATTTATCTATTTAAATAAAAACACACAAATACATAATAACTATACTCTATTTTTATGATTTGATTTATTATTTGTTGCAGATAAAGATTATGGATGTGTTCATGATACGTGGGGAGAAATTCATGATACTCTTACTCATGAAGCAGAGCCTACTCAAAGCGAAGCACAATCAAATATTGATGAAATTGATGATAATGGCGATGACGACGACAATAATTGTCATCAGACTAATGTCATTAATGATATGCTTCTTATGTTTTATATAAGTTATTTGTGAATATAATTTGCTTTTGATTATGAATTTGACTATGCTTATTTGTTGGATGATTCATGTTGTTTTGATATTAATGTTGACAACACATTTATTTAATAACTTAGAACTTTAATTATTGTAATTTACTAATTATATTTCTTTAAAAAAAGGGGAAAATAGTTAAAATTTGAAATAGTAATTTTAGGCCCTAGAGGGTTAGCCTTGGCCGTAGGCATGGAAAATAGGCACCGCACTTTGACTAAATAGGCCCTGAGCCCGCAATGCGAGGTAAAAAAAGGTCAATTCGGACATTTTTTTAGGCTCAGGCCTGAGCTTTCTTAAGGCCTGGTCGAGCCTGAAGTCTTTTTGTAAGTAGGCTTTTAAAAAGGCCTCATATTGCAGGCCTTGAAGGTCATAAATAGGCTTGGTATACTTTGAGCCTATCAAAACTTATATAAATATATCTTGAAATTATAATATAAGAATGAAAAATAATAAATATTATCTTATTTATATGATATAAATATAATTATATTTATTTAATATTTAAATAGGCAAGGCCTGAAGGCCCACAGGTCAGACCTTAACAAAATAAGCCTGACCTTTTTACATATTCAGGCTTTTAAAGGCCTGACCTTTTTAACAAACAAAGCTCCGACCAAGCCCTAAACAAAGCCAAAGCTATAGGTACCTCGACCTATTCCCACCCCTATGGCTGGCCCTGGTACTCTCGGGCCTGGTTTTGAAAAACAGTTTTCTTATCTCGAGCCTTCACAAGTCTACTGTTGACCCTAGCCCTTACGGCCGGCTAATTGATTCCTCTATTTATCTATTGATCAATTAAGTAGATATTCTCATAATATTGATAAAATTTTTTGTCTTTTTCATCAACTTCTCCCTTTTATTCAAAAGGCAGACATTGATGAAGGTTAAGAGTTTTTGCTGTAGTTTTTTTTTTTTAAAATATTATTTTTGCAGTAGTTGATATAATATCTTTGTTGACATACCTTTTATTATATATATTAAAAAGAACTACATGGCCAAAAATCAAAATGCATACATTATATTAATCCATTAAAATATCTCCAAACCTACCTGATGGTTAGTAATATTTCCTTATCACTTCTTATGGCATGAGACATCTAGACGGGCATGCACACTCAATTTGAAATTTGAAATGTTGGGTCCAACATTGACTTTTCAGGAGGTCCCACTCAGAGGTTAGGCCACGGCATTGGCCATCAATGGCTCAGTTCAGACCCCAGAGGGAAGCTCGCAAGAAATCACCTCCTTCTATTTTTTTTTCTTTATACTAATTATTTAATAATCGAGCCCCATCAAATTTGAAGGCTCCGACTTAAGTAAACGCTTTCACGGCCACTCTCACATTAGATTGCTATTACACACGTGTTTAGGCAATTGGCCTCTGACGTAATTAATCTAAACCCTATACCTTAAATCCTTGTAATCAATGAACACTCGGTTTAACATATAGTGGCATGAAACAATTAAATCTTGTTTTGATCAATGAGCACTTGGTTTAACTGTATATGCAAATCAATGGCACAAAACTTGGTGACAAAAATGGAATTCTTTCTTTCTTTCTTTCTTGTGCTGATAGGATTGGAATAAAGAAATCAAAGACAGGTCAAATGGGTCCAATTATAACACACATCTAAACTTAAGGCGTGACTGGCGATAGACGCCATTGGAGAGAAGGCAATAAATGTCATAGTTGATCAATTTTTGTCTTGCCGAACCTTTGGCGGTCTCCGGAAAAACTACCCACTCTCGAATCTATTTAACCACGAGTTTAACGGTGGTGGTAATGACATGACCCCTAAGTTGTAATTAAGACTCATTCCTTTTCTGACATTATATTTCATATGCCCTCCCTGAAACAGACCCAAACCTCCATTCACAACTGGAAAATGAAGTATCGCAACTCCAATAAGGTTTCTGCCAAATGGGTTCCCATTTTCTCTGTCGTTTCATTCATCCTGGGTATGCTCATCGCTAGCAGGTCTCTTCCTCGCTCTGGATTTCAATTACTTTGATCTTTCCCTTTTTTATTTTTGGGCAAAAGAAAAAAAAGAAAGCTTCAGAGTTAGCTTGCTTTTCGTATTTTGATTATATGAGCTCTGTTGTGACTGGAAATCGCGGTTGTTGCAGGTTGTGGGAACCAACTGAATCAAACGGCCAGCTGGTTTCGCTGCGGCGGAATAATAAGGAGCTTCAAGTCGTCTCCAAGGAGTCCAATCCGGAAAAGGCATTTTTCTTTTGCCACTGTTTTTCAGTTGCAATTCTAAAAGCGTTTGATTCTTTTATTTGATTTTGAAATCTGTGGGTTTTGTTGGTATATCAGAAGCCTGTGCGGAATCAGGACGTGATAAGCGAAGTTTACAAAACTCACGAAGCTATTCAGTAAGTGCTGGCTTGAATCTAATTCCATTTCGCTAGATTTGTCTGCAATGGCGGTTGTAGTTGAATATTTACTGTTGCTTAATTCTTCCGATGCATGTCAGATCTCTGGACAAACAAGTTGCCATGCTTCAAATGGAATTAGCAGCAGCCCGGAGTTCTCGAGAAATAGGGGTCTCAGATGGCTCTGCGACGACCAACTCTGAGACATCTACGGAAGCAGCTCCCAGGAAGAAGGCGTTTGTAGTTATTGGCATAAACACAGCTTTCAGTAGCCGGAAGCGGAGAGATTCAGTTAGGGAGACTTGGATGCCACAAGGTAACGGATTTCTGGTGGAAAGTTGATTTTATTTGTAAGTGATGGATTGATTTCTCATGGAAGTTTTGGATTTTGCTCATACTTTTGGTCAGGGGAACAGCTCCTTCGATTGGAACGTGAGAAGGGAATTATCATCAGATTCATGATTGGCCACAGGTAATTACTCGGATGATTCTGATTGCAAAGCTTTATCCATTAACCATATGATCACTTAACTCAGAATAGAATTATGCATTTTCCGCAACTGATGCAGTAGTGTTTAATAAGTATGCTTCATAGGTTCTACAACGATTTCATAAATACAATATGAAGCTGTAGTACTTTACCCCTAATCCTTTTCTGAATTCTCATGGCTAATGACCTCAAAATAGGCTTTTGCTATCTCTGATAAAATAAGTAGTGTTTCAATCTGCTTGTTACTGCAACGGCTAATGCTACTGACGGCATGTGTTCTTGAAGTCACTCCTTCCCCTGAAGTCTACACTGTCATTTCTTATATTTTCTTTATGCTCCACACATTTAAGTTTACTTCATTTTTCTGGTCATTTCACATATGCTTTTACTCTGATAGCCAATAATTTAGCTAAATCACAAAAATCCTCCAAATTCAGCCATTTAAAAGAATTAGGGATTTGGGAGTATTTTCAAAATCTTTTTTAATTAAAAAGAAAGGTCTGGAAAAACTATTTTTGGATTCTGGGTTTGATTAGGGTCAATTCTAAATAATCAATACTTCTTTATCTGAGATAATGGGCTGCAAATTACAACATTGTGGAACTGACATGATGGATGTTTGTTGTTGTCTCAGTGCAACTTCCAACAGTATTCTTGATCGAGCTATTGATTCAGAAGATGCCCAGCACCACGACTTCCTGCGGTTGGTAAGAAACTTCATAAGAATTGTTTAGGTGAGAATGATCTGGGATATCTGGCTGGGATCATAATCTTGATCACAAATTATCGTGTAGGAACATGTTGAAGGGTATCATGAACTGTCTGCAAAGACAAAGACTTTCTTCTCTACTGCCGTTGCTAAATGGGATGCAGATTTTTACGTCAAGGTGGATGATGATGTCCATGTCAACTTAGGTATGCCCTGTCTCAGGACTCCCAAATTCTTTCTTGAGTTTCCTGTTATCCTCACAAGTAGGGCTTTATTCTGTTGCAAATTAGGTGTCTTGGCAACCACTCTTGCTCGTCATCGTTCAAAACCAAGAGTCTATATTGGGTGTATGAAATCTGGACCCGTTCTTTCCCGAAAGTAAGTCCACTTCTCCATTTTTTTCCTGTGCCCCATTTCTCAGTGGATTGGTCTCATCTTAAGAATATGTTTCATATTTCTAGGGATGTCAAGTATCATGAGCCTGAGTTCTGGAAGTTTGGAGAAGAGGGGAACAAATACTTCCGACATGCTACCGGACAGATATACGCACTTTCTAAGGATCTGGCTACATACATTTCCATTAACCAGTAAGGATATGATTTTCCATTCAGTAATTAATCAATATCTACTGATCCCGAAGCAATACATGTGTACTTTTTTGTTGTTGTTGTTGATATTTAGCAATCAGTTGAGTAGTTTAGCACTCCACAGCTGAACTGATATTTAGCCTCAAACCAGATTCGATGAAAAGCAAAGATATTATTTTGCATCACTAGGTTAAATTCTTTAACAGGATGGATACAAATAATAGGTTTTGATGTTGTATGTTTGGCATAGAATAGTGATGGAAGTATAAATTGTGGGTGCAGGCCAATATTACACAAGTTTGCTAATGAAGATGTCTCACTTGGTTCATGGTTCATCGGTCTCGAAGTTGAGCACATTGATGACCGCAATATGTGCTGTGGGACTCCTCCAGGTATGTAAGATGTACCTGATTATTTCAAGTCTCAAGAACTGCCGAAGGTTCTTCTAGGTGTGGTTCTCATATGGGATTGATGCTTTTTGTATAGATTGTGAGTGGAAGGCGCAGGCAGGTAACGTATGCGTTGCTTCATTTGATTGGAGCTGCAGTGGAATCTGCAAATCAGTGGAGAAGATTAAATATGTTCACAAAAAATGTGGTGAAGGGGAAGGGGCTGTTTGGAGTGCTTTATCTTGAATTGATTCCATGAAGAAAGGTTTTGCCTCGTTGGAAGAAGGATTAATTGTTCGTTTGACTCTGGAACTAACCAGGCAATTTTGAGACAGAAATCCAGCCAAATATACAGAAATGACAAACTTCTCATTGAAGCTGTTTGTTCAAGTCTGGAATTGAACGGCTTGAATATGAATTTAGTGATCTGTTCATACCTTCCTCTTTATGTTTAATTTGTTTGATTTTATTTGTCAACTATTCCTATGTATGGATGTCTGTTGTGTTCTTTGTAATGAAAATCAATGTATTAATTGTTTCAATGATTCGGTTCAATGCGATAATATAATTTATGTATCCAGGCATGACATTCTCAAGCGGTGGAATTGATGTCGAAAGGCTTTACAGTTGAGACTCAAATTTTCCTATCAAAGAGCACATGCAAGTGTATTATACCTTCATTGTTTACTTTTCTTGGGCAGGATGGTCGATATGTAAAACTGATGTTATATTTTAATTTTAAAAAATTCATGGTATATTTTATATTTATTAATTAAGTTAAAGTGTTAAACGAGATTCGCTCGCTGTTGCCAGTATCGTCTTAGTATTAGGGTTAATCAGGACCCAATCTATTGCCATTGGTTTAATTTATATCAGATTTAGAACTGAAGCACATGGGGCTTGTTTGATTTTATTTTCTGTTTTCAGAAATAGTTTTATAAAACAGTTTTTGGAAACAAGTTTTAAAAAAATCTGTTTGAATAGTTGATGTGATGTGGCGGTGGTGCGGTTGCCAGTAGTGATGTAGTGGTGGTTGTCATTAGTAATATAGTTTCAATAATCGATAAGTGACAATTTCAACAAAATGTGGCATTAATAGTATAGTGTTAATAGTAGATAAGTCACGATCTAAAAAAAAAAAAGAAAATAAGAAAACAAAAACAAGAAAAATAACTTCTGTTTTTGTTCTTTTAGTTTTTTTTTTTAAAAAAAAAAACAGTTTTTAAAAATAAAATCAAACAGGCCCATCATTTCTTGAAACACAGGAATTAGATGAAGAGCAACAATTTTTATGATCTCTGAAGTTCTCCCTTTACACAGAGAAGGGGCGGAATCAGGGGGCTAGTGGTGGCCCCCGCACCCCTAAAATTATACAATTGGATTTAAAATTCTTGGAAATTATGCTTCAGCCACATAAAATTTTAATTTTTTCAGTTTAGTCCCTATTAAAAAGCCTCATGAAGGGACTAAATTGAAAACATAAAAAATTTTATGAGGCTGAAGCATAATTTATGAAAATTTTGGGTCAAATTTTGTAATTTTCACCCCTAATTTTAACTACGGGCTCCACCCGGTTTCAGTCAGTAATTTTCGCCCCCCCCCCGATTTTCATTCATCATTTCTTGAAACACAGGAATTAGATGAAGAGCAACAATTTTTATGATCTCTGACGTTCTCCCTTTACACAGAGAAGGGGCGGAATTAGGGGGCTAGTGGTGGCCCCCGCACCCCTAAAATTATACAATTGGATTTAAAATTCTTGAAATTTTTTATTTAGTCCCTATTAAAAAGCCTCATGAAGGGACTAAATTGAAAACTTCAGCTCCACCCCGTTTCGCCAGTAATTTTCGCCCCCGATTTTCATTCATCATTTCTTAAAACACATAAAATTTTAATTTTTTCAGTTTAGTCCATAAAATTTTAATTTTTTCAGTTTAGTCCCTATTAAAAAGCCTCATGAAGGGACTAAATTGAAAACATAAAAAATTTTATGAGGCTGAAGCATAATTTATGAACATTTTGGGTCAAATTTTGTAATTTTCACCCCTAATTTTAACTACTGGCTCCACCCTGTTTCAGTCACTAAACCCCCCCCCCCCCCCCCCCCCCAATTTTCATTCTTGACTCCGCTCCTGACACACACAGAGGGCCCCCCCCCCCCCCCCCCAATTTTCATTCTTGACTCCGCTCCTGACACACACACAGGGCCCATGTCAGAGTCACTATAAGCGAAGCATCGTCATTGTTGAGTTCGTAGCTTCACATTTGCAAAGCCAAATCGTTACCATAAATAGAAGTTACAAGCATCGAATGATCTATTCTCGTATTTCTCGTTAAAGTCCTCACAATCTACGAAGCTGAGTTTGAGATTTATTACATGGCATCTGTACATGCTCTGCTTTCTGGGCTTTCAACTGATTTAGAAGATCACTCAACTTTCTAAATCATAACCTATTAAGCACAAGAAAAAAAAAGGTGAGCGTGCGTTACAAACTCGATCATCTGAAGCAAAATCTGATTATCAGCCATCAATGAACTATGTTCCATCAGAAAGGGTTTAATTTTGGTTTAATATCTACACTCGAATTTTGTTGGAAACAGAACTTCCAAACACTGCCATTGTATATGCTCTCCGTTTTACTCAGTTAAGTTAATTAGTTAAGTACGTAAGCTTCTGATGCTTAAACCACACCCTGACTGATCTAAAATACCTCTAAAAATCACCCACAAGCACGCAATCTTGGGCAATAATATCCTCATGCAGCTTCACCTCCACTCTTAAATCATTCTATCTTTTGTACTTTTTTCACGCTTCTTACAGGAACCATGACTGGGTGGATAAATTTTTTGTTTTCTTTCCTTTTTTTTAAGACAAAGTCCTCTTTTGACAACTTTTTGCCTTGAGCACTCTATTAATAAGACCGCAAATGAATGGTTTTTCAGGAGATTTCTTGATGTAACAGCAAATAATTCATGTGAAGCTTCAGAAACCACTTAATAAACTCATAGGGATGATGGGTTAGGTTTCTCTAATTGTTCTCTTTCTCGTCCTTCTGATATTAATCAAAAAGTACGTTGGCGTTTTCTGTTGAACACACGAAATAATGAAGGCATTAATCAAATTCATTATTGCACGAAACACAACAAAAGCTGTGGGAGGTCCAATCCTACATAGGAGGTGTTTACTGAATTTATGAGCCTACGAGCCAACACGCGACGCGAGGGCATTACCAAAGGACACCGCCAGATGCATACGATCAATGCCTGTCGGCCGCAAACAAACGCATAATCCTAGGCAATCGATTTTGTCGCACGTGACATGCATGTGATTGTCTCCCCATTTTGGCTTCACCAAATTAATTCAATATCATCCCCAGATTCCCCACTAAACGTTTCATCTTCTTTTCTTCGGGGAATAAATGTTACTTCTAATTACAAGGCCTTTGAAATATAAAAGAAATTGGAGGTAATAGTATAAAGGGGGAAAAAAAGAATGATGTTACTTATTTGATACTACGTCCGATCCTAATTATAAGAATACTTTTATACTGTAAATTGCACTATAAAAATATTCCTATAATTAAGATTAAAGAAAATACAATATAGGTCCTCGAATAAAATATCTTTGTTTAACTTTGACAAGAGTTTTATTTATGTCATGGGTCAAGAGTTTGGCAAACAACAATTTGTAAAATACTTCATGGGTCAAATTTTGAGCAAACAACATTTTATAAACTACCATTAGCACTGATAAACACGAGGAAATCATTTTGACAAAAACATATAGAAATGAGAAAATGTTGGTCAAAAGTCAAAACCTTGATACAGGGATAAGTATGACTATGAGGAAGGGGCGAAATGAGACACGTGTATTGCGTGATGCGTGGTGAATGGTGATAAATGAAGGGTGGGCCCCACTCCCTCAAAACACGCTAACCTGCTTACCCATATTTAGAAGCCGCCGTAATTTAGTTTCTGCCTAGGTCGGTGAGGTTTGATGGTAAGGAATGTCTTTTGATTTTTTTTTAAAAAATATTCTTCACTATTATATCAAATTTTAATCACTGAAATTTAATATTGTATAAAAATATTATTATAATATTAAATAGTATTAAAATATCAATCGGAACGGGGAGAGATCAATGAACACGTGCTTTCCGCAACACGAAGGTGGGACTGAAGGCGCCAGGTAAGTATTTCCAACTCACCTTTGTATATATATATTTTTTAATGATTATTACATCATGGAATTGTAGGAGAGCCGGTAGCCGGGCTTTTCCTATATCTGTTAAAGACATTATCAATAAATACTGTGTTAATATTCTTTGTCTTATGGAACCTCGTATAAGTGGCACCAGGGCTAATAAGGTTTGTCGGAAGCTTGGATTCGGCCATTGGATGCGGGTGGAAGCTACTGGTTTCTCTGGGGGCATTTGGCTTTTATGGAACTCTGATTCTTATGATATTACTTACCTTACTTCTTCCACTCAGTTGCTTCATTGTCAAGTCAGAGACCTGACTATCAATAATATCAGCCTTCTGACTGTTGTTTATGTAGAAACTACCTTACTTGGCAGAACTGCTCTTTGGAATTCCCTTTGTTTACTCGCCACAAATTCTACCTCCCCTTGGTTAGTCTTGGGTGACTTTAATACTTACATATCACCTAATGACAAGTCAGGGTGGAGCCGATCCCCATAGGCCTCCATGCATCAATTTAGAGGCGCATTAACGATCCTGGGCTTATTGAGGCCAATATTTTGGGCGAAAAGTTCACCTGGGAAAAGCGGGGCTTAAAAGAAAGACTGGATTGGGTTTTCTCAAACTTCGCCTGGATTAATAGCTTTTCCGCCTTCACTGTCCGACATGAGCTTAAATTCAAATCTGACCACAGGGTTGTGGTGGTTAATACTAAACCTCCGAACTTAACTCCTCGCCCCTAGAGGTCCTTCTCTTACCAAGTGGCTTGGACTTTGAAAAATGATGTCAAGAACATTATCAAATAATCCTGGCGGGATAGGAATTGGCTCCACGGTCTTCAAAATTTTCAAAAATCTGCTCTGGATTGGAATGACAACCGAATTGGTAACTTCTCAAGAAGGAAAAAAGAGCTCATTCGTCGCTGGAGGTTATTGATAGATGTCGGAGAATGAACCTGCGGACTGGTCTCTTTAAGTTAGAGAAACATCTTTGGGCTTAGTATCACAAATTGGCTACGCAGGAAGAAATCTCTTGGTTCCAAAAATCTAGGTGCAAATGGCTTCAGGGCGGAGACAGAAATACCAAGTTCTTCCACGATTGAACTGTGATTAAAAGGAAAAGACAGCGTATTGGATCCATTCAAAACGAGACAGGAGAATGGATTGAAGACCATAACCTTGCCAAGATTATGGCCCAGGATTTCTTCTCCAAGCTTTATACTCGTGATTCAGATGTGAGGGATCCTACCGGGTGGTGCTCAAACTTTCCTACTATTGATGCTCGTAAGTTGTGCATGCTTTCAAGGGGAATTACTAGGCTGGAAATAAAAAATGCAATATTCGCCATGGGTGCTTTTAAGGCTCTAGGGCCTGATGGCCTTCAGGCTCACTTCTTCCAGACTCAGTGGGATACCGTGGGGGATAAATTATGTGACTTTATCGAGGAATGCTTTAGCAATCCTTCTACTATGTCTACTATTAACAGATCCAAGATTTTCCTCATTCCTAAAGTCGACCAACCTTCTTCCCTAAAAGACTTCTGGCCTATATCTTTGTGTAATGTTAGTTTCAAAGTCATCACTAAGATCTTAGCTAATCGGTTTAAAGATGTCATGGACCAGCTTATAAGCCCTGAACAATGCAGCTTCGTTGCTAACAGATCCAGTTGTGATAACATTATCATTGCGCAAGAAATCATTCATTCTATGACTATGAAGGGCAAGAAGAAAGGATTTGTCGCTATCAAGATCGATATGGAAAAGGCCTTTGTGAAATTGATCGGGGGTTCATAAGGGATACTCTTACTTGTTTGAGGATTGACAATAATCTCATTGATCTAATCATGACCTGTCTCTCCACCTCATCTATGTCGGTCCTCTGGAATAGTGATGAAAGTTCGAGTTTTACCCCTTCCAGACGCGTTAGGCAAGGAGACCCTCTAAGCCCATATATCTTCGTCCTCTGCATGGAAAGGTTGGGGCACCTTATCAAGGCTGAGTGTGAGGCCTGGCGATGGAAGCCATTCACTTTCAAGAGAGGCAGTCCCGCTATCTCTCATTTATTCTTCGCTGATGACCTCATCCTCTTCATCAAAGCCTCTGCTCACCAAATGGCTGAGGTTTGCAACGTCATGCAAAGTTTCTGGCCATAGAATCAACATTGCCAAATCTCGTATGTTTTGCTCTAAAAATGTCAATTTTAATAGAGCCCTTGAGTTAAATCAGCTCCTTGGCATTGGAATCACTCATGATCTTGGGAAATACCTGGGTGTGCCGATAATTCATAGGAGGGTTACTAAAGCAACATATCATCACATTGTGCAAAAAACCAGGGAAAGATTGTCCACATGGAAAAGCAAATTCTTAACTATGGCTGGCCGCATTGTCCTCATTAAATCTGTTCTATCTTCCTTGCCCAGCTATCAAATGCAGTCAACCCTTCTCCCTATTTGTATTATTAATGAGCTTGATAAAATCTCAAGGAATTTTCTCTGGTCTCAGGACAATGATGTTAAAAAGATGCACCTTATTGCTTGGGATAAAGTAATGAATGCTAAGAAGCAGGGAGGTCTCGGATTCAAAAATCTTCAGCTTCAGAACAAAGCATTTATTATGAAGATCTGTTGGAACCTCTTGACGAAAAAAGATTCTCTATGGGCTCAATGCCTTTGGTCCAAGTATAATTGTGGCCACTCCACTGTGCCTAAGGTATCGAAAAAAAGGAACTCCTCCTCAGTTTGGAAGGCAGTAGTTGGGGTTTGGGATAAATTTTTCGCTGGGATTGGAAGGAAGGTTAATAGCGGGAACGAAACTAAATTATGGCAAGACCTCTGGCTTCCGCTTGACCGGCCTCTCATAACCTTTGTTCAGGACCCTTCCTCGATTAATGTTGATGACACAGTTAGGGATCATATTATGAGTAATGGAAGGTGGAACACTAATGGATGGCGGGGCATTTTACCTCTAACAATCATAAACTCTATTTCTAGGATGACCATCCCTTCTAATCACTTTCCAGATTGTTTCACTTGGCGAGCTGCTAAAGATAGGTGTTTCACTGTTAAATCTGCTTACACCTATCTTTCTGGTCGTGATCAGACGGATACAAATAGATTTTGGTCCCTCCTGTGGAAGTGGCAGGTTCCAGAGAAAATAAAAATGTTCATGTGGCGGGTCGGTCCATGAAAGACTTGTTACCAACTCTCTAAGAGCGGGGAGAGGCCTCACGGATGGGAACCTTTGTCCCTTCCACTGTTCTAGTGAGGAAAATGTGATACATGTTATCAGAGATTGTGAAAGAGCGAAAAACCTGTGGAAACAAATTTTGATGCCTAACCTTTTTTCTCAGTTTTTCATAGGAAACTTGCATGCTTGGCTTAATTGGAACACCAGTCACAATCCTGGGAAAGGGCGCTTCCAAAAGTTCTCTTGGCAACGAACCTTTAGCTTGGCGTGCTGGGTCCTTTGGACGTCCAGATGCAAGTTCCTCTTTCAAGGCAAGGACACGGATACCGGGGAGTTACTCTACACTTGTAACTATCTTCTCATGGAGAGTACATCTAATCAAACACTAATGCACCAAATTTTCAATCTTGGCAGGGACGTGGAAAAAGCCTGGACTCCTCCTCCGGAAAACGTGGTCCGCATCAACGTTGATGGCTCTATGCGTTCCCAGTATCAAGCAGCTTGCGGAGGTGTGATGAGGGGTTCTCATGGTCGCTGGCTGATGGGATTCCACAAATCTTTTGGCCTCCACACTGTTGTTGAAGCAGAAATACACACCATCATGTTAGGGTTGAAGCTGGGTCATCAGATGGGTTTCCAGAAAGTGGCCCTTTACTCGGATTCGATGGATGCTATCAACATTATCATGAGAGACTATCATGTTGATCACCCCCTTAGAGGAATTATTGGGGAGACTAGAGACATGCTTTTTGGAGATTGGAGTGTTGAGCTTCATTACACCCCGAGAGGAAACATTTCTTGTCCGACTACATGGCCAGACAGGGCCACGACGCCCCTAATGACGCTGACGTGATTTTTGTTCCATATGTTCCCAGGGGATGTCAAGATACTTTTCTTAGAGACCGATTGGTCTGTTTTTGCTAGTTCTTCTTTTTTGGCATTGGATGTATTAAGGACTAGATTTTCATGATCTAGTCCTTCCTTCATCATTTCAAACTTTGCTTGCCTGTACTCTTCCAAAAAAAAAAAATGAACACGTGCTTTCCGGAGATCGAACCGCGTTCCAAGATAAGGAAATGCAAGCAAGGGAGGGTCGTGTCGTGGTGGGGTCCAGCGATGGTTATGAGAATTAAGTAGCTGAGGTGGCGTGTTTTTACTAGATAGAGAGTATTATTCTATTGCGACATCGACATTTTCAACTTCTGCCGCATGGCGTGCCAGCATTGCAAAACCTCAAATGGTTACAAAATAGTCAACATTAATCCTGTGTGTAAAATGGGGCATATAGCACAAGCAACCTATTAGTTAAAGTGAAAAGAAGGACACAAATTCAAGTCATGAAGAGTGCACTAAAATGTCACAAATTGTGTCATGAAGAGTGCACTAAAATGTCTATTGTGTGGAAAAAAATTCAAGAACAATAATATCTTTAGGAAAAATATTATTTGTGTATGAAAAAATATTGGGAGTGTACTAAATAATTAATACTAGTAGATTAATAAGCAATATTTTTTTTTAAAAAATATATTTTCAAATAAGGGGGCGATAATTGTTTTCTTGAAATGCTTCTTTGACCAGCTTTTTTTTTTTTTTGAAATGCTAGTACTTGATCAAATAGGGAATATAATAAGGACTAAGGAGCTAGATGTTATGGCGACAGGTTATATTGCCAAGGCCATTGTGCATACAGAATTATTGTCTTTGACTCTTTTGACTTCTTGGAAACCTCATTCTCAAATGTTGTTGCAGTTTGGAGTAATAATAAAATAAAGTACTGTAATCAACTCGGCATTATGGATCATTCCCCAATAAAAACTTGGAGGGAACAAGACAAACATGCTGTGAGCCTATGATTTATGGAGCAGCATGTGCAGCTGGTTGTTGGAACAAATCAAACTATCAAAGGATGATTCAAATCTCTCATTCATAATATTTTTTCAATTAAATTAATTTAAATATTGTCTGTGCTAAACTCCAATAATATAATCCACCAATGAACAAAGTGGTCCTGTTCCTCTTCTTTCTTCTTCCATCACTCCTTCCCAATGATATCATTTTTTCTCTTTTCTTTATTCCCCACATGACCAAGTAAACTCCATGTTAACTCCGAAATGACGACTCGGTCTTTCTTTCTTCTTCTTATTTTCATCCTTCTCATTCATTTCCTTCCTGCTCGTCCTCTCTGTTTTTCTACACGCTCACTTTGATATTTCGCTCTGAAATTTTTTGAACTGAGCAACGATATGGTTCATTATGAACAACGTCGTCATGATCATTACCACAAGTTTCATGACCAAAGAAGCATGTTTCTGCCAATGCTCTGTTCGGGGCCGTCCATGATCAAAGATGTGAGTGTTCCACGGTGGGGGAACCGGACGGCGTCGTTCTCCAACGAACCCTTGTCCCCTAGAATCGGCTGTATGGGTCAAGTGAAGAGGAACAACAAAGTAGTTGGGTTACCTTCTACTTCGCAATCACGTGGAATCATCAGCTTCACCAGCAAAAGTAACGCCTCATTAGCATCACCCTTCTCTGCTCTGGTCAAGTACTCCAAGCTCAGAAAGATTTTCTATGCCAAGAATCTAAGCACTAACACTCCAGATACTGCTCACGAGGTGACAAGTTGTGGTGGCAGGCGTCGAGATTTGGCGAGGAATGATAGGAACAGAGATGAGAGTTGTGTTACTGTAAGTATTGATAGGATGGATCCTCCATTGCCGGTGGTAAAGCGAGCACAGAAATCGGAGGCAGAAAGAGAAGCAGAAAGTCTTTGGAAAAGGAGATCAGGTGGGGTTTCCTTGAGAAATCTTCAGCTTCAACACACTCATCGTCATCCAAGGCTTCTTCTACAGCCTACTAGTGTATGATTATTTAATGCAATTTATTTAATGCAATTTTCTTTTTCCCTCGTTGAGTGGGATTTTGTGTGTGGAGATCAAGTAAATGATTTTGTTTAGCTTACCACCCAACTTCTAGTTTGAAAGAGTTTCTTCGTTGAATTAGTACCTTCCTTTATGGTGACACAGCACCACTAGGTCATAGATCGAGGTTCTGTTTAAGTGACGAGATTTGTACTGAGAAAGTGGGAAAATGGATCGGTTTTCGGGACATCAAAATGGGGATCTTGAAAATGCTATTTGACGGAAATTGCGTAAACCGATCAATGTTTCGTGGAAATTAGAAATGAAAACAGTTTATGTGGAAAAGTAAGCAGTTCAATCCTTAAAGGGCACAATGTTTTAGATAAAATCACAAACGTTGGAAATTCATGATTTGTCAAGCTACAAAAACAGAAGTCTGAAAAGAAAAATATATTACACATATTTCCAAACATTCATGGATTGAAAACTCAAAACTGTAGAAAACTCGAGCTCTAATAGCACAACTCGCTGAAGAGTTGCCCGAGACTTTTTGATCAATCAACATCATGCTCATGCGTGCTTTTAGTGAATACGAGTGTGTGCATGTGGCGAAAAAAACTCAACCCAGACTACAACGGACACGGTCAGGGGCAATGGCATTAAATGCCGGCTAAAAGATCTCAGTTTAAACAAACATCTATAAGCGTTTTAGGTCCCGAAGGCATGCCAGACTCTGATAAACCTGAGACCCAACTCACCTAACTTTTCCTAACTTTTGTGGATATAAAGAAAATAAATAATCGCTAAACTGAAAATCATTTTGACCAAGAAGAAGAAGCGAACTGGAGAGTGATGGTGAAAATTCCAAAACTCTAATGGAAGGGTAAGTAACAGTGGCGAAGGTGACACTGACACACATGTACCGCGTGGCAAGATATTAATGCTGGGCGCCACGCACCGCTAATTTGATTAGTGATAATTACGCCCTAACTCGAACTTCAAATTACTCATTAGTATAAATGCCCTGTGACGGTTAACACAATGTCACAATTGATAGGCATGATATTATAGAAAGGGTCGATATAAAGCCCGCACCAAATCATAATATTCACAATTCACAAAATATACGTAATACTAGTACATCAGAGGACTCGCCTAGTTACTGTCAGAATCAGTAGACACAGTTATATATGCTCAGCTCAGCCCTCCAGGTCCAGGCTAAACCAGCTCAGCGCGCAAAACATGCAGCACAACATAGAGCATCGGAAACAAAAAGGGCACAATGAGAAGCAACTACGGAGATCTTCTGATTTTCCTTTTACCTGTGCTAATTCAAGTACACAAAAAGCCTCTTTTTTGCTAACAAATGCAGTGAAGGGGTGATATATAACATCTCTAACCTAGAATCTGTATCCATACATGTAATATAATACAAGTGTCTCTTTGATGATATGTCATCGTCACCCTTGTTCTTTATAAGGAGTCCAGATCAATTTGCTAACATCAACCTCCAGACCGCCCCTTCCAGCAGCTTTGAGATGGCGATCCAAAACTTTTGGATCTGCACATATAACATGCTGTCCTTTCCTGTATTGGATCAATTCTAGGCTCTGAAGTGTAGTCAATATATCTTCAGCTTTGATGGCTGTCATGTCACTCAGTTCCTGTGGAAAAGTAGCCGATTCAGTGGCAAAGCCTTATAGTCATCAAGAGCATGTGCAATATCAGGGATGTTGAGAAAAACACCAAAATACATGACGCCGTAAATTAATCAACAATTCAATATCTTTCGTTCCTTATCATTATTGTGTGGCATTACAGGTGATTGAGTTTAGAGATCATAAAGAGACTTCCAGCAGTAACCACGTTATATGAGGAATTCGATGCTGCATTGTTAACTAACAACCAACATTATAGACAAATGAACCCGAACCACAATAACTTAAACCCAATCCGAAAATCTTTATTCAACATGTGGACCAGACAACTTAATGAATTCATAATTGGTTGATTTCTTCAATAGAAATGAATGATGGTTGATTCACTTTTTGAGCAAAGAAAGTAATTAGATACATCCCTTGAAAGAAATGCAAAGGATGCTTACCTTGATAGATATATTACCCTTGTGCTTCTTCAAGATGTCCAAAAGAACCCTGGTCCAATATCCTCGGTAGCTCAGCAGCCCAAGGTCAGAAAGGGGTCTTTCAGGTGTGCCAACTTTGCCCTCTTTCTTAGAAAGTTCATACGCTGCTCCAAGTTTGAAATATTAACGGATTTTGTTCATATAGGATTTAAACATATAGATGGGACCCATTATCCAAAGAGATATATAGAGCTTACAGAATGCTATTAGAAATTTGCCATAGCCTTTCCTTTGGTAGGGTGGAAGGGTGAGGATGCACGCCAAATTATAAGATTCCTCTGAATGTTTTTCCTTCATGGTTAAACATAGAAATAAGTATTAATACGGTTAGCCATCATAGGAGGAAAAATACCAACCGATAAGTACAAAAACAGAAGTGAAGAAAACGGGAAAGTTAAGTGCTTCATGTCACAGAACTAATGTTACTCCCCGTCTACCAATAACATAGAATTACTACTCTTGAAGTTAACAAATAATTTAAATAAAATAATTAATTAGGGAGCTAAACTACATGATAAATGACTCGTGCTTCAGTAAAATTCTTTTCAGCATATCAGAACAGACAAAATAAATGGTCCAAAGTGACAACAAAATAATAACATTACCTTGGAGAAATAGCCCACCATATGGCATCCTCGATCATCACATTCACACAAAACATAGAACAGAAACAAGTCTACATCATAATAGAGGGTCTTGTGATCAAGAAACAACTTTGCCAGATAACAGAGATTCTGCCCATAAATCTTGTTCTTTTTGCCATCGACCTGTTTTACAGACAAGTGAAAATTGAAGGCAACCACAAAATGTAAAACAGCCAAGCATCAAATCAAAACAATGAACACACACACAGATAGAGTAAGATTGGAGAATATTGAATTTAGTTTACAGTTAGTAATCAGCCAGTAAATGATTGCACGGAGTCCACCTTTACCATTGAAACAACATGTATCAACAAATAAATCAACAAGAACTTTTTATGTCAGGCATCAATTAAGTGAAATCACATTAAAATGCATCAAAGATACAAATTCACTGAGTCCAATCAATCCATAAATTGAACTGATGTAGATTTCATCTCATGGAGATGGAAAAAAGAGAGAGGTGCAAAGGAGAAAAATAAGCCCGACCCTGATTGTAATTCACTGGAAGCCATTCGACAATAGAGATCGACAAAGCCTTAAAAACGATCAATTATAAGAGAAACGAGGCTGGGAGGAAGGAACTTTAAAATTGATTGCCAGAAACACAATAAAATATTGATTATTAACAAGTAATAACAAAGCAACACAGGCCATGATAAGAGTGTACCTCAAACATTGACAGAGTACCACTTCTGTATATCTCATCACCAGGGGGATGCTTAAGATCACACTTTTTCTGCATGAATAAGGGGCGGAGAAAAGGTCTATAAGATAGTTAAGGTCAAGCATGTAAACCTACAAATTACTAGTTTCTTTTAAGGATAACTAATCAGATGTGTACTCCTCTTCAAAAAGACAGGGTGAACCATAAAGTAACCGCTCCATAAAGCAAAAAATTATAAAAGGAAATGGAAGCAGTTTTCGAGGCACAGCTCACCATATGCCTCTGAAGCTGTTCTTTACGCTTCATGAAATTGAGGCAAAATTCACAAAAGTACAGCTTCACACAGTCATTGTATTCTGGTGGGAAGGGGGAGAAGTACCAAGTCTCAATCTCATATCTTCCAAGCTCAATAGTGGCTATATTTTTCACTTTTGTAAATTCCTCATGCTCTCGCAAGCTAGCAGCGTCAAGTTCCTCATGCCCCTCCTAATTGAAGCAGTACAAAGTGTGACAAAACTATAAGAAACAGAGCAGCCACAGGATTTTAACTTGATTTTCGTAAAAGGTTAAGTAGCAAATTTGCCCTGAAAGTTTTTTTTTGGCTCAATGTAACCCCGAAAGTTTAAAAACGTAGCAATCTTGCCCTTTTCCGTTAAAGAAATAATGTTGAATGTTAAAAAAGTGATATTGGCCGTTAACTTTTTAATGGAAAAGAGCAAAATTGCTACATTTTTATACTTACGGGGCTACATTGAGCCAAAAAAAACTTCTAAGGCAAAATTACTCCTGAGCGTGTACTTCCAGGACAAATTTGTTACTTAACCCTTTCATAACATTGATCATGCAATGAATATCACCAAACTACATGTTCCATCAGACTTCATGAATCAATTTCTCTCTGAAAACCCACATAAAAGCAAAAGAAAGAAAGAAAGAAATGTACGAAAATTATTTTCTCTTTGCATGTAACATGGTTTTCATTTTTGAAAGGTCCCCAGAGTGAGATGGTTCAGTTCTTTTTATACAACAAATCATCCACAGAAGTCACATTTGCAGCTGAGAACGAGAAAAAAATGCATATTTTTTGCATAAATTGACTCAAACATATGAGCTTTTGCAGGGTTCCAGAACTAATTAAATACATTTCCAGAAAATTTGCAAGGCAAAGACCTCAACTTAATTTGAAGCAGCACTTGCTTAGAAGCAAAGTCTAGCAGGTGTCATGACTCATGAGCAAGCATGCAATTGTTCAGGGTGTGACATGAGAACTCAGTACCTCTACATGTGTCTCATCAATCTTCCGCTTTTGGTGGCGTGTCATCTTCAAGCTTGTTACCTAGGAATTTACAAATGCAATAGTCTAAGTGAGAGCTAGACAGATGGCCAGCCCATCCGACTGCAGGTATGAATAAATCATTACAGGCCACCAATAAATGTAGGAATAATAGTTCTTGCTATCCATAGCGACCCAAAATTGAAAGCAATGAAAGGAAACGATTTTTTTTCATAGAATAACTAAATTTCAATAAAATGCCCAAGTTCAAAATGCAATTCTACCAAACCCCAGGGTTTATTCGGAAAAACAGAGATATTTGGCAAAAATATAACTATTACCTTATCCTCTACTTTCTCATCAACAACAGCCTCCACTGAATCAAGGTCAAGTTGTTCTAGCTTCACCCACTCATCAAGCCTCCTATTAACTGCGAAGAACAGAAATATGAAGAATCAGAGACTAACACGATGTCTCACAATTCCAATTAATTAGCATTTCTACAAAGGGTAAACAGATGTGAAAGGCACGGTGATAGTTGGCTCAAAACTGTTGACATGAATTGGTAATTAGAAAATCATTATGAAATAGGTAAACCAAGCATCATGTTCGCAGACATCAATCAAGTAGCTCTTATGCTACCTAAGCCATTTTCACAAATTCAAAACTTGAACCAACATCGATATCACCCTCAGCCACATCATACCCAAAACCCTAACAATTCAATATCGGCCAACATCAAGGTTCCAATAAACTGAAGGTCTTACACTCAGTGTAATGGACGTAGTACTCATATTCATTGGGGTCACCAGATGGAATCTTGCGTCGTTCAATGACTTTTACAGGGTGATACTTTCCATCCCTCCACCGACACAAGACCCTAGTTCCAACCTCCAGGGGAAGCAAAGCCATCCTCCGCTTCTTCGATTGATCGGATTCCATCGGCTTCTCCGACGCCATTTCGACGTCCCTTGCGGCCTGCAATGGCACCCCATCGGCAGCCGGAGCTTTCCCGCGACCGGGAACAGGGGCGGAGCCGTTTTCCGTGGTTGTCGGTGTATCCAGCGAGCCCATTTTCCAGTCCCGATTTCAGCGGATCCTGATCCCAGTTCAACAAGGCTCCCAGGGTTAAACAAGGAATCCAGGCACGTAAGTGAATTGGGCCTGTGGACTCCATTTTCACACCCCAATTATTTTTTTGGGCCAAACAAAAAACATCTAAAAAAATTGGAAGAGGAAGGGTCACATCATGATTGCATGAAATGAACTCGTCCTTGGTTTATCTTAAAAATAAAAAAAAAAAAAATTAATTGGTAAAGAGGTCGGACACTCACCAAAGGGAGGGAGTTCGATCTTAGAGTTGGTCAAGGCTAGAGGGAAGGCACCCTAACTTTTGGGTGTTTAGGTAAATACCTAAGGGTAATAGACGGCTCGTCTTACCCAACATTGATATCACCTAGAAGGAAGGGAAGTTTCACCCTACCTTTGAATCGTGGATGAACCCAACTCCTCTCCTAAATTTTTTTTTTACCAAAACAAAAAAAACTTCCGTATGGCAACCATAGACAGGATTATGTAAGCCCAGCATAGGATTTAGTCTGGCTAAGTTTATACCACAAACATAGTCAATAGCACCTTTTCTTTTCTTTTTCTTTTTTAATTATTTGATTAAGAATTTCCCCTTTATAAGCTTAAAGCTTATGCTTCACAGAATTCAAACTTGTGTGTTTGTTGGTTATACCACAACCAATGTTGTTATTGAATAGTTAATGATTATTATAAGAACCAATCAAATGAAGCAACATTGTCATCAACTGTTACCATTGTGTGATTAGAAGTCACCATAATTAGTTTTACATTACTTATTAATTAATATTGCCTTAATTACCTTCATTTTCTTGTATATTATTTAAAGTTTAAAATATATTAGTTTAATCATAATAAATTCAACTAGACCATTTAGCAGTGTACAACGTCAATCTAGTGTCCAATTCAATTAGAAACATGCACAAAAGGGCAACAATAATTGCAGAGAGCTTCAATTCAAATTTTATACAAACTCATTGATATTTATTACGCCACAGGTGACAATCAGCCATGATAGGCTGGATGTAAGAGATATGAAGGAAGACAAACGTGTATATAGCACATACATTTTTTTTTATATACTTTTTGCCTGAATATAGTGTACAAGCTCTAAGAAAGACGGAGGACGTTACATAATTTGCCGAGCACCAGTCCTTTGAAAATTAATATTTGTCATCATATATACAACAGCTTTACAAAGAAACAGGAGATGATGCCCTACATTCTCCAAGGTATTGTTACCAGGAGGAAAGCTTCTGTTCCGTGCTTCCTCGGGTATGACTATAATGAAATCCAAGCCCTTCTAATACAAGTAAAAGCAAGCAATGCTCATCCACTGTACACTTCACCATCAACGAATGTACAGCAATGTTAAACTTTCCCCGCCAGAGAACAGAGCACGACTTGGTGCCACACTAGAAAATAGTGGCTGGAGCCCTGTCGCTGATCTCCAGATATATTTTGCCATTCTCCTCAAATGTCCGGATGATCCGCGTGCAAAATGGTATGCGATAATGTGGATGTCAGCCTCAGATAGGCATTCAAATAGGGTCAAGGAATCCATCGCTTTGCTTTACCCATTGTGCTCCGCTGGTTCGCTAGTAAATACATCCTGCTTGGATCGCTTATCATTAGACAGGCAATCAGCAGGAACATATGCATATCCTTTAGGTAACATTGAATTCTTCATTGATGCTTCGTCTGACGTCATAACCAGCTCTTTTCCAAACGCCTCTTGATGCTGTAAAGTATAATGTGGCATGAGCACTGGGTAAACATCCAATTCAACCACTAACAACTAATTTTCTACGTTTCTAACCAATTTTTTTTTTTTTGAAAAAACAGGGGGAAAAGGAAGCACAAAAACTGAGACAACCAAATCAGAGCGAGGACTCTGGCCAAATTCACCTTTCTTGATTTTGATCTCCATCCGCTGTCATCTGAAAGATTCCGTGATATGATGGAAGCTCTATGAGGAATCTGCTTGCCAGAAAACTGCGCCCTCTCAGGAATCTTATGATTATAATGGCTTTGCGAAGTTGAACAGTCGTCATCCAACTTTGGATCACTGTCCATGGTAACAGCAACACGTACTCGATGCTTGCCAGAAACCGAGCTGTCCACAGTTACATCATCTGACCTTTGGACAGCTTCACTGCATGATCTGTATCCCTCTGTGTTCCCTTTAAGGGATGTTGTAGCTGATTCTGAACTACAATCAGGAAGTATGAAAGGGCTATGCACCAAGACAGACCTTGCAACATGATCTCTTTTGAAGGCTAGTATGTCATGTGAACATAGAACCAATTCCCGCTGTAAATATTCACAGGAGGGACGGTTAATCATCAACACAGACAGACAGTTAAGCATAAAAAACCCAGAGATGTAAGACTCGAACTGTAAAATCCAAACACAGAAATCTCAACTATATTTTAGCATACGTGATATTATTGGAATGCCAGATGGTTAAAACAAATGAACAAATCTCAAATAAATGGCACAACGGAGTACATCTCCGTGTTCATCAATTACAAGGGTTACCTTTATCTTCTCACGTTTGACAATTCTTTCACAAAGGAGACGTAATCTCTCTAACTCAACCTGCACAAGAGAATTTACACCATCACCCTAGCCATTTGATTAATTGGAAAAATATACAAGCTGCATTATCTATGACTGGCTGTGCTTATGATGGAGGCTGTGCTCATAATATTTCACAAACACATGCGCACACTCTTTACCAAGTGACAATCACTATAACAAAAAAAAAAAAAAAAAAAAAAACGGTAACCATGAGTCCATGACTATCATCATGTACAATCACAGTGATCCTTGACCAAATTAAACATAGAGCTATAGTTATTGACCAGTTATATGGAGTTGAAAGCTTCAGTCACTTTTAATTGGGCATGTAGATGAGGACATATCAAGAGGGCAAGTCAATATAACCCTGCACAATACCAGCCCCCACAGGAACTGTCCAAGTGAGGGGGAGTGCCTCCACATGCACAAGCAACTTTATCTTCTACCATTTCCCAAATCTCTCTATCCCAAGATATCAACGTTCAACCAGGCCATCCATTACAGTTAAACTCTACCAATGTAACTTAATAACAAAACCTATCAAACCCAAAAACCTTTCAATCCCCTCAATGAGCAGAACAGCCTCAATTACTTTCCGTTATTACCTCTGATGTTCAGAGATGCAATAAATATTACCAATATTCAGAAAAACTTAGGAGGCATACAGATTCAGAGCCAAAACTCTATGTCTCTATGTACAAAGATCCAAATATTGACAAAACAATGGGACAAAAGATTCAGAGTATTAAATATAACAAATGTAAATTTCAAACGTTAGAGCAACTTTGAGGAAAGATGGAAAGGAGAAATCTTACCCTAATTTGCTTGATACTTTTTAACTCTTCAATTCCATGTTTTTGGCTTTCAGCCTGAGCAATCGAGAAACAATGACATAATAAGGTACAATTACCCCGTACCTTTAATAAGAATAATTAACAGGCAAATAAAAAATCAGACCTTTGCCCTCTGTTCTGAACCATGCTTTTCACAGTAAGCCCTGTGCTGCAGCTTGCCGCTGGCAGCCCTCACATTCATGTAAAAACCAGCACTTCTAGCACAGGATGGATGGAATGTGGTCTGACAATGGCCATAGCTACACTGCATTTACCATATATACAACAGCATAGAAATCATGAATGAAGGTAATTAATTCCAAAAGCCCATGGCTATAAAATAAGATCAGAAAAAGGGTGGGGGTAAGATTTTAAAGTTATCATTACCTTTAAGCATACACCATGCTTGCGGTGACAGATGCAACAAGTGTCTACTCCTTTCAACACAGTTTCCTGACATTCACCAATATACATAACAAATATCAGAGCGATTGCATGCTCAAATTTAAATAGTTTGAGGAAAGGGCAAGGCTGGAGTAGTATATCTTGAGTAACATTTCCAAAACATTAGGAATTATTTTCAGTGAAAGCACATACCATTCCTTCAACAGCATTTACTTGTCCTCTTCTGAAAGTAGACTCAAAAACCCACTAGAACAATGTTATACATATAAGTATGTCACCCTTAAGTAAAGTAAGACATTGAAAATGGCAAAACAGGCCCAAAAAACAGATAACACAAATAACCTCAGCACAAAAGGCATGGACCCAATGACCATCTGAAGACTTCCTGTAAGCACCAGTAGTACCACCGCATATCCCACATTCCGCAACAAAATAAGGTTTCTCCCAGGAATTTATAGAAGGCTGTCCAGATATTCTAAATGATAAATCTTCACATAATTCACAGTACCATGGACCCGTGAATTCCTTCACACTACGATAGCAATCCAAGTGAACAGCAACCTGAAACAGACAACTTCATTAAGAACAAAGTATCAATGCTAAATCCCTGAAAATTAAAAAGGTTTACAGTCTTGAAACCTTGCAACTGGAGCAGACGAGTATTGGGTTCAATATAGTTTCAGATCGTCCACAGATATCACATAATTTGGGATGCTCCTTAGAAAAATCTGCATTTCCCATGCCAAAATCTGAATGTTTCTCTGACGATATCCTAACCATAGCCACTCTTGAGGGTGTTTCTTTGGCCCGTGGCATTGGCAGAGAGCAAACCCCAGTCCTTCCACTGAAAGTGTGCTTTAACAAATTCTGAAAATAAATACAATTGATTGTTAGTAACAACCACAAATGTTACCTTGAGAGATCAGAAATTTATTCAATATAAACATGTATATATCACCTCTGGCCGTACAGGTTCTTCAAAGGCATCCTTCCGCAAGGAAGAAACCCTAGATGATGATGCTGCAGCAGCAGTTGCAGCAGCCAACACTGCCTGTGCTTCCTTGTGCCTTCTCTCTTTTCTGCCCTGCTTTTTTGCTTCCCTAAGATCACGGAGGTACTGGTTAACAAGTACAGCATCCCATCTTTGCTGGTGTGTTGCATCAATCTCCTGCGGAAGACTCTTAACTATACTAGAGATTAAATTGTCTGCAATTATAAAGGAAAGAACAATCACTTATTAATACGATATATCAAAACCTAGATGGGAAATAAAGAATTATTTTAACTGATGAATTAACTAAAAAATTCAATGAAAAAGAACATACCAGCAAACTTCTTCCTTGCAACTGAATTTTGCAATAACCTATGCTGAAAATATATCAGTTCACCGTCCACTTCATCTTTTGGACAAGATTCTAATAAACCCATATTTCTAGCCATAACCAATTGCTTCGTATTTACTTTATCAGCCTTACAAATGTCACTGGAAGTTACTTCTGAATTTTGGTAACTAGAGCCACTACTAGCCCCTAAGCAATCATCCAAATAAACATTTTGTTCCTCCCTTTGACCTGCCAAATGTAGAACCTATTATGACTGATCTTAAAGACAAAATTAGTGGGAAAAAAGCAAAGCCTTAAATGCAACTCACATAAAACATCCTTTGAAAGCACCCCACCATGAACCTGCGATAACTTTTTCTGGATGTATGGGTGAATGTAACAAGAGTTCCCTTCAATCTTCCTGCGTCACAAAAAAAATGAATATGCTGACCTCAAATTGAAGCAGAAATAAAAGATTAATTTGCCAAAATAGAACAGAACAAAAGATAAATAGAGACAGAGAGAGGGAAACAGGACAAACTCAGCATTCTTAATCACACAAGAGCCCCTTACGAATGACTTCACCATCCCCATTATAGCATAATGATAATGACTATACCCCTACAATGACCCCAGCGAGAACCCCCAACTAATTCACATTCATATATTTGTTACACATTAAAAACACACATTGGATTGATGACACGCCAAAGAAAATATCCATTTGACACGCCAATGCTTCATAGAAATTGTCGTGATTATCATTGACAAAAGGAACTAGATAGGAAATAATTTAAAACAGTAAGATTTCAATATACAAAGAAATGAAGGGAAGGGACTAAGTTAAAAATTAGACGGAACTGAACCAAAGTCTAATCAAACCAAATAGATAAATACAATGTCAATAACTCACATAACACCGGAAGGAGGTAAATCTGCAGCAGCACAAGAATGGTGGTGATCAGAAAAAATATAAGCATTAGCAATCTTTTCTTCCAAAACACCTCCAGATAAGCTTATTTTGCTAGGTTCATCAGCATTCCCTACATAACAATGTTACACAATGTAAATAAATCAGAAAGAGAGAGACCGTATGAAATAGAAATGGAACTAGATATACAAATTTTGAATATAGGGCAACCACAAGAACCCACAACTACAAGTGCTCATATAAGTAGCTCAGAATAATTTGCAATGAAAATCAAATCTCAAATTTCATCATACATAAAACCATGTAGTTCCAAGTAGAAACAATTAACAAGAAAAAGACATAAGCTTGCATCTCACGACCATAGTTTCATTATGAAGCCATACCTTGGGAATCAAAAGAAGCATCCTCAGACTTGGTTAATTCCTACACAAATTAAAAATACAAGCAAATAAGAAAATTATAAAAAGTGAAACTATCGTCTGTCAAAGTGGAGCAAATAACGTAGGAAAGCTCTCAAAAGTCAAAACTAAAATATAAATATACCTCAATTTTTAACTGCAACAAGTACATGAACTAAGTGAATATTGCATATACACTTCCAATCAGAATCACATTGTAATTTGTTGGAATGGGCCTTGCCGCCTCTATGGGCTTTTTATTATTTAAATCCTAATCTGTTATGTAATCTAGTCTAGTCAGATCCGATTATGAGATCTAACTGATTTTTCATTTTTAAATTATTGTTCCTAGACTTTAGGAGAAACTCTAGCGATCAATTCTGTTCCTAGATTCTAGGAGAAACTCTAGTGATCAGTTTAGGGTTACTTCCTTCTATATATGTACGCATATATTGGATGATTAAATATCAGAAATAAGGCACAGACCTTAATTATTTCATGGTATCAGAGCCAGGCACTTCGGCTCATTCCTAATGTCATATAAAGCCGCCTTAAACGGTCAGCCGCGGGCCTTCGCCGTTGACGACGGAGATCATCAATCTGCGTCAACAGGTGATGGCTCACAAAGGACTGAACCGATTATCAATAGGGGAAATTCTGGTGCTGGTTTCATTGGAGCAGCGCCGGATTCCCTTTCTCAAGTGACGATAGCGCACAAATTGAACGAGAATAATTATCTTCAATGGTCCCGGAACATTCTGATGTACGTCCGAGGAAAGAAGAAGGCCAAGTATCTTACCGAAGATCCACCCTTGCCCAACTCGCCGGAATTCGAGACTTGGTGTGCAGAAAACAACATGGTTATGGCATGGCTAATAAACTCTATGACAATTGAGATAAGTGAGAATTATCTCCTTGCTACTTCGCCAAAGAAATTTGGGACTCGCTCGAAAAACCTTCTCGTCCGGAAAATATTGTGCGGTCATCCAAGTAAAAAGAGCACTCGAGAGCTCTATCGGGGTGAGAAGTCCGTGACTCAATATTATACCGCTTTGGGGAAACTATGGCAGCAACTAGACTTATATGAAAGTTATGAATGGTCTGTCGATCGATATTATTTATCATAAACGCCTACTTGATCGAGAGAGATCTTTGTGACTTTCTTCTTGGTCTCAATGACTCATATGAAGATGCCCGAGGACGATAATGAGCATAAAGCCGCTACCCCTATTGGAAGATGCTTTTAACCCGATCAAATGTGAGGAAAGTAGAAAATTCTTGAATCGAGGCTCACCTAACCAGGCGGCAATCTCCCAGGAGGCATCCGCCCTGTCGTTCGTGGAAATCAAGGAGACATGAAGCCAAGAAAGTCTACAAAGTGGTGCGATCATTGTAATAAAAATGGTCACACCAAAGAAGAGTGCTGGAAATTACACGGCAAGCCTCCAAATATGAAGCGTAAAGGCGAGATATGATAAGAGAGGACTAATGATAAATACACCTGAAGCGGACAATGATAATCTAAGCACCGAAGAACTCACGGTCTGCGAAGAATTCGGACAAACATGCTGAATCATCCTCAAGCAAAAATCTGTGAGAAAAATACCCACTGTTACCTTGGCCAAATCGGGTACTACCCTTACATGCTCTTAGTGGTGTAACTATTTCCAAGGATATCGGGTTGTGGATTACGGTGCAACAGACCACATAACAGGTTCGTGGAACTGTTTTCTGATTTTACTCACTATTCTAAGCAAGATTCAAGTAGAAGTGGCTAATGGCAAATTTTCAAAGATCCATGGATCGTACGTAGTAATCTCTAAAGACATCATTTTAAAAAATGTCTTATATGTTCCAGAAATTGAGTGTAGCTTATTATCTGTAAAACGTATTGTTGATCAGCTAAGCTGCATAGTAACCTTTGACAAAATTGGTTGCCATTTTCAGGACTTGGCTTTGGGGAAGGTGATTGGGAATGCTGAAGTGTGGAATGGACTCTACTACATCCAAGGATCACTCTCAAATAAACCTTGTGTTGTGCACTCTGCTATGTCTACGAAGCCATTCAATTGTGGCATTCTAGGTTAGGCCACCCTAGTCTCACTTATATGCGATTGCTGTTTCCAAACATCAGTACTAAATCTATTTCAGATTTTCAGTGTGATTCTTGTCAATTTGCTAAACAGACTCGAAATTCATATTCCTCTCATCCTTATAAACCCTCATGTCCATTTAATCTCATTCACAGTGATGTTTGGGGTCCTTCTAAGGTTGCAAATAATTCAAAGGCTAGATGGTTTGTGACATTTATTGATGATCATACTCGGTTAACATGGGTTACTCTAATGAAAGATAAATCTGAGGTGTTTACACATTTCAAAAACTTCTACACTTTTATTCAAAATCAGTTTCAAACCTCCATTAAAGTTCTTAGAAGTGACAATGGTCGGGAGTACTTAAATTCCACTTTTAAAAATTTTTTGACTGAAAAAGGAATCCATCATCAAACTTCTTGTGTTCGTACTCCTCAACAGAATGGAGTGGCTGAAAGGAAGAATCGTCATCTCCTTGAGGTAGCTAGGTCTATTATGTTTGAAAACAATGTTCCTAGCCGATTTTGGGGAGATGCTGTTCTTACCTCAGCCTACTTAATTAATCGTATGCCTTCAAAAATCTTGGATTTTCAGACTCCCTGGCCCCAATGTTTACAAAAACTTATCCAAATTCTCCTCTTATTAATCCTCTTCCTACACGGGTCTTTGGCTGTACAGTTTTTTTATATAATGACGAAGGGGGTAAACTAGCCACTCGTGCCCTTAAATGCATTTTCTTAGGCTACTCCTCAACTCAAAAAGGGTATAAATGTTTTTATCCAGCTTCAAACAAATTTTTTGTCACTTCAAATGTGAAATTTGTTGAACATCAACCTTATTTCTCAAACACATCCATTCAGGGGGAGAACATGAGTGAATGGCTTGTGTATGAACCTGAGTATGATCAGCAATATAGTGTTCCCTATTCTACACAGCCTATTAATGCACCACAAACACCTATTCCAAATTCCGCACAACCTACCGAAAATCATTCGATGAAATTTCAAAGTGCATAACAATCCCGAGAAATAGACACCAAACAAAGTCCTCAAACAAGTTATACCCCAAACAGCAAATCCATTTGAGCCTCTTAACTTGATTTCGAATCGAAACCCATGAAACTAGGTTGGATGAACTGTCGACCCTACGTGAACGAGCAACATGATGAGGTAGAGACAAATTCCACACCTCAACAGACTCATGATCCCGCAACCGAGACAAGTTCGAGGATCTCGCTCGGCCTATTGCATTAAGGAAAGGAAAGAGGAGTTGCACTCAACATCCTATAGCCGGTATGTCTCATACAAAAAGCTTTCACCACATATGAAAACCTTTGTTATTAATGTTGAGAAGGAAAGCATACCCGAAATTTTGAAGAAGCCATCTCTGATCAAAAATGGAAACAAGCTATTGAAGAAGAATTGAGAGCTCTACATAAAAATGGGACTTGGAAAATCACTGATTTACCTAGAGGAAAGTCTGTAGTCAGCAGCAAGTGGGTATTTACTGTGAAATACAATCCTGATGGGAGCGTGAATAAATACAAAGCTCGGCTAGTTGCTCGAGGATTTACACAGACTTATGGCATTGATTATCAAGAAACCTTTGCCCCGTAGCAAAACTTAACACTATAAAGGTTTTGTTGTCTCTGCCAGCTAATCTAGAGTGGCCTTTACATCAAATGGATGTAAAGAATGCCTTTTAAATGGTGATCTTGAAGAAGAAGTATATATGGAGGTGCCTTTGGGACTTAGAAGCTCAAAAATTCCAGCAAAGTATGCAAGCTTTACAAATCACTATATGGGTGAAACAATCACCCAGAGCATGGTTTGAAAGATTTACTCGAGCTATCAAGTCGTGGGGTTATAAACAAGTGCCAAGCCGATGATACACCTGTTTATAAAGGACCGAGATGGAAGAAGAACAATTCTCATCGTGTATGTTGATGATATTGTCCTAACAGGCGATGATGAAGAAGAAGTCACAATGCTAAAGAAAAATTTAGCATTGGAGTTTGAAATAAAAGATCTTGGCCCATTAAGATACTTCTTAGGAATGGAAGTGGCTAGAACTCAGAAAGGGATTAGTGTTTCACAAAGGAAGTATACGATGGATCTCCTCCAAGAAACTGGAATGCTAGGGGCAAGACCAGCTCATACTCCTATGGAATTAAATCAAAAACTAACGATTCGACCTGATGGTACAACAGTAAATCAAGAGAGGTATCAAAAATTAGTCGGAAAGCTAATTTACTTGTCTCACACACGTCCGGATATATGTTTTCCGTAAGTGTGGTAAGTCGGTTCTCTAGTAACCCGAAAGAGCATATGACAAAGAAAAGTATATAGGATACTCAGGTACCTAAAGAAAACTCCAGGCTTAGGTTTGTTTTTTGAAAAAGGGGACTCTAGAAGCATAGATTTGTTCACTGACGCTGATTGGGGAGGTTCAAAAATTGATAGACGTTCCACCACCGGTTATTGTACCTATGTATGGGGTAATCTAGTAACTTGGAGGAGTAAAAAAAACCGTGGCGCTCGAAGCTCGGCAGAATCTGAATATAGGGCATTGTCTCTGAAGTCCGTGAAGGTATGTGGGTCATAAGACTTCTTAAAGAGCTTAAGGCTGAACTGAAGGACCCATAAAGGTATGGTGTGACAACATGTCAACAATTAGGATCGCAAACAATCCTATTCATCATGATCGAATGAAGCACGTGGAGATAGACCGACATTTCATTAGAGAGAAATTGGAAGCAAAGGTAATGGATCTCTCATACATTCCATCAGGAAAACAAGCTGCAGATATTATGACCAAGTCGCTCACTCAAGGAAAGTTCGAAGGCCTTAGAAGCAAGCTGGGAATGATCAACATCTATTCACCAGCTTGAGGGGGAGTGTTGGAATGGGCCTTGCCGCCTCTATGGGCTTTTATTATTTAAATCCTAATCTGTTATGTAATCTAGTCTAGTCAGATCCGATTATGAGATCTAACTGATTTTTCATTTTTAAATTATTGTTCCTAGACTTTAGGAGAAACTCTAGCGATCAATTCTGTTCCTAGATTCTAGGAGAAACTCTAGTGATCAGTTTAGGGTTACTTCCTTCTATATATGTACGCATATATTGGATGATTAAATATCAGAAATAAGGCACAGACCTTAATTATTTCATAATTACAACACACTGAACAAGTAAATAGATAAGAAAAATTAGAAACTTGAAACACCATAAACCCATCAAAGCTATACACAACTTGGCTCACTCCCAAGTTGAAATATCATCAAGAACAATAGGTGTTGGATGAAAATCGAGGGACTAGGAACCAACAAAATGATTACTCAGTCAAATGAGTTAAAATCCTATGATGGACAATATGCCTAACAGAAAACTTGAACAACCTGGCTCCAGTAACAAGAGCCCCACAGCAACACTAATATTGAATGGGGTAGTCCTATGGGGCAGTCCCCATAGGACACCACAATGGGATAAGATATCACAAAATGCTAACAATCAAATACAAAATCTCAACATATAACCCATAAAATAATCCCAAATTCCAAATTAAGATCCCAAACAACAATTGCATGCTTAATGAATTAGACAAGCAATAATTAAAATACCCTCATACAACATCACCAGCTGTCCAAAGCCAAACAATGTCATTAAGACACAGCATTCACTTGACAAATCATCATTCCCTTAAAACTTTGTGCATTCGAAATTATTCACTATAATTAGAGGAAGCTCAGGAGTGCAAAAAGAGAGAGAGAGCAAGAGAAAAACAGAGTTCCACAGCAATTCTTTATCCCAGTCCAGGACTAGTAATTAATCTGACCAAGCAGTTGATAAGTAGGTCTTCCAGTCAAGGATCACACCCTTCGTACCAGGGCCACAAATTGATATAACAAGATCAAAGTCGAAATAGATTAGGAAGGAGTGAACCACAAAAGAATGCAACTTTAACAAAAACATTTCAAGAACTTAGATTATATGTGACTACACTGTCACATTGATAATGAGCCCTAATATTATCGGGATACAAAAGTATGAGTTGCTTTATCATGCATTTATTTCAAGAAAATAAAATAATACACATACAGAATTATGTATCAAAATATTCAAGTAATCAACAAAGTATTCAATCAATCAGACTTCAAAAAGGTTAACTACTACAAGACAAAATCACCATTTCAGCTGCATCAGGAATGGATGCTTCATTTGATATTTCGGAATTTTCATGTTCAGATTGACCTCCTTTAACCTTGTCCATTGGCATTTCGTTCTCACTCGACACCATCCCAGATGAACATATCACTTTGTTATCTTTCAAAATTCTGATATTACCAGTTGTTCTTCTCCTCGATGGCACTGACTTAACAGCAACTGGATCTGGCAACTCGGAATCGGATATCTGTAAAGTATCAGAACCATCAGTCATTCCATTTTCAGCCTTGGATGAATTGGCAGGCTTGAATTTGACTTTCAAACTTCTCTGAAACGCATTAGTATATACATGAGCTTTTAGCCAGTTGACTATTTTAAGTTGCACATCAGGGGCCATGCAAGAATCCTGAAAGAAGAAAAAGAGAGAAAACCACAGGTCAAAGAAATAACACAACCCACTAACTGCATGGTAGATTACAGAATATTTTAAGCCTTACATTAATATTTGCGCTTAATGTCTCTGAAGAAATGCCAATCTCTAAAGCCACATTTTTTAGATCAACTTTCCCTCGATCTATCAGCTGCCAAGGAGCAACTTTCAATTTCAGGATTCACATCACGATAATTACACTTGATACTAAACATGCAAATGAATTTACTTCGGATGCAAAATACCTTTTTCAAAACAAGTGCAAAACTAAGGGAGTCAGATACATTGGCAATCTCATCGGTCCTCCCCACCACTGCAGTATTACTTGGTTGTGGCAAACCACTGCATTCTGACGTTTTTGAGCATTTAACTGACAATCAGACAGCATTCCATCCTGTGGTTCACTATGACTCAATTTATCAGGGCTGCCATCAGAAAATATCCCAATATTATCTCCATTCTGGCAACCAGTTTTCGAAATGCACTGTGTTTCTGCCGGAAGGCTGTCAGCAGAAGACAAATCACTACGAAAGATGGTGCTGTTCTCTTGTATATCTGAGTGCTTGGAACAAAAGACCCGCAACACAATCTGATCATACAAAACATGAGAGAACATAATCAACTCCTCAAACAAGGTTGGGACACTTGTGATTAAAGGGGGCCAATGATGCTAGAAATGTAGAGCTGCTCCTAAGTTGATCCTAAACACCATGTCTATTATTCCTTTCCTTTCTTCATGAGGACAGAAAACAAGAATCAAAGGATTTGTGTTTTAAAAAATAAAGCACACTCACATTGTCATGATCATTTTTTGCCCAAACCTCCATACTGTAGCTAGCTTCCCTAGCACATAGAGGATGGAAAGAAGACCTGCAAGATCCTGTAACACAACCCACCAGCAAGGAGTTATAAGCTACTAAGCGAGAACTTGAAGTGTACATTACACAATGAAGAAACTCGGCAACCAACCATCATAGTAAACATCAAATCTAACCAACCGAAAATAACTACCATTCAGAAGAATAGAATCAAAGAATGCCAGACGCAGCTAGCAATACATCAAACAGTTGATGGTGCTATAAAGTACAAGTCAAACATGACACTTGAAAAGGAGGGGGAAAGCAGCATTTATATAAGGAAAAACCACAAAACCAAATGCTGTACTACAAACCTCTTTTTTGAATAAATATGATACCATGAATTACCCAAGGAGCATCGAGATACAATCTTACAAAAACACCAGGAAAAAAATGAAACCAAAACAGCAGTCAATCATTTTCCCTAAATCTATAATCATTCCCCAACTCTTATGAGAAAGATGGCTAGACTAAAAGCATTTTTAGCCATCGCATCAGCCTCTCTAATGTTCTCTCTGTACACAACCACAAACCCCTCCAATAGACCTTTTTGGTAAACCTTCTAGAGGGTTGGTTTTGTATTCCACTTTGTAACCATTAAAAAAAATGCTATACCACAAAACATAAACATCCAGCTTTCAGTAAACACCTCTCTGTGCTGTTGTCAGAACAACTTCATTTTAAGAGCATAAACACCCAGCTTTCAGTAAAACAACTTTCTTTAAAAAGGCTACAAGAGCAATAAGATCAATGCATCCTTCAGTCACACAGAATAAGATTACCGTGACTATTCAATAACCCTGGCAAAAGGTCAACAAAAACACTTCTTCATTAGCACATACAAAATGATTGATGAAGAATAGCCTGGTAGAAACAAGCAATAAATTGGCTCTGCTGCAAACCTGCCATTTTAAGCAGAGATTTTTTTCCCATTTATACAACAGATGCACTCCAAACCAATAACATGCTTTGGCCATTTTCACCATTCATCTTCGAGATGTAATGCATTAAAGCCCAAAGTTAATTAGCAAAAACCACATTAGAACGGAAAAATGAACCCCACAAGAATGATGCAAATCACAAGATACATCTAGTCTACATTAATGAAGCCAGACTAGAAGCTACCTTTTAAAAACCAAATGCATAACCATCGTATTTCCACTTTAGCTTTAAACATAGCCCCATCTCCCATCCGAAGGCCATTTTAGAAGCAGAGTTAAAAAGCACTCCCCCTGCTTCGAGTCTATATGCTAATTTGTTTTTTAAAAAGGTCTAGTCAAAAGAGAGACTTAGGCAGCTCTTGGTAGGCAGGCATCCTAATTGGTAAGGACTCTCAGGCCAATAAAAGACGGGATCACATGAGATACAAAATTACACAATAATAATAAATAATCTCCTTGTACTGTCGGGATATATGCAACACATAAGTTTTAAATTTTTCATTAGTGCTACATCCACACATCTCATCAGTAGGTTTAAAGTGCTTCACAAACTCAAGAATCCACATACCAAACACCACCTGTAAGATTCTTCATATTTCAATGTATCTCATCATAGTTTGGTCTCTATAATGTAAATGGGCACCAATGCATACATTCTCTTTTAGTGTACCAAACTTAGAACCTCACAGAAAGAGGAAGAAAAAAAAGCGTAGAAGATTGCATAAAAGATATGAATGAGAACTTGGTCTAACAAAATGCTACTCAACTTGAAAACGTCATAATGATATGACATTCTGTTCCTAAAAATTAACACCCAAATAGAAGTATTTCACAAAGTCTCCCTTGTACATTCCCACAGCTTAACAAGGGCTTATCATAAAATAAATAAGTTTACTCAAATGTTTAACCAAATTGACAGTTTAATTTAAACCATTGCAATTAAATGATCGTTCCATTTAGTCTGAGTCAGTAAAAATTTATTGTTCTTGCATTCTAAGCAACATTTTGCATTTTTAAATTCTCATCCTTTGATCAGTCTGATGTTTGCATTCATAATCATTACAATTCTAACAGTGTAAGCCTGCACTTAAAAAAATATTCGCATAAAAGTATTGCAAAGGTGATGAATTCACCGGTCAGCACCTTGATACAGACCTTCATAATTAATAAAACATAGAACAGAAGGATCTAAATAGCATTGGATAAAGTCACTCGCATTCACTAAAATGAGTTCACAACACAAACTATTTTCAAAATTTCACAAAATAACCGGACATCTTTCATTAACAAGCACCCCAAAATCATTTGATTGTACACAAATACAAAGATGTGGCTATGACCCCAAAATCATTAATAGATGCATAATGATCAACAGTTCCCAAACACTAGAATGTTCTCCAGAATACCAGTCTACAAAACAAAAATTGGGTAGTTCCAGAGGGCAACACATACCATGGCAACAGTGAATGCACGCACCAAACTTCACCTTGCAAATATCACAGACTAATTTTTTCTGGGTTTCCTGGACTCCTCCTACATTCATAACAGGCTCCATCTTCTTCAGATCCTCTACATAAATCTCAGGCATCCACAAACAACAAAACAAGTGAGCAAATTGCACAGACCCGACACTTTCAGCATGTCTATGAACAGGCTTTAAAGCACCACCCTTCTTTGGACAAAGCACACAAGGATGCACCATTTCATCAACGCAATCCTTCTGCTTGCACCAAGAGCACAACCAAGACTCGTCTACATCATCTTGCACACCATAGCACTTCTTATGAACTGCAACTTTACAAATAACGCAGACAATTAATTTATTGGACTCTCTACCGGTGTCTCCCCTGCAGCAATAATGGCACAGAGGAGAGTCTCCATCGCAAGGACCGGCCATAAAGAATTTCTCCAACCCAGCTTCACCGCCGAAAAGCTTCCTCCTCTTTGAAGGGGGCTCAGAAATCAGAGAAGTCTTATTCCTACATCCTAAAAGCCATTCTAAACTACTAGACGAATCAAAAGTATCATGACCCTTGTTAACCTGAGCCAAGGCTCCAGCTACAACACTGTTACTATTCATGACGCGGTCCTCATTCTTAACATCCTCGCTATGTAGGTTTCCATCAGTTTCCTTGTCATCCTCGTAACTAGCTACATTTGATTTTGTATCATTTCCCACTGGTGGAATAGAAAAACAATTACGAGCAGCTAAACTAAAAGGGGATGATGCCTCCAACAAGGTGTCTATGTCCGGCAATTTCAAGTCTCTAAAGTAATCCTCAGTCTCCACCCAGAAGCTTGAACTACGCGACTTCTCACTTGTTCTAGACGATTTCTTGTCTGCACCCGAATGGGACTTCTTGTGGCGCCTACGACTCTCAGAATGCCGGTTTAAGAAGCTTGCGCAACCACTGGGCAGTGTGGGCACCGTCGAGGTTGAAGTGTCTTCGGCGACATCAAAAGGCGAGCGCTCACTGAGCGTTTTTATGGCCTGCGAGTAGTAATCAATATCAAGTGCAGGGGAGTTATCAGAATTTCCAGGTTGGGTCCCAAGGGATTTAACCGGAACCCTCGAAACCGGGCAAGGCATGTCCTCGGTTCCACAACCTCCTTCCGCAACCCTGCACTTCATCTTCTTCCTCAGGTGACATTGGCCTCCGGTCATCGCCGGCGAAAAACCAAATAACCACTTAAGCGTACCATCGTTAAAATCCGAACCCTATCCTATGTCCTGCTCCAACCTCGCTCGGGTTGCCCTTACCACTGTGAAGAACCCTGGCTCTAAAAACCTAATCGGACTTCGGTATCTGTATTCACGTGCACAGTGTGACGGGGAGGTTAGGATAAGCCCCGGTCTAGGGTTAGGGTTCAGTTATTCTGGTTCGTATTCTCCCGGATCCGTTTTTTACTAATTTGTTATCTCGCAGTTCGATTTCGCTTTCGAGACCAAAAAGAAAAGAAAAAGGAGGACAAAAAAGTAAAGGCGAGGGATTCGCGTTTATTACAGGCAGTGAGGGAGGTTCGTTGGAACAGATATTTTTATAAGCGGGGATTTTGTCGGACTGAATATTTTTTCAGTTATTTAGGAAATTAATTAAATTATTTTAAAATATTTATATTTATTATTTTTGAAATTATTTTGCTTAATATATAAACTGATATATACTTTAATGATACACAAGTATATGATATAATTAAATAACTTATTTAGCTTCTTTAGTCTACCTAACAAAAATCAACTATATCTTACTCCCTTTTGATCTTTATTAGAAGGTATTAACTAACAATTCTCACAAACCAATAAAAACAGTTAAAGTTAATAAAGTTAGCCTACAATTTAAGTAACTTTCAATATTACCCCCACTAATTACACTAAATTCTAATATCATATTAATTATTACTCTCATTCATTACTCTTCTTTATTTAGGAGTATACATGGAAATGAATAATTAATACTCTTTGGAAACAAGCAAATGTCTTATAAAAAGAACTAAATAAACTTATTAGTTGGTACTTTATAATAAGGACTAGATGAGGTATATTTAGAACCAGAAGAGTATTAATTCACAATTCACACATGACACGTCTAGAACAATCACCTCGCCTGTTCCCTTGTGTCCCACATTACTGTCAAGTATCAAAAATGTGCCGGTTTATATTAGTGGGAGAAGTTGTTTTTTGAACATGATTTACAGTTTACTACAAGATAAGTATATGAGACAAGTTTTGCTCGACTTGCTTTAACATATTTTTCCAACACCAACTCAAATAGATACAATAGCAGTTCACATTGCCAAAAAAAGCAGAAACAATGGTCATTCAACAATCGCCCCCATTAATATTATTGATCATCCCTTAAAAATATATTTTTTTATTATCATCCGTTATGTGATTCAATGTTTATTTTTTTTTTATTTAGATATACTCATTAAAAATTTGAGATTTTTTACTAAAAATTTGCAACTAATTCTAAAATACTATTAATTTGTAATGTAACTAGAGCAGAGTAATGAGCGGGTTAGGCAACCTATGCTCAAACCCATAACTCACTCATTTAACTTTATATGGGTACAGGCTAGTCCATACCCGCACCTCAATCAATTTAAACCCGTGTAAATGAGCTAGCACATAAATAGGCGAGCTAATCGGGTTTTTGGTAACCCATTTACATTTGACCTTTTTAAAAAATACACACACACACACAAGCAATAAGCATCCATCATTCCATCCAAATCTAACATTTAAATTGTGAAATCTGAATCTTCAAAGTTCAATAATAACAATTGATCTAGAAGAACCTAAATTTAGACAAGTATCGTCTTAATATAATTTTGATAAACTCCAACTTTTAAATTAAAAGTCGAAGTCACAGAGAAAAAACAAAATAACAGAGAGAGAGAGAGAGAGAGAGAGAGAGAGACTGAGAGTTGGACCATCAAGAAAAATAGGTATTACACTATCACTCACCATCAATGCCCTGTCCTTTGTTCATATATTTATTTAAAAAAAAAAAAAAAAAAGTGTGCCCTAAATTGGCCATCTAACACGGGTTTGAGGCGAGAGTTGGACCATCAAGAAAAATAGGTATTACACTATCACTCACCATCAATGTCCTTTGTTCATATACTTATTTTAGAAAAAAAAAAAAAAAAAAAAAAAACTAAATGGGTGGGTTTGGGCAGCCCAAAAGTGTGCCCATAACCTGCCATCTAACACTTAAATGGACCAGTCTTAACCCAACCCATTATGGGTCTTTTTTAACAGGTTCAAAATGACCCAATTACATCGGGGTGTGAACGCGCTCACCGGGTTACGGGTTCCTTATTTAGCCCTAAATGTAACAAGTTCACGTCTAAAATACTATGATACCAACACCAACTCAAATAGGCCCAATAGCGGTTCACATTGCCCGTAAAAAAGAATGGTCATTCAACAATCGCCCCATTAATATTATTTATCATTCCTTAAAAACATATTTTTTATATTATCATCCATTATCCGATTCAATGTTTATTTTTTTTATTTAGATATACATATTCAAAATTTGAGATTTTTTACTAAAAAATTGCAACTAATTCTAGAATACTACTAATATCCGTTGTCCAATTCAATGTTTATTATTTTTATTTTTTTAGATATACTTATTCAAAATTTGAGATTTTTTACTAAAAAATTGCAACTAATTCTAAAATACTACTAATTTGTAATATAACAAATCCGCGTGTAAAATAGTATGAGTAGGGCTTTGTTACCAACTATTACGGTTTTGTTTTCGGTCGGGCTTCATTAGGCCCATTAAAACACGTCCACAAGGGAAAGATCTCTGCATTCTTATAAGACATGTTTTGTTCGCCTTTCCAATTGATGTGGAACTTCACAATCCACCCCTTGAGGCCTAGCGTCCTCGCTGGCACAACGACTTCGAACCCTTCTTCTGATACCAAGTGTAATAGCCCAGACGCTCACTTGTGGATATTGTCCGCTTTGACAAAGTAGGCATCACGGTTTTGTTTTCGATTGGGCTTTGTTAGACCCATCAAAATGCGTCTACAAGGGAAAGGTCTCCGTACCATTATAAGGCATCCTTCGAATGCTTGGGCTATTACAATCTGCACTGCAAACTTTGTCATATATTTAGGACTAGAGGAAGTATTATACTATAGTGTTGCTGTGTAAAACATATATCTATACACACTCATATACACTTATATATTAGTGCTGACCGTTATTAAAATAACTCATTTTCTTCCAATTTTCCCATGGATCGCACGTGTGTAGAGTCTAATTTTCATTGGACCGTATATACAATCTCTTGTTGGTTTTTAAATTGCCCGTATGTGCTAGCATCGGGTAAAAAAGATGATTGTTATAAGTTTATGTTTTGCCCAATAATAAGGGCATGGTTCAAACCACCCAGCAAGGGCAATCAACATATAAGTTCCAACGTTTTTTATTTTTTTGGTTTGCACTTGGTGCCCGCATTGCCTCTTGTTATGGGGAACTCTACGAGTCTATATTTATCCTAAATTAAGGCATGATATGACTGTTTTTTCATGCAGCACTCCCAACGGCTAATGTTACTGTGTTCTCAAGTCTCAAACTTAAAAGAAAAGACCCTTGATTAAACAAAATAATAAAATACTTTAACCACCCTCTTGTTTTACCTTAATTACACAGACCTCCCCTCTATTTTGAAAATTCATAAAAATCTCCCTTAAATTAAAATGTATATTACACAAACCTCCCTTATATAGGTAAAATACTATGACCACACTCTTGTTTTATCTTTATTATACAGACCTCCTCTCTATTTTGAAAACATACATTTAAGTCCAAATAATTAATTCCGTTAAGAATATTCTAAAAAGATTAAAAAAATATAGTATTTTTTAATTAAATTTTATATATTGTTTTACCCTCAATATTGTATTGAATCCCTAGTTTTACTTTTATATTTTGACTAATATTATTTTAAATGATTTAAGAGTTTTCTTATCTTTACGAATAGTTATCTCTTTGATTATTTTAGCGTTGGTTAATGTAAATATCATAGAATGTTGAATATTCAAATAAATTTTTAAATAAACATATGCTTGATCAAATGTGTCTATAAATATTTGTGAAAAATTATTAAATTAGAAATTTAAATGATACATGAAATCTCAAACTTATATAGTTTATTATATTTTTGATAAAATATATGTGTTTAATTTATATTTTTAAGTCAAAATTAATTTATAAGATCAAAACTAATAATTTTTTTAACAAATTAGAAAATTAATCTATTTTGATTGTATAAATTTGGTTTTATATACTTAAATAATTCTAATATTGAAGAGAGACATTTTGGTTAAAAAAAAAAAAAAAGTTCAAAAGTCAAACTTAACGGTTAACTAACGGTTTAGGTGGATGGAAATATAATCTTAAAATATAAGGGAGGTTTGTGTAACATAAATTTTAATTTCAAGGAAGGTTTCCATGAGTTTTCAAAATAGAGGGAGGCTCGTATAATTAAGATAAAACATGAGGGTGATCAGAGTATCTTACTCTAATTTTAAGAGATGTTTCTATGGGTTTTCAAAATAGAGGGGATGTTTGTGTAATTAAGACAAAATAGGAGGGTGATCAGAGTATCTTACTCTAAACAAAATCAACTTTGTTTAGTGGTATTATAAGTTCATATGTTGTAGAACTAGGAAGGGCATAAATTGTTTGGTAATGCGGTTGTTGTCAAAGATTGTTAGGCTCAACAATACTTGATGTGCATGAAAAATATACACGGTATGTATAATCTAAACTAAATACACGTCTACTTATATGACTAGTGCTGGATAATCAACAACGTTAGTTAATGAGCCACTTTTTATGGCAGTCTGGTGTTGGATATTGCATGTTTATTTTTGCCAAGGCATCATTTGGCTAAAAATCAAATACATTAAGTTTTATTTTGTCTCGGTTCAGCTTTAATCAATTGATGATAATTAAACCATAGTTAATGAGCCATAGTTGACTTTTTTTTTAGAAAGTAAGGAAACTAATTTTACTTTAGAGTATTTTTATTTTTATTTTTTCTCCAAAGGCTTAATTTGACTAATAAACTAATATAAAATTTAAAGATACTCAACATATAAAATGATTAAGTAAATTATTTGTTTCGGTTCAGCTAAATTAATCGATTGATGATAATTTTTAATAACGATATTTATATTGACAGGGCTTAGTTTATATTTACAACGCCAGCCTATTGAATAGCTAAAATTTTTAGGAAGGATCCCCCGAAATGGGGGGAATTTAGAGGGAAAGAGTAGTTACCATTTAGATGCAGAGGCAATAGAATAGAATTTATAGGACAAAATACGTCACAATGTTTCAGTTTTAAAGTTAGGAGGAAAAGATTTTTGGAACTGAGTTCATGCATGCAACAAATAATCTTCTTGTGATGTTCTGTATTTAGAATTGCAATGCTGATGCGAGGCTAACGCTGCTGATGTTCTTTGAAGCAGTGGTGGTTGTTGGGTTTGGCTATAGGTATGTATTTCTTTTCTTTTTTATTCCTACAATATGCCACCCCCATCCCCATTTTGAACTCGAGGCATCATATTTAAACTGTCAAAGTCACGAAGATCATCGTATGTTAATGTTAGTGATGGCTGGGATGTATCTTGCAATCTTGTCCCTTTTAAAGTAGATGATGAGAGCAAAAGGATGGTTTTAAAGTAGATGATGAGAGCAAAAGGAAAAATGGTTTCCAACATAAAAAAATCGTAAAAACTTAAAAGCGTTTGTAAAATTAGTAAAATCGTTTTAATGAAAAAAAATCGTAAAAACGTAAAATCGTAATGATAAAACGAGTTTTTAACTACCATACCTCTATATCCTCACAAGGCAGTGGTGATTTTGGTGGTGTTGTTATGGTGCCATGCTTATACGTGGTGGATACCTGGAATAATTGGAACTCTGATTTTCTGTCCTCAGTTTTGCCTTTGATTGGTTGATGTGCAATCCTGCGTCGTGTTATTTTACCTTATTGAATGCCCACTATAATTTTAGGCACAATCCTTTATTATTATCAATTGCAAGAGCTACTAGTACTTTATAGGATTCTTATCATATGAAATTTATCGGTTCTTAATATAAAATATATTCATCTAATTTAATTATATTATTAAAGTTAGTTAATATGTGTATTTTTTAAAATACTACAATCACCTTCTTTAATTCTCTCATTCCACCTCTTCCTTTATTAATAGTCGATGGATCATCAATAAGGTTAATTTTTTTAAATAACTGATAAATACAAAAATGTGTCTTATATTTAGAATTAATATCGCTCTCGCTCTCTAAATATATGGTACTCGTATTATGGACAAGAGGGAGATCTTGAATTAAATAACTAAACTCCTTTTTTGTCAGCAAGTAACTAAACTCCTATAACTAATTGTAATACCCACATTTTATTATTGATTATTAATAATAATGTAATACCCCATATTACTACCTTTTGGTTATTAATAATGATGATGATGACAATAATAATAATAGATTAGAATAATAATAATAATAAAATAGTAGTAATAATAAAAAAATCTAAAAATTAATAATGTTGTATTGTCTATGTGGTAATAATATTATTTTGTAAATAGTATTATAGATTAGTCAAGATTAGATCCAAGAATCTAGGAGTTAGTTATATCAGATTATATTTTCAATTTTTGAATTCATCATCGGACTCAAAATATATCTAATAATAAAACTCTACAATTTTTTTTTAATTCATTTATCGGGAATAAGTAAAGAGCCCAACCCAATAGCTAAAACCGTAGTTTTAATTATAAAAATTAGGCCTAAGTAGCCTAAACCTAGAACAATCGACATTTTCTTCACCGCTTCTGTGTCCTCCTTCCTCATTCTCGGCAATTTATTTTTCTAGGAGACTAATAAAGACGGAGACCAGGTAATCCTAATCCCAAGAACAATAATTTGCCAAATTATTTCTTTACGAATCATAGTCATCTCTCTTTGCGTTCTTTCTTCTATCATTTGAAACTAAATGCCCACCTTGGTTTTCGTGCGTGAACGTGCGTCATCTTTTCTATCATATGAAACCAAATGCATATCTCGTTTTCCGTGTTGATTCTATGCTTTTATCTGTACGTTTTGTTGTTCTTTTTTCCTTTTCTCTTTTGTATTATTTGAAAACAATACATTGCCTCGTGAATTCTCTACCTCTCTGTACGTTCTCTTTTCTTTACTTGAAAACAATTCTTCTCTCGGTTTTGTAAATTGAATACCTTGAATAAATATTTATATAAGTATATTGAATGTCACGGTTGGCATGAATTGATTAACCATTGAGTATGTATATGAATATTGAATTGATTTCCATTATACTGTACATGTATATACATTCGGCTTTCATGATTTGATGACCCTCAGCACATATAGAGGGAGGCATATATATATATATATATATATATATATCTATTTATATATATGAAGTACTTCTTTCGTTTCGATATATACATATAGGTCTCAGGTACTATTGTATGTATTTTTTTTTTTTTTTCCTTTTTTCACATATTAGAGATAATTTAGGAATTTTATTAGAAACGTATTTAAAATACTTTACTCGTGGGATAATAGCTTTGGGATAGTACCCCATAGTGATGAACACAACTTATGGGCTTTATGCCCTTGATATTTATTTGATGTGAAAAAGATAATATCTGTTCTTCCCAAAGTGGTGTACAGCGGGTTTTCGGGACATTATTAGCAACTTTGGGAAGAGGTGTGCACACTAGGAAGATATGTTTATGGCCCAATTGATGATTGTATTGGCGGTTTAGGTCTATCATGGTTCTCTTCCCATTAAGTAGTGAACTTCATAAAAATAACAAAAAGCGATATATTCTCTTAATTATATATGGTACTATTAATATTAATATTATTATTTTGTAAATAGTTTATTATTATTGTTTATTTTATTTTATCTTGTTTTACTAGGATTACCGGTGTTATGCTTGATGTTTGTGTTCTTGGTGTGATGATCATTCGGGGAGCGTAATTTGAGTGAAAACAGCAATGGTTTGGACTAGCGGTGAGAAGTGAGGAAGCATAGTCGGCTAATTCATTTATTTTGTTCTAATTAAAATAAACACATATTTGCTTAAGTTTGGTTTTTCATTATTGTGATAAGTAGCCTTACACTTGTCTCAATATAAGTGCGGTAACACTCTCAAATTTGTTTGTTTGATTTGATGAATTCATTTATGAAAATCATTTAAATTTTATATTATGATAATTGACAAAAATTGGGGTGTTACACTAATTATTCTTATTGAGATAATCTTGATATTTTACAATAATTAATTAATCCTAACCAACTTTATTTTGAGAAAAAGACTACGTTAATTTCAAAATCTCAAATCAATCGATTGCCTATAAGAATATGGGTATTGACTACAAAAGTGTAACATTTAACATCTCATTTTTGTAGGAAATCACTTATTTAAAATTTTGAAATTTAAGTGGTATTTTATTATCTCCTCCTTTATTTTTGCTACATAAAATTTAATTAACTCCATATATTTTTGAAGTTATTAGATACTCCACACTTAATCTAGGGATAAGATTCGTTTTTGTCTTGGAAGTAATCACCAGAAACACCGCTACACTAGGTATCCGAAATTTTTTGTGAAGCAATTTGCCCCAAAAGTAACCAAAATAAAGCAATTTTGCCCCTCCAGTTGGTCAGGTTTTGACCACGTTTGCGGCGAGGTGACACTCGGTGGTCACTTCGCCACCTCATCATCGCCATATACTTCTTCTATCTCTCCACGTCATCATCCTCTTGCCCCTTTCCTCTCTCCCCCTCCATGAACATGCTCCAACGGCACCTCAACCCTTCTCCTGCCATATATCCAACTTCATAACTCAGATGCTTGTTCAATCTCAATGGTCATTAGAGACATGAGAAAGAGCTATTCTGGGAAAAAGTCGAAGAGTAGAGACTACTCTACACTAAAACCATCATTTATAATCTCACCCAAAAGAATCATATACAAAATCAAACAACTCCCAAGACTTTTCAAATCCACCAAAAAAAAAAATGCAAAACCGTATTTGAAATTCAGAATTCAAGCACAGATCTGAAATCAGATATGAAGTTCATAAAATAAAAAGAAAACATCTGAAATTTCATAATGTTTGAACAAAGCAAACCTAGAGTTGAAGCCAATGGAGGATAAGGCGGCAACGACGAAGAACTGTTCCTCAGCTCTTCCTAAATGGCGTCCCTCCCTTCTGAGGTCGTTTAGTCGCGTCCTCTCGTCCTCAACTTGGTGATGAAGACGACCCAACTCCTCTTGTCCTAATAGCAGCCTTCCTCTGCTTCGCGCCTCCACTCGATCTCGTCCTCGGTCCTCGCATTCAAGATGATGATGAATCTACTCCCAAAATGCAACTCTGGTCCTCTCCTTGCTTTAACTCCCATCGTCTTTCTCTCTCAGAGCGGTCGCTTCGCTGAAGATTCGCGAGGTGGAACCATAGATGATGTAGATCAGAGGAGGAGACGGCGGTGAGTGAGGTTTAAGAAAGAAAGAATCTTGCGCAGAGGGTGCGCTTTCAAGAAAAATTTCTAGGAATAAAATTAGTCATTAGGTTCCATGTGGAATGAGTTGACAAATTGAGTTACATTTGGAGTGCCACGTCTAAATTAATGATCAAACTTAATAATTTTTTTTTTTTTTTGGCAAGTACACGCAAGCGAAAGCTTAAGAAAAATAAACGGAACTAGACCACAACAGTCTAACCCTTAATACATGAGAATAAAGCTAGCAAAAACAGACCAATCGGTCTCTCAAAAACAAGTATAGACAACTACTAGGAACCGACTGAACAAGAGTCACATCAGCATCAACTGGATCATCATGGCCACTCTTGGCCATGTAGTTTGCACATGAGATACTGGCTCTCGGAGTGTAATGGAGCTCGACATGCCAGTCCCTAAAGAGGAGATCTCTAGTTTCCCCGATAATATCCCTAAGAGGGTGATCGGCGTGAGAGTCCCTCATGAGGATATTAATAGTGTCCAGGGAGTCTGAATAAAGGAAGATTCTTTGGAAGCCCATCTGAAGACCCATCTTTAGTCCTAACATGATAGCATGTATCTCCGCTTCAATCATAGTGTGGAGACCAAGGGCTTTGTGAAACCCCATCAACCACTGGCCTTGGAAATTTCTTATCACTCCACTACACGCCGCTTGATGCTGAGAGCGCACAGAACCATCCACATCAATACGGATCGCATCAACAGGAGGGGCAGTCCAAGTCATTTCTACATTCCTGCCAAGTTGAAAAATTTGGTGAGATAGGGTATGTGCAGTTGCAATCTCTGTGAGGAGATAATTGCAAGTATGTAGCATCTCCCTGGTATCCGTGGATCAAACTTAATTTTAAATAACGGTTAAGGCACAATTACTCTATTTTAATTATTTTTTAAATAAAATTATTCCTCACAAAACTTCAGGACGAAGGGGGTATAAAATACGAGATATTACGTTATACCTACCCAACTCTTTCTTGATTTAGTGCTGTTTGGCAACTTCCAAAACCTAGGTTTTGGAAACAAAACCTAGGTTTTGGAAACAAAACCTAGGTTTTGTTAAAGGTTTGACAAACACATCAATTTTTCTCCAAAATGATTTTCCACCAAAACTAGGTTTTGGGCTCAAAACCTAAGTTTTTGCCAAATCCAACTTTTTTTTCACTTTGGCTTTTCAAAACCCATTTTGCAGATTATGGGTCCCACTATAAGCGATGAAAACCCCCAAAATACCCTCAATATGTATACTCTGATTCTTCTTTTTTTTTTTTTGTTGGTTCTTATACTCGAGCAAAAAAAAAAAATCTGGCTCTTCTTCTTTTTTTTTTTTTTTTTTTTTTTTTTTTTTTTTCCGCTCATAACTTTGGTTCTTTATATATACACACACTGGTGGTCATCAAGAAGAGGGGCCATGTCGTCGTCGAAATGAAATGCAAAAGCAGCACGTACTAGTACCAACAGAGTATTTAAAGAGAATGCAACATAAAAAAACTCTGATTCTTTTTTTTTTTTTTTTTTGAAAATAAACTCTGGTTTTTCTTTATATATTCAATTTATTTTTCTAACAATTTTACAATTTTATGTAATTTTTGGTATTTATTATTAAATATAATATTTATGATATTTAAAATACCGGTTTATCCTTTAAATGTAATTATACAAAAAATTAATGTCCTTTTTGGTAAAGTTGATCCCTCAAAAGCCTATTCGATAAAAACATCCAAACACTATCAGTTTTTTCCAAAATCATTTTCTAAAATCATTTCTCTAAAACCTAGATTTTGCCTCATAAATGGTGAAAATCATTTTCCAAAAGTCACTCCCAAACGGGCCTCAGCTCCTTAACAGCTCAGGCGGAGGGGGAAAACGTAAGCGTCAAGGTCAAACCAGAAAAAAAAAAAAAAAAAAAAAAACCCTCAAGCCCACGCAACAATAGCAACAATTCGGAGGAGGACAAAGTGGGATAAGTCGGAGAAATCAAGCATCCGGCACCAGTCCGCGCGGCAGGGAAGGTCTGCCGTTCAAAGGTGTATTCTTGGTTTCGGCGTGGTCGTGAAGCAAGAAACTAAGAATCATTAAAAAAGAGAAGAAAGAGACATGGAATTAATGGAACTATGGGAAATCTTTGGGCCTGGGGTTGCAGGCGCCGTCTTCGGCGCAGGCTGGTGGATCTGGGTTGACGCTGTGGTATGCAGCTCCGTCAAGGTGTCCTTCCTTCACTACCTCCCTGGTATATATCTCCATTTTTTTAAAAAAAGAAATCGTCTTACCTGCCAGGGTTTAATTAAATTATGCGTCTTATGATTTTTCCTACTTCATGTATTAAGGAATTTTCGCATCTTTGGCGGCTTTGATGTTCAACTGCGTCAGGAAAGAAGACGTTGATTATTCTCCCTACGATGATGGCGAGTGGAGGTTTGTAATTCATCTGCTATTGGCTTGTTCCCTCCTGTTTTTGTTAATCTCTGTGTGTGTGTGGTGGCAGCTCTCCGTTGGTTTTAGTTGTTCTCCTGTCGATTTGGCATTTCTTCATTTATTCGCACTCTTCTTGTAACTCAATGCTCCTAATTATGGCCAAAATCGATAACCATTATGCCGGCAGTTTGAAAAAAGGTTAATGTCTACTTGAAGCACCCGAGAGTTTTCTTGTAGTATATTCAAAATGGCAACTTCTCTGGATTTATACGGCTGGTATTTTCATTGACAACATTCAAACTAAAAACTTCTAAAAGATGCACATTGACGATTGATTGGTGATATCTACATTTCTTTTCATCCGACTGCTTTGGTTTTGCCTTTCATAGAGCACCAATAAGAGAAGAAAAAGGAAAAGAAATCAGAAGGCCTAGTCAGTTTTCAGAATCCTTGACTGCCGGTAGTTGACCAATTGTATTCTAATGACTCGTGAGTCAGTAACATAGAAGCAGGAAATGTAGCTGTAGTCCAGTTACTAGATTGCTGAACATGCTGTTAACTATGTATGAAACACTTTTTTGTTTTAAGTTTATAGTTTTCCTGTACATAGGTTGAGATCTGAGGAACAGCGTGGCGATGATTATATAGATAATTGAATTTGGTCTTGGCATAACTTTGCAAGCAAGACTGACCTGTCCTAAAGCAGTACCGAACTATCCTAAGATTTCTCAAGTTGTGTGTGTCTAAGGTGTTCAACCTAACATCTTATAAGAACAAATGCATCTTGGTTCTAGAAGATCACTAGATCCAGGCTTTTATGTGCTAATTTACTACATTCATTGTTCGAAAGTTGCTAGGGTTAATGTAGGAAACTGATCAGAAACGCGGAAGCGTATCGTACCACGCGATGTAGGAAAAGATGAAACCTTTTATCGTTTTGCTTACCTGGATATTGAAGAGCTATCGAAAGATTCTCCACAAGCAAACCTTGTCTACGAACGGTCCTCGTATACGAACGGTCCTCGTGCGATGATTGATCTTCCGGACTATCTCTCGAGGGGGATGAGATGGTTGTGTGGGCAACCGTTCGGATGATGAACGTCGCCTCTAGGTTTATGTTTTCGATGAGAGCCTCCTAACTATTTGTGCGGCCGTATCTTTTCAAGCGGCGAAAGTTAGTTTATATGCTACTACACCCAAGGCCTAACCCTAATCCACATGGGCCTTAGAGTTCTTGGGTTGTAGTCTCAATTAAGCCTTATTGGGCTTAAGTGACCAAAGAGCACATTAACCCAACAATCTCCCACTTGCTCTTTAAGATACTAACTTGAGTTCGTAAACCCAAGACCATATAGCCCATAAGCCATCATCATCGATAACATACCCCATCCCTTGTCTCAAGCTAGCACGGGGACCCACCATTTGTCATTCATCAAGGCTCATGATAATCTACGAAGATTATCTAGTTCGGTGCTACTCCACTAAAAGCCCGAACGTGATCTCCAAGAACAATGACACTTATAACAAGAATATGCTTTGCCCCTTTATAGAATGTCTATAATTTGATTGACTAGTTTTACGTAACCCAATCAATTATTTATTCCTTGACTTTGTGAGTTTCTCTAATGGATTACATGCAACGGCCGTGTCTTCAATATCCAGTGTACCGAAACATATCAAGGGGACATTTCCTATAAATTCCATGTTGTTTATCTCATAAACACCGATAACCAAACAAGTCTCAATCCCAAAAAACCGAGTTGTTGGCCGTCTTATAGATCAAACCTCACCCGTTGGTAAATCAAAGAATGAAAACTATTCGACTACCTGTTTAAAATAAACTCAAGATTAAGAGCAACTACATAACTATAGTTATCACGGAGATTTGATTCCTTATGACGAAAGAACAAGCTTAATCAAATCTCTCCTTGATCCATTCAATGTGAGCATTAGCTCACACCAATGTTTTACAATGATTCGGACAAAACCATTTCATAAAACATTGCGGCCTAAATAAAGTGCCCAACTTAATTTAATAGGCGTGAATCATTTCATCAATCTTGAGAACCTATGACCATGTCCTCTATGAAAGTATTCATATGATCATATACTCCACAATTGATCCGGACCTTTGAGTTTGTAAATAGTGTGCAAAATAAATGAAAAAGAATACTCCATTTATTAACATTCGAAAAGAAACGCAATGTCATAATGTCATGCTCAAAAGCACAAAATAACAAAGTAAAATAACAACGCCTAAAGCTATAGCAAATCGGAATCCTCCTAAGACCCATAGATGAAACATGCCTCTCGAACACATGCTCGAGGCAAACTCTTAGTAAAAGGGTCGACTAGATTCTCGTCGATGCTATCTTTGCTACCATTTTGTATCTCCTCTTTTAATTATTTCTCGGATCAAGTGGTATTTCCTCTCTATGTGCTTCGTCTCTTATGACACCTTGGTTCCTTGGATTTGCGCTACCGCCCCATTTGTTGTCACGATGTAGAGTGTGATAGGACAATTTACACCTGGTATCACCTGAAGGTCCGATAGGAACTTCTTTAACCATGCAGCTTCCTTTGCAGCCTCAGAAGCGGCTACATACTCGGCCTCGTGGTAGAGTCGGACCCACACATGTTTGTTTTACACTTCTCCAACAAATGGCACCGCCATTAAGGGTGTACACATATCCCGAGGTGGATTTTCTTGAGTCAATATCTCCTTGGAAATCGAGTCAGGTATAACCAATGGTTTCAAGACTCCCCTTGAGTAGACCAACATATAATCTCTCGTTCTCCGTAGGTACTTGAGTATATGTTTAACCGCTACCCAGTGTTGCTCTCCGGTCCGATTGGTACCGGCTTACTACTCCCATTTTGCATAGCAGATATCCTGTCCGGTACATAGCATAGCATACATGAGACTACCTCTTCTTGAAGCATAAGGTATCCTACTCATGCGTTCTCTCGCTCGGGAGTTTGAGGAGATTGCTTCTCGAGAGAGATGAATCCCATGCTGAAGGGTATAATTCCCCTCTTTGAATTCTCCATGCTAAACCTGGCAAGTATTTTGTCAATGTATTGAGCCTGGGATAATGCCAAAACCTGTTCTTAGGTCTCGCAAGAGTTAATACCAAGAACATAATTGGCTTCCCCCAGGTCCTTCATATCAAAATGTTTGCTCAGCCAGGTTTTTATGCCCAACAATACCTTTGTATCATTTCCGATAAGGAGTATATCATCCACATAAAGTACCAGAAAGGACACCGCATTACCTTGGATCCTTTTATACACACACGGCTCATCGGGACTTTTCTCAAAGCCATAAGACTCAATGGCTTGATCAAATCGATGTTCCATGATCTGGATGCTTGCTTAAGTCCATAAATGGACCTCTGCAACTTGCATACCATTTCTTCTTGCCCTTTGGTCAGTAAACCCTTTTGGTTCTTTGCATATAGATTTCCTCTTCCAAATTTCCATTTAGAAAAGCAGTTTTGACATCCATCGCCAAATCTCATAATCAAGATTGTTTTGCAGCCTAAGAGAATCCGAATAGACTTGAGCATGGCAACCGGCGAAAAGGTTTCATCATAATCTACTCCTTCTCTTTGGGAGTACCCTTTCGCCACCAATCTAGCTTTGAAGGTTTCAACCTTCCGTCCGATCTTCTCTTTCTCTTGTAAATCCACTTACACCCAATGGGTCTTACCCCTTTAGGTGCATCTACAAGAGACCAAAGCGAGTTGGAATACATAGAATCCATTTCACGATTCATAGCCTCGAGCCATTCGAGCATCAACATCTCCTAGTGCTTCGTCATAACTCGTGGGATCACCATCTTCGCGATGATGTCATCGATTTGACTCACCCAACAAGAGATATCTTGCGGGTTTACGAATCAATCTCCCACTACGACTTTGTCGCACTTGATGTCGTGCATCTACGGGGGTCCACATTTTGTGGGTTGACAACTTCTAGATGAGGACCCTCATTAAGTGGATGAGGACCCTCATTAAGTGGATCAACTAATTCATGATTTTGTTCTTCATTTAGTTGAACATCATGCTGAACTTCTGGTTCTGTCTCTGGTTCCTGTGTATGTTCAGATACATTTTCCCCTCTTTGAACAACCACGGAACAAAGCGGAACCCTTGAGGTTGAGGTGAAACTTGATCGAGACTAGCTCATCAAGAATAACCTTACTTCTTGGTTTATAGTTTGTCATATAGTCCTCCTCTAAGAAAGTCGCGTGAGTGCTCACTATGACCTTCTTTTCTTTTGGACTATAAAACAACCAACCTCTGGTTCCTTTAGGATAGCCTACAAACATGCATACTTCGATCGCGAGTCCATCTTGTCGGTTTTTGTTTCAAGACATGTAGGAGCACCCCAAATTCGAATATGATTCATGGTGGGCTTACACCCTTTCCACAATTCTATTGGTGTCTTTGAAACCGACTTGGACGGAGCTAAGTTCAATAGATACATAGGCATTTTCTAAGGCATATCCCGAATGAATCGAAAGTGATGAATAAGCGAGCATAGATCTTGTCATTTCTAAAAGGGTTCTATTTCTCCTTTCAAAGAACTCCATTCTGCACGGGGTGTCCCTGGAGAAGATAATTGTGAAACTATCCCTCCTTGGTCGCAAGTAAGACTGAACTCTCCGGATAGGTATTCACCCCTCGATCGGATCGAAGAGTTTTGATTTGAACACCTAGATGCTTTTACGCCTCGCCTTGAACTCTTGGAATTTTCCAAAAGCTTCGGACTTGTGACGCATCGGTACACATGTCCAAATCTAGAGTAATCATCGTAAATGTGATGAAATACGATACCCACCTACGGCATGGACATTTATTGGTCCACATACATCAGTATGTACCAATTCAATTTGAAGTGTGCACGTTTTCCTTTGGCCTTGAAAGATCTCTTGGTCATTTTACCCTCTAAACAGGATTCACACACTGGTATCGGCTCAAAGTTCGGGGATTTTAAAATCCCACTTTTGACCAAACCTTGGATCTGTTAGAGTTAATATGACCCAATCTCAAATGCCAAAGATAAGTTTCATTGGAAACTTTTCTTTTCTTTGACGAATTGATATGCTCAACATTTTTTAATTCAACATGATTAACTTCACGGGGTATAGGACTAAGGAAATAAAGGCCATTGAACTTTACACGAGAACAAATAAAAGAAGATGAACTTCTTATTGAAACCGAGGAACCAAACTGAATCAAACCATGTTTATCTAAACAACTAACGAAATTAAATTCCTCTTAAAATCTGGAATAAATAAACAGTCTTCTAAAACCAAAGTTCTATAATTATTAAAAGATAAAACAACTTGTCCCATGCTAGTCGAGACACAAAGCGCCTGTTCCAAGCTTCAAATCTCGTTGTCCTTTACTCATTTGGCAAGCTTTGTTTGAACCATCGCAAAGAGTAGCAAACATGGTTAGTGGCTCCTGAATCAACGATTCATTTGTCATCGTGATTCTCCACTAAACAAGCCTCAATCACATTTAAATCACCCATACCTGGTTTTTATTTGTGGGCAATCTTTCTTCCAATGCCCCTTTTGTCGCACTTGAAGCACTTGCCTTTTGGCGCTTCATTGTTTTGGCAAGCTGGAGTACCTGAATTCTTCTTTTTCTTGTTCTTGTTTTTTCCCTTGGGTTTCCCTTAGGTTTCACAGAACTTTCACTAACAAACAATGCACTTCCTTGCTTGACTAGAGTGCATTCAGCACTCTCAAGCTCGTGCATCGTTGAGTGAGGTCAAGATTCATTTTGTTCATATTATAATTCATCTTGAATTGGTTGAAGTATTCGAGGTAGTGATTGTAAGAGAAGGTCAACTTTCACTTCTTGTTCAAACTTGATACCATGGTCATCGGCCTTCTTGAAGTTTGCTATCATTGTTAGACAATGATCCCGCACACTTCCTCCGGACATGACTGTCTTGGTGGTGAATTCGCCAGCGCATTTTGCCGAGCGTAAGCGCTAGGTGTAGCAAACATGGCATCGAGAGTCCGGAGCATTGTTGCTCCACTCGAATTATGTTCATTTGCTCGAAGGTCAAGTAGACCGGGCTAAAATGTAGCAGCGAACCGACACATTCGCCTTCTCCCATTTTTCCTTCTCCTGCGAAAACGAGTCCGAATCGCATCGAGACGCATCTGTGCGGGCCGCGGCATAGGGGTAGTGAGAACAAAGTTGAGCTTTTCATATTGAAGAACAATATCTAAATTGGTTCTCCATTTAATACGTAGTTTGTACCATCCATAGGTTTTTGGCTCAAGATTGTAGCTAAAGGATTGAATGAAGACATTTTTTGAAATTAAGGAAAAAGCACACTAAGTACAAAACATAATTAACAACAAACGAGATATAGAGTAGTAGATTCTAATAACTACTATTCGTTTATTGTTTAACAATTCATTTGTTATCTTTACAAGGCTTACGATGGGCAAGATTCTTGTAAAACTAATATTGTTAATTTGGGCCTTCAGTTCCATTGCCAGAGCCTCGATGGGAGGGTTAACAATTTTACCAAAGTTGAATGTAATTAACCATTGTTTACTTTCAAAATTATCTTTAGTATCCAAGTGTTGCCGACGATGGGCGTACAAAACTTTACTAAAATTTTGAAAATATTAGGGTTTAATCTAGCGAAATCCGATCATCCTTATCCGATGGGGCTTGGCGACAACCATTTCACTAATAAACCCACAATGGGGCCGTAGGTTTTTAAAATTAAAAGCTTAATTTAAAACCTTCACCCATTCAATATTTTAAGTTTAGAATTTTTAATTTCCAAGAATTTGTTCATTTTAGAGTATTCTCGTGAGATCAATATCTTAATTGAAATCATCGTACTTTAAAATCCAGTCATGATTTAGAATGAGCTTCACATGAGAATTTTAAATAACCCGCAAGATATTCTCAAAAATACAATTCTCTTGGGAAATTTGTTAGATTATTTATCTGGATAACCCAAATAATCTCTCATAATAACTATACACTAGTCGATTGAAAAACATAATAGTTATCATGCATTTATGACATGTGATTATGCAACAATATGGCATCTTCCTATTCTATATGGCATGTTATTTCAAACATCACGTTTATCGTACATATAATTCATACAATTTAATAAAAGCATTAAATTAAGAAAGTAAATAACTTTAATCCATGGTTTTCCTAAAAAAAAAAAAAAATTTAAAAATTTAAAAAATTTTACAACTTTGGAATTTCTCTTTTGTGCCGCCCATAGGATTTATCGAAGCCCCTTCGGGGTATCCATGAGCCCAAAAGCCCAAAAACCCAATTCTTGGCTAGAAACCCTAGGACACAAAAGAGGAACCCTAGCCTTCGTCTACGCCACGCAAGCGGCCGAAGTCATCTCAAAGACGAAACTCCGGGGAAGCACCGCGAGCAGGCGATCAAGCGGCCTCAGGAAACACCCCAAAAGGGTGTCCCGCGCCCTCACCATCGGCCGTTTGCCGGCGTGTGAAGGCCACGCGCAGCCACTTGTGGAGGCGCGTGGGTGGCTCTTTGGCGGTGTTCCGACCGCCAAAATCTTCGTCTTTCCGTCCTCTTTCCATCGATATGTGGTTTGCCCAAATCCGAGATCCGAAGTCCACGAAAAGTGTCGTACGGTGTTGTTTGTTCATATTCTTGCGTTTCTTGATCTCCAATTTTTACAGAATTCGAAAAATACATAGAAATTCGAAAGGAAATCATAAAAACTGCAAGGAGGAAACCTAATCATATGGGATTAGCCTCCTTGTTACAAATCAAGAATTACACGAAAGAATCTAACCATGGATTAAAGTATTCATATGATTTATAAACGATAACTACTATGATTCAAATAACAAATATAGAAATAGATGCCATCCTTTCAAAAATTATTTTCGAAGATAATCACATGAAGTTTCAAAACTAGGTTCTTTTCCTCATCGCTATTGGCTCTGATGCCAATTGTAGGAAACTGATCAGAAACGCGGAAGCGTATCGTACCACGCGATGTAGGAAAAGATGAAACATTTTATCGTTTTGCTTACCGGATATTGAAGAGCTATCTCGAAAGATTCTCCACGAGCAAACATTGTCTACGGCAGTCCTCGTATACGAACGATCCTCGTGCGATGATTGATCTTCCGGACTATCTCTCGAGGGGGATGAGATGGTTGTGTGGGCAACCGTTCGGATGATGAACGTACGCCTCTAGGTTTATGTTTCGATGAGAGCCTCCTAACTATTTGTGCGGCCGTATCTTTTCAAAGCGAAAGTTAGTTTATATCTACTACACCCAAGGCCTAACCTAATCCACATGGGCCTTAGAGTTCTTGGGTTGTAGTCTCAATTAAGCCTTATTGGGCTTAAGTGACCAAAGAGCACATTAACCCAACAGTTAACTGAAATTCGGGAGGGTTAATAAAATGTGCATGTGTTTGATGTAAGTCAACCATTTTTAGACCAAAATTGTCGCCAACAAGAACAAATGCCAATGTTATATCCTGCCATCTTAAAAAACACATGCAATGAGAGCCAGCTGTGCCATACATGGGGTCACTTGAAAATTGCAATGTTTGCTTGGTCTGTACGAGAGATAATATTGAAAGTAATAGGAGATGATAAGTGTTCTTATTTTATACAATCCATGTTTTATCTTACATAGCAGCAGTAGCAAAATTGTGATTTATGCTCTGATTCTGACTTCAGAGTACCAGACTTTTGACGTGTGAAGTTACTGTTTCACGCATGGAACTTTATTTCTAAGGCCCATAGCAGACAATGTATTGAGATAATGTTTGGAGTTGATAAATTCATCTCCAGTGATCTCCCGCCACCCCTCCCTCTCTCTCAGGGTTGTTGCCAAGGATTTGTGACTTGGTTTGATCAAGCTTTTGTTTGTGAAAACAAAATGCTGTTTTTTTTTTAAGAGTGTTTCTGCAGGCATGCATGTTTCACATTTAAAAGTTGATATCTGTAGGCCATCCTTCTGTCCATAATCTCCTAAAGCTGTGATTTTGAAACTGACAGTTTATTGTTGGGAGATCTTTTATTTAGATCTGACCTTTAACACTCTTTTAAACAGACTAAAGCTGTGGCTCTTCATTGCGTATGTCATATCCTTCATTTCTTTAGCCGGATCAGTGGGTTTTCTTATACAAGATTCAATTGATAAATCTGCTCCTCCAGTATGGACAGGAGCAGCCGGTGTTTTGCAGTGTGTATTCGTCTTGATCAGGCAAGTGTTGTTTTGAACTTCAATTATTAAGCAGTGCTCGAGATTGCCTCCAATTTTAATGCATCAAACCGTGCCTCATTTTGTTCGTTGGAGAATTTTGTGTTGTAAGACTTCAAAAAAATCAAATGTGTTGAGACTTGAGAGTTCTAGGAATTTGAAAGTCTGTTTTCAGCATACTTTTCTCAAAGTGAACCTAATTACAGATTCAATTTTAGGATTATTAGCTATATCTGGAGGTTTCTCACCGTTTCTAATTAGGATTTTCTAGACAATTTTGGAAATCAAATTAAATGAACATATTCTGTTGATGTCCTCCTCTCAACCAAAAACATACTCTTGCTTTCTAATGCATCACTTGTAAAGTGTCTAGAACTCGAATTGATATTTCCACCAAGTCCATCCTAAATCTAGGCGAGATTTTCCCAAATCGTGGTTGGTCATGGTTCACTCTATAACATCAACCACCTCACCCCGTTTCTCTTTGCTTGCTTTCATGCTAACCTAAACCACTTTGCTTGCAGTGGACTGGTTTATTGGACCTCTCATCCTGAGTAAGGCGGGACCAATATATCGTTAGGAGCTTTAAATTCTATCAGGAGGCGTGTATCAACCTGCTCACGTAAAATGGAAAGCGGTCCACCTCATGTAAATAATAAACGTAAATTTTGCTCACAATATTGAGTATCGAAGTAAGTTTATACTGCTTGTTAACATTGATCGTTGTTCGGCTTATTCCAGTCATTGGTTGGTTTTCATTGGGGATCAACTTCTTTTGTTTTCCCCCTAATTCGTGACTAAGTTATTGACCCTCCGCGTCAATTGTTTGGAGTTTGGAAGTTTATCTTATTATTGTAGCCCCGTTAGTATAAAGACGTTGCTGTATTTGGATCAGATCATTAACATCAAGCAGTTATCATAATACAATTGAAAATAATAGTGTGAACAAGGCAATCTAAAATTCTTCCTGATATATAATCTCAGCCATGTCTCTGAAAACGACTACGATTTAAGTCGACTCTTACATGGTTATATATTTGTTTCATTATATTTATTCAAGGCGGCATTGGGTTATGGCGCATGATGGCTCCACTGCGAGCGAGGTGTCGGCGGCTTCATGCAATCGTAAGGTTGTCTTCTAAGCCTGGTTCTAGTCCAATAAATATTCAGTACTCAGCCTCGCCCAGTTTGGTACTGGGTCAACTTTGACCTTCGTACCAAGACAGGAACAAAAAATAATAGTTGGTCAAAGGTCCGAATTCAAGTCTTAAAAGAGACTTTTTTTTTTTTTTTTTTTTTTTTTTTTTGTATATTACTTAAAAGAGACTATTGTGTTAGGAAAAATAGTTACGATCCCCGAACCGGTCACCGGTGATAATATAAAAAATAATAAGTCTTTAAAAAATATTAGAATGAAAAAAAACATTTTGTAACTTAGTAAAAATTCTACATCATTTTTACTTGGAGATTTTAACATCAAGAGATCTCCTTTATAATCATAATTAATTCCTTGCACAAAATATGTGAAGAAAAACAATAACTAAAAAAAAGCAATTGATCCATATTCATTAAAAAAAAAAAAAAAAAAAAAAAAAAAAAAAGGTGCAATCAAAATACCACACATATCTATAAAGATGGGCATAATGTTTTGACCCAGCCCAGTGTGGCGTTGGACCCCCAAGTCTGCTGGTGGAACACTCCTCCAGAGGTCTGCTTGGCAAGGTTTTCCCAACTTAGCGGTTAGCGCCTAACCCAATGACCGCATTGGGTCAACTTTATCCCAAACAGTTGAATTGACGTTGGTTCATTAATATTGTGACACTAAGTGTACCCCAAAAAAAAAAAAATTGTAACACCTAAAAGGAGATAAAAAGTACTCCCTCACATCCTGACAAATTAATTTTAAAAAATAAAATAAAAATATCAATAATTTATGATAATTTAATTATAACTTCCTTAATCTTTTTTCTTTTGGAAAAAAAAAAAAACAAAAAACCGAATGAAATTTTATATTTACAAAGATAGTAAATTATCAATTACCTTTTGTTTTTAAATACATGAAGAGGGTTTGAACTTTAAGTATTTTTTTATCTTCATTCATTGATTTTGTTAACATTTTTCTAGAAACCATAAACAGAGATTTGCAAGGGATATAATGGATCAAAATAGGAAATAAGATATCAACATGATCTAAGATTAAAAGTAAACTTGAATTCCCTTTTTTCCCGTAAAATTGATGAAAACATCGTAAACTTTATCATGTAAAATCAAACCCTCTTGAAGAAAAGAAAAGATCAAAATACCCCAAAAGATGCAATTGCCAGCGCCTTCAAAGCAGACAAACTAGTCCCTACGCTATGCCTAGCCAACCAACCTATAAGTTTCAACTGAAAAAGAAAAAACGGTTATGCAGGCAGGATTGAGGCACCTGTAACTTATTGCCCATATTTGCAAAATGCAGGATTCAAAACCTACCCTTTTCCCTCAACCCACATCATCAGCCTTCTTTCAAATCAAAAGGGAAGAACATAACTAGCCATCTGCCGCCAAAATTGAATTTTGGATCAATTACCATGATAAAACTACATCAAGCATCGGATTCAGAATCAGAAGAGCTTGATTCAGCTGATGCTCCACACAAGTTAGTTGCACAAGGTTCAAACAACTTGGACAACTTTGGCCGCATGCCCAGACATAGCTTCAATGTAGCAGCAGGCCCCATCTTCATGAACCGGAAAACAGAGAGTCAACAAAGAATAAGCAAAAAAAAAAAAAAACAAAGAATAAGCAAACCAGATTTTGATGATCACTGCAACAAAATCCTACAGAGGCATTTGGCAAATACAAACTTGAAACTCTAGTATAAATCCCCTACTTAATGACATCAGTTAGCAATCAGTCCGATATTATTTTGTATGGCACGTAATTATAATTTACTAAAGTCACTCATGACAAATCGCTTAACCTTCCTTGGCAAATAAAAGCTTGACAGAAGGCAAAAAAATTGACCCCAAGCATGACAACATTATGTAAATAAATATAAATTTTCTAGCCAGCTGCACTATTTACAAGTTGTGAATAGACTCTGGAATACACATTGCCCACCAGGTTCATAAATGAATAAACAAACCTCGCAAATCCAATTTATAATGAATGATTCCAAACGACAAAAAACTAAAGGAGGATTAAGTGGTTCTTACCTTCCGATAGAAGGCGTTGATCTCCTCTTCTGTAAGTTCATCCTCACCAGAATTTTCCTCCCACCCAAGAGAACGAAGGAATGCAGTCTCTTCCTCTTCAGAATACAGAGTATCACTTTGAACTGAATTTTTCTCTTTGCTATCAGGAAATCTGCGAGCCTCTTCATGGGCATCACCGTTAATAGTCACTTCCGCGACATTTCCAAGAGCTTGAGGACATGAAGGAGGACTAACTACATCCCCAACTAATTCTGCAGATTTCTCCATAGTGGGAGACGAATGGAGGGGGGCAGGATCAGTATTACCAGTAGAGGAGTTCATCATAGTTTTCTTCTTAATGAGATTGAAAAAATCATTGCGACTCTGTACTTGAGACAAGGAGGGCTTCTTATCCATAGTGGAACCTAATTTCGGATCCATTGAAGAAGGCTTCCGGTCTGTGGAAGATTTCAGATTATTGGGGTTCCTCAAGGGTGTAGAAGCAACTGCAGAAGAAGCCGCGAGATTGTTTCCTGATTTGACGTTAGAAAAATTTGTTGGAGATGAAACATCCTTGGAAGTGGGGGAATGACCATTTTCCCACATCACCAATTTAAGATCAGTAAATTTCCCAGATGTCTTTAGAGCATCTGACTTTGCGTTTCCACCACGAATGGATAGATTAGAAATGTGTAATGAGGAGGGTTGCTGTGGCCCACTCTTTCCTGCAACATTCAGCTCAGGAGTTCTAACTGATGTTTTGGGCTTTAATTTCTCAGAAGAAGTAAGAACCTGAGAGAAAATGTGTCGTTAAATTACCAAGTTTAAGTGTAGAAACCAGAAAACATGCCTGTCTATCAATTTAAAAAAGTGGCATCTAACACGAATGATTGATCTTGCAAGATTTTATTCACCACTAAATAAAAAAGTTTAAGCATTATCAATATCAACACAAAATGGCAATAATACCATGCCCACCACATGTTGAAGAATTGTTGCCAAAACTTCTAAAGATAATTTTTCATTCACAAAAAATCCACTCACAACATTATGATTCTCAGTAATCTAACAGGATCAAGTCCCAAAAGTATAGCCAAAAGAGAGAGAGAGAGAGAGATGCAACGTCAATCAAATGAGACCTCTGCTTATAATATATTTCACCACATGAACTTGGCTGACTAATATAATCCTTTTACTTCAAAAAAAATATATAAAGGCTGGTCAATCAATCTACTACATAACAAACTTGATTCATAATTAAGAACTAAAGTCGCAATTAGTCACTGTTTCCATCATGTGGAATACAGAAATACAAATACTATAAGGAAAGATATCACAATGATATTATTATAATACAACTTAACAAAATGAGGGTTCCCTAGAACACCTGTCTTATAAATGAGGCTATTCTATGATGAGAATGAATAAAAATTAAACAGCTTGCAACTTGTCTAAGAAGAAACAATCAAATAAAAGGGAAAAGTGTGTTTTCTCCGAATATAAATCGAACATGTAATGTCAAAAACACATACTAAATATGTTCAAGTTAGAATAAGCCAATCAAGATGTCAAAAATTACATTTATTTGCTAAAATATAAAGCCAAATTAGTTCTACCAACAAAGAAACCAACGTTGTTAGCCAAAAACCACATCACCTAATTGCATGTATGTAATTCCTTGACAGCCAAAAAACGTTGTTATTTGCTGGACAGAAAAAAACCACAAGAAGGAATTACATCTGATACTTCACACAGCTATCACATACACAATCAGTTATATATAGAAAATACCAAAATGGAGATCTGAAATATAGAAGTATTATTAAAAATCAAATGACATGATAAATCCACAAACAGAAGTGATAAAACGGCAATATATGTCCCATAGAATAATATTTCAAAATAACCTTCTTACCGAAGCTTTGGGCATCGACGGTGTTACTGGAATTAACTGCCGCGACTGCTTAATGGCCAGTTCCTCAAGCCTTTGAGTATTGACTGATACCTAAAATGAATCAAGATTCTATTAACTGACCACATATGTAGTTCAATCATAGTAATAATAAAAAAATTGAGATGGTTACCAAGGTCTACCTGGGGAGCAGAACGAGCGCGAGATGGAGTCTGAGCCAAAGCTTCAGCCATATTAAGACCAGCGGTTGTACTCAGAGCTGCAAGCCCAGAAGTTGTAGAAACATTTTGTTGCATCGTTAGAGATCCAGTGTTATTGCTTCCAATTATTGTAGGTACCTCTGCTAGCGCGGATGTCCATCCCTCCCCACCAATTAAAGCTGAACTACCAACAGGTAGAGTTTGACTTGATGTAGCAGTCAAACCAGGAGATGAAACTCGTCCTATTTCAGATATCCCCTGCTTCTCTTCAGATCCAAGAGAGGGAAAATCCTTATCAAACACTGCTTTTTGAATGCTACTGCCAACAACAGCCCCAGAAAGTAAGCCATTGCCATTACTATGGATATTGTTGCCCCCAATTTTTGCATCAACCGCAACTCTTCTAGGCAAAAGCTCACTCTGTTTCCTAGAAACCATTGAATGCGAACGGCGCAAGGTGTCCCTCTCTACTCTTCCAGGAAACAGGTCAACCAAAGGATCAGAAGAGTCACGATCCCAGTGATCTCCGAAATTCAATCTCTCTTTCTCCCTATCACGGTGGCTTCTGTTGAAATTACTGTACGCATGCTTAGTAGAACCATTGATGGAACTCCTCCGAGAATTTGAAGAAGATGACCGTTCAAGAAATGCAGAGCGTGGGCTATCAAAATCACTAATACTCTTGTAAGATTTATTCCTTGTGTGTTGAGCAGCAAATGAAGCATCTACACAACAGTGATTATAATGTTAAAGTCTTATACTGATAATGCAGTTCGAATAAATTCCAAACAACTAAATTTCGCACATATATTGATTCATTTAAAGGAATATCTTACAAAAAGCCTAAGTAGAAAATTAAGCGCATAAAGTAAAAAATAATTAATAATAAATACCTGAGTGAGTAGAGGAAGATGTAAAATGGTGGGCTGAACTGCCAGCCCCAGTGACACTTCCAGTACTTCTCAACCATTCTGGAACTAATGTAGGTTCACTTCGTTCCATAACGAACACTGAACATGATCAGAACCAACACAAAAAGCAAATGCACCTTCTTCAACACCTCTAGCCCCCTCAAGCGAATATTATACTTCTACAAGCAACTATTGGTTCTAATACTAACCCTTCATCTTTCTCCTATATGCCAAAACCAGCCAAGAACACAGACTGTGCCAATGGAAACAGTATAACAACTGCTCTGAGAGTGGATTAATAGACAACTCAGTATCCACCGATGGTATATTAACAGAAGCTTAACTTCAGGGAAGTACGAAGAATAGACAGGCAAGATTTGTTAGGCTTCCACACAAAATCTACCGCCTTCCCAGCTAAAAAACCTACTGCTCATCAAAGCTATCGTAGATTTAAGGCATCAACTGCCAAATAAATACACTAATGTATGTACGAAGAAGTCAAGGAATCCTTCAACGAATTCTCCAGTCAAGCAGAGAAAATATCCTCGCACGCATGCCCAAACACGAGAGCTAATACAAGGCAATGTTGAAAGAAAAAGCTTCTCTACGCCTCCATCTTCAAATAAAGATGGATTTGCAGACGGCTGTAAGATACTCAGAGATGCCTCATTCCTCCAGCGAAGAGAGAATAAACAATTGGATGTCCAGACATCAACAGAAGAGTCTCAATATTGATAACCAGAACAGAGCGCCTACGTATTTTCAGACGCCAAAAAGCCCTAGTAGAAACGAAAGTTTTAGAGTCGAACGCAGGAAAAAAAAATCGAGAATTGAAACCCTAGAACCTTTGCATGGTCATTGTCATTATTGATGAGTATGAAAAACATCAAGAACCTAGGGTTACAGAGCAGCAGAAAAATAGGGAAAATTCTAGAAAAATTAGAAAGCGAAAGTGTTGGATAAAAAAAGGAAGAGAACGAAATAAAGGAACAAGGAACTAACCAAAAACGCGGAGATTGATGATGGATGATAGAAAACGTAACCGTTATCAAAAACCGCCAAGCGAATTGCTGATTGAAAGGGATGCGTTTTCAGCGAAACAATTAGATATAGAAATAAAACCAGTATGATTGAGGAAGAACGGAATGGGGTAATCGTATTCGGAGGGGAGAAAATAGGGTTTTGGTTACGAAGAGTGCGATGTGTGAGGGCGCGAGGCGAGTGAGAGAACGCAAGAGAAGGTATAATTTCTGTTAGTTTCGGATACTCAGTATCAAACGTATGAAGAAGAGCCTCTCCTCCTAACAAATCTCAAATCCTCTTTTTTTTTCCATATATTTTCATTTTAATTTTCTGTCTTTTTTGCGTTCCTTTGTTATAGCCTTGCCTTTCACGACTCCACCCGGACCCTCCTCTCTCGACCCTTTAGGTTTTCCTTTTTGTTTTTTGTCCTCTTTTTATCTGAAGCCCTAATTTATTTATTTATTATTTAATAATGCCCTAATTTGTAGATAATATAATGATATATGGTCTATAATCCTCCTTGACCATAACGAGCGGGGTTCATTAAACTAAGCCCTATTTTTTTTTTTTTTTTTTGACCAGGCCCTAATTTGTTGATATATGGTGTACAAGTTCTCCTTGACCACCACACCAAATGATGTGGCAGCTCACAGCGCACAGATTGTCAATGGCGTACGGGTGATCCCCTGCAGCCCTGCGCATCAACCACGTTGATCAAAATATCTAATTTGTATTTATGTCTTAATTTCTAAAATACTACTGCATATCCATTGTGCTTACGTCCTTTTATATGTATGATGCAAGTATGGTATATTAATAAATTATTAGATACTCTACTAGATATATACAGCTGGACAAAGAATATCAAATCTATATAGATAAATAATACTCCCTCCGATCCTAATTATAGGAACTATTTACCAGAATTTGAAGAGATTAAGGAAAAAAGTTGCTATTCACCAGAATTTGAAGAAATTATGGAAAGAAGTTAAATTAATTAATTATGTGTATTTTCCTAAAATAACCTTACCCAAGTTTATTTAATACAAATAAATCTCTTAAAGATAGAACTAAGTAATACAAATACAAGTTTATTTTCCTAAATCATGCTCCCATCAAGCAAATAATACTATCTCACACTTTCTGACGGAACTTTTATTATAATTGTGCTCCCTCGATAATTGCTGGCATAGTTTATAACATTTGTGAATAAAAAATAATGAAATTAATGTTTTAGTATAAAGTTTATAAATAGGGATATTATAGGAAAAAATTGACAAAAGTTAAAATTTGCTCTTATAATTATGACCAAAACCAACTTCAAAATTTGCTTCTATAATTAGGATCGAAGGGACTAACTATTAACAATGGACAAAAAACTCCAATTAAAAATTTTATTTTTTAAGAATGAACTGAACATTTTTCTACTCATCCAAAGTACTACATCCGGTCATAATTATACGATCTAGTTGACTTTCTTTTGATAGATTAAGGAAGCTAAATAAGTTACTTAATCATTTCATATGTTGTATATCTTTGGATTATATATTAGTTTATTAGTTAAACCAATTAGTTTGAAGAAAAACATAAAAATACTCTAAAGTAATTTAATTAGCTTCCTTAATCTCTTCAAAAAAGTTAAATAAGTTTTATAATTAGGACCGGAGTGTAATACACAAAAAAAATAAAAAGCAACGTTGCTCTCGTTTAGATCCTCCTCAGCTATATAATTTTTAATTGGATATTTTTTCTCAATTTCTCCTTTTTTTATGCTTTTTGAAAATATTATTTTTAAATTTTGAAAAAACAGAGGGGTGGAATCTCTAAGGAAGGATTGTTGTATTTTTAGAATAAAATACTCTAACTTCTTTTACGATTTACCTTAATTATATGATCTCCTCTCAATTTTAAAAACCTATATTTAAGGGTTTGTTTTAATTGGCTTTAGTAAAGTATGTTTACGGAAGTCGAGACAAAACTTATCTCATATACCATAAATTACATTAGAAAAGCAGTCTATACTTCTAATCCAAATTGTTTACTACGTCAAGGAACTCAATGTTTTAATTAAAATTTATTTACTAGTTTACTCTTCATCATTACTAATTCTCTAATCTTGGCTAAAATTATTTTAGTAATTTAATAGTTTTTTATTATTTATTTTTACAAATAGTTATCTATTAGATTACTTATCATACAGGGGCAGAGGCTTAATTAATTTAATTGATATAGACATGGAAAACCTAATTAATAATATGATTAATGTGAAAATTACAATAAAGAACCAAAAAAAATAATATTTATTAAAAAGAACTATAAAAATGGTAATTATTTTAAAGGATCATAGATTAAAATATTAAAATAGAAAGATTAAATCGCCCTTATTTATATTTCGTATATTCTCTCTAATTAAATCAAAATCAAGTGATAAATGACTAATGACAAATAAAGACAAATCAAAATCTTCTAAATTAGCATCTCTACTCACCGAAATTGCCTCCTAATTACAATCAAAGTAACTTTTCTCTCTCTATTTTCGAATATGTATTCATTAAGAATTTTATCTTTTCTTATACTCACAATTATCTCAACATCCAACGAGTTATAATTATAGACACACAAATTTAAAAACTAAGACATACAATTCGAAATAAAAGAGTATGTCTTAAATAAGTAAATTTTATTTTTCTCCCACATTTCACTATAATCTCTCTTCATTTGCTTTCTTGTTTTGGGGTTTCTTATTTCTCATTCTTCATTTTCGATCTCATCATTTTATCTCTTTCAAAAGTACTATTCCAATACATTATTTTCCCCATCTTATTCCAATACTGTATATATTTGAGTTTCAAGTTTTCTATGAAGAAAATTAATTTAATAAAATAATAAAATTTAAAAGTGAACAACCTCGGGTAGTTATATGCTTCATTTAATCTTAATTCTTAATGGTCTTTCATACTATTTATATCTTAATTGTTAATTCTTACTCGAGTTGAGATGGTCGTAGATTGTTGGCGACAGAGGTGGAGAGAAGGCGAGATGGTGGAGGATAAAGATCGAAGATGGAGTCGAAGGTCTCAAGACTAGCCTATGTGTCTACTTCTTTATCTCTCCATGAAGTTTAGAATAGAGACGGAAAATGAAGTCACCTTGCTCGTAAATGGGAGGTGATTTTGGTATAGTGGATACACTAATTTAGCAGGTCTCGATTATTCTCTATTTGTTGTTATCCATTAACCACTCTAAATTATGATTTGATTAGAGAGAATATAGGAAAACCTGGCTAAGAAAGCAATTTAGTCTTTATATTTTAATATTTTAATTTATGATTCTTCAAAATAATTACTAGTTTTATGGTTTTTCTTAATAGATATTATTTTCCTTAGGTCCTTTGATATAATGTTCCCATGATTAATTATGTTAAAAGATGTATGTATACTTAGATAAACGTATTTGTAAATGTTCGTACAAAAAAATGTATTTTAAAAATAAATTTTAAAAGTAATATAATGTCTCAAATTTACCTTATTGATACATACGATGAATAAAAAATTGTTTTTTAAATATGTTTTCGACCATGGTCTTTTGAAAAAAAAAAAGAAAGAACTACGTTTTTAGTTATTCAAAAGAAAACTAAATAAATAGGTTTCAATAAATATGACAAAAAGTTAAATATTTAAAATTTTATAATATATTGGAAATGTTGAACAGATGTATGATAGTATTAGAATTATTTTTTTGTCCAATAAAAATTATTTTTAGATAAAATATAAATGTTTATTCATTTATTGAAATTAAATAAGGGTATTTTAATAAAAAAAAAGTTTGACGGTCAACGGTTAAATTGATAGAAATGAAATCTCAAATAACATGCATTTTAATTTTACAAAATGTTTGTGTACGTTTTTTAAATAGAGGAGGATTTCTGTAATTTAGACAAAAAAAGAGGAGTACTAATGTGTTTTACTCTAAACTTATTTATTTTTGTCGTGTGAATGTGTGATCAGAAGAGAATTCGAGAAAGGATGCCGGAAAACAACAGGTGCTTTAATTTTATTTTTCTAACCTTCCAAAAATTCATATAAAAGCATGATTTGTTTTGAATAAATTGACTTTGAAAAGTTCCCTTTGAATTTTTAAAAGATTTAATGAGGAAAAACACCCTAGAAAGGTATGTTTTTCCAACTTTACATCCGGAAGATGCCAAAATGTGAAAATTTAATAAGGGGGTGTTTGGATTGAGGGAGGGGGAGATCTTTGGTCTCCCCTTTACTAAATTACCCCTGGAAACTTTTCAATATTCCAAAAATATATTCTCAACAAAAGGGAATATTCCTTTCATTAATGGCAATTTGGTCATTTCATTATTTCCCTCTCCTTCAAACCAAACATACCCTAAGGTGTGCCCAACAACTACCTGAATTTTTAAACTGCCAAAAGGTGCCTAAAAAAGAAGGTGAAAATTTATTATTACTATTATTGAATCTTATCCCATTCTTTTTGCGTAAAAAAATAAAAAAACCAAAAGGTGAAATTTGATTCCCTATTGCAACTCGCAAGTCTCGAATTTATCTAATTTTTCGTCTAGCGTCATTCACAATGGGGAAAAAGCCTCCCCTTTTTTTTTATTGGCCAGGGTCATGCGGGACACAAGCCTTACTTTAAAAAGAAAAAAGGACGCGAGTAAATTTGCATCTTTCCTCGAGGAACATGTCATTAGATATTTTATTAATAATAATATCGTACTCGTACTTATTATGTTTGGGGAATATTCAAGTTGTTATATTATTAGATTTTCTATTAGTGAGTTACGATTAAAATATGATAAGTGTGGCCTTTAACTATCATAGTTTTTTAAGGTTGTTAATTCATTCTTAATTATTCATTTAATTGAATAATAATGTTGATGGTAGGCTATTAAAAAACTGATGGCAAGATTAGCGGGTTGCAAACACATTTTGAAACCCCATTCGTGTACGCTATATGAGGATTTTGTCACCAGTGACGACCATTCTCTACTCATTATTATTAATTTCTACATATTTGATGTAACACTACTTTTTGTAAACCAAATCCCTCGTGCTATCTAGGAATTTGTGACTATTTTTTAGTGACAGGCTATTTTCTAGTTGTCATTGTTAATTGCGCCTACATCATTTTCACTTTCTAACAAGTTTTTGTTCATGATTATGTTCTCTATTTTCAACTCTCTTTATTTTGAATTGTAAAACCCGTGAAATTTTGGTCTGAGTTACTTAACAATGGCGATATGTGTCCAAACTCCAAAGAGTCTTCCATTATTCCCTTGTAGGCAACTATTATTAGTTTGGAGTTTATCATACAGTTGATAGGATGACGAGTTCCTAATCAGGCCTTTTTCCAACGCTTTTACAAGCATTTGACATGTCCCTGATGTCAACTTTTAAGGTACACCTAGCTCATATTTTCTCTCATCCTAAATATAGGATAAAATTTATAGTTCAAATTATATTACCGACTTTGTCATATTTGCAGAATCAAAGGTACTACCCCTGATCCTAATTATAAAAACACTTTTGTAATGCAAATTGTACTACAAAAGTGTTCCTATAATTAGAACCGGGGGGAGTAGTAATTTTTTTTCCAAGAGTGTGTTTTTAACTTTATTTTTAATCAATTTTTTGGAAAATTTATCTTCAACTGCCTCTTAGGAAAATTTCAAATAGGTTCTCTAGTGAATGTCACACTAATAAGCAAGATTATATGGTATAAACTGAATCCTTAACATAATATAATGTTATGAGGTGGAGTTGATTGAGTGCTTGTTTGCATATGTAAAAGAAATTATGAGCAATCTGGAAAAAGAATAGTATGAGTGATTTGAGTCGCGCACGAAAACGCTGTCCTATAGAGTTATTCTGCAACTACTGTCCGTGGATACGTGAAACAAAATTGCCGGATTTCATTGTTTTTGCCTCTTGGTGACTCATTATTGTGTGCGCAAGCCCACTACTCCTCTTAGCCTCTTTACAAACCCAATATCACGTGATTCTATATATAGGCTTGTACTCTCCTTTTCCCAAGTAATATGGGACTTGTTTCTTTGACCCACCCACACGTTTACTCACATGTTTACAGCAGCAACTCCTTTCACACATATTTAATCTATATACTGTGAATAATTATTAAAAACTTGTTTTTAAATGCTGCAGTCATTATTTCATACAAAGCCTTAAAGCCAACAGCTTCCATCACAGGTCATTTTTAGTGCGAGGACCAAGCAAAATAGTTTAACAAGGCATTATTGGATCAATGCGCGCGTACGTGTGAGAATTACTTGGTTTTAGATCATGGTCAAAGTTAAAACATTTAAATCCAGACAATTAAAACGGGTCCTAAGTTCTTGAGTTCATCGTTATCTGCTATACTTCCCGCGGGCTAGGTCCCAACGTCTGGCAACCGGAAGTTCAGGTCACTCTGATCCATGCATGATAAGACTCACACATTCAACATGCCACCGGGCGTGTGTGTTGCCAGTGTTGGGAAATTAACTGCTTGACGTCGCTGAATGTTGATTTACTTGCTTTAAGCGATTTCACTGGGTTGATTTCCTAAAACATCTCGAGCAAACTCACACGGACATTACTTTCTCAACACGAAGATCGATCCCTAACAACAGTACTGCACAATGTCTTGCAAGAGTGTACTACTTGAAAGTTGAAATAGTACAGACTGTCACGGTCTTAGACAAATTCCACCCAAAACCGTGCCGGCCTTAGCGTGATCACTCCCTTGATCTTGGCTAAGTCAGTAGAACCCTCACAAGTAGGCAAAGAGCACAAGAACAAAGAGAACTTTTAGAGAGAAGTAACTTAGAGAGAAGCTCGAAAGTGCAAAGAACTTGTATTGCTCTTGGATGGTTTACAAATGAGGTGGGCACCTCTATTTATAGCCTACCACCTCCTCAATGAACGGCTAAGATTAATTACATCCGACGGTGGAGATTGGTTCTCCAGAACCTTCTCCCAAAATATCTAGATATCTACACTTTTCATGAGAGTTCTAGAATTCTCTATACATTTCTATATCTATGTACAAGAATCTACAACAATCAAGAATTCTCTAGAAACCTCTCCAAGAGTGTCTTGAGCACAAAATATCTTGCGTTCCACGTAGTGCGTGACACTCTCCCCCACCTAAACCGGTGACGTCCTCGTCCGACTTGTCTTTATACCGGTGTAGGTGGTCTTTGAATTGCCAAAGATCCTCCCGAGGTTCCCATGTGGCTTCGCTCTCGGCAATCCTTTCCATTTGATTAAGTCTTGGGTACTTGGTGGTACCCCCTCGTCGCCGCACAACTCGGTCAGCTAGCACCTCTTCTACTTCTCGATCAAATGACTTGATCATGGTCGGAGGTGCTCTTGTCGAGATGGCTCGACCAGGATCATCCACGTCTTCATGGAACGGCTTGAGCATACTAACATGGAAGACGGGATGAATCTTCAAGTTTGGGGTAGATCCGGCTTGTAGGAAACCCTTCCTACTTTCCCCACAATCTTATACGGGCCTTCATATTTACGGATGAGGCCCTTGTGTACTGTCGAAACACTTTGAATTGTTGAGGAAGAAGCTTCACCATCACCATGTCTCCCACTTGGTACTCGGGAAGCACGCCTCTTCCTATCTCGCAAACTTTTTCATCCGCTTGGCCGCCTTGACAAGAAAGGATTTTGTTACCTCAGCTTGTTCCTGCCAAGACTTGGCCATGTGATAGGCTCCTGGACTCTTGCCCTTGTAAGTGGTGGCAAGGGCATGAGGAGTGAGAGGTTGTTGTCCCATCACCGCTTCAAAGGGACTCCTTCCGGTTGCCTCACTCTTTTGCAAGTTATAAGAGAATTGAGCCACATCAAGGAGCTTGGCCCAATCCTTTTGGTTGGCACTCACAAAGTGCCGCAAGTAGCATTCCAACAAAGAATTCACCCCTCTCGTTTGTCCATCGGCCTGTGGGTGAAAACTCATGGAGAAGTGTAGCTCAGTGCCCAAGAGCTTGAACAACTCCGTCCAAAGCTTGCTCCGTAAAACGGGGTCTTTATCACTTGATGATTGTCTTAGGTAGCCCCGCAATACTTCACCACATTCTTGAAGAATAGTCTCGACGCCTCTTCGTTGTACAACTATTGGGAGCGGCTATGAAGGTTGCATACTTTGAGAACCGGTCTACTACCACCATGATAGAGCCGCACCCTTCAGACTTTGGCAAAGCTGAAATGAAGTCCATGGAAACACTTTCCCATGGTTGTTCTGGTATAGGGAGAGGCTCCAGACCTAACGAGGTTGTTGGTTCACTATCTTGTCTTGTTGGCATACAAGACAAGTCTTCACATAAAGTTCTACCTCGTCCCTCATCTGCGGCCAGTAATAAGTTGCTTCCAACAAAGCAAGTGTGCGTCTTTGTCCCGGATGACCAGCCCACTTGGAGTCATGACACTCCTTGATGAGCTCTTTTCGTAGGTTCTCCCATTTTGGAACAAAGACTCGCCTCCCAACAAAGTATAGAGAAGGCCATCCTCCAACCAAAACCTCTTGGTTTTCCCTTCCTTGGCCATCTCTACAAGTTGTCTAGCAACAGGATCATGGTTCATACCTTCAATGATTTTTGTGATCAAGTCGCCCTTGGCTTGACTCATTGATGCCAACTCCGCTTTTCGGCTTAATGCATCCGCCACTACATTAGCGTGTCGGGTTTGTACTCCATCACATAGTCAAACTCGGCTAGAAAATCTTGCCAACGAGCTTGTTTGGGTGTTAACTTCTTTTGAGTTTGAAAATAACGAGTAGCCACATTATCAGTCTTGATCACAAACCTGGATCCTAGCAGATAATGCCTCCAAGTGCGCAAGCAATGCACTACCGCTGTCATCTCCTTCTCTTGGACTGTATAACGCCGCTCGGCGTCATTGAGCTTGCGACTCTCAAAGGCTATTGGATGCCTTTCTTGCATGAGTACTCCTCCAATAGCAAAGTCAGAGGCATCCGTATGAACTTCAAAGGTCTTAGAGAAATCCGGGAGAGCCAAGTCTGAGGTTCTTCCATCACCGCCGCCTTCGGATCTTCAAAGGCATCATGGCACTCTTTGGTCCATTCCCAAGGCTTGTTTTTCTTCAACAAGTCCGTCAAAGGGGCTGCCCCGCAGAGTAGCCCTTGATGAACCGCCTGTAGTAATTCACCAACCCAAGAAAAGATCGTAACTCAGATACTCGGGTGGGTGGCTCCCATTCCTCAATAGCACGGATCTTCTCCTTATCCATCATAAGGGTCCCTTGGCGAATGATATGTCCAAGGAAGTGCACCTCCTCCTTGGCAAAAGAACACTTTTCCTTCTTGACATATAGTTCGTTCTCGCGCAAAGTCTGGAACACGGCCCGTAAGTGTTCTACATGGGTTTCCAAGGTGTCACTGTAGATTACTATGTCATCCAAGTAGACCACCACGAATTGATCAAGGAAAGGATGAAAGATCTCATTCATCAAAGTGCAAAATGTCGCCGGTGCGTTGGTTAGTCCAAAAGGCATCACCAACCACTCAAAGGACCCGTACCTCGTCACACAAGCAGTCTTGGGTTCATCTCCTTCGGCAATGCGAATTTGATGGTACCCCGACCTCAAGTCAAGCTTGGAGAAGTACTTTGCCTTACCCAACCCGTCAAACAAATCGGCTATCAAAGGAATAGGATACTTGTTCTTAATAGTTACCTTATTAAGGGCCCGATAGTCGATGCAGAGTCGTAACGATCCATCGTGCTTGCGTTGGAACAAGACAGGTGCCCCATAAGGTGCTTTGGAAGGCCGTATATGCCCAAAAGATCAAGCAACCCTTTAGTTGTCTCCTTAGCTCTTCCAACTCGGCGGTGCCATACGATAAGGTGCCATGGCGAGTGGACGTGCTCCGGTTCCAACTCGATCTTATGATCCACCTCCGTCTAGGTGGCAACCTCTTAGGAAGTTCTCGCGGCATTATGTCCTCGTTCTCCTTGAGGACGTTCGAATGATAGGGGAAGGCTTCCACTATCCTCTTCCTTCGTGTCCACCTCCTTCAAAGCTGCAAGGTAGGTGACTTCCCCTCTTTTAATTCCCTTTTCTCCGCATGGTGACAAGTGAACAATCCGATCATCACTTGTTGTAGTGCGTGCAAGCGAGCCCCTTTTCTAGGATACAACCGAGTCATAACATGGCATGAGGAATGCTTTTGCCTTGCGCAAAAAGTCCATCCCAAATACCACTTTGAAATCATCCATAGGGGCCACCGATAGATCCACGGTCCCCTTCCACGTGCCAAGGCATAGCTCCACTCCACTTGCTACGCCATTAAGGGGGTTCAGCGGGCGTTCACGGTCTTCAACCATCCTCCTCGTGGTTGAGTCACCGAGAGGCCAACTCGCTTAGCCTCCTCTCGGAGTAATGACATTATGGGTTGCCCCGGTATCCACCATCACCTTCACGGGCTTCCCGTTCGTTTGGCCTCCACATACATGAGACCGCTACTTCTTGGAGCGGGTTGCACCGGTTTGGCCTTTAAAGCATTCAAGAGTCTAAGAGACCCTATTTGAGAGCTTGGCCCTTCCTCGTTGGGTACATCTTGCCCTTCAACAATAGCGGACAAGGTACCGAGCTTGGGACAGCTTGCTCATGCGATGTGGCCCTTTGCACACGAAACGGTCGATTGTATAGTTCTTGTTCTTCTTCTTTTCCTCATATTGATTCTTGTGGAAGGACTTGCCGGCTCCTCCCTTGGTGATCCCCTTGCCTTTGTCTCCCCACCTTTTCCTTGATTAGGTCCGGAAGACTTAGGTTTGGAAGACTCACCTTTCTCTCCCCTTGAGTACTCGGTAAGGCTTTCGGCGAAAGTAATAGCTTCATCTACGTTCGTTACACCACGCCTTTGGAGCTCGTTCTTAGCCCAGTTCTGAAGACCGTCTACGAAGTAGAACAATGTTTCTTCATTGGTCAAGTTGGGGATTTGCAATATGAGAGTAGTGAAGTCTCGTACATAGTCGGAGATTGTGGTCTTGTGTTTAAGTTCCCTCAACTTCTTCCGAGCCTCGTAGACCACATTCTCCGGATAGAACCGCTTCTTCGTTCTTTCTTAAAATCTTCCCATGTTGTAATAGTGCAAAGGCCCTTTTCCATATCGCATGCTTCCTACGCCACCATAACATAGCATTATCGGTAAGGAATAAGGAAGCAGTGCGTACCTTGTCCGTGTCGTTGGCCAAGTTCATGCTCTCAGCATATCGCTCCATTTGCCACAAGAAGTTCTCGACCTCTTTGGCATCACGGACACCTTTGAATTCCTTGGGTTTAGGGAGGTCTAGCCTCACCTCCCTTCCTCCACTGGTCCCAGCTCCCAACGGAGTCCTAGTTTGACTCTCCAAAGAAGCCTTAAGAGAGTTAAGCTGATCCTGCATGGCAGTGATGGCATCCATCACCTTTGCCTCGAGTCTCCTCATGGACTCGGCCGTTCTTCCTCGACATTGAGGTGCGAATCAAGATCCGACCTCGAGGTTGTCCAAACTGTTCTAGGGTGTGAGACTCGAGAGTCACAAAGTCTCCTTCCACTTTATCCACCCTAGCAACCACTTCTTGCAAGGCCTCCTCCAAAGCCTCCACCTTTACCGTCAAGGTGGCAACATCCGTGGCTTGGCGAGACTTGCTTGTGCCCGAACCTTCTTGGGTTGATGAGGAGGTTGAGTCTCCCTACCCCTCTCTTCTCCAACCACGATGTCCTCAGTAGTGCCCGACACACTTGCCTACACAATGGCTCCCACGAACCACACTCAAAGCTTCGAACCAAAGCTCTGATACCACGTTGTCACGGTCTTAGACAAATTCCACCCAAAACCGTGCCGGCCTTTAGCGTGATCACTCCCTTGATCTTGGCTAAGTCAGAACCCTCACAAGAAAGGAAAAGAGCACAAGAACAAAGAGAACTTTTAGAGAGAGAAGTAACTTAGAGAGAAGCTACGAAAGTGCAAAGAACTTGTATTGCTCTTGGATGGTTTACAAATGAGGTGGGCACCTCTATTTATAGCCTACCACCTCCTCCTCAATGAACGGTAAGATTAATTACATCCGACGGTGGAGATTGGTTCTCCGTAACCTTCTCCCAAAATATCTAGATATCTACACTTTTCATGAGAGTTCTAGAATTCTCTATACATTTCTATATCTATGTACAAGAATCTACAACAATCAAGAATTCTCTAGAAACCTCTCCAAGAGTGTCTTGAAAGACAAAATATCTTGCGTTCCCTGTAGTGCGTGACAAGACGCTTGGAAATTGAAGTAGCTTTTTTTCAATCAAATATGCAAACTAAACGTACGTATCCTTAAACTCCCACAAATTCAGAAATATTCATATTTCCCCGTCACGTAGATTGTACGCTACTATATCTGCACAGTCCATGTTCTTTTATTACTAAAATAAATTAAGATGTTATTAATAATCGATATAGATGCACAATGATCATATAGTAGTCATTAATATAAAATATAAAATATTCTTTTTGGGTAAAAAAATGGGCCTCCAACGCTCATTACAACAGTCATTAACCATAATTTAGTCGTAGGTAAACAATTTCCATAGTATTACTAAACATAAATTCAAATCTATTAGCTTTTACACCTATGGTCCTAATTATAAGAGATAATTGACTTTTTTTGAAGAAATTAAGGAAGTTAAATAAGTTACTTAATTATTTCATATATTGTGAATCTTTAGATTATATGTTAGTTTTTTAATCAAACTAATTAGTTTGAAGAAAAAATGAAAATGAAAATACTTAAAGTAATTTAATTAGTTTCTTTAATCGCTTCAAAAAAGTCAACTAACTCTTATAATTAGGACCGGAAGGAGTAGTTTGGTAATCATCTTGAAGCTTATATTATATAAAGATACAGATCTCATATCCTTTAACAAAGATGGTAAGTCCGTCTTAGGAATGAATACTATATTTGTCTAATTGAATTCCTCAATTGATACAAAGGATTCTAAAAAAGCATTTTTAACTAGTTTGCATATTGATTTGCCCACTATTTTTCATTGAGTCTGGAAAAAGTGAGCCGGCAATCCATTAGGTCCCAGCGCTTTAAATGCTCCCCATAGAAAAAAACAACATTTTAAATTTTGATATCAGTTATCTCTCTAATGAAGATCATTTTGAATTTATTACAAAATAGGAAACTTGTTCAGCCAATACTCGCCATTTGACCCAATTGATTTGAATCGTGATTCGTGAACGCAATTCTCCTCTCCATCCTTGGGAGCTGTAATTTTCTAATTTTCTGCTTATTTTAGGATGTGCCATTCATGGTTTGTGAATTTGGTACATGTATATATAATTAAATTTAGAAAGATATATTATGAATTCTTTATATCTCATTATATCAAGTTTTCCATTCTCTAATCACACATGATCATGTCCACATGTCCTATTTTAAAATATTATTTAATTAATTATAAACCTATATGAAAAAAAAAAAATTAAAGAGCTTGACATAATAGATATTTTAATTATCTTGATGTAAGTATAATCCTTAAATTTATATATTATTCAAAAAAATGTGATCAGCTTATTCATTTTATAAATCTTATCTTTTGCATTGTTGTAAGTCTTAATTCCTTAATTTAGAAACGTATAAATATAACTAAGTAAAATTTAAGACAATTAAATAATATTAAAAGTAAACATTAAACAGAATGAAATTACATTTTCTGTTTTTTTTCCCTCCTCTCCACTGAAAATTATTCGGTGAACCCAAATCTACCGTTACTTGTCTCATCTTCTTCGTAACCCCCTACCGATCCCCACCGTTCGAACACTTCGTGGCAGTATCGTCAGCACTGTCTCCGATCACCGACGCAAACCGGCGATGACATCGACAAAGCACTGAGTATGAATTTATGCGATTTCTTCTCATTCAGATTGAGATAATAAAACAAAAGCTCTTCCATGGAATCCCAATCCACCCTTTCCTCATTCTTCAACCTCGCTTCCACCATTTCCTGCATGGACCGCCGGAAATCCTCGTACGGCGTCGGCGAGAACATCAAGACGGCGATGAAGTCTTGAGGAAGCGCCTCCACTGCCTGACTTTCACGATGATACATTCGGATAATCATTGAGGCTTGTGGTCGAGCTTGAGCTTGAACCCGCTTCGTCGTCATCGCCGCCGCTGGTCGTCGTCAAGCTCAACCTCGCAGCATCCTCGACCAGAGAGCTGGACAAGCCCGGCGTCATAAAGAACCGGTTGGAGCCACGAAGATCCGGCGGAAAGACGAGGTCGAGCCGCGGCGATTCAAACAAAACCGGTTCTAATTTCGGAGCATGAGCTTCGATCTCTTGTTGTTCAGATACTGAATTATTGTCTGTTTCTTCAAGGTCTTCTTTGACATATAGAGACTTGAAATTCTCGAACAGGAAACGATCAACATCAGACAGAGAAGCAGAATCGTTATTGTTACTTTAATTTGTTGATGAGCTTGAGTTTCATTTCTTTGGTGACCACCAACGTCAACAGACAAGGTTCTAGGGTGCTTGCAGTTAGAGAAGATCCAATTTTTGGAAGAAGAGGAATTGATTTGGGGATTCGTTTGAGCTTCGAGATATAGTCTTGAAACTTCTTTGGCATGATTGATGGTACTCGACAAGCTTGTCGACGACGAGGTTCTGACGACGACGACGACGACGAGGATGATTCAGCATTGGAGTGTGGATTTATATACACAGAGAAGGACATATGGAAAGTAAAACAAATTAAATTAAATTAGGAAGGTGTGGAATTATCTAAATTTAGGTTTAAAGAAATTAGGGTTTATGTCGTATCCTCAAAAAACAAGACAAAGGTAGGGAGAAATTTGGTGCATGTGAAGGCATGATTATTGGCCTACTTCCATTAAAAGTGGTTATATATGGAGATCAATATTCGTTGACTAATATATCAGTACCAAATTACGAGGAATTTTGGAGATCAGGATGGAAAGATTATTGCTGACTTGGTGTGTGGTAAAAATTAGAATATAATGAAATGTGTATAATATGATGAGAATGATTTGAAGAGAGGATAAAAATAGTAAGATAAGAATAGCTTCCCATATTTGTTTTGGTGGCCATTATATATGCATGAACTTGGTCAGAAACTTACATGGGAAACAATTAATGGTGAATTTAATTATTTCTATATATTTATAAACGTTATATGAGTTTCTTTTTGATTTCGTGGGTTATGTATAGGATTGTTATGTCAGAGTATGGAAGAGAATCAAGTAGCTAGTAATTATCAAGCGGTTCTTGGGCAATATTCACTGTGATTTCACAAATAAATGAGTGATTTGGCGGTTTTATATTCATTGTTTCCTTCCTAAACGAAGCTAGGTAGTTTTTTTGGACAAAGAAGCCAGGTAGTTAAAGTAGCTTATTTCATTTTTATTTATATACACACCGTAATTTTAACAAAAAAAAAAAAAAAAAAAAAGATTTGAATATGAACACAAGAGGTTGGGGAAAAAACAGTAGAAAAGGGAACAATATATAGCCTTTTTTTTCCCTCTTATAGCTTCGTGCATTTATTTTTATTCTTTTGGTTGTTGTTCTCTACTCATTTTTATTATATTTGAGACTTTTATTTTTACACTTTTAATATTCATTTTATATTCTAATTGGATAGAAATTGTTTTTATCATTTCTTTTTTAATAATCAAATGTTTTATTATTTATTCCTTCCATCATACAGGAAAAAGGTATCCCCGGTTAGATTGAAGGGCAATTTAATAGTGGCAGTAGCATTAAATAAGCATGAGATTTAGGAAGAGGATTTTCTGCCCAGCTCTCCCTCTCCCCATTTCTCACAGTCACATCCGGGTGGTCCAAATCTTGATCCAAGGGCCCAGAATGTTTTTTTGAAAAAACCGCATGCGGTCCAAGCACCGCATGCGGTTTTTTTCAAAAAACATTCTAGGCCCTTGGATCAAGATTTGGACCACCCGGATGTGACTGTGAGGGATGGGGAGAGGGGCCGCCGTGTAGAGAAACCGGACCCTGAGATTTAAGGTTTCGCAGGCTGACATCGGGAAATGGGAAAAGGTCTAAAGTTGTGTGGGTGTGCCTGCTGATGTAGACATTGACATGGACGATTACTCGGACAATGGAGGTTTGTTCAATTGATGGCATGGATGATACCTTATGATGAGTAGGACATATTAGGTGATGTGGCTGTTGATGTCATGTGAACAGTGGTAGAGCCAAAAATTTTAATAAAGGGGGTGAAAATTTAATCATTCCAAAGAAAAAGAAAAGATATCAAATGAAGGTGTTCAACTCAAAACACAAAGAATTGTCCGAGTTTACATCATGTGAGACGTCAAGCCTGCTTTGAGAAGAAGCATCCTCCCTCCATGGAGTTTCCTCCATCACCAGCAAAACTTCTTTTATCTGATTAAAAGGTAGCAAAATGAAATAACGAAAGTAAGCATATGAAAATATATACATATAGATATCCTTCGCATATGTCTCAATAATAAAGATTTCTTGACTTACCCGTAACTTGGTTTCTTCCCCGACGATCAATGTAAGCAAGCGGCTTGGTTTCAAGAACCTTCGACGTCAAAATAAGGCGTTCATTATAAAGCTATGCTGGTACATTCTGACTAAAAGGAATGCTCTTTGGGTTCAGTGTCTTAGGTCCAAGTATAACTGCGGTGACTTTCCTGTGCCCAATATCTCTAAGAAAAAAAACTCATCGGCGGCTTGGAAAGCCATTGTCGGGGTCTAGGACAAATTCCTGGATGGGGTTGGAAGAAAAGTTAACAATGGGGCCGAGACTAGATTCTGGTTGATCTTTGGCTCCCTCTTGATCGTCCCCTCTTGGCGTTTGCCCTGGATAGAGCTGGGAATCAGGGCCGGCCTGGCCCTATAGGGCCTGGAAGAACGAAAATGTCTGTTTTTCAAAGCCCGGCCCGATAATACAAAGGCCTGAAAATTACTATTCCAAATTTTAACTATTTTTCTTCCTGTTTTTTCCAGAGAAATATAATTAGTAAATTGCAACCATTAAAATTCTAATCTATCAAATAAATATTATCAACATTAATATCTAAACAATACAAATCATCCAACAAATAAACACATTCATTAATTCATAACAAAAAACAAACCATTGTCTACAATTGACTCACATAAAACATAAGAAGCATTAAACTAAACAAGATTAGATGACTCACATAAAATATAAGAAGCATACAACTATCTTTGTCAATTGTCACCTTTGGAGTATAGTTATTATGTATTTATGTAGTTGTGCTTAGATGGATAAAAAACTCTATAACATATAAAATACATAGATAAAGGCCAAGTAATTAAATTTTTTTTTTTAAAAAAAAAAGATGCTACAATTGAAACGGGCCTAACCTAGGCCGCCAAGCCCTAGGGGCCGGGCCCTGTGGCCAAATTCAAAATTCGATCGATTTTTTAAGTCCAAGCCCTACAGGGCCAGAGATTAAACGGGCCGGCCCGATGGGCTCGGCCCGATTTCCCGGCTCTAGCCCTGGACCCATCCCTTGTTAATAAAGATGAAACTGTAAGGGACAATGTGTGGATGAATGGTCGATGGGACAGTAGCAGGTGGCAGGGGATTCTTCCCCCTCGTATCATTAACATCATCCTCAACGCTCAACCCCCGCGCAACAATATCCCCCGATCGCTTCACTTGGAGAGTGCGAAGGATGGGTGTTTTTCCGTTAAATCTGCTTATTTCTACCTATCTGGTCGAGGTGGGGAAAGTACCAATACCTTTTGGTCCCAGATATGGAAATGGCAGCTCCATGAAAAAGTCAAATTTTTCATGTGGCAAGTTGGGCATGAAAGACTCCTAACCAACTCCCTCAGAGCCAAAAGGGGTATTATTAATGAGAATCTCTGCCTTTTTCACTGCAATAGCGAGGAAAGTGTAATTCATGCTCTCAGGGACTGTGAAAGAGCGAGAAATTTGTGGAAAGAAGTTATAAAACCTAACTACTTCCCCCAGTTTTTTGCAGGTAATTTGCAGGTTTAGCTCAACTGGAAATCAACCATAACGCTGGAAGAGGAAGGCTTCAAAACTTACCCTAGCCTAGGATCTTCAGCTTGGGATGCTGGATTCTGTGGACAACTAGATGCAAATCCTTGTTCCAAGGCGAAACCAAAAACACAAGGGAGTTGCTTCATTTATGTAATTATTTGCTTATGGAAAATACGGTCAATCATAATCTCACTCACCGATTTTCTATTTTGACAAGAATGACGAGGAATCTTGGACCCCGCCTCAGGAAAATGTGGTCCGTATTGATGTTGACGGTTGCTCGACGTAATTTTCAAGCGCTTTTGCGGAGGTGTCATTAGAAATTCGCAAGGACGCTGGTTGATGGGGTTCTATAAATCCCTTGGTCTTCGCTCTGTTATCGAGGCTGAGCTTCATGCCATCCTGTTGGGATTAAAAACGGCTCTGCAGTTGGGATTGCATCACATCCTGCTCTATTCTGATTCTCTTGACGCCATCAGCATTATCATGAGAGACAGCGGTCATGCCAACCACCCACTGCGAGACGTCATCGGCGATATCAGAGACCTCCTTTTTCCGTGATTGGAATGTCAAGTTACTATACACCCCGAGAGGCAACATATCATGTGCAGACTACTTAGCAAAAGAAGGACATAATGTTCCTGCAAGCGAGGATGTTACCCTAATACTCATGATTCCACGAGGTTGCCTTGCCATAGCATTGAAGGACCAGTTGGCCTCCCACTGCTATCCTACCACCTAGGTTTATGTTTTGTGGGCTAGATTAGTGCATCTAGCTCTCTTATTTTATCAAGCTTCGTCTTGCCTGTTCTTTTAAAAAAAAAAAATGTAAGCAAGCAGCTCCTCTTGCCTCTTCAATGCTTTGTAGAGAGCATGTGTAGAGAAAACCAAACAAAACAATGAGGCTCCAATTATTCTTCATACCATTGCATGAATGCTTTAGCTAAAACACGAAAATAGGGCGTGCATGCACAAGGAGCATAAGCCAAAAAATCATTTGAGCATACTAAAAAAGAAGAAATGGAAATATTTGGTGTTTCAAATGAGTTGCAACTAGACATTGTATTGCCACGATTGTTCTTTCCACCAAAAGATCACACCCTACCTTTTTTGTGGCAGTTAACTCTGCTTCCAAACAGAGATGGAGTTTTTCAGGGACAAGGGGGGCCATGGCCCCCCCAAAAAAAAAATTGTTCAGAATGAGGAGAAAGACAGGGATAAGCATCGTCACTGTCTTCGCCTTTACCGAATGCTCTGTTTCTCCGGAGAGCTCCCAGAGATATGTACTTCTACTGCGCAATTAACCTCTAGTTGATCTCTGATTCCGTCATCTTCATCTACTCTTCTTCATTACACTTTGCTATCATCCCATTCTTGCATCTGAATGAAGCAGTAGAAACAGCAGCGGCGTCGGTTTCCAAACTGAGACAGCTCATGAATTCGACAAAAAAGATCGTAAAGTAGAGGCATAAGAAGTCGGTAGAACTCGCAACCCTAATCCCAACTTTGGATTTCCTAGTTGTATTATGTAATTGCTCCTTCGATTGTTGCTTCTCATAATTGCAGGGCAGGCACTATATAGAGAGAATTTGATTAGATCAGTAAATTTCTAGAAAAATGCTTTAATGGAAGAAATGAAGCTCTAGCTAGTAGCATAGTAGTAGTAGTTGAGGCACCAGTCTTGCAATAAACTCTATATCAGTATTTGGTAATTGGTGTTTCTATATGATTGCCATTAACAATGTATATATAATCTGTCTTGAGATTTGGATTTTTGGAAAGTAAGTTATATTTTAGGAAAGTTCACGTTTTAACTTTGAGTAAGTTTAGTTTGTAGTGGATTTCTTAAAATTTAGTTATATTTATAAAAGTTAGTAGCAGTAACTGTTTTTTAAGGAATAAAGGTAACATATATTTGCAACTAATTAATTCTTATTAGTTGTAGCAGCATAAATGCTTCAGAATCTTCAATAACTCAAAGGGCAAATTATAGAAAAATTCAGAAGAAACAAATGAAGTCATCCTCTTATCAGTTATGCACCAAAATGGTCTCAACTTTGCAGTAGTACCATTTTCACTGTCATCTCTTGCATTTATTGTGCAAATAGAGAGATCTAATTTTAATTAATTAATAAGTATATGTTTGATCCCCCAAACATTTATCCCAAGTTCCGTCCCTGCTTCCAAAGCATATACCCAGCAAACAGCAGCATTCAACAATTCCTCCTTCTCAGAAGGCATCTCCAATGGCTTTGATTGGAGAGTTTCAACCTTCTCTTCAAGCTCACTCAACCTTTTTAAGGAGGCGGAGGCATCCCTAAATCCGCCCCTACATGTAAGTAGGTCAAGTGTGATAATGAAGATGATGAGCTGGGACTTTGAGACTCCACGAGATAGTTAATGACGTGGTGATAACAAGGCTGCTAACTAATTACGATAATTTCTCCCATATTGTGTCACATGGAACGATAACAATTTTGCAAGTTATGATGAATGATGCGGCTGTTAATGCAGACGTTGACATGGATGATGATTTGGAAGGATAATATGACGTGGCTAAGACCAAAAAGATGAGGGAATTTTTTTTTGGTGCACTCACTTCTACACTGGCAAGTGAGATTTTGACAGCTCAAGTGCTACTATCCTGTGTGTGGTGCCACGTGTCACTCCTCCTTTACTCTATTATTTTAATGATATATTTAGAAACGTGCTTCTTCTCTCATCCTTCTCCTTCAACGCTTTTCATAGAAGTCTCCCTCTCTCTACATTGGAGTACTCAGCCGCCGGTTACTTGTTCTGCCGTGAGGATGCCACCGGCGTCTTGCACCCCGGTGAAGATGCGTTGATCTTTCGCCACCCTCCATCAGCTTCATCTTAGCCCTCACTCTTTTCTCCGTCGTCCAATGAGATCACCATCAGCGAACTACTTCGACCGTTTCGGCGTTTCCTCTTCTGCTCTGCCTCTTCTCTTCCGGTACAGTATGGCCAGATTACATCGAAGTGGAACTATCTGATTTTCTGTGAGAAGTTTCTGACATTGCTTTATTTCTTATTTCTATGTATTTTAATAAATAATATTGAACGAAAAAGAAAGAAACAGAGTGGGCTTATGGCCGGTCAGATCGTTACAACGACGTATTCGGTGACAAGAATGAAAACTTAGGATTTGACATGAAGGAGGTTGGGAAGCCTCCATGATTGCCACAATCATAAATCCATAAATGGATGAATAAGAAGGAGTCAAAACGTGATTTCTTATTTTTAGGCAGAACAAATCTCTATTAATTTAGTGGACGCATTTCCTTTACAAAATTTCTCCCACATGATCCCGGTATAAATAAGAAAAAAAATTTGAATTACTAAACGGTGCCCCCTTGAAGCTATCAAAGTCCCTCTCTTGTTTTTGCTGTGAAACAGAGGACCCTCTCATTCCATTTGTAACAGAAATACCAGAAACATGCAAAGCATACAGACAGAAAGAGAGGTGGCGTCCAGCCCCAGGAGTGCCGAAGCAAGACGAAAGAAAATCGCCGAGAGAGGTTCTGATCGTCTCGCCTTGATTACCGGTCAGATCCAAACCCTTCCTCCGGTACCGCCACCGCCACCGCCCTCTCCGTCGCGGCGCTCATCGCCTTGTTTCCATATCACACCTCGTCACGTTCGCCCCGAATCATTACCCGTTGAATTGTCCCAAGAATTCCATCCCGATCTCAGAAATACTCACTCCTTTAATATCCCAGGTTCCTTCCTTCATCCAAATCTATGAACAATTTGTCATGAGGCTGTCTGAATTGCAAATTTACCATGGAAGTTTTTTCAGTTTTCTTAGATTCAATGTAAGTGTTAATAATGGAGCTTGCCCCTTACCGACGATATTAGGTACATTTTGAAACTTCTCATATATAACATTGGGGGCAAAAAAAACTTCTAAAGAAAAGTTGTTCATTAGCAAAAACCTTCACAATAAATTTGCACCTTAACTCTCAGTTTTTGAAATACTGTCAATCCATATGAATATATTTATCAGCAATTAGCGTCTTCTACAGGCGTAAACTGTCATTTAATTTCCCCCCAGTAATGCGGTCTCTTCTTCATTTCTGTTCAAAACGTGCCTCTTATTGTCCTGCTGCAAAAACTCACTGGATTACATACAAAATAGATTTTAAGCGTATCTTTGTGGAGAGAATATGACTAAATTTTTGTGGAGTGTTAGGGAAAGAATAATGGTTCTTATCGCGTATATTAGCTTGATTTGCAGTTAAGCCACTGAAGAAGATACACGATCGGCTATAGTTTTAAATACTCCTTCCGGCTCTAAATTTAAGATAAAGCTGACTTTTTTTTTTTAAGAAAATAAGAAAGTTAAATAAGCTTATTTAATCATATTATATATTATGTATTTTTAGATTATATATTAGTTTATCAGTCAAATAAATCAGTTTAGAGAAAAAAATTCTAAAAATAATTTAATTAGCTTTATTAATCTCTCAAAAAAAGTCAACTTTGATTTATATTTAGGACTAGGAAGAGTATATAGTGATGCAACTTCATTCCCTTTCCATGAATAATTGCCATGACTTGATGTTAATTGTGGTTATTTTATCATGACTTGTGAAAATTATATGCACTACTTCCTCATGCTCTTAATATAATACATATTTGAGAAGCTAATCTTGATCGCAAGTAGAAAATATAATTTTATATTTTTCAATCTTTTCCTAATTTACTCTTAAGGATTGTTGTGCAACAATAATCAATGAGGAAAGGGAATTACGGAAGATAATTAAAGTATTTTAGAAAATACATACTCCCTCCGGTCCTAATTATAAGACATATTTAACCAATTTTGGAGAGATTACATAAATAAGTTAAATTAGTTAAATTTACTTATTTTCATAAAATGCTCTTATATAAATTTAAAATGACAAAAGTAAAAGTGAATCAATAACTCTTACCACATATCTTTCCAACCTAAAATTTATTTTTCACACGCCATCTAATTGAAATAATAATCTTACTATATGTGTGTGTCCGCACTCGCATACATATATATATGTGTGTGTGTTTATATGTGTATATATTTGTGTGTAGAGACACATATATATACGCACATATATCTACATACATATATATATACACATAAACATAAACACATATCTATATATATTTGTGTGTAAACACACACAGGGATGGAGCTTTTATGGGACTAGTGGGGGCCATCCCCCCCCCACACAAAAAATATTGTTTAGATTTTTTAATTTTTTTTTTTAATATAGTGTAAAATTAAATTCGCCCCCCACTACTTCTTTTTTTTACATTTTTTCATCTTTTTATATTTGCTTATAATTCAATCTTTATTTCATGTGGGATCTCACATGATTTATGTTAATATTGTCATTTTTTTAATATATATTTCATTCTAATTACCTAAATTTTTTACTATATTTAAAACTTTATTTATATGTACACTCCACACATTGTTTAGCCCTCCCAAATTTTTGTGTGTAAACACACACATTTAAAAGTTTCACTAACGGAAGAATTTACATATTTACATACATATACTCATTAAAAATCAAACATACCCGAGAGAATAAAATAGGGGTATTTTAGGAAGAAATTGATAAAAATTATAATGTTGTCCTATAATTAGGACCAAAACTAACTCTCAAATGTTATTTTATGATTAGGACCGGAGAAAATATCATATTAACTAATTTAACTAACTTCATTAATATAAGTAGATAGGTGTCTTACCGGAGGGAGTATTTATAATGAAACTGTTTCTTTAATTTTTACTGTAGAAAGATTTCCATTATGGAAGCTAGGTAGGTAAATATGGCATAATTATATTGCTTCTAATCTGTGAATTCATTGGGATTTGCAGCTCGAGAAGAAGTCAAAGAAGGCTCTAGATTTTCTTCAAGGCTAAGACACCAATCTGGATTTAAGATTTCAAAGCAACAGAACTTTGAGATCACAAATGAATGGGGATCTCTGTTCCAGGATTCTGGTGATACTTTTCCCGAAGCCACCAAACGTCAAGTTCCTGTGAATGATGATGCCCACATAAAATCAACTTTAGACCCACTATCACAACTAAGTCAGTGCAATTATTTTCTTCTTACTCTTAATTATACTTCTTGCAACAATACAGTTTAATCATAAAATGTTGCGCTTTTATCATTCCACTTGTTTCAATCACACAAATCCGTCTCTCACCCTATATATAGAAACTGGTCTCAGAAAAAATATTTTCATTTTAAAACTGGGGATCCAAATTGGACACTTTTTGCTGAAATTAGTGTGATCTATACTACATTTAAACTCGTGTTGGATATAAATTTGTTTCGCTTTTCAGATGCTGCTGCTGCTGCTTCTGATGATGAGGATTATTCCAGTGGTTCTAGTTATTCTAGTAGGCAAAATCCCCACGGTAGAATTAAGTTTTCAAAAAAGAAGAAATTTCCACATCAGAGCTCAAGTGAAGCCTGATTCTGAAATTAGTCATGACGAAGCACAAGAACAAGAGGTCGTGAAATCGTCTTCAGCCACTCCAAGAGCTCGAATTAAAGCATCAGATGTAAAAAAGAAGCAACCAAAACCTGTCAGCTTCAACTCCACTTTATTTTCTTCAAGAGAAATAAATTCTAGCGTCATTGCTTCTGAGACATTTCGCGGTTCCTGTGCTCTGATCGTAGCAGTGCTAGTAGTCTTGTGCTATATGGTTTCTGAGAAAATTGAAGCGATAAGGCCTCTTTTCATTGTCCTATTAAACAATGTAACAATCGTGCTTGCTCGAGTGTACATGGGGAAGATAAGAGCATCAGAGGAAGAAGAAGGCGGAGAAAAAGTCGAAGCTAATAATAATGAACGCGGGCATGATTGGCATGGAGTTAAAGTCTTGGAGAGAGGTTTGGTGGCTTACCAAGCTATTAGAGGTATTTTTATTGATTGCAGCATTTATGCAGTGATTGTCATTTCCTGTGTTTCTTTGATGCAGTAGTTCTGGATGCTTTAGTTATGTCCTTGCAATGTCCAGCCTCCATTTTTGGACAAGTCAGTGCTGATAAACAGTTTGTTGTAAATTCTTACTTGTTCTTTGGTTTTTTGGGGACAAATTTTTTTTTTTTAAATCTATTTGTTGAGATCTGCCAAATGTATTTGTTCATCATTCAAGAGTCTGTGAACCTAAGCTTCTATAATCTAAATCTAATGCCCAAATAACCATACGTGGATACAGGTTGTAAGGAAGGTAAGTATGGACACTTAATAGTTAACTCATGTTTTGGAACCAATGAATCATATAAACGACACATGGTGAGCATTAACCCTGCTGATGTAAAACTTCATTGATCGCCATATGAATATGGATCAGTCAATAATTGTTATAAACAGTAGTTGTAACCTTCTTTTGGTAAATCAAGTAAGGATTGCCAGCATCTGTTATGAGATCATTCTAAAGTTTGTAGAAAAATACAGGGAATTTTTTTTTAATATTTTAATTTCATTTTGTTTCACCCATAACTAATATTATCAGCCCTCCGTTCTTCTTATAAGAAAAAATTATCAAAATCACATAGTTTAAAGTCTTAATTAAAAGCAACAAATATACAAAATATGCACTTTCTCGCATTTATATCATTGTTTATAAATAGAGTACATAAATGAGTGATAATAGGTGAGAATTTATTGAAGAGACAATGGGTGGTACGTGAGTGTACACATATATAATGAGGGTAAAAATGGAAGGGTCAGCTTAAATATTCAGACAAAAAATATTTATTTTTTATATTAAGAACCACCCCTATAAAAAAAAAAAGATAGTAATAAGCCATAATCATAGTAAGTAGGATTCCGTAATGGATTACCTTTCTTTTTTATCACCGGTGTCGGCCGGTGAGGCGTCTAAGGTGGCGGCGTCCAAGGCGGCGGGTGCGGCGTCGGCGGCAGAGGTTGGCGTCGGTTTCAACGGCGGAGGCTCTAAATCTCTAATCTCATTCTCTCTCGTTCATCTCTCTCTCAAAAGGGGCAAGACGGTCATTTTGCATAAAATTGCATATCTCTTCAAAAGTCCTTATCACCTTTCGGTCTTTTACAGATGCATTCACCGAACTGGAAGTTTTACAAATTCATATGGTATTTTATAGAATTCTCCCAATAATTAATGGGGTTGGCATTTACAAGATAAATATATGGATTTAAAAGAGCCTAGGGACTTCAAAACATTTTGACTATTTATAAGACAAATAAAGTAAAAATATCATTATCTTTTTACCCACAAAAATTAATTTTATTTTGACCATAGGAGCGAAATGAAATTTTAGAAGGTTTTGGGGGTTGATTAAAATTAATTTAAATTTTTTATTGAAACTTGTCGTTTAGAAGTATGAACAATTTTGTTTATTTTATATATGGGAAAAACACTTTACATGTTGTATGAGAAGTGTTTTCTCATGTTACACACATATAAAATGGTGGGACTCATATATATATATAATTAACATTATATATATATGTGCATGTCTCACTATTTCATATGTAGAGATATAATCTTCTTCTTCTCATGCAACATAAGAAGTGTAAACCGCTTTATATATTTCACGCAGTGCGCAAAAACTAAAACAGAAAAGTTAGCAACCTAGTAAATTTATTAATAATTATGTTATATAAAAAAGAAAAGGAAAAGAAAAGCCGCGCAGAGCCAAATAGAAATGAAAAATTCCAGCTAAGCAATCCGAGTCACCATTTTGGTGGCCCACTGGGGACGTGGCACCGCGTTTTCTGTCTCTTTTACAACGGCGTTTACCAGTTGCGTCCAGTCTTCACTACGCTTTTGTCTTTTCAACCATTTCTGAGGTATCCCTGGACCCTGGCCCTGGTCAGCTCGGTTTGCCCCTCTCCCGTCTACCACCACCACATCGTCAATTCTCAAGAGCAAAGCAGACGCTGTTTCCGGTTTCTTTAAATATCTCACAAGAAGAAAGCTTATAAGGTTGAATACAATAGCTATCAAGTATAAATTCTGACTGCGAATTCTGATAAGAGCTCGGATATAGTTTTAGATGGATTTAGTTCTCTATGCATCGCCTACCTCGATTTTTCGGCCATAGCAAGCAAGACGAGGGCATGGACCAGAAGATCCGAAGAAAACCGAAGCTCGAGCGCCGTAATGCCGCTAAATTCTTTGAGTATGATGCTGCGTCATCTTCGTCGTCGCTGGACGACTCCTGTGGCTCTCTATATACTCGATCAATGGATTGTTACGAACGAACCAGCTTCCGAATTGAGGGAGTTGAGGGCGAGTTTGATCTAATATGCAGGAGTTTGGGGCTATCCGGACCAGAAGACTTCGCTATCCCGGCGGCGGCGTGGGAGGCTATGAAGGTTAGGTCGTCTTCGGATATTCTTCCAAGGTTGAAGCTGAACGAGTTGGAAAGTCAGGAGAAGGAGGAGTTAAAAAATGAAGAGTCGAATCAATTAGTGCGTGAAGCAGATGACAAATGTGAAGAAAGGGTTACAATTAGGGATGTGACTGAATCAGCTAAAGACGAACCTGCTGAGACTAGTGGCAGCGGAGGTATCAAGGGTCTCCGTCCGCGGATGATTAAGCCACCGCCAGGGATGAGGCTTCCAGTTATTGATAACATGTGTTCTACCTGGGATATTCTGAGAGATTTTGCTCCTCAAGGCGAAAGACAGTCATTGGAAAAGGATGAGGAGCCGAACTTTTCTGATGATGCCCAAGAACGACACAGAGAAACGGGGAGAGCAGAAGAGCAAAAACAAGAAGAAGCAGGAGAACATGAGGTGGATGGGTTTACTCCGAAGTTAGAAGAGGATAATTCATCGAGGCTTGCGAATGCGGTTGCAGAGTTTTCGGGATGTTCGTTTACCACATCAAACGAAGATGATTCTTCGAGCTCATCCACGGGTCCTAGGTCTACCAATATATCTCCTAATGTAAGATTTAGACGAATTATCGCGAACTGGCAAAAGGGTGAGCTTTTGGGACGTGGTTCGTTTGGGTCAGTGTACGAAGGAATTTCTGGGTAAGTTTTCGAGTATTGAAATTTTCCTTTCCCCATTTTATTAGCGCAATACCTTTCCAGGCCTTCTTGCTTTCGAGTTCAGGGTTATGAATGTTTTGGCATTTGTACTTTTGTTGTAGTTCTCTGCTGCCGCATCTTCCCATGATATAAGAAAGGTTTAAGGCTTATGATTTAAAGCATTTGCTTTTACGGTCTTCCGGGTAACAGTCACCGCTGTATGGGATTAGTGTTGGTTGAGGGAGGGGTAATTGCTTTTTTAGCGTTTAGGAGTTTATGATTGAGAAGGTCTGGTTGAAGAAAATTGCAGCTTTTGGAGATGAAATTTAGCATGCTATGGAGTTTAGGATTTCACGTAACAAGTGTTGTGGAGAGTATTGGAGCACAGTATCTTTTCAACCCTCCAATTATTTTAACGTTGTGTCTCGAAACTGCTTTTTGCAAAATTGTGCTGGTCAACAGTCTGCTGGGGAAAAGCCCATATGTTGCGTTTAGGTCTTGATTGCATTGGTTAAATGGCTGGTTCTTAGGCTCTCTTCTTTTACTTTCGTCCTCTTTTGTGTGCCTTGGATGATGCATCTGCAGTTGCTTCGTTGTTATATTCCTTGTGATCCTCTTGTAAGCACAGATTTTGTACTGACTAGAAGTTTCTGCCTTTTGCGTCAAAACATGGTTTTGAAGTGCCTTTCATTGATTGAATTCTTTTTTTTTTTCCTATTTTACCAAGAACCTTTAAGCCTTTGATAACCCTTCACCTAGCGGATGCCCAACTTCTATGCAACATGTAAATTGTGGCTTAGTTGAACTTCACTATCATTCATTATAGTTGTTTCCCAAATGCTTTTACGTGATTGAACTTGCCAATCCTTATTAGTAAATCTTTTTTTTTTTCTTTCAACGAATAATAATGAAATTATTAGCCACTGTGAGATTGATGTGGTAATGTTAGATTGCTTGAAAGCTAATAAAAGGCAAATGGCAACCACTAATAATGTAATTTGCAATTATAGTAGATTTTAACTTTCTGGAAATATGTAGTGAGTTTAGGGAGCTATAGTTAGAAAATGCATGCATCATGTAACTGCTACGTAATCTTTGCCATTTCGTGACTTTTTCCCAAAACAAAATTTGGGTCTCTGGACAATTTTGTATTTAACCTCTTTTTTTTTCTTTTGTTTTGTTTTTTTGTTTTTTGATATGCTTATGGCAGGGTCAAACTTTCAAAAGTCTTTATTCAATTCGCATTATTTCAATCTATTAATGTACAAAGCAAGAGCGAAGCTTTTGTTGAAATTTTGTGGAATTTGATACCAGCACCTGTAATTTAGCCATCATTTTATGCTCTACATGACATGAATGCCAACTTCTGACCTGTTATTCATATCTTTTGATCACCTCGGCAGAGATGGATTCTTTTTGCTGTGAAAGAAGTTTCACTGCTTGATCCAGGGAGTCGAGGACAGCAAAGCGTCTTTCAACTGGAGCAGGTGAAACAGCTCTTTCTGTTGTTTTAAATGATATTAGGAGGGTTTGAATTTTAGATCCTGTCCCATCCTTATTACTTTAGTTAGCCCTACTTTGGCCAAAGCTCTTTCTATTGACCTTTGTTTTGGACAAGTCTTTCTATTGATTTATAACTAAACTATCTGCTGCGATGTCTCATAACCCGCTTGAGTGGAGATCAACCCTACACATTCCATCATTGACACTTGTCATGTAATATGTCTCTTCTCTCATTGTGTTTTCTCTCTCTTTCTCAGGAGATTGCTCTTTTGAGTCAGTTTGAACATGAGAACATTGTTCAATACTATGGCACAGAAACAGTACTACTTTCTTCTATTCTTTTTATGTTCTTTTCCTTGTATACCTTTTCATTTGAGATTGTATATTAAGTTGCTGCAATATGTTCTTAGTGTTTGTTTGGAGCTGCTTATCATAAGCATGTTCACATAAGTCAAGACAAAACTCATGTCACATGCTTGTTTTCGTATACTGTAAATCACGATTGAGAAACTACTTTAAAGATCAATCGCCATTCCAAACAAGCCTTATGCATGTCAATCTATTGACTTAATGGTTGGATTAGCAGTGCTTGAAGAGTCAGGATTAGAATGTGCCTGACAACACTTACTCGCTGTGAAAATGATTGTTGTTATGTGCTTGACATATTTTATTGATTCGATTTCATAACAAGCAGGGGAAAGAGAAAGAAATTCTACGAGTGCTGTGATAGTTTATGAAATGTTGTCTAATGATTGTATGAAAATGGATCTATAAAGGCATAAAGCTCCGAGTAAAAGT